>CM046661.1:54092829-55292829 GCA_025594165.1 Tamias sibiricus
TGCTCAGCTAAACTATTATTCTAGACGAAAGGCAGAATGGACTTGGGGGAAGCTGCCCAACACGACTATCCATTTCTAAACCCCATTTGTGATCATGAGAACATTTTATGAAACAAGCACAGATCAAGAAGTGGGAAAACATGAGAGACCTTTTATGTAAAAAGTAAATGTGTTTGTCTTTCAGATGGAAAAAAGTGTGGGAATATTTATGGGTTGTATCCAAGAACACACTTGCATTTTAAAAAGTACACTCTAGATGCAGGCTAAGAAAAAGCCCAGAGGGAAGGAAACCACTTTGGGTGGTTTTCCTGGTAGGAAAATAGTTGAGATATTATGGTGAACTGAATAAAGGAGTTGGTAGTGAATATAGGAAGTCAGATGAAGAGAAATACATGAGCTGAATTGGTTCAAGACATGATCATCAATAAGATGTGAGAGTAGAAAGTTTAGGTTTAAATAATCATGTCCCCAGGACTGTGGGGTGGTTAGAGTTGCTACCTTCTCTTAGTAAGCAGAGGGTGTATCAAATTAGATAAAAGGGATAAAAATGAATTTAATGTTGGACACAGAAAATTGTAATCAATTTGCTAGTTAACTGAAGCCAGATTTGGCCCCAAAGCACTTGTTCAAGAGGGAAGCAGAAGGGAGAATAGAGCTCAGGGCAGCTTGGGACGCAAAGGAAAGCTAACAGTTAAGGATAGTTAAGGAAAATAGAAGCAGTATTCATCAATAGCTTTTTTTCTAAAAATAATCTATTAAGATCATCTAAACCCAATTAACCAAATATCACTTCACAGAAGAGCAAGTCACCCTTCATTGACTTTCTATACTGATGATTTATCAGTCTGTTTGTTAAAAATATTTCTCACATTTACCTGGAGTTTATAACAATTTCATTTTGATGAGAATACCTGAAAAATCAAAATTTTTAGTGATTGGCTGAAGAAGGATATTGTTACTCTGTAATTTGAAATAACATGGAGAAAGGAGGAAAGAGAACTACAAGTTTGTGGTGTTATGTACTTGAAATGGAGAGATAGTCTCCTGAAGGAAGGGATACTCAACATTTGTTAAATGCTTGGAGTTCAAGGAGGCTAAGAGTGGAAAAAAAAATGACCAGAAGATTTGGTCACAAAGATGTCACTATTGATGTCCTCCATAGTAGTTTGATTGTGATAGTTGGGAAAAAAAAGCCCAGATTGGAGAGTATTAAAGAGATATTAGAAAATGAAGATTGCAAATTTAAGCTCTGTTTTTGGAGGTTTGGTTATGCAGAAAAAAAATAAGGTAAGTTGCCACAAGTGACGTGAATTTGGGGAAATTATATTTTTAATAAATGAGAAATTTGAAGATGTTTGAATAGATTGAAAAAACATTCTCTGGAGAATAAAGTCAATATCTATCTATCTATCTATCTATCTATTTATCTATCTATATAGGGTGGGGGCAAGAGCATTCCACAGAAGGGATGTAGCTGCTCCTGAAAGATGATCCATTTCTCCTTTGAATAGCACAGAAGGAGAAAGGAATGGTATAAATCCATGGTTTTAAAAAGCACTATTGTTATTATAAGAATTATTATTATTATATATAATAATAGTTTATTATTATTATCATGATAGCTTGAATGATTTACAACGAGAAAGGTAGAAAATGACAGTTTTTTGCTACTGTCCTTTTACCAGAATCTTCTTATTGCTTTTTTGCTTGTTACTATAAGAGGTTTTATTGACTACAGTGAGAGTTAAAGCAGAACGAAGAAATGATCATTTCAAAGCATCAGAGACTCTTACACAGCACAGATTAAGGCCTTGAACATGACAGGCAAGCATTCTCCCACTGAGCCACATTCTTAGTCCTGTTTTCTAGTGTTTTGTCATTGAAATTCATAGTAATAGTAAGTTACCTCAGAATTAGGTGGGGGTGGTCAGGGAGTGTAGGAATGTGCTGTCTGGGAAATATTTTTCTGGAGAAAGGAGGAGCATACCTTTTGTAATTACCTTGTAGATGATACACATAGAGAACAAAAATTTTGTATGACCCCTCTTTGCATATAACTATAATCCCTGAGGTCTCCATGACATTTCTCTAATCAGCAATGTGGTTCTAGGACAAATGCTGGATCCAACAGCTCTGATTAATCATAGGAGCTCTTAACCTTTTAATCAATTTACCAGCTAACTTGGTCCATTGCTGCTTCAAACTTAGCTCTGTGTGATCTAGAATAAATTGGAGTGTTCCTGAGCAGTTCTTTCATTTTCCATATTGGGTGGAAGGCTATAAAGCACTGTTGGATTTTACCATTAGCCTAATTCCACAGGCTGCCAATTTTCAGAAATGTGTCCTTTTTCAAATAATATGCTTTTCTGTTTTCTGGTATGTTTTAGCTTTTTTAAAAAATGCACCATCCCCAGTGGCTCAGGAGGCTAAAGCAGGAGGATTGTGAGTTCAAAGCCAGCCTCTGCAACTTAGTAAGAAACTAAGCAACTCAGTGAGACCCTATCTCTAAATAAAATACAAAAAAAAAAAAAAAAAAAGAAAAATAAAAAAAATAAGGCTGGGGACGTGGCTTAGTGGTTAAGTGCCCCTGAGTTCAATGCCTGGTACAATAAAACAAAACAAAACAAAACAAAACAGAACAGAACAAACAAAACAAAACAAAACAAAAAAATTACCGCCATCATTTCAACAGGATTGTGCCTAGTGCTCTTGATTTCTTTTTCTAGATCCAAAATTCTCCTTGGTTTCATTTCCCAGGTGCCTGAAGTTCTTCCTTGAGCATTTCTTATAGTGCCGTCTGCAGGTGATGAGTCCTTTCAGCTTTTGTATGTCTGAAAATATCTTTCTTACAACTTTATTTTGGGAATGTATTTTAACTAGGCTGAGAATAGGTTGACAATTTTGTTTTCTTTCAGAACTTTAAAGATGTTGCTCTACTGTTTCCTTGCTGGCATTGTTTCCAATGAGAAATCTTTGATCATCATTAGCTTTATGCCTCTGTACATCACTTGTCTTTTCTTCTGGATGCTTTTGAGATTTCTTTAGTTTCCAGTAGTTTGATTATGATGTACCTTGCTGTAGTTATCTTCAGATTTATTTTGATAGGGGTTTGTTGAGATTCTCAGAACTGGCAGTGCAGGCTGATTTTTATTCTGGGTATCAATAAGGTAAAAAAGTCTCCTTTTATTGAAAGACTCTTTTTCAGTGTGAAATGAAAGGTTGTACATATACTGTGAATAAGAACACAAGTGGTATGACAGATGTTCAAAGAGATAAAAAATATTTACTGTGAAAAAGGTTATGTCTAGTTGATATAAATAAAATATATATGTGCTGAGGATCGAACCCAAGACCTTCTGCATTCAAGACAATCTCTCTACCACTGAGCTGCACCCCAAGCCCTGTAGTTGATAGTAATGTCTATTAATATGTAGTTCCACAAATCTGAAGATTTTTTATATTCTTATTAAGTTCTTACCTTTTTTTCATTTTTCTGATTTAAGCATCAAAGAGGTAGTAGGAAAAAATGTAAGTATAAATTTTGCCAGTTGAAATATGGGCTATTAAATCTAGGTTTCATGGGGAACTAAGTAAACAGAAAAGTCACTTGAGTGAAAAGGAGAAAATTGAGAGTCAAAGAATTTATTAAAGAATCTGAGATGATCAAGTAATAGGTATAGATTTATGACATAGACACAAGACAGAGATTTGTAGGGGTTTACTTTTGGCCTGGATTTTGAAAAGTGGTTGTTTGAAGACACCAGTGTATCTTTCCATTGAAAAGGATATTTGGGAACTGAAAATGCTATTGAATCCTTTTACCAAGAGCTTAGCATTGTGTATTCTTTTTTTTTTTTTTAATATTTGTTTATTTATTTGCTTTAGTTGTACACAATGCGTTTTTTTTTTATGTTTACATGGTGCTGAGGATCGAACCCGGGTCGTGCACGTGCTAGGTGAGTGCTCTACCACTGAGCCACAATCCCAGCCCCAGCATTGTGTATTCTAAGAAGTGAGATTTGTGTCATGGTTACAATTAGCAATATCACAACTCTGAAGGGAATAAGAAGTACTCTGGTAATGCTATTGTAATCTCAGTACATGTAGACACACATGTAAGTTTTATTTATTAATTTGGGTATCTTTGAGGCAAAAATTTCCAAGAGTTTGTTACTGTGTATTTTGTTTTTGCTTTAGCTTTTTATTTTTATTTAATTTTACCCCAAAGGGCATAACTCTTTGATAATGGCTTAATAGTTGAAATAAATGTGAAGATGCTATTACTTGTTGTCCAGGGCATCCAATGATAAGAAAACTTCCTGAAGTCTGGCCAACTATGTTGTTCTTGGGTTCCATTATTTATTAGGATTATTTGGGCTAAGGAATGGGCAGAAGCAACATTCTACTGAACTCCTCACATATAATGGTTAGCAGCTCCATTTATATAATCAATTACTCCACTGCTATTCACTTAATTTCAAGAAGCTTTCCAGATAGTCAAGGTGCCTAGGGCAGGGGTAGGAGTGACCTCATTCCGCATCCTGGCATCTTGTGTGGTACTAGACAGGGGAAGCCATTCCATTTTGCAGATGAAACATACCAGAGGGCCCAGATTTGGTTCCATGATGATTTAGGGAGGTCTTATATTTTAGTCCACTCCTGTTTCTGTAACAAAATATCTTGGACAAGGTAACTTATAAATAATAGAAATTTATTTCTCATAGCTTTGGAAGCTGGGAAGTCTAAGATCAAGCTGTTGACAGATTCAGTGTCTGGTAACAGATCACTGTGTGCTTCAAGATGGTGCCTTGTTGCTGCATCCTCCAGTAGGAATTGACACTGTGTCCCCACATGATGGAATGGATGGAAAGGCCAGGCTGCTCTCTGAAGCCTCTTTTATAAGAGTGTTAAGTCTATTTGTGAGGGTGGATTCTTCATGATTTAATCATTCCCTAAAACATCCCACCTCTTAATGCCTTTAAGTTTCCATGTAAATTTGGGAAAGACACACATATTCAAACCATAGTAGCCTCCAAAGCTCTGTGATGCTGAGGTTGGGGTATTCTGTTTCCAAACACAAAGCATAATGGACAGATGATTACTGAGGGGTATAGGCTCAGGATCTTTGAGAGAACGTCTATTTACAGAAGAACTCAGCAGGTAGTCAGTCATTTGTTATTTTAATGGTGAATAGCAGGAGACTAAGAGAGGATATTTCATGCATCAGAAGCCCCGGGAAAACCAATGGTCGTTCAAAGTGGTTCAGAGACTCTAGGAAGCATAGAAGAGAAGCCTTTACAATAAAGTAGTTGTCTGAAGGCACTAACAAAAGCAGCTGTTGATTTTAATTTTCAAGTAATATTTGAAAATGAATCATATGTTGCCACTGGAACCCCAGAAGGACTAAAGATGTTGCAGTGACATGTGTCATTAATAAATATGTCAAATGAATCTCCTTGGAGGACAATATTATCAATACAATGCCATAACTGTGCTTCAAAAAGTAGGTGTAGTTTTGATCTTGTCTGTAAAACTGTGAGTGATGGCAAGCTTTTGAGGTACCCTAATTTTGGAAATGTGCATGGTGTTTCTTCAGAGGCATTTGAAATAATCACCAGACATGACATATTAGCCAATCCATGAGGGCAAATATTTACCAGTTTGTGATGAATCGAAACTTTAGTCATAATAATAATTAATTTTGGGTATAAGGAGCTTGATAGATGGAACCATATCATTAAGGTCATAATAATCCATGATTAGGTACCCTTTATTTATTTTAGATTTTAAAACAGACAAACTTTGGAGAAGCAATGGGGATAATCTCACTTCCATTTTTAGGATTTACATATTGAGTTTTAATCTTTGAAAGTACTAGTTTAATTGACTTTGAGCCACATTAACTGTTAAGTGAGGTCCATGGGGTTCCATTTATCAAGCTAATTTTTAAATTCCCAAAACCTACTTTAATTTTAATTTATTTTATATCATGTTAGAACATTTATGCCTAATACAGAATATTTTAAGAAAATGTATACTAAGACTATGGGAAACTTAGCAAGGCTATAGTTAAAGTGAAACATATCTATTCTCCTCTATTTTATATTCAATTTCTTTCCCAAGGTTATGGGGCTATACTGTTAAAATTTAGATCTTCTTCAGTCCTGCTGACCTCCGCCCCAAAGCAGGAGCCAGCAAGGGCAACCAGGCCAGCCCAGAGCAATCCCAGGATCCTGCATTGGAGCTCCTCCAGGCCCAGGTCAGTCCTGCTGACCTTCACTCCAGTGTGGTCAGCCCCAGGTCAGTCCCGATGATTCCTGCTGGTGTGTGACCAGGCTCCAGCCAGTCCTGCCCACCTCCACCCCAGAGTAGGAGCCAGCAAGGTCAGACCCACCAACACTGCTTTGAGTTCAGGCGTGCCCAGGTCAGTCCCGGGGTCCTACATTAGAGTACCAGCAGGACCAGGCTCCAGCCAGTCCCATCAACCTCTGCCCCGGAGCAGCAGACAGCAAGGACAGACCTGCCAACTCTGCTTGAGTCCAGGTGGGAAGTCCCAGAATCCTGCATTGGAGTGATGCCAGGCCCAGCAGACCACCACAGGAGCTCAGACTCAAACAGTTCAACCCACACCAACTTGTGTGGACCCAGCCCCAGGTAGCATACCTTGAAGGACAACAGCACATTCTGATAGCCCAACACTAAGGGGAGGCACAAACAACCTGCAAGGATATTATAAGACTATAGGGAAGAAACTGTAATATCTCAGATCTACACTGCAAGAAAGTAAGGCAAATAGACAACATGAAAAAACAAGGGAGAAAAGTACACAAACAAACCAGGATTCTACAATAAAGGAACCCATGCTCAGTGAAGTCGATGAAATGTCAAAGAAGGAGTTTAGAAGGTTCATAATTAAAATGATCTGTGAATCAAAGAATGACCTAAATGAACAAATACAGGCAAAAATTAACCACTACAATAAAGATATAAGAGAGCAAATACAGGTAGCAAAAGATTACTTCAAAAAAGAGATAGAAACTCTAAAAAAAAATCCAGTCAGAAATCCTTGAAATGAAGGAAACAATTAACCAAATAAAAATCAAAATTGAAGGCATCACCAACAGACTAGATCAACTGGAAGAAAGAACTTCAGACAATGAAGACCAAGTATACAATCTTGAAAATAAAGTTGACCACACAATGAAGATAGTAAGAAACCATGAACAGAACATCCAAGAAGTAAGGGACAGTGTCAAAAGACCAAATCTAAGAGTAATTGGGATAGAGGAAGGCACAGAGTTTCAAACCAAAGGAATGTACAACCTCTTCAATGAGATAATATCAGAAAATTTCCCAAGCATGAAGAATGAATTGGAAAACCAAATACAATAGGCATATAGGACACGAAATGTACAAAATTACAACAGATCTACACCAAGACACATTATAATGAAAATGCCTAGCATACAGAACAAGGATAGAATTTTAAAGGCCGCAAAAGAGAGGAATCAGATCACATATAGGGGGAGATCAATTCGTATCACAGCAGATTTTTCAACTCAGACACTCAAAGCTAGGAGATCATGGAACAACTTATTCCAAGCTCTGAAAGAAAAGGGATTCCAACCAAGAATCTTATACCCAGCCAAATTAAGCTTTAGATTTGAGGAGAAAATAAAAACCTTCCATGATAAAAAAAAAATTTAAAAGAATTTACAAGTAGAAAGCCAACACTACAGAACATCCTCAGCAAAATATTCCATGAAGAGGAAAAGAATAACAATGATTAAAATCAACAGAGAGAGGTATTACACTAAAGGAAATAACAATCAGAAGAGAAACCATGTCAAGTTAAATAACAAAAATAAACAAAAATGGCTGGGAATACAAAACACATCTCAATAATAACTCTGAATGTTAATGGCCTAAACTCACCAATCAAAAAAGACATAGACTACCAGATTGGATCAAAAAAACAGACCCAACAATATGCTGCCTCCAAGAGACTCATCTCATAGGAAAAGACATCCATAGGCTGAGGGTGAAAGGTTGGGAGAAATCCTACCACTCACATGAACTGAGGAAACAAGCAGGGGTTTCCATCCTCATATCAAATAAAGTTGATTTCAAGCTTAAGTCAATCAAAAGGGATAAAGAAGGGCACTATATACTGCTCAAGGGAACCATACACCAATAAGACTTAACAATTATAAATATATATGCCCCAAACAATGGAGCATCCATGTTCATCAAACAAACTCTCCTCAAGTTTATGAGTCAAATTGACCACAACACAATAATTCTGGGTGCTTTTAACACACCCCTTTCACCACTGGATAGATCTTCCAAACAAAAGCTGAACAAAGAAACTGTAGAACTCAAAAATACAATAAACAACTTAGACTTAACTGACTTATAAAGAATATTTCATCCTTCAACAAGCGGATACACTTTCTTCTCAGCAGCACATGGATCCTTCTCTAAAATAGACCATATGCTATGCCACAAAACAACTCTTAGCAAGTATAAAAATGTAGGGATACTGCCCTGCATTCTGTCAGACTATAATGGAATGAAATTAGAAATCAATGATAAAACAAGAAATAAAAGCTACTCCAACACCTGGAGACTACATAATATGCTACTGAATGAACAATGGGTTGCAGATGATATCAAAGAGGGGATTAAAAAATTCTTAGAAGTGAATGAGAACACAGACACAACATATTGAAATCTCTGGGACACTATGAAGGCAGTTCTAAGAGGAAAGTTCATTGCATTGAGTTCATTTATCAAAAGAAGAAAAAGTCAACAAATAAATGACTTAAAATAACATCTCAAAGCTCTAGAAAAAGAATAATCCAACACCAAAAGTGGTAGAAGACAGGAAATAATTAAAATCAGAGCTGAAATTAATGAAATTGAAACCAAAGAAACAATTGAAAAAATTGACAAAACAAAAAGTTGGTTCTCTGGAAAAATAAATAAAATTGACAGACCCTTAGCCAGGCTAACAAAAAGAAGGAGAGAGAAAACTCAAATAATAACATATGCGATGAAAAAGAAAGTATCACAACAAATACTACAGAAATACAGAAAAAATTTGAAATTATTTTGAAAACTTGTACTCCAACAAAATGCAAAACACTGAAGGCATTGACAAATTCTTAGAGGCGTACATCTGCCCAGATTAAAACAGGATGATATACCCAATTTAAACAGACCAATTTCAAGGAATGAAATAGAAGATGCCATCAGAAGCCTACCAACCAAGAAAAGACCAGGACCAGATGGATACACAGCCGAGTTCTACAAGACCTTTAAAGAATAACTGATACCAATACTCTTCAATTTATTTCAGGAAATAGAAAAAGAGGGAGCATTTCCAAGCTCATTCTATGAGGCCAATATCACACTGATCCCCAAACCAGGCAAAGACACATCAAAAAAAGAAAACTTCAGACCCATATTTTTAATGAACATAGATGCAAAAATTCTCAAGAAAATTCTGGCAAACCGGATACAAAACCATATAAAATATATAATACACCACATTCAAGTGGGGTTCATTCCAGGGATGCAAGGATGGTTCAACATATGGAAATCAATAAATGTAATCCATCACATCAATAGACTCAAAGATAAGAACCATATGATTATATCAAGAGATGCAGAAAAACCATTTGACAAAACACAGCACCCCTTCATGTTCAAAACACTAGAAAACCTAGGGATAACAGGAACATATCTCAACATCATAAAAACTCTATCTGCTAATCCCCAGGCCAACATTATTCTAAATGGAGAAAAATTGAAAGCATTCCCTCTAAAAACTGGAAAAAGACAGGGATGCCCTCTTTCACCACTTCTATTTAACATAGTAATTGAAATGCTGGCCAGAGCAATAAGACAGATGAAAGAAACTAAAAGGATACAGATAGGTAAAGTTGAACTCAAATTATCATTATTTGCTGATGATATGATTTTATACCTAGAAGACCCAAAAAATTCCACCAGAAAAAAACTTCTAGAACTCATAAATGAATTCAGCAAAGTAGCAGGATACAAAATCAATACTCATAAATCTAAGGCATTTCTATATATCAGTGACAAATCCTCTGAAAAGGAAATGAGGAAAACTACCCAGTTTACAATAGCATAAAAAATAAAATAAAATACTTGAGAATCAACTTAACCAAAGATGTGAAAGACCTCTATAAATGAAAACTACAGAACATTAAAGAAAGAAATTATGGAAGACCTTAGAATATGGAAAGATCTACCCTGTTCTTGGATAGGCAGAATTAATATTGTCAAAATGACCATACTACCAAAAGCACTATACAGATTTAATGCAATGCCAATAAAAATGCCAATGACATTCCTCATAGAAAAAGCAGTCATGAAATTCATCTGGAAAAATAAGAGACCCAGAATAGCTAAAGCAATTCTTAGCAAGAGGAGTGAAGCAGGTGGCATCACTATACCAGACCTTAAATTATACTACAGAGCAATATTAACAAAAACATCATGGTATTGGCACCAAAATAAGCTGGTAGACCAGGTACAGAATAGAGGACACAGAGACTAACACATAAAATTTCAGTTATCTTACATTAGACAAAGGTGCAAATATGTACATTGGAGAAAAGACAGCCTCTTCAACAAATGGTGCTGGGAAAACTGGAAATCCACATGCAACAAAATGAAATTAAACCTCTATCTCTCACCATGCACGAAACTCAACTCAAAGTTTATCAAGGACCTAGGAATTAGACCAGAGATACTGTGCCTATTAGAAGAAAAAGTAAGCTCTAATCTCCAACATGTTGGATTAGGCCCCAAGTTCCTTAATAAGAATCCTGTAGCACAAGAATTAATATAAAGAATCAATAAATGGGATAGATTCAAATTACAAAGCTTCTTCTCAGCAAAAGAAACAGTGAGGTGAATAGAGAGCCTACTAATTTGGCAAAAATCTTTACCACAAGCACGTCAGATAGAGCACTAATCTCTAGAATATATAAAGAACTCAAAAATCTTAACACCAAAAAAACAAATAACCCAATCAATAAATGGGCCAAGGAACTGAACAGACACTTCTCAGAAGAAGATATACAATCAATCAACAAACACTTGAAAAAATGTTCAACATCTCTGGCAATTAGAGAAATGAAAATCAAAACCACTTTAAGAATTTCATCTCACACCAGTCAGAATGGCAGCTATTAAGAACACAAACAACAATAAATGTTGGCGAAGATGTGGAGAAAAAGGCACAATCATACATTGTTGGTGGGACTGCAAAATGGTGCTGTCAATATGGAAAGCAGTATGGATATTCCCTGGAAAACTTTGGAATGGAACCACCTTATGACCCAGCTATCCCACTCCTCGGTCTATACCCAAAGGATTTAAAAACAGCATACTACAGGGACACAGCCACATCAATGTTTATAGCAGCACAATTCATAATAGCTAAACTGTGGAACCAACCTAGATGCCCTTCAGTAGATGAATGGATAAGAAAATGTGGTATATACACATAATGGAGTATTATTCAGCAATAAGAGAGAATAAAATCATGACATTTGCAGGTAAATGGATGAAATTGGAGAATATAATGCTAAGTGAAGCTAGCCAATCCCAAAAAGCCAAATGCCAAATGTTTTTTTCTGATATAAGGAGGACGATTCACAGTGGGGTTGAGATGGGCAGCATAGGAGGATTAGATGAACACTAGACTGGCCAATGGGGAGGGAGGGGAAGGGAGGGGGAATAAGGGTGAAGAAAAAAAAAAAGATAGTAGAATGAGATGGATATCATTACCCTAAGTGCATTTGTGAAGTCATGAATGGTGTGAATATACTTTGCATAAACCAGAGATATGTAAAAATGTGCTCTATGAGTATAATATGAAATGTAATACAGTCTGCTGTCTTTTCTAACAACTTAGAATAAAAAATAAATTTAAAAAAGTATAAAAAATTTAGATCTTCTAGTATAACTATAAATTTAACCCCGTTATTAAGTCTATAAAATTTTGTCAATTGGTGTATTTTAGCAAATGCTGAAATTGGTTTAGAGCCTATGTTTTATGGACACAAAAGCCAATCAATTTTTGGGGATTGGGTACCAGGGATTGAAGTCAAGAGCACTCGACCACCAGCCCATCCCCAACCCTATTTTAAATCATAATACTTAGGTTCCTTTCGAAAAAATTATACATGCAAGGAAATTATTTCAATTGTCATTATCCTTCCTTTTTCCTATCTTCTTCCTTCCCTCTTTTTTCCCTCCTCTACTAATCTTCATTTTATTTCTTTATTTATTCATTTGTGATTGGTATTTTCTACATACACATAAAGGTGAAATTCTTTTTAGCATATTTATATATGTATAACATGATTCTGTTAGATTCATTCCATATTTCTTTCCCTTTCCCTTCATTCCTCCATCACTTTTCTACTCCACTGATCTTCCCTATATGTTTACGATATACAATCCCCTATCCTACAGCCTTCTTTCCCTTAATTTGCTCTAGCTTCCGCATATGAGAGAAAATATTTGACCCTTGACTTTCTGAGTCTGATTATTTTACTTCATGTTTTTATTCATTTCCATCCATTTACTGGAAAATCCCATATTTGATTCTTATTTGTGGCTGAGTGAAACACCATTGTGTAAATATACCACATTTAAAAAATCCATGTATCTATCTATGAGCATCTGGGTTGATTCCATGGTTTAGCTAGTGTGAATTATGCTGCTATTGATATAGCTATTGTAATGGCTGTATCACTACAGTATGCTGATTTTAGTCCTTTTTTATCTCATATAGAGGAGTGGGATAGCTGGGTCATATGGTGGTTCCATTCCTAATTTTTTTTTAAGATACTCCATACTGCTTTCCAAAGTGGTTGTGATAATTTGCAATGCTACCAACAATGTATGAATTTACTTCCCCCCCACACACATTCTTGCCAGCATTTATTATTTATATTCTTGTTCATTGCCAATCTGACTGGAATTAGATGAAATATTAGTTTATTTTTGATTCATATTTATCTGATTGCTAGAGGTGTTGAACAATTTTTTGGCCATTGGTATTTTTTTTTTTTTGGGCAATGTCTGTTTAGTTCTTTTGGTCACTTATTGATTGGGTTCTTTCTTTCTTTTCTTCTTCTTCTTCTTTTTTTAACCAGGGATTCCAGGCAAGCTTAACCACTGAGTCTTATCCCCAGCCCTTTTTATTTTGAAACATAGTCTTCTTAAGTTGCTTAAGGCCTTGCTAAATTGCTAAGGCTGGCTGAATTTGCAATACTCTTGCTGCAGCCTTCAAAGCTGCTGGGATTACAGGCATATGCCACCATGCCAGCTGATTTTGTGTGTGTGTGTTTTTTTTTTTTTTTTTTTTTACATGTTCTAGGTATTCATCTCCTGATAGAGGAGTAGCTGGCAAAGATTTTCTTCCATTCTATAGGCTCTTTCTTCACTGTCTTATTTTCTTTACTGTGCAGAAGTGTTTTTAATTTGATGACATCCCACTTATTGATTCTTGGTTTTATTTCTCAAGCTTTATGAGTCTTGTTAAGGAAATTGTTGCCTTCGCCTATATGATGGAATGTTGATCTTGGTTTATTCCAGCAAGTTTCTGGTGTAATTCTCAAGTTTTCAATCAATTTCAATTTGATGTTTGTGTAGGGTGAAAGATAGGTATCTAATTTCATTCTTCTACATAAAATCCAGTTTTTCCGAACACCATTTGTTAAAAAGACTGTCTTTGGTCCAATGTATATTTTGGGCACCTTTGTCAAGTGTCAGATGACTACATACTACCATATGTTTCTTCCATTTTATCCATCGGTCTTTGTATCTACTTTGATGTCAATCTTATGCTGTTTTTGCTATTATAGTCCTGTAGTATAATTTGAGATCGGGTATTGTGATGTCTCCTGCTTCACTCTTTTTATCCAAAATTGCTTTGGCTATTCTGGGTATTTTATTCCTCCAAATGAATTTAAGGACTGTTTTTTGTTTTTTCTAGATCTTTGAAGAATGTCATTGGTACTTGGATGGGGATTGCATGAAATGTGTTTTTCATAGTATGGCCATTTTGACAATATTAATTTTGCCTATCCAAGAACATGGGAGTTCTTTCCATCTTCTAGGTCTTCTTCAATTTCTTTCTTTAGTGTTCTATACTGTTCATTGTAGAGTTCTTTTACCATCTTGGTTAGATTAATTCACAGGTATTTTTATTGATTGATGGATTGATTGATTGAGGATATTGTGGAAGGGATGGATTTCCTTATTTCTTTCTTAGCTGAATTATTGTTGGAATATAGAAATCTATTGATTTATGAGTGTTGATTTTTTTTTTTTTTTTTTTTTACATGTTCTAGGTATTCATCTCCTGATAGAGGAGTAGCTGGCAAAGATTTTCTTCCATTCTATAGGCTCTTTCTTCACTGTCTTATTTTCTTTACTGTGCAGAAGTGTTTTTAATTTGATGACATCCCACTTATTGATTCTTGGTTTTATTTCTCAAGCTTTATGAGTCTTGTTAAGGAAATTGTTGCCTTCGCCTATATGATGGAATGTTGATCTTGGTTTATTCCAGCAAGTTTCTGGTGTAATTCTCAAGTTTTCAATCAATTTCAATTTGATGTTTGTGTAGGGTGAAAGATAGGTATCTAATTTCATTCTTCTACATAAAATCCAGTTTTCCGAACACCATTTGTTAAAAAGACTGTCTTTGGTCCAATGTATATTTTGGGCACCTTTGTCAAGTGTCAGATGACTACATACTACCATATGTTTCTTCCATTTTATCCATCGGTCTTTGTATCTACTTTGATGTCAATCTTATGCTGTTTTTGCTATTATAGTCCTGTAGTATAATTTGAGATCGGGTATTGTGATGTCTCCTGCTTCACTCTTTTTATCCAAAATTGCTTTGGCTATTCTGGGTATTTTATTCCTCCAAATGAATTTAAGGACTGTTTTTTGTTTTTCTAGATCTTTGAAGAATGTCATTGGTACTTGGATGGGGATTGCATGAAATGTGTTTTTCATAGTATGGCCATTTTGACAATATTAATTTTGCCTATCCAAGAACATGGGAGTTCTTTCCATCTTCTAGGTCTTCTTCAATTTCTTTCTTTAGTGTTCTATACTGTTCATTGTAGAGTTCTTTTACCATCTTGGTTAGATTAATTCACAGGTATTTTATTGATTGATGGATTGATTGATTGAGGATATTGTGGAAGGGATGGATTTCCTTATTTCTTTCTTAGCTGAATTATTGTTGGAATATAGAAATCTATTGATTTATGAGTGTTGATCTTGTATCCTGCTACTATGCTAAATTAATTTATTAGCTATAGGCATCTTCTGATAAAATTTTTGGGGGTCTTCCAGATGTAGTATCATGTCATCAATAAATAGTGATAGTTTGACTTTTGCTTTTCCTATTTGTATCCCTTTAATTTCCTTCTCTTGTCTTATCACTCTGGCTAGATTTTTGAGAACTATATTGAAAGAAAGTAGTGACAGTGGATACCCTTGTCTTTTTCCTGATTGTAGAAGAAAAACTTTCAGATTTTCTTCATTCAGTATGATTTCGGCTTTGGGTTCATTGTATATGACCTTTATAATGTCAAGGTAAGTTTCTTCTATCCCTAGTTTCTCCAGTGGTTTTTTTTTTAAACA
Organism: Tamias sibiricus; assembly: GCA_025594165.1. Classification (NCBI taxonomy): domain Eukaryota; kingdom Metazoa; phylum Chordata; class Mammalia; order Rodentia; family Sciuridae; genus Tamias; species Tamias sibiricus. The sequence goes on from CM046661.1 coordinate 54,108,544, forward strand.
TGAATCATTGTTTTATTTTCTCAAAGGTCTTTTCTATATCTATTGAGATGATCCTATGGTTCTTGTTCTTAATTCTATTTATGTGGTGAATTGCCTTTATTGATTTGGATATGTTGAACCAGCTTTGTATACCTGGGATGATGTCTACTTATTCATGGTATATTATCTTTTTAAAAATATTTTTGTTTATAATTTTTGCTAATATTTTATTAATGATTTTTGAATCTATGTTCATCAGGGAGATTGGTCTGTAGTTTTCTTTCCTAATTGTGTTTTGTCTGGTTTTGGTATCAGGGTTATAATGGCTTCATAGAATGTATTGTGGAGCGTTCCCTGATTTTCAGTTTCATGGAATAATTTGAGAAAGACTATTTAGTGTTAGTTTTCATTTAAAGGTCTGGTAGAAATCAGCTGAGAATTCATATGATTCTGTGCTTTTCTTTGTTGGTAGGATTTTACTTGCTGTTTCAATTTTATTACTTGATTTTGGTCTGTATAGGTTTTCTACACCTTCCTGGTTCAATTTGGGCAGTTCATGTGTCTAGAAATTTGTCAATATCTTCCAGATTTTTCAGTTTATTGAAGAATAAATTTTCAAAATGATTTCTAATGATCCTCTCAATTTCAGAAGTGTCTCCAGTGATATCTCCTTTTCATCTCTAGTTTTTTTTTTTGGGTCTTTGCTCTCTTTCTTTTGGTTAGTTTAACTAGGGGTTCATCAATCTTATTTATCCTTTCGAAGAACCAACTCTTTGTTGCATTGATCCTGTGTATTGTTGTTTTGTACTCAATTTTATAAATTTTGACTCTGACCTTTATTATTTCCTGTCTTCTATTGATTTTAGAGTTAGTTTTTCTTTGTCTAAGAACTTGAGGTGGAACATAAGCTTATTTATTTGGGATCTCTCTATTTTCTTTTGATGTTGACACTCAAAGCAATTAATTCTCCTCCTAGTATTTTCATACTGTCCCAGAGATTTTGATATGCTGTATCTTTGTTCTCATTTGTTTCTGAAAATTTTTCTCTCTTCTCACATTTATTCTTTGATCCATTCTTCATTTAAAAAGAGTATTGTTTAATCTCAATATGTTTATGTGGTTTCTATTTTTTTTTTTTTTGCTGTTGATTTCTAGTTTCATTTCATTATGCTCTGATGAGATGAGTAGGATTTTCTCAATATATTTTGTATTTGCTAAGCCTTACATTTTTGCCTAGAATATGGTCTATTCTGGTAAAGGTTTTATGAGCAGCTGAGAAGAACGTAAATTCAACTATTTTAGGGCCAAATGTTCTGTAGATGTCTATTAGGTCCATTTATTTATAGCATTATTTAGTTTGGATATATATTTTATTGATTTTTGTGTTTTGATGACCTGTCTATGGGTGACAGGAATGTGTTGAAATCAACTAAATATTATTGTATTGGGGTCTGTGTGGGATTTGATGTCAAGGAGTATTGTTTAAATGTAATTTGGTGCATTGACATTTGGGGAATATATTTTTACTAGAATTATATTTTCTTGTTGTATCATCCCCATTACCTGGATGTAATGTCCTCCTTTATCTCTGTTGATTAATTTTTACTTGACATCAACTTTGTCAGATATGAAAATAGCTACTTTGGCCTGTTTATGGACTCCATTTGCATGGAATATATATATTTTTTTATCCTTTCACTTTTATCCAGTGAGTGTCTTTGCCTGTCATATGATGATCTCTTGTAGACAGCATATATTTAGATCTTGTTTATTGATCCAGCCTGCTAATTTATGTCTTTTTTTTTATATTTTATTTATTTGCTTTAGTTGTACACAATGTGTTTATTTGTACGTGGTGCTGAGGATCGAACCCGGGCCGCGCACGTGCTAGGCGAGCGCTCTACCACTTGAGCCACAATCCCAGCCCAAATTTATGTCTTTTAATTGGGGAGTTGAGACCATTTTATTCAGAGTTATTATGGATATGTGTTTGGGTTTATAGCTATTTTGATTTTTTGCCATGTTCAATTCTGTCTTGATTCTCACTTAGATGTTTAATCTTCTATTGATCTCCCTCCATATGAGAGTTTTGGGATTGTTTTTGGGTTCCTCTATGTTCAGCTTATTTTTGAGAATTCTTTGTGGTACTAGCTTTGTTGTCATGAATTCTTTTAAAAAAATATTTATTTATTTTGCTTTAGTTGTACACAATGCATTGATTTTTATGTGGTGCTGAGGATCAAACCCGGGCCACGCATGTACTAGGTGAGTGCTCTATTGCTGAGCCACAACCCCATCCCCTGTTGTCATGAATTCTTTGAGATTATGTTTATCATGGAAAGTTGTTATTTCCCCACTGAATATGAAAGAGAGCTTTATTGAGTATAGAAATCTTTGTTGGCAATTGTTTTCTTTTAGAGCTTGGAATATCTCATTTCAGACTCTCCTTGATTTTAGTGTCTGAGTTGATATATCAGAAGTGAGGCTTATTGGCTTGTTTCTAAATGTGACCTGATGTTTCTCTCTTGCAATTTTTTGTAAGCTGCCTAGTACCGTAAACCGGGATAAAAACTCTCGGGGGGCAGAGTTAAGCTTTTACTACTTTTACTTCTACTTTCTTAGAGCTTAGAGAGGGAAAGAAAGATTTTTAGAGAGAAAGATTAAAGCGAGCTTTTCTTCTTGTCTTCTTAGCTTAGAGTCTTAGCTTAGAGTAAAGATAGAGCTTAGAGTAGAGCTTAGCTTAGAGTAAGATTAGAGCTTCTTTCTTCTCTCTTCTTTCTTCCTTCTTCTTTAGAGAGGGAAAGAAAGATTTTTAGAGAGAAAGATTAAAGCGAGCTTTTCTTCTTGTCTTCTTAGCTTAGAGTCTTAGCTTAGAGTAAAGATAGAGCTTAGAGTAAAGATAGAGCTTAGAGTCTTAGAAAGATAGAGCTTAGCTTAGAGAAAGATTAGAGCTTCTTTCTTCTCTCTTCTTTCTTCCTTCTTCTTTCTTCTGTCTTCTGTCTTCCTCAGGAGTCTCGGCCTAACTCTGACCAGTCATTACTTCTTCTATCTGGTTTCTCTTCTGTAACCGCTCTGCCTACGTTCTGGCCGCTCTGATTCTTCTGACCGACCGAGTGACTGCCCGGCTGACTGAATTCTCCGTTCTCCTAACTCGGACCGCTTTCACCCGGTTATATACCTTCAGGTTTGCGGGTGCCTACAGGTGCGTCACATACATATCAGGTGGAAACCATGGCTTCCAGCTAGCTACAACAGCCCTTCCCAATTAGGGCTCCTTCAATTTTTAATATTCTTTCTTTATTTTCTACATTAGTCATTTTGATTATGATGTGTCCTGGAGAACTTCTATTCTGATCAAGTGTATTTGGGGTATGGATCCTGTATGTGAATGTCTATCTCTTTTTTGATATGGTGAAGATTTTCTTTGATTATGTCATGAAAATGTTCTTAATGCCTTTAGCTTATATCTCCATATTCTCTTTTACCCCAGTGATTCTCAAGTTTGTCTCTTGATGCTGTCCCAGATTTCATATACATATGATCATGTTATATTATTTTTTTCCTTTTATTGCATTCTGTAAACTCAAATTCATGTATCCTGTCATCAAGGCCTGGGTTCTGTCTTTATGTGCTAAAGTTATATTTTCTACACAATCTATCTAATCTTTTGGTGATGCTCTCAAGCTTATTTTATGTTTGATTCATTGTGTCTTTCATTTCCAGGATTTCTGAATGGTTTCTTTTCAATATTTCTATTTTTTATTAAAAATAATCTTTAATCTCCTTTATTTGCTCTCTGATTCATTCCTTAGATCTTCTTTTAGTTCACTGAACATTTTTTTTGTGTGTGTGTGGGGGAACAGTGCTGGGGATTGAACCCAGGCAAGCACTCTACCACTCAGCCATATTTCCACAAGAACCAAACATTTTAATAATCAAATTTTTATAACCTTTCTCTGGAATTTCATTCGCTTCTGTGTCTGTGGGAGCTTTTGTTGGGTAATTGTAAATTTTGGGGGGATATTTGTTTACATGTTTCCTCAGGTCCTGGACTTGTGCATCAATTGAGATGAATTCACCTTCTTCTTTTACACATGTGTCCTTATGTATATAGTTCTTTTTATTCCAGGATTTTTCTCTGTATTTAATATATGATTATATGTTGAGCTGGGGGTACCTGAAGTTCCTTTCTGGTTGTTCTTCCTTGGAGTATGGTTTTTGTTTGGTATTTTTGTCTCCCCAATTCTACGAATAGAAATAATGTTTAGGCTCAGGTGGCTCTGAATCATGTGTGGGGTGAGATTCACTATTGCTTGGCTGAGTTGTGAGTATTTCTTAAGGCAGCAGAATTTCTACTCTATGATCTTGAGGTTTCCAAATCACTTTCCAGCTACTCTTGGAGGTGGTGGGGAGCCAGAAGTAGCACTAATGTAAGCCACAGATATATACTTTTGAGATTAATGTCCAGTGTCTACTTTGACATCTGTAACTACAATTGCCACCTATAAGAATGGCAGGGTCAACATTTAACATCAGTACCAGCAACACAAAAACCATGGACTAGATATCAGATATCTACTATGTCATCCATTGCATTAATTATCACAACTACACGAGTGGGATATGAATTACATAAATACATAATTCTGTTATTTAGTGGGATTACAGCTTCTTAAGCAAGGAGAAAATAGGGTAGGAAGATAAGAGAAAGTTTGAAATATTTTTCAAAAGTGATCAAAGGAGAGGCAGGTGGTAGGTAGCAGATATTGGCTATAAAGAAGAAGGAATAAAAGATTTACAGAAAACAGTAAACTAGAGGACTTGGGAACAAGAAAATTTGATTGTTATCTGGGGAAGACAATAACGAAGGGAAGATAAGAGAGATGAGAACCGAGGTGTGGACAAACCAACAACTGTAAGATCAAAACAGCTCAAATGGTTGTATAACTGAATCCCACCTAAAATAAATCAAGGCTAAATAATAAACAGGTATAGAAGGAAGCAATTAATGTGAAAGTGAAATTACACAAATATCTATGTATTTTTTCAAACCTATCCATGTAAATCCCCCCCACACTCATGTACACTCACACAAAATAATACATAATGGAAAAAAGTAATATAATATGATGAAATGATGTTAAAATATAATTAAAAAGAAGAAAAAAGAATAGATTTAAAAACAAGAATAAGAAGAAAAGAAACAAGGAAAGAAAAAATATCTTGTGGAGAAATACAAAGTTTGTTTCCGCTGAGGTAGTCAAAACTGTTGACAGGGGATGAATTTTCATTCTTTGTATTTGGTTTTTTTTTTTTTGCTTTGTAACCCTTGGGTTGAGGGTTGGAAGTTGCTAAGCCCAACACCTCTGTGTTCCCCTCTGAGATGTCAGCCTTTGTGGATAGGAGACAAAGCTGGTTGTAGTAGGTCTCAGCTTCCAGTATCCTTGTATACAGTGGGTTAGCACAATTTGGGTGTTGACAAATTATATTTCCATGGTGGGTTGTTGCAGAGTTCTAAATTGGAGATTCCAATAATTGGGGTTTAGCTTAAATTAAACTTTGGAACTTTTAAGGTGGGTGTTTGAGAATTGCTCTGCGTTCTCTATTGGAGGGGGGATGCTGGTCTCTGCAGGATGTCTGGATCTCTAGGGTCTCTGGTAAAATCCACTTTTAGAGTCCAGGGTCAAAACCTCTTCATCGCTATCAATATGAATTTTTGTGTATTTGCCATGGAGGGAAGACGCTACTGTGTGTCTGCTGAAGTGCCAATAATGGTGGGAGCTCTCTCCCTTGGAATCCAGAGCCTGAAAAGGGCAAGCAAACTTTTATTTATGCCTATTTCAGACTCTCTGTTTCAGGTCCCTTCTGGCAATTTTTTTTTTGGCCAGCACCAGGGATTTCTGATCTCCTGTCTCCCGGTGGTGGGAGAGGGGGCAGGTGGAGTGGCACTTTTGCAGGTGGTGGGAGTATGGCAGTCTAGGAGCATGCACTTTCCCTGGCTGTAGGTGCCCAGTGGGTGGCTGCCTTCTCTGGTAGCAGGAGTACTTGTTTTTTCCAGCCACAGAAACCAAGCAGGCAGCCACTTTCTCAGCAAGCATGAATGGAATCTGTGGCCACCTTATCTGGTAGGGGAGACCATGCTTTCCCCAGCAGTCAAGTGTGTCACTGTGGCAGTTTTTTTGTGAGCCCTGCAGTCATTTTCCATTCTCCAAATGATTCTCCTCTCATGGGAATTATTTTGGGATTTGCTTTCACTTATTCGCTTCCCCTACTAACTCTATTAAAATCAGCTTTCCTCTCTAATCCACAGGTTATCCCAAGTCAATTCTTCTTTATTTTTTTTTAATTTCTTTATCTGTTTGCCATGCCATCTCCTCTGTGTAATGCCCCTCCCCTTTGCTACCACTGATGGCATTCAGGTTGGTTCCCAACCTGGTGCTTCTCTAACATATTATTTCTGTGTGTGTTTCTTTCTTGTGTGTGTTTCTGACCTCTGTGACTCTCTCTCTCTCTCTCTCTCTCTCTCTCTCTCTCTCTTCTCTCTCTTCTCTCTCTCTCTCTCTCTCTCTCTCTCTCTCTCTCTCTCTCTCTATATATATATATATATATATATATATATATATTTACACTTCAATATTAAGTTTTAGCGAGTTCCCTTAGTTATCCATCTTCCCAAATCTGGTGGTGAGAAGCTGCTGAGATGTGTACCCTTGTTCTAGTCTGCCATCTTGGTTCCTCAATCAACATGTTTTAAATCTTTGTTTATTCAGATTATTTGGTGGATGAGTTTTTCATATAAATTTTGGATTGGATTAAATTATGTTACATTGTTTTAGTCATATGTTGTGTCTATAAGTAATTTATCATATACTTATACTAAAATACTATGTATGTGTATACAATTTATTTGATTACCTATTATTTTCTCCCCCTGTACTGAGGGTTTGTTAGTGGTTGTTGTTTTTGTCAATAAAAAAATAAAACTAGGACTAACATTATGTTTGCTCCACCTGGCATTTCCTTGGTGCATAAGGTTTAAAGTCTGTCCCCTGAACCTTAAATTTTTGGGTTTATAGCCACCTAAAGTGGTGGTTTCCACCTTGTTCTCCACCCCCCCTTTTTATTTTAGTTTCATAGTTGCCTAAGTCCTGAAATTTAATTAATGTTTCTGACTGATAGAGGAAAAACAAAACCAAAAAAATACAAAGGGAAAGTGGCTGGGTGATTCTTGGCAACCTCTTCCTAATGGCCCTGATCTTGTCCTCAGGATAATGTTAATCAGTTTCCTTCCTCATCTTCTTCTTATTATTATATTCTCCTAAGTGAAATCTTTTCTAATGGCTTGTGTCTGTAGGTGGCTGAAATTTCTTTCTTTCTCTTTGAATGTTAACCTGACAAATTCCTGGTGGTTCCAACTGGCCCATGCTGGGGGTCATCCTCTTTTAGGGCATCTCAATCAGCATGGGAGCTGATTAAGTTTACAGGGAAGGCAATATTGGCCTCAAAAATGTTTTTAATTTATTTTTCTTAACAATTTTATTTTAAGGGGTGGACACTAGTATGTCAATAGAACTTTTAAAGGTGCCCAAGGACATGGATTATGAGATTTATGATATGGAATGACCTAAAAAATACTAAAGTGTTTTAGGGAGAGCTGAATAAAATGCTCCTTCTGTTTAAAATTTCTTTTCAACTTTTATATTGAAACATAATGAGTGGAATCTGTGATAACCCATGGGGTCATGAAAGAACAGATACAGTAGCAAAGTATGCAGAAAGAAGGGGCCACCAGACAGGCAGCATGAAGCCTTGCTGACATCATGGTGGACTTTCCAGGCCTGGATTTTATTAGGCCAAGAGGAAGGATATAAAATTATTTTTCTCCCAAGTGCCATTTAAAACCTCATCCAAGGGTGTAGAGTGATCACCCACCCATACTGCAGCCCACCTGACCCCTCAATTTTTACAGCAAAGCACTTAGCCATGTGCACTCAGTGGGACTCAGCAATAGGAGAACACTCTCTTTAGTAGTCCTTCCTTAAACTGCATCACTCACAGGTATACTGAGAAATAGCTGATTCACATTGGCCCAGTGACTTTGGATCCCAGGGATTGATAGATAACAACCCCCCTCTTGATGGCATCATGGTTGGGAAGAATTATCCTGCAATGTGTAGTAGGACTAGAACACGACACAATCTTCTCTTAGAATAGAGTCTTATGAGCACTTAAAAGAGGCAACACAAAGCCCCAAAGCCAGGTGAACAGCATCAAGACCCAGTAGGACAGAGTACTTTCATGTAGCAGAGCCCAATCAGAACAGTCAATTAGCCAGCAGCAAAGAACATCTTTGAAGGATTTTCTGTCCAAGTTTGGAATGATCCCACCCTCATGGCTAATTTTGTCATGCGGAGTAATTATGCTACACAGAAGCTTCTTTTTGATGACAGTGTAGAATCAAAGGAAATCTATGGTATGGAAGAAAATATTTGCAAATTATATGTCTGATAAGGGATTGATATACAGAATATATAGAGAATACCTATAACTCAACAATAGAGTAACTCAATTAAAGAGTGGGAAAACCTTGAATAGATACTTCTCCAAGGAAAATAGACAAGGGGTTAAAAAGAGAATATGAAAAAAAAATGTTTAATACTACTAATAATTAGGGGAATGTAAATCAACAGCACAATGAGATACCACCTCCCCCTCATGTCTACTATCCAAACAAAGAAAAGAGAAAATAACAAGTAGTGGTATGGATATAGAGAGACTGGAATGTTTGAACATTATTGGTGGGAATGTAGAATGATACAACTATTATGTAAACCACTATGGCAGTTTCTCAAGAAGTTAGAAATGGAATTACCATATGATCTAGAAATTCCACTTCTAGGTATACACAAAGAATTGCAGAGTCTGGAAGAGAAATTCATACACACATGTTCAAAGTAGTACTAATCCCAGCAGCTAAAATAGGGAAGCAGCCCAAGTGTTGATTAACAGTTGAATGGGTATGTGAAGTGTGAAAGAGACATAAAATAGAATATGATTCAGCCTTAAAAAAAGAAAAGTCTGACATATACTACAATGTGGATGAAATTGGAGAACTTTATGCTAGTGAGTAAGTCAGTCACAAACAGCTAAACACAATATAATTTTGCTTAAGTACTTGGAGTAGTCAAAGTCATGGGGACAGAAAGTAGACCAATGGCTGTCAGTGGGGGTGGGTGTGGACATTATTTAATGGGCATAGGATTTCAGTTCTGCAAGATGAAGACAGTTCTGGAGATGGATGGTGCTGGTGGCTGCACTATATGAGTGTACTTTATGTTGCTGACCTGTAAACTTAACAAATGGTTAAGATGATAAATTTTATGTATTTTAACAATAAATAAAAATTGCAAGAAAAATTATAAGTAAACATCTATATAAATTGGAACACATTTCTAGAAGACTGTATTTTTTATTTTAAATTTTCAGTGAAGAAAAACAGCATTTGCAAGCTGTTGTTTGTTGGCTGTGGAACTCTCCCTTTCTGAAATAGAATCAGTGTGGCACAAGTTATTAAGAAGGGAAGTGGATGTCAACAAATAGTCTGTGAAAAGAGCTCTTCAAAACATGGAGAGGTATCTTTACTTAACAGAAGTGTTAGCACTTTCTGGCCTAGTTTGTTGTTTGGGAGCGCTCCAAACTTTGCTTCACTCCTATCAGATATCAAGGTCAACACTATTATTTTCAGTTAAATCCTATAGAGTTTTCATTGAATGTTCATAAAGGAACATCTTGTTTCAGGGTAGCTACCTTGGTGATAGTTAGAAGGGTAGAAAAACTCAATCTGAAGTCTGTAAGAAGAGCTTTGTTTGACTGTGTTAGATACAGAATAGCATTGATTTCCAGACTAAGACTTATGGTAAACACTGGAAACCAAACTCATATATAAATCGGCATTATTCTGTAAACATCAGAATGCTGCTGTCTTCAGAAAGCAGTTCTTCAGAAGAGATTAAAATGATGCTTATGGTATTTAAAACACAAAAAGATACACTGGAAGATAGCTGTCTATCAGGATGACCTGGAAAATATCCTTGAAAAAAATTCAAACATTCTGAGTAAAAGACCAGAAAATAGAACTATAGCATCAGACTCACATGATGTTAGTGTATATATACAGAATGACCTAAAATATTTTCCTATATCATTGTTTGTAAGATACTTTTAGTTACAAAAATGACAAGAACACCATTTCCTGCAAAAGTTTTCAATTTTATTTTATTCAACGATGGAGAAATAGCACTAAAAACATTTTTGTAGCTGGAATTTAGAAGGGTTTCTAAATTGTCTTAAATTTCTATACATACAATCTTCCTTTATCTGTAAACAATGTGTCAAAACAATACATAAGAAGGCTTGGAGCCCAATATCCAACATTTGTTGGAATATTATATTTAATGTTTACTGGTTGTACCTTTCTCTCTCTCTCTCTCTCTCTCTCTCTCTCTCTATATATATATATATATATATATATATAATGTATAATACATAATAATACATATATTATGTATAATACATAATAATATATATATTAGTTGTCAATGGACCTTTATTTTATTTATTTATATGCAATGCTGAGAATCAAAGCCAGTGCCTCACACATGCTAGGAAAGAGCTCTACCACTAAGCCACAAGCCCAGCCCCATACCTTAATTTTTGACTCTTATATATAATTCCACTAATTTTTCTCAGATTCTTTGTGGGCTAAGAAATTGATATTATGCTCTTCTAAAAGAGAAACAATTTGAGGCAGAGCTACACAATGACTGATGTTGAAGCAGCAAAGAAAACTCCTTTACATTTCCAGAAAAATGATGTGGGCACTCTCAATTAATAGCTCAACTCACTCTTCTTGTTCAGCAAGTCCCCTGGTGCTCTGTCCAGTCTGTTTCAAACTCTCTGGGAATGGGGACAAACAAGCAATAACAGGAGATGGAGGTCAACCCACCAAAGAAAATGTGACTTACACAATTTTAGCATCCTAGAAATTATAGAGGTGAGATGTAGATAAAATGAGTGTTCATGATGGGCAATTAAAACAAAGCAATCCAAATGTTGCCCACTTTCAGGAACATAGTATTTTTGTTCTCTTTCAGAGGTCAAGCAACTGAAGCTCAGAAGTCAGAGGGCTTCTCGCTGAACTCTAGCCCTATCAGACAGCAAGGCAGGGAACTGAAGCCTTGCAGAAGTCAGTGTAGATTAGTGAATGCAGGAAAGATATTTGGTCTGTCTCAAGACAGAATGGGCAAAATCCTATTTTAAAGTTTTTATTATTGTTACTAGAATTTATTTTAGCTAATACTAGCTACAATTCATTAAACACTCATTGTCAGGGACTATTTTAGGAGCTTTACTCATATTAACCATGTCATCGTCACAAACCCTATGAGAAAGTTGCTTTTGTTATTCCTCCCATTTTACAGATGAGAAAGCTGAGTGGAGGGAAAATCTATGTCTTGCCTGAGGCTGAAAGAGAAGCTACACAGGAAGCCTTGCCCTGGGACTTGTGCTTCCCGCATCTATGGCACATTTCCTCCCTTGTGCAAAAATGAGCTCCTTGTGTGATTGTTAATACCTTTCTGAGGCTGGGGAAGATACACTTCTTTGGACGTTATGATGCTTTCTCTGACAGCTCACAGGATTAACATGTAGTTTGGCAAAAAATAAAGGCATACTCTACATGCTATACCAGTGTTGTTAGACTTGAGTTAGGAAAAATGACAGGGAGGACAATCCAGAAGCACCTTTCACATGGTAAATTATCAGATATTGGGGTATAGGGGGGCAGCGTAAGCCCAAGATAGCATAATAAAGAAAGGTTATCAGCCTTCAGGGATCTAAGTGTGAATTAATTAAGTACACGCATAAATACATGCATACCCAGGTTGATGGACAGACATATAAATTCATGGTGCCAAACAAAATCCACTTGGCTAGATTCACATGACCAGAATGTTCAAATATTTTCTGGTTTTAGTATGTGTCTTAGTCAGCTTTTTCACTGCTGTGACTAAAGGATCTCACCAGCACAACTGTAGGGGAGGAAAATTTTATTTGAGGGTTCACAGTTTTCAGAGGTTTAAAGTCCAGAGAAGGCCAGCTCCATTTCTTGGGGCTTGAGGTGAGGTTGAACATCATGGCAGGAGAGTGTGGTACAGGGAAGCAGCTCACATCACGGTGATTAAGAAGCAGCGAGAAAAAGACTCCACTTCCACATGCAAAATATCTACCCCATAGCCATACCCCCAATTAAGCACTTCCTTTAGCCTCTAGTTACCATTCAGTTAAACCAATCAGAGATTAATTCACTGATTAGGTTAAGACCCCCACAATCCAAGCATTTCTCCTCTGAAACTTCTTGCATTGTCTCATACATGAGCTTTTAAGGGACACCTCATATCCAAACCATATGGTTTACTTTATCCATTCATTCAATACACTTTCTGAGACTGTGTCCTTGGATCTCAGGAAAGAATATTTGAAGAAAGCAATTGGGCACTGCTTTTGGAGAAAGACAGATTTACCATGGCTACTTGTACTGAATGAGGTGGTCAGTCTACAATCTGCCTCTATTGCTGAGGTGCTGAAACTTAACCCCCTGATAGTGTCCCTCACTACCTTTTTTGCCAGGCATTGCTGAATTGCTTTGACCTTTCTCTGGTATATTGTCTTGCTTTTTTCTTGTATTCTGGGCTGCTGGTTTCTTCTTCCATTTATTCCCCTTGGTTTTTGGTGTCATGGATATCACTCATAATTTCTGCTCCTCAGAAATTTGACAATGTAACCTTCTTTTAACTTCTTTCTACTATATCCAGTGTTTGTGTGAAGGAGATCTCTGTGTTCTCCTTTGCCATTTCAGATGTGAAAATTGATTTTGCCAATGTTGAAAAATATTTTTTGAAAATCCTGCTTTGAAATTGTGTTCAGATCCTGAAATACATTCTTTGAAATTGATCAGTGTACACACTTTTCACCCTTTGAATTGGTCACAAAAAATTTTTTAAGTTAAATTGGTAAAATAAGAAATGAAACAGGATAAGAACATTTTTGTCAAAAATAAAATTTTATAAGTAGTATGACCATAAAGTCCTGGAACCGATTTTCTTACTGAAAGCAAAATTAAATCTCAGCATATGAGTCTTCACTCATTTATTTGCTCATTTGTTCTAGTTTTTCAATAAATATTTATTTTTTGCCAGATATTTGCTATGCATTCTTTAGGCATTCCTGACCTGTTTCCTTATCGTTTTGGAAAAATATTACAGTAGAGCATACAGTCCCAAAGAAAGAGACTTTGTGTGTTCAGAATATTTACATACTGCTTCTATCTTCTTGCACCTGAATACAAGGATGGTTATTAGTTGGAACATTCTCTAGAGAAAGTACAGTGAAACATGTGTATGAACACAAACTTTCAAAAAGGTATAATGAAACCATGACTTCTCTAATTCAGAGATATGAGGTATATTCATGTGAGAGCTATTACAGCTTCAACCACATTCCATTTGTAAGAATTATATAAATTTTGTTTTTCAAGGTGTCTCAAACAAATGTTAAACTGATAAATTACTTAACCATCTTGGTTAATTGTTAAACTGTGATAGCATAACTTTTTTTATCGCACATGATATCTTTACTAATGAATTTGATAAACACAGAACTAACACCTCAAGAACTTCTGCTCTTATTTATCTCAAATCTTAAAATCACATTTGTAGCTCCAGCAGCCTCAATAATCTGACATCTGAATTTTCTGTCCTTTTTCCCAGGAACATTGATGGAAATATTTCCTACCTTAGATTCCAAATTGGGAACCTGTATGGAGAATGCGTAAAAGAAATAATACTAATGTTTTAATAAGTTGATATTTATGAAAAACCATCCACGAAGACATTGTTCTCTTAGAAATTCTTCATAAATAATATTGCCCCTCATACTTCAAGCAACGCAGTAAGAGAACTAAGTATGGACATATGAATGTATTAGGTATTTGCTTAGAATGTTTTTTTTTTTTTTTTTTTTTTTAATAAACTAAAGCTTATTAAGTACTCTGCACTAGAGTTTAGTTTAACATTTTTCTTCTGTGTTCACTATGGCTTATTAAAGAAAAATACAAAATGTGCATTGATGTTTAAAAATAAACGAGTTCTTTTACTTTGTAATGGAATGGTTTACATTTAGTAAGTTATTTAATAAAGAATAATTTTTTAAAAATAAGGCACAATTTTAATAACTATTTTTTATTAAAAATGGAAAGGAATGGAATCTAATATTAACCATAAGTTAACAACTAGAATTAAACAATGCAAGGCAGAAATTAAAGAAATTATTAAGATAAGGCATGTCTCCTATCTAATTTCATAGTTTAAAAAATAGTGTTTAGCAGCACTCTTAGGCAATCACATTAATTCTTTTTTAAAAATATTTTTATACTTTTAATTAATTTATTTATTTTTGTGCAGTGCTAAGATTCATACCCAGTGATCACACACAAATGTTCTACCACTATGCAACACCAGCTCCAATCACATGAATTCTCTATTTTGCCAAGACAAGATTAAAATTCAGAAAGCACCAATTTTCAGATAACTCTTACATCATATCATATACATTGAAATTTCCAAAGATATCACATGCTTTAAGTTTGTTCTCTCTAATTTATTGTTTTCATCTAAGCTTGAAATTAATAATTTTTACAATATTTATGGTAATTTGAAGATTGCTTTTATCTTGCTTCTTGGCTTGGATTACTTTGATTTGCCTACAAGGTAAAAAAAAATATTATTGGTAATAATTGCCAATTGTTTAAAAGGGATATCTTCCTTATTTGAATGTGGTTACTAAATTATAACCTTAGAGAAAAATTTCAAGGGAATGATGTAACAGAAGATATTGCTTACGTTATTTGTATTTTTTCAGACTTTCCTGGACAAGGCCAAGTTTGGAGGACTTTAGAAAACAAAGTACTAAATGATCTTTGGCTGAGCTGAAAGAAGGTTCATTTTTCACTGCAAGACTCCAGTGGCCCATCATAGGTGAGAAGGATGGGATTCAGTGGAACAGTGGAAGAATGGCCTTTAATATTTTGAGCAAAAGAGTACAGGGAGCAAGAGGAGGTTGCAGTGTCAGTGAGGAAAGCTTACATCCTCACTTTCTCTTTTGAGGGGATAATGAAGGGTGTGCTCATTTGGTTTTCTTCCTAAAGTTAAGGGAGTTGGGCTTCTAAAGATTCATCCTTGTCCTGGCACAGTGGCACATGCCTGCAATCCCAGTGGCTCAGGAGGCTGAAGCAGGAGGATCACGAATTCAAAGCCAGTCTCAGCAACAGCAAGGCACTAAGCAACTCAGTGAGACCCTGTCTCTAAATACAAAATAGGGTTGGGGATGTGGCTCAGTGGTTTACTGCCCCTGAGTTCAATCCCCAGTACCAAAAAAAAAAAAAAAAAAAAAAAAAAAAAAAAAAAAAAACAAATTCACTTTTCAAGTTTGATTGTGTCTACTTTTGGATAGGTGGCCATCTTCCCTAACTGAAAGTCTACTCCAAAGTTACTAGTTTGTCCCAAAGTTAAGGGAGAAGTAAGAGATGGTGAGGGATGGCAGAGTGGAGATGCCTAATCAGAATGGGAAAAAATGACTGATCTCTAGAGTGGCCAATGTTTGAGGCAGGTGAAGGATGGATCTTGCATGACACCAAAGGCCCCAAGGGGATGAAATTGGAGACCAAAATCTTGCAGGAAAACACTATAGAATGAAAAAACACGGGTCCCTCAAAAGAATGAAGAATGGGGACTGTCCAAAGAGTCAGCCAGAAAATACGGTTCAGTTTTACAATGGTCCATTAACATTGAGGGAACTGATTGTAATTGGTTCTTTGGATGGACTGTGGGACATCTTCAGTCTCTCCTCTTTCTCAACAAGCCATTAAACATGAATTAAACCAGGAGAGAGACAGGAAACTAACCTTGGTTACCCTCCCAAGGAGACCACAGGCCTGTCCCCCCTCCAAACTCATGTGGGTCTTTGCAGAAAAGAGTTTGTGTGGAGAAAGAGGAATGGGGAGAGGATAGAGAACAGATCACATGTTGAATTTTGCTTTGAATAGGAATTTGAGGCTTCTAAAAAAAAAGAATTGAAGTCTGCAAGGAACAGATTAATTTATCCTTAAAGAAATACAGCACCCAGTGAAAGAATGAATAATACTGAGGTGTTAACAATTGGAAAAATAAAACTTCTTTATATTTAGACTCCAAGTTTTGCAGTTATTTGAAAGTGTAGACTACTGCAGGTTAGAAGTACACCAAGGAAAATGTTTTTCTCCTTTTTGAATGTCTATACACAGTACATGCTCTATAAATGTTGAAAAAATTACGTATTGTGTTTTACCAATTAAATATTTTCTCTAAATTCAGCTAGCAGGAAGTGTCAGGCTGAACACTAGAGCCTTATTACTTGGTTTTCATTGCAGTACCCCCACTCAATTAAATTGTTTCTAAATTTGGGCATAAATAATGACTAGCTTAATTTTTGTTTTTGGATTGAAATGCTACTTTGAAAGCATGCACTGTATCTACTTTTAAAGAAAAAAATTCTTCTAGACTTTATTTTCCTTTTCAGTCATTTGCTAATTTGTATCATTTTTTAGAAAAATTGAGGGACACTTTTCTCAGTATATTTCTGATAAAAATCTTGAGTTTCATCCAAGGCTTCCCTGACCCTAGCTTTTATATGATTGATGTCTCCTTAAGAAATGTTAGTTACTATAGCTCTGTGGAAACAAATCATTTGGAAGTTTCAAGTTGGAGGAGGTCAGCATTAAAAATTTTCTTTAAGTTTTTAATTGGCATGTAAAAATGGGACATATTTATGGAATACTGTGTGATGTTTTTATACCTGCATACATTATATAATGTTCAGATCAGAGTAAGTATATTTTATCATATAGTTATCATTTCCTTGTTGTTAAAAATATTAAAAATTCCTTCTTCTGGATTTCTGAAATCCTACTGTGTGATAGCACACCAGAACCTATTTCCCTATCTAACTGTAACTTCCTATCTGTTGAAAAACCTTTCTTCAACCTTCCCTACCTCAACCTCTCATGTCTGGTAATTATTATTGTGCTCTCAACCTCTGTGAGACTATGTGTTTTAGATTCCACTTACAAATGAAATCATGCAGTGTTTGTTTTTATGTGCCTGGCTTATTTCACTTAATATAATGATCTTTAGTTTCATCCATGTTATTACAAATCACAGGATTTCATCCTGTTTATGGTTGAATAGTATTCCATTGAATACATAAACACATTTAAAAGTCCAGTCATCATTTGATGGACACTCATATTGTTTATAATTCTAGACTATTGAGAATATTGCTGCAATAAGCATGTGAATGCAAATGTCTCTTCACTATACCAACTTCATTTCCTTTGGGTATATTCCCAGCAGTGGGATAGCTGGATCATATGGCAATTCTATTTTTAATTTTTTGAGAAGATCTCCATACTATTTCCGAAATGGCTATGTTAATGTACATTTTCACACAGAGTGTGAATGCCTATCACAAGAACTTATGATCAAATTCCAAGTTTATAGAGTACAAAATAAATTTTCATCATATAGGGAAATACATTTGTGTTTCCTCGTTACATTCCTGACAAAAGGTGAGTAAAAATATCAAGTTAAATGGGACATTCACAGTATTCTGTTGAAGAAAGAAGGATAAGACAATATAACTCAACTGAATGATGGATGTTAGTGAAAATGTTTGGCAAGCCGAACTTGCAGAACCCTAGAGACACTGATGATAAATGATTAATGGATGCTTGTCAAGATATCGCGCTTTGTACTTTCATTTTAGCAACAAACACATCCATAGATGCTACCAACTACTTATTAGAATACTGACAAGAATGTCTCCAGCACAAACAAATCAAATAGTGTGATATGTTATGATCATTGCCACAAACCAGCTTTCTTACCTTTAAAAAGCTCTGTGGTTTTGCAGAAATCATGGAATGTTGTGTAGTCTCCTTAGCAGCCTGTTCTTTGATGATTACCTGTGTAGATGTCCATGTGCCATACTCCTTGCAATAGTGACTTGATTGCAATTGTAGCAAAGGTTCTATGGCGGGTAGCTGACAGTATACATGATGCACACACTTATGAATATTATAGACTAAATTCTACCTGTCATACAAATAAGATTTTAGTGATGATAAATTTCAATAATTGATAACTCAGAGAATTTTTACCCATGGTAAACAGATTTAATTGCAAATCTCCCCAAGGGCTATTCTCAGAGCCATCTTCTATAAAATTATGGGGGCATTCTTTTCTTCCAATTGAAAACAACAACTCCATTGTATATAGAAACTGTCAGAAGAAAACATTGATTTAAAAGTAAATTCCTATCCAGTGGCTCAGGAAGCTGACATAGAAGGCTTGCGAGTTCAAAGCCAGCCTCAGCAACAGTGAGGTGCTAAGCAACTCACTAAGACCCTGTCTCTATATAAAATACAAAGTAGGGCTGGGGATGTGGCTTAGTGATTGAGTGCCCCTGAGTTCAATCCCAGGTACCAAGAAAATAAATAAATAATTGAACTCCTAAAACATACAATCTGAAATTAAGTTCCCTGCAGTTGTTCCTGTACTGGTGTAAACACTTAGAGGTCCAATGCAGCCACATTATCTGAGTCTTTCCTTTATGGATCCCCAGAAGGCAGCAGATATTGTTTGGGAAATTGGTGAAATGATCTAGAGAAAAGAGACAAAAATTTCTTCAACCCAATGAAATTCCTTTGTGTAAAGTTTTGGTCCTTTTTTTTAATGTCTATTTCTTGTAATTTGAAGTATGTGGAACTGTAAGTGGCCTCACTACTACTTTTAAATCTAAGATCGATGTCTGAGGGCCTTTCTCCTGGTGGGTAGGTGTTAAGTTTTATTAAGAAGTGAAGAAAGAATAATAACATGCCATATATGTTTTCTCTGTACCAGATGTTTTAGCTAATATTCTTGGATTCTTACCTTTCAACAAACAGTAGAGAAGACAGATAATTCGAAAACAAATAAATACAATTACTCATTAGACAGTGAATAGTAAGCATCACTATTTTAATGAGTATTGTGTGCCTCCCATGAGTAGAACCACTGTGCTAATAGTAAATATGGTAGCCATTACTACAAGAGGTTGCACAGATCCAAAAGCAACACAAATGAGTGCAGAAGAGATTAACAGCAGATTACTGAAAGAGAAGTCTGCATAATTAGCTGGAATGATTCTGGAGGAAAAAATGGAGACATTCTTCCCTGGCACCAGAGTTGAAAAAAAAGGACTGGTTTGAATAAGACATGTTTTTTGTGTTCTTTTGTCACTATGTACTGGATATAGGTGATCTATAATGACAAATCCAAATTTGATAATTTTTTGGAATCATTTTAATCACCATTTTTCCCATGTATTTGATGAATAGCTATGGAGTGCATCAGGCACTGTTTTAGTTACTAGGGACATAGTGATGAGTAAAGCAGATGAGGCTTAATATCTAATGTGTGAGATAGAAAAATAATTAAATTAATAAATATAATATCAGTACTTACAAGAAGTAACAGAGTATGTAGAATTGAACAGTGACAGGGAGGCGACCTTAGACTAGTTATGGCTCACGGGTGCATTGAATCAGAGAACTGAGTAGTGAAGGGGAATAGCTGTGGAAGAGTCTTCCTGGTGGAGGGAATGGACAGTATGAAGACCACAAAGTGAGAGGATGAAAAATGCAGTCAGTAAGAGGACTGCACAAGAGAGAAAATGATGGGCCCCAGGCAAGGCTAGGAATATTATCAGGGTATCCTCAGAGTACTGTACAGGGCACAGTAAGCAGTTTGAATTGTCTTATAAGTGCAAAGGAGTTCATCACAGAACTTTAACTCAAGATGAAATAATGATTGTTTTGGCTATTTCGTGGAAAAATTATTTGTCATGGATGGTGGTGACAATAGAAGCAGAAAGAAGGAATTCTATTGTATTGTAACTGATAAATGATTGTAGGAGTGGAGGAAGAGGAGTGCTCAGATTCAGAATAAGTGCTGAAAAGAGAGAAAACATGCTGTTGAAATCTATGTGGTTGTAGTGGAGCAGAGCAAATAAGTATTAAAGGTGATTCCTAAGCCCTTGGTTAATCAGCATGGGGAGAATTGTGGGATTTGATATGATTAGAAGGCCCGGGAGGAGCAGGTTCATGAAGGTTAACAGTTTGGTTGTGAAATGCTGTCCAAATGAAGATGTCAGAAATGCAGTTTAATATGTAACCAACAGAGTTAAGAGAGATGATGAAAGAGTAGGAGAAATAGCTTTGCAAGTCATGCACAAATAACTGAATGTAGACTTGGCACTGAATATTACAGTAAATATGTATGCAGAGAAATATATATGGCACAGGACAGTGTTTTGTGTCTGTCCAGCATTTATTGGCTAAACTTAGTGTATGCATTCTGCAAAGGAGATGGTACTTACCCTTCCTGTCCACTTTCATCCAATAGGATCATGACATGACCTTGGGTCTAGGAGTTCACAGATTGTACTTCAAATTCCAACCTCTCAATTTTAAGCTCTCTCTATCATTCCTACTGATCCCACCCCACAATATCATTCTTATAGCTTCAACCTTTCATTCTTCTCCATGACCCATGTCTGCCATATCACTGTCTGACTTACCTTCTTTCCCTGTCTAGTCTGTTCACCAGTGCAGCAATACTTTTATTAGAGTTGTAAAATTACTGACTTCCATGAATTTTCTCCATATAGCCTTGAAGTTCTTAGCTCTGGATGGGTTTTACCAGTTAGTATCACTATTCCTTGTCTTAAACTGATAAACTATGCGGCAGTAATTCAAAAAAGTGTCTGGGAGCATCATTTCACATGCTTAGTTACTAAATACAACAGACAGACTTGAGATGGGAGCCCTTTCATTCTAGGCAGTTTTTATCTATTAATTTTATCTTATTATTGTTTATCCTATCAACCACAGTGGTTTTTCCATTAAAGTATCTCACTATTTTAAGCACCATCTCAGTTACCTAACTTCTTACTCCCAGAAGATGTTGCTTATGGTTTTACTCTGGCAACATTATCCCCAAAACATTTTCATATCTTCAGAAGTCTCCCATTCTTTTGGTATTCTTTCTTTTTGACCAGTTCTAACTCATTTGCTTTTTATTTCCATTCTTTTATTTTTCTTTTAGTAACTTCTGTGAGTTACCCTCTCTGAATTCTTTTCTGGTCATTTTCTTTATGAATTATCATCCTTTCCTGAAAATACAGGTATTCAGGTCTTTCCTCTCCTAAAACAATGTCTCTCAAGTTATCATACTTCACATTCTTTTCTTCATTATTACATATCTTTTAAAAATAGTTTATACTGCTGATACTACATTAACACTTTTCTAACTCTTATCATTTTGATTATTAGCCCACCACTTTGAAAAGTTTCTAATCACCAAGTCTAACTTCCAAGTTTCCAAGTTTTCTTCCCCCTTCATCTGAGTGCATGATGACCACCTCTGCATTTCTTTTTTAGTTCCCTTTGTTTCCAGAACATTAACCTATTTTTTTCCATTTATTCAACCTTTTCTCTATTTGTACTTGCTTCTCTTACTTTTTCATATTCTTTTTTTTGTGTCTGTCCTAATTGGCATGCTGTTGGTCATTATCATCATCATTGTCATTATCGTCATCGTCTCCTCTTTCTATGTTCAAAAAATGTGCTTACCCTCAAGGTATTCCTCTCCCCAACTTATTCTCTCCAGTTCTCCAAAGTCCTTCTCTTTAATTTATAGCTATCAGATATATTTCTACATTCCACTATATTTTTTACTAGTACCCTAAACTTAACAGATTTAAAAATGAGCTCATTCCATTTTCTCAAGACCACTTTTTTTTTTTTTTATCCTAGTGTTGAAATTTTGATTTATGAAAGCATCATTGTTTCAGTTACTTGGTTCAAAAACTTCCAGAGAAATGATTCCGTTTTTTTTCTATTGCCTTCCAGTCATTTCATCAAGTAACCCCATTTCTAAGTCCCAAATCTTTTCATCTTTATCTCTGGATTCTGTCTTTCCCTGTCTCTTTTCTTTGATAGTGCAGACAAAAGTTCCACTGCTTGGCTCCACTGAAATTTGGGATTCAAAGGATAATGAATAAAATAGGTCTATTCAAAGCTGTTTGAGGAAGATAGAGGAACCTTCTCTTTACTAAATCTCCATCTTCTGGGGCTCAGGAGCATGAGCAGCATATATAAGAGGGGAGGGGTAGCATGGGGCAAAAGGGAGGAAACATACATTTGCACATTTTTTCAGGCTATGCCCATTAGAAATATGTCACAGTCTTATTTCCCCTGGTGCCCACTGGTTAGGAATGGCCAGGGGACAGATCCCCATCCTCCATTCACAGCAGGAGGAAACTTCTGTCTCAGAAAAACAGTTTTCAGGAAGTTGCTTTTCATTTCAAAGGGGCTCTAATTTATCACTGTCAATTCCAGTTTCTTTAGCTTGGAATTGTACAATGCTTCCTAAACTGTCTTATATATTTCTTTATCATATGATTTTATGTTTCCTATTTTCTACATACTACTTCCACATAATAATTATAAACTATACAGTTGATCATCTAATTCTTCAGTGCAACATGGCTTTCTGTTGCCTAATAGATTAAATTACATAAATTTATTTCAAAGTATGGGGCATGGCTGAAGGAAGTAGGTCCCAGGGATGTGCCACTAGGGTTTATATTCTGTCCTTGGTGCTTTGGTCTCTTTCTCAGCTTCCCACTACCAGAGAAGAAGCAGCTTTCTTCTGACACACCCTTTTGCTATGATGTACTGCCTCACTTTAGGCCCAGAGCAATGGAAACTGCCAACTATGGACTGAACCTCTAAACCATGAGCCCAAAATAACCTTTTTCTCCTTTCAGTCATTATTGCCAGGTATTTTAGTCACAGGTCCAGAAAGCTCACTTACATACCTTCTCTATAATAGTGACTCATCATGGAAGGAATTCTTGATGGTTGGGCAGGAATGGGTCAGAAGCACCTTCACTGTGGAGGACATGAGAATCTTAGTGGAGGTGACATGCACAGATTTTAAAAGTATGTTAGAGATCAGTCAACCTCCTCCAACAACCTTTCTCCTTGCCCAAGAAACTCACTAGTGAATATTATCTCCTGTATTAATTATAAATTCTTTCAAGATAGATGCCAGGTATTATATTTTATTATAGTATCAATTATATCTTACTTAATATAGTGAATGGTATATAGATAGGACTAAATAAATCTTTGTCATGATTAAATGAATAGGCAATTTGGCAAAAAACAAAACAAAACAAACAAACAAACAAAACCCTCTGCTATATAGTTTCTTTAGCTACAGAATTAGGGTAGTTTTTCCTACTTGAATAAAATATAAGATTATCTTCACTAATAAGCCTTTAGGGCAGATACTATGATTTTATACTTTCTCCTGAGATAATTATTCAACAAAAATAGATTCTACTCTCTTATTAAAATGTTAAAACAAAAAAGTCATAATTTTAATCATTGACAATGGAATGTAGTTTTTTATTTCAGACCCCAGAGTCTTCTAATCTTAAAATTATAGTTTTGAGTGTGAATAGAATGAGATTTTTAAGAGAAAATAGAAAAAAATTATGAGTGAGTATAACTGATTATTAAATTATTACTAAAGAGAAAAATATATTTTATATAGATTATTTTGTTAAGGGGAAAAAACATAATATTTGACAAGATATTTTTACCAGTCCAAGGACAGAGGCCCGACTCTGGGGGGTCTCAACAAATCAGGTCTAGACACTTGCCTGCCCCCTACATTTGTAAAACAGAATGGAGAAAAACAAGAAAGGAACTTAAATCAGTACAGCTATACAAAGGGTACCAGTGCTTTCTGCCATGTTTGTGGGGTACGGACAGGAGCTTTAGGACTAAATAGCAGAAGAACTGGGGCAGGAGTGAGAGGTATGCATAAAGAAACAGTGTTGGTCAAACTGTGGTCTTGTTGATCACCATCTGAGGACTGGTTCTTTGAAGCTCCAGGGAAGCTTTATTGCAGTCGCCTTTGAGAGGGCAATTAGTTTGCCATCATGAGATAACTGGTCCAGCATTGGGGGCAGTGTCATCATGGGTAATCTGCCTGCAAGGCTCTGCTGTTTTTTGAAGTTTTAGGGTAATGGCTAGAGACTCATGGGCATTTTTCCCACAGTCTAGAACAGGGTGTTGTAAAAGTAGTCAGTCATTTGCCAATATCTTGATAATACTGTGGTTATTCTTATGTTTAAGGTAATAAAGGAGAGAGATACAAAATGAAGGCAGAGATTCTAAACTTCATCCTGCTTTTAGTTATTCTTTGGGCATGTGTATATCCAAGAGTCAATGCTTTGTAGCAAAAATGGCCTGAAAGTCCTAATTATAATGTCTCAACCAAAATTCATGATCTTTAATAAAATGATTTGATATCCTTCAAAATATAAGTATAGGGAAAATGTAAAATGGCCTAGAGTAAATGACTTATTTTTTCTAAAGCAGATATTGGTAAAGAAGATATGAACTAAGGACAAAGATGTAACAAAAATCTCTCTTAATGAGAAAATTTCATACTTCTAATCCCAGTTTAGATAAATGTGGTAGGTACTAAAGGGGATTAGTGCTAACTATTTTTTCTTTTTTTTAATTTTTAATTTTTATTTTATTTATTTATTTATTTTTTTATTCTAAGATGTTATAAATGACAGCAGAATGCATTACATTTCATATTACACATATAGAGCACTTTTTTTTTTTTTTTTACAAATCTCTGGTTGTATGCAAAGTATATTCACACCATTTGTGACTTCATATATGTACTTAGGGTAATGATATCCATCTCATTCTACCATCTTTTTTTTCCCCTTCACCCTTTTGCCCCCTCCCTTTCCCTCCCTCCCCATTGGCCATTCTAGTGTTCCTCTAATCCTCCTATGCTCCCCATCCCAACCCGACTGTGAATTGGCCTCCTTATATCAGAGAAAACATTTGGCATTTGGCTTTTTGGGATTGGCTAACTTTATATTCTCTAACTCCATCCATTTTCCTGCAAATGCCATGATTTTATTCTCTCTTATTGATGAGTAATATTCCATTGTGTGTATATACCACATTTTCTTTATCCATTCATTTACTGAAGGGCGTCTAGGTTAGTTCCACAGTTTAGCTATTGTGAATTGTGCTGCTATGAACATTGATGTGGCTGTGTCCCTGTAGTATGCTGTTTTCAGGTCTTTTGGGTAAAGACCATGAAGTGGGATCATAAGGTGGGTCATAAGGTGGTTCCATTCCAAGTTTTCCAAGGTATCTCCATACTGCTTTCCATATTGGTTGCACCATTTTGCAGTCCCACCAACAATGTATGTATGTGCCTTTTTCTCCACATTCTCTCCAACATTTATTGTTGTTTGTTTTCTTAATAGCTGCCATTCTGACAGGTGTGAGATGAAATCTTAGAGTGGTTTTGATTTGCATTTCTCTAATTGCCAGAGAGGTTGAGCATTTTTTCATTTTTGATGATTGATTGTATATCTTCTTCTGAGAAGTGTCTGCTCAGTTCCTCGGCCCATTAATTGATTGGGGTATTTGTTTTTTTGTTGTTAAGATTTTTGAGTTCTTTATATATTCTAGAGATTAGTGCTCTATCTGACGTGCATGTGGTAAAAATTTGTTCCCAATTAGTAGGCTCTCTGTTCACCTCACTGATTGTTTCTTTTGCTGAGAAGAAGCTTTGTAATTTGAGTCTATCCCATTTATTGATTCTTGGTATTAATTCTTGTGCTACAGGATTCTTATTAAGGAACTTGGGGCCTAATCCAACATTTTGGAGATTAGAGATTACTTTTTCTTCTATTAGGTATAGTGTCTCTAGTCTAATTCCTAGATCCTTGATCCACTTTGAGTTGAATTTTGTGCATGGTGAGAGATAGAGGTTTAATTTCATTTTATTGCATATGGATTTCCAGTTTTCCCAGCACGTTGAAGAGGCTATCTTTTTCCAATGTACATTTTTGGTGCCTTTATATAATATAAGATAACTGAAATTATATGTGTTAGTCTCTGTGTCTTCTATTCTGTACCATTGGTCTACCGGCCTATTGGGGTGCCAATACTATGCTGTTTTTGTTACTATTGCTCTGTAGTATAATTTAACGTCTGGTATAGTGATGCCACCTGCTTCACTCCTCTTACTAAGGATTGCTTTAGCTATTCTGGGTCTCTTATTTTTCCAGATGAATTTCATGACTGCTTTTTCTATTTCTATGAGGAATGTCATTGGGATTTTGATTGGCATTGCATTAAATCTGTATAGTGCTTTTGGTAGTATGGTCATTTTGACAATATTAGTTCTGCCTATCCAAGAACAGGGTAGATCTTTCCATCTTCTAAGGTCTTACATAATGTCTTTCTTTAGTGTTCTGTAGTTTTCATTATAGAGGTCTTCCATGTCTTTGGTTAAGTTGATTCCCAAGTATTTTTTTTTTTTTTTGATGCTATTGTAAACGGGGTAGTTTTCCTATTTTCCCTTTCAGAGGATTTGTCACTGATATATAGAAATGCCTTTGATTTCTGGGTGTTGATTTTGTATCCTGCTACTTTGCTGAATTCATTTATGAGTTCTAGAAGTTTTCTGGTGGAATTTTTTGGGTCTTCTAGGTATAAAATCATATCATTAGCAAATAATGATAATTTGAGTTCTACTTTATCTATCTGTACCCTTTAATTTCTTTTGTCTGTCTTATTGCTCTGGCCAGCATTTCAATTACTATGTTGAATAGAAGTGGTGAAAGAGGGCATTCCTGTCTTGTTCCAGTTTTTAGAAGGAATGCTTTCAATTTTTCTCCATTTAGAATAATGTTGGCCTGGGGATTAGCATATATAGCATTTATGATGTTGAGATATGTTCCAGTTATCCCTAGTTTTTCTAGTCTTTTGAGTATGACGTGGTGATGTATTTTGTCAAATGCTTTTTCTGCATCTATTGAGATAATCATATGGTTCTTATCTTTGAGTCTATTGACGTGGTGAATTACATTTATTATTTTCTGTATGTTGAACCATCCTTGCATCCCTGGAATGAACCCCACTTGATCGTGGTATATTATATTTTTGATATGTTTCTGTATCCGTTTTGCTAGAATTTTATTGAGAATTTTTGCATCTATGTTCATTAAAGATATGGGTCTGAAGTTTTCTTTTTTGGATGTGTCTTTGCCTGGTCTGGGGATCAAGGTGATGTTGGCCTCATAGAATGAGTTTGGAAGCACTCCCTCTTTTTCTATTTCCTGAAATAAATTGAAGAGTATTGGTATCAGTTCTTCTTTGAAGGTCTTGTAGAACTCAGCTGTGTATCCATCTTGTCCTGGGCTTTACTTGGTTGGTAGACTTCTGATGGCATCTTCTATTTCGTCGCTTGAAATTGGTCTGTTCAAATTATGCCATCACACAGAGCATATTTTCCAACTATTCTGCAACATTTGTTGTAAAATATTGTAGCACGTTTTTCATAGTTTATGTCCTCTTTTGCTTTAGTTTTTGCTTAGATATAAGTTAAAGTAGTCCTATAGTTTAAAACTGACGTGTCCCCCAAAGACCCTTATGCTAAAGGCTTGGTCCATTGCTTGGCACTATTGGGAGGTTGTGGAAACTTTAAGAAATGGGGCTTTGTGGTAGATGTTTAAGCCATTAGGGGTTTTCCCTAGAGGGAAATTGTAAGACCCTAGCTTCTCAATATTGAGGTGAGGATTTTGCTGTGCCACATACCCACTGGTGGGATTTGTTGTCTTATTACAAGTTCAAAACAATGAGACCAACAGATCATGGATGAAAACTTCCCAAATATAGCCATAATAAACCTTTTCTATTTATAAGTTGATTATTTTGTATATTTGCTGTAGCAACAGATAGTTGACTAGCCTAATTAATGTAAAATAGATAAGACCTCTATTGCTGAGAAAACTTCCCTATGTAAATAATTCTCTGTTACACTGCTACATACCTCTTTATTTTGAGTACTTTAAAAATGACTCATGTACTATTCCAACTATCTTTTGTTGTTAGGGACTGGATCTAGTGTTCCCCTCAAATCCACATGTTGGAATTGTAGCACCCTATGTATTTGGAGGTGGGACTTCCGGGGAGGTAATTAGAGTTGGTTTATGAGGGTGGGGCACATGTGATGGGATTAATGTCCTTACATAAAAAGAAGACACATGGGACTTTCTCCTCTTTCTGTTTTTTTTTTTTTTTTTTTTTTGACCTATAAAGAGATAAGGAGAAGATGGCCTTCTAAAAATCAGAAAGAAAACCCTCAACAAACATCTGACTTTGTACTTTTTAGCTTCTAGAACTGTGAGAAACAAATGTTTGTTGTTCAGACTTATCCAACATGTGGTAATTTGTATAGCAACCTAAACTAAATCAGACACTATTGGACCACACATATTTTAGTGAATTCTTATAACTTTATGTAGTTTTGGCATCCACTTTAAATATAAATTTAAATTTTTATACTAGAAGCCGGGATTAATCACCCTTAACAATATTCAGCTCTGTTTCTCTTCTCAGTTCCTCAAGATGGTTGATACAGAGACCTGAGTAACAACTGACCATAGTGATGACTGCCTTTCTATGAGACAATTAGATACAACTCACTGGGCTCATCCTACTGATCCCCATTCCCTGTGTGGTCTGCTCAGATATGGTGTGGTGACTACCTCTCATAGAATAATACCATGAAATTCATGTCTCTTTGCTCTAAATGCACCAAATAGAACTTCCTGTGAGAAATCTGTTGTAATGCCTTATACTCCAGTGAAGAATTGGCCTATGGGTCTCTCTTTTTTCCCCTTATGCTTTCTACATTCTATTTGATTACATCTCCAATCTTCTCTTTGGCCTTGAGAGCTATTGTCTGCTTCTATTTGGGACATGTAAGTAATAAACTGACCTATAATTTCTTGTCTTTAGTTGTGCTGATTTCTTTATGTCTCACCTGAACAACATACCTAACCTTAACTTCTTTTCTGGTTTGGGGTCTCCTATAGAATGTCTACATAAATAGGTCAGACAAGAGCCATGGAATATCTGCCATTTTAAACAAGTTTTCTATAAGAGGGGCACATGTCCTGGCACAGATACTTTGACACTAGGCCGTGCATTGGGATACAATCTAATCACCCACAACCATGTCCTTGGGAGTCCTGCCAGTGCAGGGCTAGAATTTATATCCACTCTCAAAGCCAAATTAGAGCTTATATTTACAAAACACATACACACAAACACACACAGACAATTGCCAACAATTTTATGTTTTGCACAGTTAGAATTCTAAAGGGAAGGGCAAGTAAATTGAACATCAGCATTTCTTAAAGCTGCAGAAACACAAACAAAATAGAGAAAACATTTTTAAAAATCTCAGGTATAAAACCAAAGTAGACTTTTCATTTTGAAAACCAGGACATCCAAAAGCACTCAAAGAAAGCACTTGCTGTTTACTATTGTCTCATGCACTGTATCTGGGGAGCCCATCTGTTATTAACAGATGTTCTGTTGCCAACAAGAGGAATTCTGCTTCATATTTTATGGTGAGAGGATATTATATAAAGCTGTGCTGTATGTCATCATTTCTGGGTTGATTTCTGATAACCACACATTAGTCCAAGTCAAATTGTGCCTTTTGGAGAGGCAGTTAAGGACAAAATCAATAGTGTAGGTAGGTGTAGGGTTTTTCAAATAAGTGAAACATACTTTAGGTTCTAAGTCAAGAAAAT
This sequence comes from Tamias sibiricus, assembly GCA_025594165.1. Lineage (NCBI taxonomy): Eukaryota > Metazoa > Chordata > Mammalia > Rodentia > Sciuridae > Tamias > Tamias sibiricus. The sequence continues at coordinate 54,138,442 of CM046661.1, forward strand.
TGATTCAATAATTCATGTACCATAAATAGAAACAGGTTGTTAACTTAAATGATGTATGTTCAACTTTCTTCATATATGTGCCTTCATCAAGTGGAATAAAATACTGGTATTCCTTTTATAGGGTGCCTCTGGGAGAGGTTTAAAATTAGAGGATTCACTATTCTCAAACTTGTAGGACAGTTTGGGTGGATCCACTCACAAGAATAGATCTTGCAGCTTTGCTTTCTTTTAATTTTAGCACCAAGTCTGTCTCTATGCCCCTATTTAAAAAAAGAATTATATAACACAATGTGTCACGTGAGTCAGCTGGAGGTTATACATTAGATCTGTAGAAGCACCATAGAGGGCTAAACTGGTTAATGATTTTAAGTAATTAATATTTGTATTCTAACCTCAAAGGATATTAAGTGGATCGCAGGCAAATATACATGTACTGTTGGGATGCTTTGTGAAGACATTATTTTCTTAAACAAAGATCTAATGAATATGTTAATAATGTCATGTGATTACCATGTATTTATTTTTTTAGCAGTTAAATTTTAAAAATCAATGCCTGGGGGCTAGGGATATGGCTCAGTTGGTAGAGTGCTTGCCTCTCACGTACAAGTTTCTGGGTTCAATCCCCAGTACTGCCCCCCCCCAAAAAAAAATCAATACTTTAAGAATAATGTTAAAATATTGGTTTTATTTTAAAGCAATGATTTTCAAAATATATTCCTGAGGAATAAAGATTCTGCATGCTGTTAGTAAATGTTTGGTGAAAACAGGGTTCTAAGGATAAATATTTTTGTAAAAACACAGGTCAAAATAGTAAAGGAAGTAGAACTTCTAATTACTAAATAGGGGGGTGCGGTCTGGGTAAGATAAGGTAAGCATGTTCCTTCTCTGCTTCTCCTAGTGAACTTAGCTACAGAAATAGGGCAGAATGCAAAGGGAAGCTCTTAAAAGTAAATAATATTTGCTGAATATGAGAATACCAATACCCAAGCACCATGAATAGCTGTGCATTTGCTATTTTCCCTTATTTGTCTACCATCCTGAACACAAGGTATCTGAGACCCATGGGTAGACTTTGGCATAGACACAGGGAGTTTACAGAGATGTCTTCAGGGTTAGCTTTAAGGAATAGGAAAGGGATTCTCCTTGTTGTGACACTGATGGCTTCAGGGACACACAATTATTATTTTGAGTGCAACTTACTCTCTATTGAAAGGAGCCGTGATCCATGAGGATGGGAAAAAGACTTTGCTTTTTCTTTATCTTTCTCTGACCTTCTGTCCATTGGCTCCAGACATGAGTGCATTTGAGGGAAGTGTACAGCAAAACACGACAAATAATGCATGATGGTTTGTCCAGAGGCCCGAAACAGGAGCCTAAGAGAAACAAAAGTACCAGGAAGATTTTCTAGGTAAAACAAAGTGACCCAATAAGTTGTTAATGAGCCCAGTGCCAACCTTTGAGCTGCACATGCATGGATCTATTGTAAACAATATACTAAAGATTTCAAGAACAAAAGCAAGCAGTAGGTCATCACCGAACCCTCAGAATGACACAGGTGGTGAGTGCATGGGAAAAATTATAAAAACACTTCATAGTCTTTGAAAGCAGAAGTGAATTTGAAACAATTACCCACAAAAGGCTGGTTTGAATTTGTGGCTGAAACCAAACTGTGTTTATGACCTGCTAAAAGTAGATATCAACATTGTCCTTTAAATTAAATTTTAAAAAGTCTCATAACATAATATTTAAAATGTCTAGAATACAATTCAGACTTATTTGTCATATGAGAAACTAGTATCATCTAACTCACATAGGAGGAGAAGAAACTACACATATACAAAGGGTATGATTTTGCTGAAGCTGATGCTGAAATTATTTGACAAATTCTTTATAGCTCTAGAAAAATTTTCCAGGATAGGGATATGCCTCAGTAGTAGGGCACTTGACAACTGTGTGCAAGGCTGAGTTCAGTCCCTAGCAGGAAACAAAAACATTCTAAAAAGAGGGAAAAAATATCTTGGAAAAAAAATGGAATGATAGAAAATTTCAGTAAAGAGAGGATAAATGAATAAAATGGAAAATTTAGCATTAGGAAATATAATAATGAAAATAAAAACTTTGAAGGATTGTTTCAGTAAAGCAAATATTAAATACTCAACTTGAAGATAGAAAAATTGAAAAAAATTCAACATGAACATCAAAGGGAAAAAAGATTTTAATAAATAAACAGAGGTTCAATGACCTGTTAGATAATCCTAAAAGATTGCATCCTGGATTGTCAGAAGAAGAAGACATACAGTACATCCTCCAAATATGAACAAAACCAAAATATGACCAAAGATCAAATCAATTTTTTTTTTTTTTTTTTTTTTTTTTTTGTACCGGGAGTTGAACTCAGGGGCACTCGACCACTGGGCCACATCCCCAGCCCTTTTTTGTATTTTGTTAGAGACAGGGTCTCACTGAGTTGCTAAGTGCCTAGCCATTGCTGAGGCTGGCTTTGAACTTGTGATCCTCCTGCCTCAGCCTCCCAAGTGCTGAGATTACAAGTGTGCACAACTGTGCCTGGCTCAAATCAATTTTTGAAGAAATACCACTTGAAAACTTCCCAAGCATGGAGGAAAAGATAAACCTAAAAGAAATCCACACTTACATACCTCAGCATCAAATTGTTGAAAATTGAAAGAAGGGAAAAACTAACCACAACTAGAGGAAAGCCACATTATTACCAATATGGAAACAAATATTTGAATGTCTTTAGATTTTTTATCAGAAACTTTAGACACTAAAGTAGATTTTGCTGAACAAAGCAACAATTTTATATCCAATGAAAATAAGTTTTATTTCAGGAATGAAGACAAAATAATATCATCTCAGATGAAGGAAAATTAGAAAATCTATTTCCATTGGATTTATAAAGTCCAATGACTTCAGTACATTCTTTAGGCAAAAATAATATTAGAAGGAAATCTGGAGCTTTGAGAAACAATAGCAAAAGTAATAATAAATATTTGAATATATGTGATAGACTATCCTATTGCATTCCTTAAAATGTTTTTGACATTTGAATGCAAAAATTATGACATTATCTAATGTGGTTTCAGTGTAATATAAACATAACACATGATAGCAACCACATAAAAAGAGTAGTGTAAAGGTATCTATATTTTGGTAAGATATCTACATTCACTTGGAGTTGCAAAATGCTAAATTTAGTCTATGGCAAATTATGTATAATAATTCCAGAAGTAATGAGTAAAAATTATATACAAACAGATTAAAGTCTAAAACACTTTAAGTGTAATAAAATACATTAAAATTTAGAACTTATAAAATGTTAAAATAATGTTTTATAAAGAGAAAGAAACATTGGAAAAGAAGGAAAAGGATAAAAACAATAATAAAGCAATATAATTAAATCCATTCATATCAATAAATACATCAAATGTATATGTTTTAGCCATGAGAATTAAAAGACAGACCATTGGAATTTATGAAAAATTCATGATTTAACTATATGGAGTGTACAAAGAAGATAATATAGGTAGTCAAAAGAAAATGGCAGTAAACAATATAGTGTACAAACATAAATCAAAACAGGCCATAAAGGCTTATTAATGTCAAAGTAAGTAGATATTCTTAAGGGTTAAAAAAAAAACAATCAGGAATAAAGAAAAGTATGACATTAGGATAAAAGGGCAAATTTATCAAGAAGACATAACTATACTAAATGTGTATTTCCCTATCAATAGTTAAAAATACATAAAATAAAAATTGATAACTCATAGATATAAACAAATTCATTATTATGGTTAGGAAATTAAACATCCAATAACAGTTACTACAAGAACTAAAATATGAAAAATCAGCAAAGATATAGAACTGAGAAACATCAGAAGCCAGATGGATCTACTTGATAATTATAGAACACATTCTTCACATCTTATATAATAATTATTTCAGAATGGTTCATAGGTCTAAATGTACAAAAGAAGAACTGTCAGACTTTTTGTAGAATATAAAGGAGAAAAATCTTCAAACCTAGGGTTAGGTATTAAAAATATCTTACAGTGCTTATATATGAAAACAAAATCAAAATCCCAAACATAAAACATTGGTAAATTGGACTTTCTGGAAATGAAAAACTTTTCTTTCCAAAAAATAAGAAAGAGAGAAGCTAGTCTAACAGAAGATACTTGCAATTTACACATCTGACAAGGAATTTATGTTCAGAATATATAAAGAACATTCAAAGGTCAACAATAAGAAAGCAATTCAGGTTTTAAATGGAAAAGTCTTGAACAGACATTTCAACCCAAAAGAGGATTTGCATCAGGCAAATAAGCACATTCAGAGAGATATTCAGCATCATGAAATGAAAATTAAAATGATGATGAAATTCTACTTACACTCCAATTAAGATGGCTTAGTCCATACATGACATGAAAACCCAAAATGAAAATGAGACTGGAATATTCATACATTGCTGGTGGCAATAAAACACAGCACAACCATTCTAGAAAACAATTTGGTGTTTTTTTTTTTAAATAGTGTTAAATATATATATTTCCTTCATTAGGCAGCCATCCATTTCTTTTGTATTTACCCCAGAAAAATGAACACTCATGTCAACATAAAAATCTACCCATGAATGTTAATAGTGGCTCTATGATCCTCCAACTAGAAACAATGCAAATGTCCTTCTTTGGATAAATAGGTTGAGAAATTATGGTACACCCATGCAATGGAATAAGCAGAAAAAAGAACAAACTATCAACACACACAAAACTGACTGAATCTCAAATTATTTATAACAAATGAAAAAACCCAGTATGCAAAGGTTACACACAGTGTGAGTCGATACAATTTTATTTATATGGCACTATGAAAATATATTATATAGAGAGAGAAGACAACAGTGGTTGCTTGTGTTTTGGGGTATAGCAAGAATTTTTTTCTAACTATAGAAAAACATAGAGTTTGGGAATAGAGGCTCTAGAAAAAAAGTTTCTTGGGTCAAATCCCAACTTGACTTGTAACTTTAGAAAGTGACCTGAACTTTTCTGTATCTTTGTTTTTCCAGTTGTAAAATGAAGACGATATCTTCTACTCAGAAGATTCCTGTCAACATTTAAATGGTTTAATTCAATGCATTTTGTAGACTGTCATGGAATGGAAGTTATGGGAATGCATACATTCATTAAAATTTATACAACTGTGCACCAAAAAAAAAAAGCCATGTTTTGCCATATAAATAAAAATTAAAGCAAATGCAAATATGGATTAATAATCTTTTTTTTTTTTTTGTACCAGGGATTAAACCCAGGGGTGCTTGACTTGTGAGTCATGTCCCCAACCCTTTTTATTTTTTGAGACAGGCAGGGACTTACAAAGTGGCTTATGGCCTCACTATGTTACTGAGGCTATCTTTGAACTTGCAATCCTTCTGCTTCAGCCTCCAGAGTCACTGGGCTTATAGGTGGATTACCAATCTCGAAGAGGGATACAATATATAAAGTCATTTTACAAACTTTTTTAACCCCTAAGTTTCTTTATCCTTGCTTTGTTTGGGCTGAGCATGTTAAAATCCTACTGATTAGAGCAGAGACTTTTAGAAATACCCCTCAAGAAAATATTGCAAACTCTTCTGAGAACTAATGAGTTGATTTAATTATTTAGGAAATAAAGTGACTGTAAAGAATTATTTCAGAACTGTTGGCATCATTACAGGTTAAACTGTCATAATCTCATTTGAAATGTGTTCTGAGGCTGTCAGATAACTTGATCATCCGTTATTCGAGGTGAATAAGGGTTAAAGTGGAACTCAGCGTTTGTTCAGGCATTAGTTTTACTGTCCATAAATAAAAGAAAGACAATTTAGAAAAGAGAGGCCGCAAGTGAGAAATAAATCTCATGTTGGCTTTATGCCTAGGACTAATGAAGGAAAAGAAGGTGGGCCAAAATGAGCAATAATTCAAAAGGGGGAAATGTATATACTTTCATTTCATTCATAGAGTTCATAACCCTGAGATAACAGCAAGTGAACAAAATTGGGGTTTTCCAAATCCTCAGCAGAGGTGTCACCTTGGGAACTCAGTACATCAGGAATCCAGGTAGAAAATAAATCACACACACACACACACACACACACACACACACACACACAGGGAAGTCATTTCTTGACTCTTACATTGGCCAAGCTAGCAGCAGCCAACTTCCTGTCTTTTACTTGCATATTAGACCAAGAATAACACTTCACAATTCAAGACTGATTGCACTTTCCTTTTATATATGAATCATGATATGAGGAAAGCATTTTGATAACTACATAGCTTTTCTCAATATTCTCAATTAATCACTTCTGTGCAGTGAAAAAAATTAAGGCAAGCAGTGGCAATTGGTTGCCTTTACCAACTCAATTAATTTACTTGGCTTTGAATTTTTAAAAATTCACTCCTTTTTAATAATCTGTGATAATCTCCCAATATAATATATGTTAGAGAAACCTAACAAAGCATTTGTAAGAACCCAACTGAAGTTAGGAGTCATAACAATAGTTGTATGAAAGATATTTTATGTATACTTTTACTAGAAGTGAAAATTACATATTGTAACATTATAGATATAAACCTCTCAATGTCTTTTTATTTTGTTTAGTTAATGGAAAAAGGCATAAATGTTTTACAACATGTCACATACCGTACTTTATGTTTCCTGCTTCCTTCTATTTAGACATTGTATAAAAGCAGACATCCAGTGGAGTTAGGAGACTTTCACTTAAAGTCAGGCTGCATTCCCTGGTATGTGTTCTTGGCAAAAGAGATCTACCCTTTACAAACTTCACTTCCCTTTTCCCATAAGGTGAGAATAATCCCTATCCTGCTTACACCCCCCAAGTTATGGGGAGACTCCAATGAGATTATAGTATGCATTAAACTTAGGTGCCATAAAATTTTGATACATATTGTTGTGATTGTTATCTTTTTAGGATCTTCCACTAATCCAATTTTGTCAGAATACCTCCTTGAGTAGTACTCCTTTGCCAAAGCTTATTTCTATGTGATTTACATTTATAAGCCGTCCCTTTAATCTTGTTATTTATGTTGCTTCTTCATAATAGAAAACTGTGGATATGAATATATAAGGTCCCATAGCATCTATGACTATGCTCTGCATATCACTTATTGTACTTTGCATATAAAAATGTTTTTTCTTTCACAAAAATCCATAATTCTAGAATAAGAGTAGATAGGTAGATGAATACATGGGTATCTCCATTTCCTGCTTTAAGTCTTCATTAGATTTTCAGCACTCAGTGGAGGGATGGGTGGGAGGGCCTTGGAATAAGAGCACCTGGATCACATCCCAAGTTGTTCGTTTCTTAGCTAGTAACTATCCTTGGGCAAGTGACCTAACCTTCTCTGCACTTCTGTGTGTTTAGCTGTGAAATGAGGACGGTGTCAAGATGTATTTCAGAGAAATATTATAGAGTTTAATGCATGCTTTGTACTTAAAACATTTCTGAGTGCATAGGAAGGGCTTAATAAGCATTCATTGCTACTATCATGTGAACACAGATGATAATCTGTAGCAGCAGGATTTTGTACATTTGATCACTCCTTTCCTCTTCTTGACTCTTCTTCAACTGCTATCCCTCTAAGCCACTCCCACACACTTTGCAAGTCCAGCCATATGTGATTTAATGAATCATTACATCATGGAACTTGGACTATTTTCTCCTTCCTTAAGGCATTTATACCTGCTTCCCTGTCTACCTAGTCTTTACACCTAATCCCTATGTGTCCTTCAGAACTCAGGTAAAATATTATTTCCCTGAGGATGTCTTCTGTAATCTGCAAGCATGGGTCACATCTTCCTGTCAATCACCAACATAACACCCTGTACTTTTTTATTCAGACCACATATTGCAATCATCATAAAATGATTAACTGTGCAGTTCATCATTTATTGTCCCATCTACTAAAACTCTGTTTTATTTACTTCTGTGTTCTTACCACTTAGCATAGTGTCCAATAAATATTTGTGAAATATATAAATAAAAGAATAAGTAATCAAACTGCTTGGTGATCTCAAAGGCCACTTTAATTTGATAAGAAAGTCACATTTTAAAATGTCAAAGAACCATGGTTTATATTTAACTTACAAATATCAAATGATATCATACATAAAAAGTACCTCTTTGTACCTGCTGAACCATACATGAATTCAAAACACTGTAATTGTTATTATCTAATTAATTTGAAGCCCCCCCACCAAAAATTTTATGACCTGTAATATTTCCTATATAATACAATCTGTGCTCCTCCAGAAATAATGGAGACCGAGGAAAGACCACCATATTGCTGTCCCTATACAGGTTTAATTTTAAAACATAAGCTGGTGGTTCAGAATATTTTTATAACACACCTTAGAGGAAGTATATTGGATAATTCTTAAATAATTTGCCCCTTGTCTAAATTAGACTTGAATGAAATGATCCACCTCCCATTCAAGGCATCACTTTGAATAGGTTTTCATTAACATCTGGTATTTCCCAATTCACCTTTCTCATTATGAAAGCCAGTAAATGGTTCATGTTGAGATTATTCTCAAAGGGTCTTTAGAATAGAGTTGACCAGATCTGTTTATTACTTTGCTTTGCAATTGTTGCCCAACATATCCTTTGGTAATCAATGCATGACTAACATTCTAGAACCTATTAACAACACAGAATTCGGAATCTGCTATACTCTAGTCTTCACTGCTAGTGGAAACTGTTAATTAATTTGCTAAGAAACCTTTTATATAAGGGACCTATTTAAAATAATCATTCTCCTTGAAATTCAGTTCAAGTAAACTTTGCCTTTGAGATTAAATTTGAACCAAATACACGAAAATATGTCCATTTATTCTTTTTCTTTTGATGCAATTTTGACTGTTTGGCTGTAAAACTGTTTTGACTGTTTGATTTTTTTCATGAACACTATCTATCATTTATTGAGATTTTTGTTCTTTCCTCAATGTAATACGAGTACCCTGTCTAATCTTGTAAAGGGTCTCAAAATCAAGTAAGCATATGTAAATGCTACACTAAAAGCAATCAAAGAAACTGACATTCTACATGGATAAGACCAAGCTCCTGAAGTTATCCAAGGATAAGTTTGATGCTTATAAAACTTTAAGCAGCAGATTTGTTTTTTTCCTCTAGTGTAATAACCATTAAAATACAATTCATGATTTTTTTTCTGAAGCATCAAAAAAATAGACATGTGGTAATTTATTGAATCTCAACTCTTCTGCATGTTGTGCTTCTCATCTTTTACATTGACTTGTCCTTAAGGGCATGTCCCATTTCTAAGCTTTGTGGTACTCAATCAACCAACCATGCAGCAAAGGGCACCGAAGAATAAGTAGGTGTTGTCTGTAGGTGGGGTAATGATTATTCTCTTTTGCATTTTTTACTAATTAAGGGGAAAATGGGTGGTATCCTAGCACAACAGAGAGACAATGTGATTTAAAGTCAGTAAATGGTGGGTTTGAATCCTAACTACTCCACTATCTTGAAGTTACTTCTCTGTCCCTCAATATATTTCCATGTTAAACTTTTGTAATGCTATTATAAGCAATATGTGAAATCATCTATATGAATATCTAACAGGAGAGCAGCAGTTCCCTCTCTCTCTCTGCCCCCTCCCCCCCATTCTTTTTTACTTCTTAAATTGGTGCATATTATTAAAATAGAATGGTGGGTTTCTTTGGGGCATATTCATATATATACCCCCAAGGACTGGTTATGGGTGTTAGGCATGTTGCTTTTAATATGGGTGTTGATAGCTTCTGTCTGATTTACTCTCTTCTTAGAAAATAGTGATCTTGTGGCTCCAAGACCAAAACTAACTAAAATTAAAACCTAATTTCAAACAAATCAGTAAACCACTGAGAACTCAAATATCCCTTCCCATGTGTGCACTAGATTGGAAGAGTTAAAAAATAATCATACAATAACTAGCAAAAGTTGGTTAAGAAGGGAAATGTGTGAAAACTCTTTGAATCACAGAGTAACCTTTTTTATTGGCTCTTCCCAGCCAGTGCCTCATCCTGCAGCCCAAATGGTCCTCCCCGGACAACTTCCCTTCCCTCCCCCTCCCAATAGTGTCTGCTTTCCTTAGCTCTCCACTTCTTCCTCCAAGATTCATCCACATAACTCTCAGTTGACTAACTCCTCTTTAGTGTGTTATTGATGTCTGAAAATGCCTTCCTAGAGTACACCTTCAAAGTGACATTTTCATTTGGAAAGGAATTTTGACAGAGGAAATGGGAAACATTTTGGAACTAGGTTTTTTTGTTTGTTTGCTTATTAAAATTTCACTGTAGTGTATTTATCAAAACATTTTTTTTTAAAAAAACTGAATTCCAATTGTAATAGATCTTGTTTTAATTAGGAAAAATCAAATAATCTGAGAAGGTACTTTATTCAAGGTACTTTGTTAAGTCCTTGATAGGCAATATGCGTTATATACAAGGGCACACTAGATCATATAAAATCATGTATTCAACAATTATTTATTTATTAAGCACCCTCTAATGGGAATGTTTCTGGGTGCTGATGAGATAGTATTAAATCAGACAGATAAAATCCTATTCATGGAGCTAACAGTTTGGTGCTGGGGCTTGTGGAGGTGATGAGAAGGGGAGGAGGTAGAAAATGAATATGTAAACAAACAAGACCCTGTGGAGGATAGTGTGTTAAAAAGGAAATGAAAGTACTAGTCCTCAGAAACTTACTGTTGGATTTAGTTCAAAATAGTTTTTTTTTTTTTTTTTTTTTGAAAATAGGTCTTAGTCACAAACACACTTATTAGTATGTACAGAGGGCATTCTGAATTATAAAGATCATTGTTCTATTAATACCATAGAAATAAACATAATCCCAGGTTATATAAATCAAATTGAGTCTCTTTTTAAAAAGCATTAATCTTTCAATTTGTTCAAGAGAAAAATGTTCAGTGAACCTTTTTTAGTGACTCATTTCCCACAATTTCAAAGAAAAAAATTGAAAATGGAGTGTATTTTAAACGTTTACAGAACATTATCTGTCAAAGCAAATGCTTCATACGATTTATAAAGTACCTACTTTAAAAAATTATGAAGATTTCTCTCTAAAAAAATTAAGCTTAAATGTACAGCATTAACAAGTTTTATATCATTTATTTCTATTATTATAGGCAACTTATAGGTAAAATAAGATTATGCTTAAGTAATTTGTTTTCATCCTTAACTGCCTCAGAATCATGTGGGGAATTTTGATAGACAAATTACTCAAAGAGAGGAAAATGAGAAAAATGGAAATGGAAGGCTAGTGTGAAAAAAGAAAACTGAAAAATCCCTAAAGCTTTTTAAAAAACAAAAGAATGCTTGTTCATCATTCAAATACAAAACTGTTCAGAAGAATAGATCTTCCACTGTCTCAAACCCATAGTTGATTCTGCAGCCAAAGTTATCATTAAGAGCATATTTTGAACAAGTGATTATATCAAATACTTTTTTTATACAAATGGGTATATTGCTAAATATAATAGCTTTCACTGTTCTTTTTAATTTTTTGATATATTTTGGAAACTATTTGAATCAGACATAGAGCCTGGCTTCTCTTTTTAATAACATATTCTGTTGTATTCAAAAACAGATTCATCACAATGTGTTCAGTTAATCTTCAATTAAACGGTGACCATTCAATTCTTCCTTCCTTCCTTCCTTCCTTCCTTCCTTCCTTCCTTCCTTCCTTCCCTTCCCTTCCCTTCCCTTTCCCCTTCCCCTTCCCCTTCCCCTTCCCCTTCCTTCCTTCCTTCCTTCCTTCCTTCCTTCCCTCCCTCCCTCCCCCCCCTTTCTTTCTTTCTTTCTTTCTTTCTTTCTTACACAAACTATGCTGAAATTGCATCCACAAGTGCAGCCATGTTGTTTGCTGGTTGCTGTTGGCTCCTGACATCTGCTCAGTTCTGTGTAAATGTAGGCAAATTGGTTTGTACTGTGAGTTAGGCCCTTGGAGTTGCTATAACAAAATACCATTGATTGGATGACTTATAAATAACAGAAATTTAAATATTATCACATAGCAGAGATCCCAATCTAAAATAGGCACCCATTATCACCTTCCTCATATTACTCCACCTTGATGCTGTTACTCACATTATTTCTTTAATGTCTTTCACCTGAAAGTCCAGCTTGCTCTGTATTAATATTACTATGTCATATTTTTGTGTGTAGAATCTGCATAATTTTGATTTTTCCATTCCATATATTTTACCTTCTTAGGCATTTTGTTTAGGTTTTCTTCTTGAAAGCAGAATAACCAATATGGATTTATTTTCTCTTCCAAATGAAAAAAAATGAGAATAATTAAATCATACTTACTGGGATTATTAATTTATTTATATTTATTTCTTCCAGCTTGCATGCTATTGATTATAAACTTTTTTCTTTACTTTGTTCCCTCTCCTTTGTGTTTTGTTGAATTGTCAACTTTTTCTATATTTACATGTCCTCTTTCTATGGATTTTGTAACTACAGAGTGAATATTTATTTCTTTAGTATTTCCCTTAGTTTAACAAATATTCATTAGTCATGCAAATCATTTTTATAAATTTATAATTATTTAGCATTTTCTGTCCCCCTACTAAGCAGAAAAGAGAACTTTTGGATATATTAATCTCCTATTTAAAGTTTTTACATATATATATTTTTCCTAGAGTTTTAATTATATCAAATCTGGCTGTTAAAATTTCCAACATAATTAATCAATACTTTCATTTATTAACACTGTTTTAGTCTCATTTTATCTGTCTGTGATAAAACTATTTTTTAAAAATGATATTTCAGGACTGGGCATGTTGCTTAGTGGTAGAGCGCTTGCTTAGCCATGTGCAAGGGCTGGATAGAACACATGCTCGCTCACACACACACACACACACACACACACACACAATGAGGTTCTATGAGCTCTAAATTCTCTTCCTTGTCATTTCTGTTTGAAATGTCTTTATTTTGCCTTTATGCTAGAATGATTATTTGGATGGATGTAACATTGTGTTCTTTCCCCTTAGCACTTTGAATATATTGTTATATTATATTTTGGTTTTTATTATTGCTGTTGAGAAGTCAGCTTCAGGGTAATTTGTACTTCTTTGTAGGTAACATGTCTTGTCCCTTGGTAAATTTTAAGAATTTTAAAAAAAACAAAAAACAAAATAAAACAAAAAATCTTTAAAGACTTGCAGTTTTACAATGTTGTGCCTAAGTCTGCATTCATATTTACATGTCACTCAGTTCCTGGAGAAAGCATTTGATCTAAGAAACTGTGTTTTTTTTTTTTTTTTTAAGTTTGTTTGTTTTTAATTCTGGAAAACTTTCAACTTTCTTCCTGTCAAGTACAGTTTCTCTGCCATTTTCTCTCTTCTCCTGAAATTCTGATAGAACATATGCTGCAGCTGTTCAATCTTTAATCCACATAACTTCATTGTACGTTTTGTATTTTTTACATCTATCTCGTGAGTTGATTTTTATATCATGACCAGGTTTCTTTTCTCTTCAACTGGCTCTTCTTTAGAGCTTATATGTTCCATTGTTTTTTAATTCAATGACTATTATTCACATTCAAGAATCCCAAGTATACAGATTCACCTCACTTATGTTGGGATTATCTCCTAATAAATCCATCATAAATTGAAAATATGGTAAATCAAAAAGCAGAGTGGCTAAAACAACTTAAGTTTGCTGTCTTACAATTCCCACGTGTAAAAGTCTGAGATGGAGGTGTTGGCTGGGTTGTTACCTTCTGAGCACTGTCAGAAAGAACCTGTCTATGCCTTTCTCCTAGTATCTGATGGCTTGCTGGCCATTTCAGGTATTCCTTGGATTATGGAAGCATCCCCCTGAACATCACTTTCATTTGTACACAATGTTCTGTGTGTATGTGTGTGTGTGTGTGTGTGTGTGTGTGTGTGTGTGTGTGTGTTTGACTTCTGAATTGCCTTTATGTAAAAGTAGTAGTGATATTGGATTCAAGCTTACACTAATGATTTCATTTTAACTTTATTACCTCTGTAAGACTCTATATCCAACAAAGGTTGACGTCTGAGGCACCAGCGGTAAGGGCCTTTATGTGAATTTCAACTTATCTATGCTGTTAACTGCAAGCAGAAAACTGAACTTCAGACCCTCATTTGAAGTGAGACCTTTTGTTTGTCTCTGAATCAGAACAGCTCACCTTAAATGTAAGACTGAGCAAATCCTTAGCCACAACTCTTGTTATTTTCAGTTGTCCATATGTTTTTATCTATCCTTATTATGTATTTGGGGTAAAGAAGATATGTTGAAGTATCAAAAAACATGCAGGTTGATGCATATTTCTAGTCAATTCCAACATGAATGTTAAAAGAATAATTGCATTTGGGGACTGAAATTCACATGAAGCACACAGAATCAAGGGGAAAAATCAATCAAACAAACAAACAAACGAGAGAATGGTGTTAAATAGAACTGAGGGATACTGAAATATATTTCAGAGCCCAGTAATTAAAGTAATGTGGTACTGGCAAAAGAAACAAATGAATATAGCCAAATACAAACTTAGAAATAGACACATGTCCATGGAACTATTTTGGGGATATTCTTGGGTTACAAATAAAGTTAGCAGAACAAATATGGGTTACTCAATAAGTGGATTTATTTGGGTAACTATTTGGAAAGATGAAGTTAAAACTCTATTTCATACTACTCAAGACAGTGATAATCAAACATTAAAAATTAATAAATAAAATTATTGAAAGAAAATGTATACTAGAACATGAGTGTAAGAGAGAAGTGAACCATCAATAGAAAATAAGACGTATTTTTAAATAATCAAAAATATAACAGAAGATAAGTGATAAATTAAGAAGCCATAAATATTTGCAGAACTTTTGCAAAATCCTAAGAATGAGACCAATACACCTGTGGTAAAATGGGCAGGTAGTTCATGAAAGGGACAAAAATAATAATGAAAATACAATAGTCCCTCCTTATTTCACTTTTGATGGTTTTGGTTACTGGTGGTCAAATTTGGTCTGAAAATATTAAATGAAAAATTCCAAAAATAATTTTTAAGTTTTAAATAACCTTTATTCTAGAACATTGTTCTACTTTATTGTTATTGTTGTTAATCTTGTAGTGTGCCTAATTTATAAATTAAAACATACCTTTATCATAGGTATGAATGTATTTTATAAAGTAAAATAACATAACTTTCACATATATATAACTTTATAACTTTTAAACTTGTAGATTCTGTGAATTTAATGTGACAAAAGTTTTAAAAAATGCAGCTATTATTATTTAAGTTTATTCATTATAGTATTAAATACAATAATTATAAATAGTGAAAATGTGACATGTAACTTATTAAATGATTTATGGAACAGTCATGAAATCTAATGACTAAAATAAAAATCATGTAGGAGACCAACATATTATAGGTGGTCATCTTTAGGTAACAGAATTATATGTGACTGTTGTTCCTTCATTCTATTTCTGCATTTTTAAAAATTTTCCACACAGATAACATTTTTCTTTTATAATGAAAAACAAAACCAATAATTTCTAAGTAAATACTGTCAGGAATTTTTTTCCTTATTTTAAAATCAAACCTGTTCATTTCTAATAAGGTATGTGTGTGGGTGTGTGTGTGTGCACACTCATGTGTTATATATATTCTTTTTCTTATCCTCAGTTGAAGTAAAGAACAGCTAGTTACTATTCTTTGTGCAGTATATCACTGATACATTACAATCCTTAGGTATTTGGGAACTGTTTTTACCTTGCTTTCAACCTTCTTCTCTTTTGAAAATAATCAGTTCTTTCAACATTTTATTTTATGTCTTAGGTTAAAGTCTTTCTGGTCATTATAGATTTTAGCTGAATTTTCTGATCTCCCAGATAATCTAAAGTATTACAGAAGTAGGCAAAGTATAACATAAAACACTGTCAACTTGGAAAAGTGGATCTCTGCTTCAGAGATATGCCATAATGGAAAGTCAGTGGTTCATGGTAAGAATCAATGAGTCCCTTAGCAATTTTTGTGTGGGTAAACCATCCTGTGTCTATGTTTCCTGGCAACAAACGGGACTCTTGTGGGCAGAAAGAGTTAATGTAGCTTCCTAAAGTAACTAATTTATTTCCAGGGAGGGTTTTATGTACTTAGAGGATTTGGCTCACTACAACACAGGTCCCTTTGCTAATAGTACTAACAATAAAATACCTTTATTTCTCTTTTTTTATAGTTTGCTATCATGATCATTTATTTTTGTTCAGTGCAGACATTCTCTTTTTTGGAGGTTTTGAGGATTGTCAGTTTCGGCATACTTGTAAACTGATCTATGAATGCAGCTTGGGTGAACTAGCAAGGTCTAGTCCAGAAACTTAACTGATATTATAAACATAGAAAAAAATAGGCCAAAAAGTTTCGAAAATGTTTATTAACATTGACACATAAATTAATCAAGTCTATAAACTTAGGATGAATATATCACAGGATTATAGAACCATAATTGAAGTAGACAAATATAAAATTAAAATATATATTTTATTAAGCATTAGTGGTAAGAAACAAAACTTGGAATCCTTTCAACTTTTCATTTTATGCCTTATTTTCTGGTGTGTTTTCATTAGAAAAATAAGAATATATGCTATATTGAGACATATTGCAATGATTTAAAGGATTACTAGATTTTGTTTATATTAAAACAGCATAGCATATTTAGGCAAATATTTATTATTGCTCAGGTTTTAGGTTCTACATCCATTTAGCCACTTACACAGAAATGTCTCCATTAACCTTGTCTTTTATGACAATCACTATACTTTGCATTTTTGAAACTGAATTCTTCCAAACTAAAACAATCTCTGATTATAAATTAAACCTCTTTCATACTGTAAGTATTGTTATTACATTTTCTTAAATCTGAGCAATTTTAGGTTTGTAGCAAAATGGAGAGGAAGCTATAAAGACTTCCCACATGATCTCGCCCCCACATATGCATAGCCTTCCTTTTATCAATTTCCCTCCACCCCCAGAGTGGTACATTTTTTACAATTCATGAAACTACATTGACACCTTATGGCCACCTTAAAGTCCATTGGTTTCATTAGGATTTGCTCTGTGTTGTACATTCTAGGGGTTTGGACAAATGTATATTGACAGGTATCCATGGTTGGGGTTATTACATGGAATATTTTCATTGCTTTCAAAGTCCTCTGTGCTCCACCTATTCATGCACTTCCTGATGACCCATACCTCTGTGCCTAAAACCCTTGGCAAACTTGTTGCTGACTCCAAGAATGCCATATAGTTGAAATCATACAATTGGTTGCCTTTTCAGTCCAGCTTCTTTCATTTTGTAATACAAAATGTAAACATTCAAGTTTGTATACATTCTTGTATGCACTCAAGTTTCCCTCATACCTTTTGGTGGCTTGATAATGCATTTGTTTTTAGCAATGGATAATATTCCACTATTCCATGGTCTGGATGTACCACATCTTATTTATCCATTCACCATCTGAAGGACATCTTGGTTGTTTCTAAGTTTTGGCAATTGTGAAAAAAGCTGCTAAAAACATCCATGTGTAGAGTTTTGGTGGATGTAAGTTTTCAACTCCTTTAGGAAAATAAAAAGGAGTGTGATCTTTGGATCTTATGATAAGAACATATTGTTTTTTTTTTTTTTTGTTAAAAACTGCCAACCTGTCTTCCATTTTGTATTCCCACCAGCAATGAATAAGTTCTTGTTACTCCACATCCTTGTCCACATTTGGTGTCATCAGAAATCTTGATTTGTCTAATAGATAGTGGTATCTAATTTTTAATTTATATTTGTCTTATAACACATGATGTGGCACATCTTTTCATGTGTTTACTTGCCATCTGCACATCTTCTTTGGTAATATCTTCTTTGGTTAAGAGTTTTGACCTATTTTTCAAGTGACCTTTTCTTATCTTATTGTAGAGTTTTAAGGAAAAAATATTTGGCAAACTTTGGAAATAGTCTTTTGCAGATATATTTTTGCAAATACTTTTTTCCCCCAGACTGGGAATTATGTTCTTACTTTCTTGACATTGTCTTTCTTAGAGGAGAAATTTTTAATTTTGATGAGTTTCAGCTGATCTATTATTTATTTGACTATTTGTAATTGTAATATGCAAGGTCATCTAGTGTTTCTCCCATGTTTATTGTAGGAATTTTATAATGTTACATTGTAAAATTATGTCTATCTGGTTCTATGATCCAGGCTGAGCTCATTTTTGAGGAGGATACAACTGGAAACCATTTTTGAAAAGATGGTCTTTGTTCCATTGTATTGCTTTTGCTCCTTTGTCAAAGATCAATTATCTAAATTGATGAGAATCTATTCTAGGTTCTCCATTTTATTCCATTGATCTTTTTTTTTTTATTCTTTTACTAATACCATATTATATTGATTATTGTAGCTTTCAAGTGGGACTTGAAATTAGGGAGTGTCCATCCTCCAATTATGATTATGTTAGGTCTTTCTCCTCTATAAAATCTCTAAAATCAACTTGTCAATAGATTCTAAATAATTTTCTGAGATTTGCATTGGAATAGTAGTAAATATATAAAACTTAAAATAACTAACATGTTGACAAGATAGAGTCTTCTATTAATGGAACACATAATTTCTCTCCATTTATTTTTGTTTGATTTCTTTCATCAGAGTTTTATAGCTTTCATCATATAGATATTATACATATTTTGTTAAATTTATTTGTAAGTTTTTTATTATTTGTGATACTAAGATAAATAGTATTTAATTTTAATTTCTTAATTCTATTGTTCATTGATGGTCTTTTACTCAGCTTTTTGTTACTGGGACCAAAATATCTGATATAATTTCATAGATTTAGTCCATGATCAGTTAATTCCATTGCTCTGGGTCCAAGGTGAAGCAGAACATAATGGTAGAAGGATATGGTGGAAGGAATCTGCTTCACTCATGGAAGCCAAGGTACTGAGAGAGAAGAAAGGGCCCACAGAAGATAAACTCTTCTAGGGAATGACCCCAGTGGCCCACAACTTATAAATATGCCCCACCTGCCTTTAGTTACCACCTACATATTCAATTCCAACTAGGATGGAATGCTTAGGTTACAGAAGTCATAATCTAATCATTTACATCCAATCATCTTTCATTAATACAAGAGATTTTATATCCAAAACATAAAATTCTGTTGATGGCCTCCAAAAATTCATGTCCATCTCACAATGCAAAATGCCTTTAGTCAATTTCCAAAATTCCTATAATTTTAACAGTTCTATCATTACCCAAATGTCCAAATCTAAAACCTTATCTGAGAGTCAAGGCAAATTCTTGGCTGTGAAATTGTAAATATCAAAAGCCAATCATTTATTTACATAATACAAAATGGCTCAGAGTAAACCATCCCATTGTAAAAGGGAGGAATAGGGGAATATAAAGAAGGGAGGGGATCAAAACAAGACGGAAACCCAGCTGGGCAAACGAGTGCCATAACTCTGCAAGTAACTTCTAGGATGTATGGTGGCAAGATGTATATTCCAAAGGTCTTGGGCAGTTCCACCCAGTTGGTCTTCCTGGTTGCAGCATACATGGCCTCTTTTTTAGCCTGGCTATCTCCACACCCCATAGCTGTTCTTGGCAGACAGTCTGTGTTACTGGTATCTCTTAATTTCTGTGTCCATTTTAACTTCAGCTTCACTTTCACAGATTTGCACATCGCACCCTCAAGGGAAGCCCACATTCTGACCCTGCTACACTTTGCCTGGCATCCCAGCCCTTCCTTTGAAATCCTGGTTGAAACTTCCATGAACACTTATCTACAGCATCCTGCATTCTTGCAGAACCAGCACCAAATGTATGAGGCCAAGTTCTACTGTTATCTGTCACAGTAGCTGGGCCCCATGGAATTATAACCACAGCAGCCTCTTAGTACCTGGGCAGTTGAGCATAGTGAAACAACTTTCTAGGCTTACTAGTGTGATCAAGGTGATTCCACTGTCTCTTCTCAAAAGAATTTCTTTTTCTTTTTTGGTACATCCTTGATGCAGCAATGGATGTGATCTTGCAAATTTCTAGATGCCCTCAATTCATCTTTCTTAGTGTCTCTATGCAAAGTACTTAGCATCTCTTTAGTAGCTATAATCTCATCAATCACCACACCTTTCTTACACTGAGTTTTATATGCATTATTCTGGCCAAACTGCAAGTTTATAAAATCTTTCTTCTCTTCTTTCCATTCCCAATTCTGACAGTAAACCTAGTTAAAAGCTACCAGCAACATCCATGCCACTTCCTGAATTCTGTGCTACTTTGAAATTTCCTCCATCAGATTGACTTATTCAGCCTCAAACAAAGTCTCAGGATGTGTACAACATCTAAACAAATTCTTTTCCAGATATAACATGATTGACCTCTCATCCAATTCCAAATAGAATCCTCTCTACAACTTCATGTGAACAGTCTTTACTTCCTGCATTCTTCTGAGTTCCTACTAGAATCATCCATTAAGGTGCAATTACAACAGTCTAAATTTTCCCCAACATTCATCTCCAAACTTCTCATGCATATCCTTTCCAAAGACTTTCAAGCACATTGTCAGGTTAATCACAACTATGACCACATTACTGGTCCCAATTTCTGTGTCAGGTTTTTCATTCTGTGACCAAAATACATGACAAGATTGACTTTGGGAAGGAAAGGTTTATTTTGATCTCATGTTGTAGAAATTTAGTCCCTGGTCAGCCAATTTCTTGCTCTAGGCTTAATGTGAAAAGGCATAAAGGCATGATGGAGGGAAGCTGATTCATTATGATAGCCAAGAAACTGGGGGGGGGGGTGTGATGAAGGGGTCACAGAGGAAGAGGAAGATGAAGTTTTCCAGGGCATATCCCCCAGTGATCCATATGTTCATATACATCCACCTACCTATAGATATCATCAATATTGTCAAACTTTTTTCTACAGCTACTTATTTAACAATGTGATTGTTTTGTTTTTAACATGTTTTTGTGATAAATTACATTTGATCTTGACTGTTGAAACATATTGGGATAAGTCCCAACTTGTTATGGCATATATATTTTTATATATTCTTTAATTTAATTTGCTAATATTTTCTTGAGTACACATGAAAGTATATACTTGATTGATAATGTTCTTGAATTTAACTATGTACTCACTAATTATCAACTGCTGGATTTGTCCATTATGATACAAGGATATTGAAGTCTCCACAGTTAATTGTAGATCCATATCTTTCTCTATGGAGTTCTTTCAGGGTTTGTCTCACATAGTTTAAAAATCTGGTATTAAGAATTTTTTTTTTTTAAATTTGACTTCTTTATTGCCTTTATTTATCTCTGATCAATTTCATGTTTTGTGTTAGAAATTAGTAAACCTGCTCCTGGTTTCCTGTGAGTAGTATTACATGGTGTATCTTTTTCCATCCATCTACTTTTATTTGTGTCTTTGTATTTAAAGTGGGTTTCTTGCAGACAATATATAGTTGAGTCTTGTTTTTGATCCTTTGATGATATTTATCTGGTGCATTCAAATAATGATATGCAAAATGATTATTTATGTAATTGGATTTATCTACCATACTTGTTATTGTTTTGTATCTGTATGCTCATTCTTTTTTTAAATATTTATTTATTTATTTTAGTTGTACACAATGCCTTTATTTTTACGTGGTGCTAAGGATTGAACCCGGGCCGCACACATGCTAGGCAAGCGCTCTACCACTGATCCACAACCCCAGCCCCCTATGCTCATTCTTTGTTCCTATTTTTGTCTTCCACTGTTTCTACCTTTTGTGATTTAAATTGAGCATTCTTTGAGTCTGCTTTCTATCTTATCAGTTATATTAAAAACATTTTTGTTGGTTGCTCTAGAATTTGCAATATACATTTACAACTAATCCAAGTCTACTTTCAAATAAGACTCTATAATTTTAAGGGTGGTGTGAGTAACTTACAATGACAAAACAATCCTAATTCCTCCCTCCTGTCCCTGTATCACTGCTGTCATTCATATATATATATATGTACATATATGTACATAAATATCATATATACATATGATATATATGCACATAAATATCACATGTACATAAGCATACATAATTGAATACATTGTTGATAATATTTTGAATAAACTTCTCTATTAGATCAGTTAAGGAAAAGGAAAGAAAAGTTTTTTTGTTTTATCTTCTCTGTTTCTCTCTTTATCTAGGCCTTTTTTTTTTTTTCTTCTTCTTCTGAAAGATCATCTTTGAAAATTTCTTGCCCACCAAGTCTCCTGGAAGTAATTTTTCTGATTTTTTTTGTTTGAAATGGTTTGTGTGTGTGTGTGTATCATATGTAACATATATCATGTATTTTTTTCTCACAGGGAACAAAATTCTTAGTTGATATTTTTTCTCTCAATACATTGAATATTTCACTGCATTTACTTTTCCTTCCATGGTTATAAGGAGAAGCTGAGTATAATTCTATCTTTGGTCCTCTATAAGTAAGGTAATTCTTTACCTCCAGATTATTTTTAATACATTTGATTTTCTTTAGTTTGAAAATTATATGCCTAATCATGTTTATTTCTTTTAGACTTTGTTTGTGAGGTGGGCTATCTCACCTTACAGCTGGAGAGCCTGACCTAAAATTCCTGTCTCAGACTCCTTTGTCACTGGGATTGCATGCATGTTCCACTATTCCTGGCTTGTTTTTATATTTAATCAGTTTTATAGTTTCTGAGCTTCCTGGATCTGTGATTTGGTGTCTGACATTAGCTTTTAGAAATTGTATATTGTTTTATTGTTTGTTTCAGCATTTCTTATCTTCCTTTCTTCTTCTAGTATTCCAAATATATATATGCTACATCTTTGTAGTTGTCTCATAGATTGTATTTTACTTTTTCAGTGTTTGCTTTCTTTGATCTTCAGTTTTGAAATTTCAATAGAGATATGCTCAAACTCAGACATTCATTCCTCAGCAGTAAGTAATCTATTACTGAGCCTATCAAAGTAATTCTTCATTTCTATTTCAGTGGTTTTGATCTATAGCATTTTGTTTTTTGTTCTTTGTGATTTGCATCTCTTTGCCTATATTGTCCATCTGTTCTTTTTACATCATAGCCCTTCTCATACTAATGATTGCTATTTTACATTTAAAACAATCAAAAATAATCTTCTAGTTACATAGAAGTATAATTGACAAATTACATTGTGTACATTTATGGTATACAAGGTGGTTTTTATCTATATGTTGTGAAATGATTAGCACAACTAAGACAATTAATATGTCCATTATCTCACATTTTATCATATTTTTATTATGGGAACAATAAGATCTACAATCTTAGCAATTTTCAAATACACAATGTATCATGTTATCTGTATCCTTTAAAAAACATTTCATTTCCCCCTCCCTTCTGTCCTTAGGCCTACAAAACCATTGTTGCACTTTCGCCTTCGGTGATTATGTTTTATATTCTACATATGAATAAAATCATGGAATATTTATCTTTGCATGCCTGCTTTATTTCACTTAGAATAATATCTTTCAGGTTCATCTGTGTTGTCACAAATGGAGGAAACTTATTTTTTTAAAATATTTATTTATTTGCTTTAGTTGTACACAATGCAATACATTTATGTTTACGTGGTGCTGAGGATTGAACCTGGGCCGTGCATGTGCTAGGCGAGCGCTCCGCCGCTGAGCCACATCCCCAGCCGGAAACTTCTTTTATAAGGCTGAACAATATTCATTTAACACATGTACATGGGTATATATATATATATATATATATATATATATATATACACACATACATATACATATATATATCTTTTAATCTACTGGTGTATAATTAAGTTGATTCAATATTTGCTATTGTGAGGAATGTTGTGATACACGTAGGAGGATAAATATCTCTTAGATATATGTACTTCATTTCCTTTGGCTATCTGTTCTGTTAGTGATTCCTGGATTATATTGTAGCTCTATTTGGGATTTTAAGAAACCTCCATACTGCTTTATATGGCTATATTAATTAATTCCAAAAATAGTGTGTAAGGGTCTCCTTTTCTCCAATTCTCCCCAACACTTATCTCTTTTCTTTTTAAAAACAATTATTCTAACAGGTGGGAGATAATATCTTATTGTGGCTTTAATTTGCATTTCCCTAATAATCCAGGATATTGGGCATTTTTATGTATACCTATTGGCTGTTTGTATGTTTTCTTTTGAGATATGTCTAGTCAAATCCTTTTACCATTTAAAAACAATGTTTCCATTTATTCATGTCTTTTGCAATGTCTTTTAATGTTTTTTAACTTTCAGTATACAGACCTTTCACCTCTTTCACTATATATATTCCTAAATATTTTGTTCATTTTGATACTGTTATACAATGGACTGTTTTTATAATTTATTTTTGGATAGTTTATTATTAGTGTTCAGAAAATGTACTGATTTTTTATGAAGATTTTGTATCCTGCAACGTGACTGGATATGTTTATTATGTTTAGCAATTTTGGGGTGGAGTCTTTAGTATTTTCTATCTATAAGATCATATCATCTGAAAACAGAATTGAGCTTTTCTAATTTGGATGCCTGTTATATTTTTTCTTGCTTATTTGATCTGGCTAGGACTTCTAGGACTAGAATGGAATTGAGAAGATGGCATCCCTGTCTTGTTCTTGATCTTGGAGGTAAAGAGCTTCTGGCTTTTCACTCATAAGTATGGTGCTAGCTGTTAACTTGTGATGTATGGTCTTTATTACATTGAAGTATGTTCCAGCTACACATAATTTGTTGAATGTTTTGAATTTTGTCAACTTTTTTTCCCTGCATCTATTCAGATTATCATGTGATATTTTTCCTTCATTCTGTTCATGTGGTCGATCACACTTAGAAATTAGTGTATGTTGAAACATGATTGCCTCCCTGAGAAAAATACCACCTCATCATGGTGTAGAATCCTTTTAAAGTGCTATTTAATTCAATTTCTAGTATTTTCAAAATATTTTCCTATCTATGTTCATTAGGGATATTTTACTGTAATTTTATTTTCTTACAGTAGCATTGTCTGCCTGTAGTGTCAGAGAAACGTTGGCCTTTAACAATTTGTTCAGAAATGTTCTCCTCTTTGAGTAGTTGGAAGAGTTTGATTTGGAAGAGATTGAGAATAACTGACATTAATTCCTTTTTACAAGATTGGTGAATTCTCCAGTGAAGCCATCTGATCAAGGGCTTTCATGTTGGGAGGTTTTTGAGTACTTCTTACTCATTACTGATGTATTCGATTTTTCTATTTCTTCATCATTTAGTTGACATTTATTTGGGATATGTCTTTTTCTTATTGTAGGCATTCTTTGCTATGAATTTACCTCTTACAGCTAGTTTTATTTCATTTCAAAAGTTTTGGTATGCTGTATTTTAATTTTTGTTTGCCTAACATTTTTCTTTTGATTTTGTTTTTGAGCCACTGTGTTGCCGCCTGAAGCGATGGCTGCTTGAGCAACGAAGCTGTGGGAAGAAGTTCAGAGGCGAACTGGAAACAGTTTTTTTTTTTTTATTTTGATAACTTTTCTCTCTGGCTCTAACAATGACTTTAGCACGCACTACACACACACCACCAAAATGGCGCAGACCTGATCAGCAATCTCGCTCAAGTCTCGCGAGATCTCGGGCTAAGTACTGTGAGACTATGGAAGGCGGCAACAACCAAACATCTCCTAGGCTGGTAGTCAATTGCAATCTTAGCCATCTCCCCAAACAGGGCTCCTGCACCACTGTTTGTGTGTCATTTAGTTTCCACATATTTGCAAATGTTTCAATTTTCATTCTGCTATTCATTGTCAGTTTCATAGCATTGTTTTCAGAGAATATACCTGATATAATTTCAGTATTCTTAAATTTGTTAAGATTTGTTTTCTGACATAATGATAATGTTCTATGGGTACTTGAGAAAAATCTATTCTATTGGAATAGAATATGCTGTGTAAATGTTAGATTCATTAGTTCTGTAGTATTGTTTAGTCCTATGTTTCCTAATCAATTTTCTATCCATTTTATATGTTGAGTAGCGAAGTCTCCTATTATTTTAGTATCCATATCCATTTCTCCCTTTAATTCTGTTAATACTTACTTTACATACTTAGGCACTCCAATATTGGGTAAATATATTTTTATATGCATTTTTTTTTATCCTTTTGGTGTATTGGCCTTTTATACAGTAAATGTTTTTTTTTTTTTTAACTCTAGTGACAGTTTTTGATTTTGAATCTATTTTTATGACATAAACATAGTTATCCCCACTCTTTTAGTTTCTATATGAATGGAATATCTTTTATATCCCTTTACTTCCAGCTTATATGCGTCCTTGAAGGTAAAATGTATCTTTTGCAGACAGCATATATTGGTTGTTTTGAAAAATATCCATTCTATGACTTTGTATTGGAGACTTTATATTTCAAGTAGTTTTTCATAAGTGAGGACTTATTGGGTTGTGGAGAATGGCCCAAGACTAAAATAGGTCTGGTGTCTTGGGCTATAAAGACAGGAATGAATTATTAGACCAGTAGAGCAAACTAGCACTAGGTCCAAAGGTAGACTGGATTGAGCATTGGCCTGGAACTTGGGGCCACAGGGACTACTGGATATGGCCTAAGTCTGGTTTGTGCCTAAGCCTGTGTCCATGAGGCCAATGTGAATCCTGGGGGCCATAGGAGCTGGCAAGGTTCCGTAGTAGGCTTGGTGCTAGGGTGGGCTTGGTGCCAGATTCCAATAGGGTAGGCCTGCTGGTGTGTGAGATGGTCATTTTACTTTCTGTCCCCTTGTGGAATTCAGCTCTCTTTGTATTGTGCTGAGTTTGGAGAAGGGATGATACATGTCATGTGAAACTGACCTTCCTACATTCTTTGATGTGTCTTTTCATATTTCACAAATGCCCCAAGTGCTGTAATCTGTCATCTCGGTTCCTTAACTCTTGCAAAGGAACATTTGAGTGTAGATATTTGTCCAAATTGATGTTTCTGTTGAGAAATAGCACTGGAAAGTCCAGTTTTGATATTTTTTACCATTTTTTAAAATTTTAATTTGTTATATATGACAATAGAATTCATTACAATTCATATTACATATATAGAGCACAATTTTTCATATCTCTGGTTGTACACAAAATAGAGCTACATCATTCGTGTCTTCATACATGTACTTAGTGTAATAATTACCATCACATCCAACCATCTTTCCTACTCCCATGTCCCCTCCCTTCATCTCCCTCCCCCTTTTCCCTTGGCCCTATCTAGAGTTCATCTAATCCTCCTATCAAAATTCCATCATAAAATTCCACCAGAACTAGTAAATTAATTCAGGAAAGTAGCAGGATACAAAATCAACACCCAGAAATCAAAGGCATTTCTGTATATCAGTGACAAATCCTCTGAAAGAGAAATGAGGAAAACTACCCCATTTACAATAGCATCAAAAAACCAAAATAAAATACTTGAGAATCAACTTGTTGAAAGAGGTGAAAAACCTCTACAATGAAAACTACAGAAGGCTAAATAAAGAAATTAAATAAGACCTTAGAAGATAGAAAGATCTCCCTTGTTCTTGCATAGGCAGAATTAATATTGTAAAAATGACTATACTACCAAAAGTATTATACAGATTTAATGCAATTCTAATCAAAATCCCAATGGCATTCCTCATCGAAATACAGAGAGCAGTCATGAAATTCATCTGGAAAAATAAGAGACCCAGAATAGCTAAAGCAATCCTTAGTAAGAAGAGTGAAGTAGGTGGCATCATGATACCATGCCTGAAATTATACTACAGAGCAACAATAACAAAAACAGCATGGTATTGGCACCAAAATAGGCTTGTAGACCAATGGTACAGAATAAAGGACACAGAGACTAACCCACATAATTACAGTTATCTTATATTAGACAAAGGTGCCAAAAATGTACATTGGAAAAAAGATAGCCTCTTCAACAAATGGTGCTGGGAAAAACTGGAAATCCATATGCAACAAAATGAAATTAAACCCCTCTCTCTCACCATGCACAAAACTCAACTCAAAGTGGATCAAGGACCTAGGAATTAGACCAGAGGTACTGTGCCTATTATAAGAAAAAGTAGGCCCTAATCTCCATCATGTTGGATTAGGCCCCAACTTCCTTAATAAGCCTCATATAGCACAAGAATTAATATCAAGAATCAATAAATGGGATGAATTGAACTAAAAAGCTTCTTCTCAGCAAAAGAAATAATCAGTAAGGTGAATAGAGAGCCTACTAATTGGGAACAAATTTTTACTACTTGCACATCAGATAGAGCACTAATCTGTATAATATATAAAGAATTCAAAAAGCTTAACACCAAACACTGAATAACTCAATTGATAAATGGGCCAAGAAACTGAACAAATACTTCTCAGAATATATACAATCAAATCAACAAATATATGAAAAAAAGTTCAACATCTTAATAATTAGAGAAATGCAAATCAAAACTACTTTAAGATTTCATCTCACTCCAGTCAGAATAGCAGCTATTAAGAATACAAACAACAATAAATGTTGGCGAGGATATGGGGAAAAGTCACACTCATACATTGCTGGTGGAACTGCAAATTGGTGCAACCAATATGGAAAGTAGTATGGAGAATCCTTAGAAAACTGGGAATTGAACCACCTTATGACCCAGCTATCCCATTCTTCGGTCCATACCCAAAGGACTTAAAAACAGCATACTACAGGGACACAGCCACATCAATGTTTACAGCAGCACAATTCATAATTACTAAACTGTGGAACCAACCTAGATGCCCTTCAGTAGATGAATAGATGATTTGGTTCCCATAAGGTTTTTAAATCATCAGACTTGTTCCTACTTAGACTCCAGCAATTCAACAACTAGAATTGAGGTTTTCCTACCCTGGATCTGGTTCCCAGGGGAGTTTATTTGGACAAGTCTCTGCTATAACAAGCAATAATTCCCTGCATTGGCCTCTCTGTCTCCCCATTCTTGGGTGTAGTGGTTTGCTCTGTGTCTCCCCACTTTCATGGATCCAAGAAGATTTATTGAGTTTCCAGTCTGATCAGTTTTTTTTTTTTGTTTTTCATTAGTACAGAGTGGTGGCTTTAACACTCCTTATAGAGAACCAGGAATTCAAGTACACATGAAATTTCTAAAACCAAGATATTTCTATTATTTAAATAACAGAAATAGTGTGGATTGTATCACAAGAATCTAATAATCATTTTTATATTTATATTTTTTCTGTAGGAGTCACTAACTTTTACTGTGTTGTTTATTTACTTTAAAATATTTTATGTAAGTATTAGGTTTACCGCATGTATATTTATACAAAGTAAAATGTTGATATTAGAAAGTTTGACAAAGCATTATTGGTGGTTTTTAACACTATAGCAGTTGGTTGTGAGGCTTCAGTGTATCCACTTAATTGTAACTTTATTTAAGTTATTATGCTAGGTAGAAACTACAGACGGTCTTTTGTTAACACAGAAGTCTCCACGAGTTTTTAATATAACTACAGATGCTTTCTTCAATCATTCTGTAACCTTGAGTAAGGACAATGAATATTATATTCATTTCCTTTAAGAAATGGATCATCCTGTTTTAGAATTTCAGGCAATGTATAAATTTGAAATGTTCTAAATATCTCTTGGCTTCAGTTTTTCTGGCTGCCTATAACTTTTGAATATAATCTTGTATGTTTGGCAATTTTCCTTCCTTATGAGTTTCACCTCCCCATGGTAGAAGTCAGAAAACTTGATTCACAACTCCCTCTGTGAATGAGCCCCAGATATGTGCCCAAGTCTCCCTCAATCAGGTATCTTATAGGAGAATACAACTTGGAAATTAGCAGCTTGAGGAAGGATTCCTGTGCTGAACCCATTTTCTGAGGAGGAGGATGGCAGGAGCATCTGGCTTGGGTTGATGGCAGTATGTTTAATATGGGTCTTTTTTCAGGAATGGTAGTTTGGCTGATGCCAGGAGAAGATGCAGTAAAACCAGGCTCTATCTACTATTTGCAAGTAGGTGTTCCAGTGGCAGAGGATTTTTCTTCAGCCCCTTCTGTAGTGTGGTTTAGGGCATTATTTTTATAAGTTTAGTCATAAGCCTAGTCACCAGCCCATTCACTTAATATTTACCCAATAAACTATATTTGCTTGACCAGCCACAGTCTGCCTCTCTGGTTTTCATCCGAGAATCCTTATAACTTTTTAATTTGTAATTACTTTTCATGGGAAAATATTTTTGCATACACACTTGGTTTAATCACCTTTCAGTGTCAGTCATAATGCCTTTTGGACACTTTTGTACTGGTTAATCTAGAGTTTCCATCATACTTCTTAAAGCAATTTATGTCCAACTTCAGTTAATACTATTTTTGTACTTAACTGTTTTTTGTTGTCATAACAAGTACCTGAGGCAGGATTCTTTATAAAGAAAAGAGGTGAAGATGGCCGACAGGAGGGAGGTGCTCTCTGGACGCAGTTGCTGAAGAACGCGGAGTGGGAAGTTTGAGCGCTTTGCTGGCGGTTCTATCGCAACTGAAAGGGAGCCGAGACATTCCTGCACCTCTGGACAGCGAAATACAAAGTTCTCAGGACCACAACAACCAGGGACAGAGTCCCAGCGGTCCACAGCCCGAAACAACGCTGTTGGTGCTGCAGGCGCAGGGGCCAAGACCATCTCGGCAAGGAGACAATCCACCCAGCGGCTTTGAAACCGATCTGCGAGGAGGGATAAAAAGAGGCCTAGAGGCGTGGGCGGTGTCCACGTGGAGCTCTTTCGCACTGCTTGCCAAGCCAAGCCGACCCCGACCCCCGCATGATCTGGACTGACACAAGGGTCTGCGGAGCAGCTGCTGAATGGGAGGAGAACGCCGCCATCTTTGAGAAGTGCAGTGGCTGATCCAGACAAAGGGGAAAAGAGGGAGGAGACAACAGCTGCAGACATCCAGGGAGCCCCCATCGCTCTGAAGGCAGCGCACACTTTGAGAAGTGCCTGGGTGAGACTCGGGTAACCAGCAGGGGAGGGCATGTCTGAGGCCAGCCCAGCGGCCACAAGAAGCTACAACTGTGGGTGGGCATGGGGAAAGGGTGCCTTCTGGAGGGTCCCCTTCCTGGTCCCATTTATCTGCTGACACACAACCACCCTGAGCCAATCTTTTCCCTGAGCGGCCGCTGGCATAGGGTGCAGACTTGACTCGCAGACTTTCTGGACGTGATCCAATGCAGTTGGTTTAAACTGGAAAGGGAAAAAGAGGGGGGGGCTTCCCATGGCCCGTTTTGTTTGAGACTTGGGGTTCGACGTTTTTTTTTTTTTTTTTTTTTTTTTTTTTGGTCGGTCTGCTTGTGTTATTGGTTTTTGTTAGATTGTTTATTGTTCTTTCTCTTTTTTTGGCTTTGTTCTGTTTTGCTTTTTTTTGCATTGATTGTCAGTGTGTTTGATTGTTTGCTTCTGCTCCTTTTCTCATTCCTTCTTTTCTTCCTTCTCACTTTGGCATCTCTTCTTCCTCCTTCATCTTTCATATTTGCACCCTGCCAGTGCATACTAAACAGAGGCAAAAACAAGCTGTACGCAGAATTTGGGATTTCTAGAAACAGCGCAATTGAACTGGATAGCAAAGAGGTGCTATATATAGTTCACTCTCTATTTTCTTGATTCTCTATCTCCTCTCTCTTACACCAATTTCTACTCTTTTATCATTTTTTTTCTTCTTTTCCATCTTACTTTATATATAATTGGTCTCTCCACCTAAGTGTCTACTCCATTCTCTATCTTCTCTCTTCTACTGATACTAAACCACTTCCAGTAAACCACGTCAATAGAACTCTCTTTCATATTTCCAAGAAAGAACAATTCAAGACACTTCCTTCTTCTTAAACATAATACCTCTGTATCCAATACTTGAAGCTATAAAACCCCATCAGAAGCATACAGAGTAAATTGGAAATAATATCTGGGTTAACAAAATCTGTACATTGTGATCAAAATTGAATTTTCTGAATAGAAAGTGTTAGGTTTTAAAGTGTAAAGGAATTATAAGGGGAGCTGATAGCTTCGTACTACAGGAACAACATAAGGAATTAAGGTAAAATCGAAAACAGTCAAGGTCCCACAGTGCAGGAAGAAAAGACACACAAGCAGCATGAAAAAACAAGGGAAGAAAGTGACACAATCAAATCAAGATTCCTCATCAGTAGATTTCATGGCAAACACAGTTGGTCAAATGCCAGAGATGGAATTTAGAAATTACATATGCCAAATGTTTAGGGAACTTAAGAATGAACTCAAAAATGAGATGAGGGAGCAAGTACAGGAGGCAAAAGATCATTTTGACAAAGAACTCCAAAAACAAGTACAGGAAGTAAAAGATTACTTCAATAGGGAAATAGAGGCCCTAAAGAGAAACCAAATAGAAATTCCAGAAATGAAAGAAGCAATAAACCAAAATAAAAGTTCAATTGAAAGCATCTCCAACAGAGTAGACCACTTGGAGGAAAGAACCTCAGACAATGAAGACAAAATATTTGTCCTAGAGAAGAATTTAGACCGTACAGCAAAACTCGTTGGAAATCAAGAACATAACATACAAGAATTATGGGACAGCATAAAAAGACCAAACTTAAGAGTGATTGGCGTAGAGGAAGGGGCAGAGTTTCAAGCCAAAGGAATGAGTAATCTATTTAATGAAATAATTACAGAAAATTTTCCAAACTTGAGGAATAAATGGGAAAACCAAGTTCAAGAGGCATACCGAACACCAAACAAACAAAATCTCAACAGATCCACACCAAGACACATTATAATGAAAATGCCTAATATACCGAGCAAGGAGAGAATACTAAAAGCCACAAGAGAAAGGAAGCAAATCACATATAGGGGGAAACCAATCAGACTATGTTCAGATTTTTCAACCCAGACCTTAAAAGCAAGAAGATCCTGGAATAGCATATTTCAAGCTCTGAAAGAAAAGGGATGTCAACCAAGAATCTTATATCCAGCAAAATTGAGCTTTAGATTCGAAGATGAAATAAAAACCTTCCACGACAAGCAAAAGTTAAAAGATTTCACAACTCGAAAGCCAGCACTTCTGAACATCCTGGGCAACATTTTTCATGAAGAAGAAGAGAAAGATGATAATGAAAATCAACAAAGGAGATATTAAACTAAAGGAAATACCAACCAGAAGAGAAACCTAATCAAGCTAAAGACCATAATTCAAATAAAAATGGATGGGAATAAAAATCATATCTCAATAATAACCCTGAATGTTAATGGCCTAAACTCGCCAATCAAAAGACACAGATTATCAGAATGGATTAAAAGAAATGACCCAACAATTTGCTGTCTCCAAGAAACACACCTCATAGAAAAAGACATCAACAGACTGAAAGTGAAAGGCTGGGAAAAGTCTTATCACTCACATGGCCGGCGGAAGCAAGCAGGGGTTTCCATTCTCATATCAAATAAGGTAGACTTCAAACCAAAACTAATCAAGAGGGACAAAGATGGATATTTCTTATTACTTAAGGGAACCATTCATCAACAGGATATAACAATCATAAATCTATATGCCCCAAATAATGGAGCACCTACATTCATCAAACAAACGCTTCTCAAGTTCAAGAGTAAAATAGACCACAACACAGTTATTCTAGGGGACTTCAACACACCTCTCTCAAAAATGGATAGATCATCCAAACAAAGGCTAAACAAAGAAACTTTAAGCCTCCTTAAAACAATTAACAATTTAGACCTAACAGACATATATAGAATATTTCATCCCTCAGTAAACGAATATACTTTTTTCTCAGCAGCACATGGCTCCTTCTCCAAAATAGACCATATATTATGTCACAAGGCAACTCTCGGCAAATATAAAAAAATAGAGATACTACCCTGCATGCTATCGGACCATAAAGGGATGAAATTGGAAATCAACGACAAAACAAGGAATAAGAAAAACTACTCCATCAA
Source organism: Tamias sibiricus (assembly GCA_025594165.1). NCBI lineage: Eukaryota > Metazoa > Chordata > Mammalia > Rodentia > Sciuridae > Tamias > Tamias sibiricus. The sequence continues at coordinate 54,172,554 of CM046661.1, forward strand.
CTGGAAGCTAAACAACATGCTACTGAATGAACAAGGGGTTGAAGAAGACATCAAAGAGGAGATCAAAAAATTCCTAGAGGTAAATGAGAACACAGATACTTCATATAGAAATCTCTGGGACACTATGAAGGCAGTAGTAAGAGGAAAATTTGTTGCACTGAGTTCATTCCTTAAGAGGAAAAAAAACCAACAAATAAATGACTTAACATCACACCTCAAAGCATTAGAAAAAGAAGAACAGACCAACACCAAGAGCAGTAGAAGACAGGAAATAATTAAAATCAGAGCAGAAATTAATGAAATCGAGACTAAGGAAACAATTCAAAGAATTGACAAAACTAAAAGTTGGTTCTTTGAAAAAATAAACAAAATTGACAGACCCTTAGCGATGCTAACGAAAAGAAGAAGAGAAAAAACTCAAATTACTAACATTCGTGATGAAAAAGGGAATATCACAACAAACACCTCAGATATACAGAATATAATTAGAAATTACTTTGAAAACTTGTACTCTAATAAAATAGAAAATACTGAATACATTGACAGATTTCTAGAGTCATATGATTTGCCTAAACTGGATGTGGAGGCTATACACAATTTAAACAGATCAATTACAAGTGAAGAAATAGAAGATGTCATCAAAAAGCTACCAACAAGGAAAAGTCCAGGACCTGATGGGTTTACAGCCGAGTTCTATAAGACTTTCAAAGAAGAACTAATACCAATGCTCTTCAAACTATTCAAGAAATAGAAAAAGAGGGAGCTCTTCCAGACTCTTTCTATGAGGCCAATATCACATTAATTCCAAAGCCAGGCAAAGACACATCCAAAAAAGAAAACTTCAGGCCCATATCTTTAACGAACATAGATGCAAAAATCCTCAACAAAATCCTGGCAAATTGGATACAAAAACATATCAAAAAGATAGTGCACCATGATCAAGTGGGGTTTATCCCAGGGATGAAGGCTGGTTCAACATTCGGAAATCAATAAACATAATACACCGCATCAATAGACTTAAAGACAAAAATCATATGATCATCTCAATAGACACAGAAAAAGCATTTGACAAAATACAACACCCCTTTTGTTCAAAACACTGGAAAAACTAGGAATATCAGGAACATATCTCAACATTATAAAAGCTATATATGCAAGGCCCCGAGCTAACATTATCTTAAATGGAGAAAAATTGAAAGCATTCCTCTAAAAACTGGAACAAGACAGGGATGCCCCCTTTTCACCACTGCTATTTAACATAGTGCTGGAAACCCTGGCCAGAGCAATTAGACAGACGAAAGAAATTAAAGGGATCCAGATAGGAAAAGAAGAGCTCAAATTAGCACTATTTGCTGATGACATGATAATCTTCCTAGAAGACCCAAAAAACTCTACCAGAAAACTTTTACAACTAGTAAATGAATTTGGCAAAGTTGCAGGATACAAAATCAACACACATAAGTCAAAGGCATTTTTGTACATCAGCAACAAAGACTCTGAAAGGGAAATGATGAAAACTACCCCATTTACAATAGCATCAAAAAAAAAAAATAAAATACCTGGGAATCAACCTAACGAAAGAGGTGAAAGACCTGTATAACGAAAATTATAGAACACTAAAGAAAGAAATTATAGATGAACTCAGAAGATGGAAAGACCTACCTTGCTCTTGGATAGGTAGAATTAATATTGTCAAAATGTCCATACTACCAAAAGCACTATACAGATTTAATGCAATTCCAATCAAAATCCCAATGTCATTCTTCAAAGAAATAGAAATAGCAGTCATGAAATTAATCTGGAAAAATAAGAGACCCAGAATAGCCAAAGCAATCCTGAGCAAGAAAAGTGAAGCAGGGGGCATCACCATACCGGACCTTAAATTATACTATAGAGCAATAGTAACAAAAACAGCATGGTATTGGCACCAAAACAGACTGGTGGACCAATGGTACAGAATTGAGGACACAGAAACTAATACATATAATTTCAGCTATCTTATATTAGACAAAGGTGCCAAAAATGTACAGTGGAGAAAGGATAGCCTCTTCAACAAATGGTGCTGGGAAAACTGGAAATCCATATGCACCAAATGAAATTAAATCCTTATCTCTCACCATGCACAAAACTCAATTCAAAATGGATCAAGGACCTAGGAATTAGAACAGAGACAATACGCCTAATAGAAGAAAAAGTAAGCTCCAATTTCCAACATGTCAGGATTAGGCCCCAAGTTCCTTAATAAGAATCCTGTAGCGCAAGAATTACTACCAAGAATTAATGAATGGGATAGATTTAAACTAAAAAGCTTCTTCTCAGCAAAAGAAACAATCAGTGAGGTGAATAGAGAGCCAACTAATTGGGAACAAGTATTTAGTACATGCACATCAGACAGAGCACTGATCTCTAGAATATATAAAGAACTCAAAAAACTTTACACCAAAAAAACAAATAACCCAATCAATAAATGGGCTAAGGAATTGAGAAGACACCTCTCAGAAGAAGATACACAATTAATTAACAAATACATGAAAAAATGTTCAACATCGCTGGCAATTAGAGAAATGCAAATCAAAACTACTCTAAGATTTCACTTCACTCCAGTCAGAATGGCAGCTATCAAGAACACAAGCAACAATAAATGTTGGAGAGGATGTGGGGAAAAAGGCACACTCATACATTGCTGGTGGGAATGCAAAATGGTGCAACCATTATGGAAAGCAGTATGGAGATTTCTTGGAAAACTGGGAATGGAGCCACCCTATGACCAGCCATCCCACTCCTGGGTCTATTCCCAAAGGACTTAAAAACAGCATATTACAGTGACACAGCTATCTCAATGTTTGTAGCTGCGCAATTCACAATAGCTAGGTTGTGGAACCAACCTAGATGTCCCTCAGTAAATGAGTGGATTAAGAAATGTGGTATATACGCACAATGGAATTTTACTCAGCAATAAAAGAAAATAAATTAATGGCATTTGCAGGTAAATGGATGAAGTTGGAAGACATAATGCTAAGTGAAGTTAGTCAGTCTCAAAAATCCAAGTACCAAACGTTCTCTCTTATATAAGGAGGCTAGTTCATAGTATTGTTGGATGGGAGGGTACATAGAGGACTAGAAGAACACTAGAATGGTGAAAGTGAAGGGAGAGTAAGGGAGGGAGCAAGGGGGGAGGGAGAGGGAGAAAAGGAAAAAGAAAAGAAAAGGTGTTTGAATGAGATGGATATCATTTTCCTAAATGCATGATTGAAGACCTGAAGTGTACGAATATACTCTGTATGCAAACAATTGTATGTAAAAAGATGCTAAATACATGCACTATGAGTTGTACATATTAAAAATTATAAATAAAAAAAAATTAAAAAAAAAGAGGTTTATGTAACTCACAGTTTTGGAGGCTGAAAGTCAAGGCTGGGCAGCCACAACTTTTCAATCTCTAGTGAGAATGTCATGGTGGATGTCATCACAATTGCAGGAGCACTAGTGGAAGAGATTATATGGCAAGACAGATTGAAAAGATCAGTCTTGTTCTTTTCTATAACAACTCAATATTGTAGGAATTATGTAGGATCTCATGAGAACTACACTAATTCCTTTTAAGAACAGCACCCCTAGTGACCTAATCACTTTGCACTAATACCCACCTCCTAAAGGTACTGACACCTCTCAGCACTGGGACAAGGCTTTCAACCCATGAACCCTTGGAAGACACTCTAAAACTCTACAAATCATAACAATGCTACTTCATGAGTGTAACTATCTCATGAAATAAATTTACCAATTCTTTTCATATTCTTTATAATATTCCCATCAAAAATTCCTATGCTATAATCTCAACATACGCTGTTGCTATTGATACTTTAAATAATTATTTTTTAGATCAATTAAGAATAAAAAATGAAAACTTGATTTTATCTTAATTAATGCTCTCTGGTAGCTCTTCCTTTCTTTGTGTAGATCTAAGTTTCTGAACTGTATTTTTCTTCCTTCCTGAAGAACTTCTTTTTAACATTTCTTGCAAGGATGTCTTGAAGCAATGAATTTTCTTCTGTCTTTGTTTGCCAGAGAATTCATTTATTTCTCCTGTACTTTTTAAGCTAATTTGCTGCATACAGAATTCTAGGTTAGTGATTTTTCTTTCTTCTTTCTTTCAGCACTAAATATTTGAGTCTATTCTGTTGTTACTTAAATGGCTTCCAAGAAAAAGTCCAATGTAATTCTTCTTATCTTTCTCTTTTTATAGACTCAGTATTTTCTCTCCCTGACTTCTTTTAAGATTTTCTTCTGGACTTTGGGTTTCTGCAGTTTTAATATAATATTTCTGAGAGTAGTTTGCGGGTATTTATTCCTGATTTGTGCTCTATGAACCCCATGATTCACACCTTTTTTTTTTTCCTGTCATTAATTTGAGAAAGTTTTTGGTCATCATGACTTCACATATTTCCCTCTGTCCCTCCCTTCCTTCCTTCCTTCCTTCCTTCCTTCCTTCCTTCCTTCCTTCCTTCCTTCCTTCCTTCCTTCCTTCCTTCCTTCCTTCCTTCTTCTTTCCTTTCCTTGTTTTAAAACTTTTGAAATGATCCAATAGATTTTTGGGTGATCTACATTTTTTTCCATTCTATTTTTTTTTTTTCTCTCTGACACATCTGTTTGGAAGTTTCTATAGGTTTTTCTTCAAGTTTATAATTTTTTTTTCTATCTTTCCAGTAACAGATGAGTTTATCAAAGACATTCATTATTTTGGTTACTGTGTTTTTGATTTATAGCACTTCCTTTTGATTTTTTTATAATGTCTTTTTCTATGCTTGCATCTTACATTATGTATACTTTTTCAGTATGGCCCTTAGCATTTAATGATAGTTATCAAGAATTCTCTCTTCTAATTCCAATATTCTTGTCACAACTATTCTCAGTTTGATGATTGTTTTATCTCTTTAGCATTATTTTCTCATTTGGTCTGTACTATAAATTTGTTTGACTAGACATTTTTCTTTGAATATGGAGAATTAAGACAAATAGGCATTTATTATGAGGATTAATATTAATCTGCCTAGGAGTTAGGCTGTATACAATTTTGCTTTAACTGCAAGTTGTCAGAGACTTACAATTCTCTATTGTGTTTGTTCTTATCTCCCTTCTTGACTTTGGGCTTCCCTAAGAACTTATCTCAGAGAAATAGTTCTTTCAGCTTTAATCTAGTTAGAATATTGGAGTCCTATACCAATCATGATAGTAAGGTGTGGGCTAGTGAAAAATTGCATATGTTTTGGTAAAATATTTGTCTTTTAGTAGACCTATTTTTTTGGATTTTAACCTTCACAGTTACTTTATTGGTCCAATAATATTGCTTTTCCTTTTCAGATGAGACTAGAAAGATAATGCTCTTCCTCCAAATGAAATAAGGTTCTAGCAAAGCCTTTTCCACTTGAGAGTAAACTTTTATTATCGATATCATCAGGCATATTTCATAATGGTTACTTTTCTTCCCTTGCTAGAGTCCACAGAGATTCTTTCTTGACTCTTCAGTGCAAGATCCTGGTGGGGTGCATAGACATAAAACTAACAAAAATATGAAGTCTTTCCTCAGAATATAGCCCAGAGAATTTCTCAATCCATCTAGTTTACATTCAACTTCTAGCAATTTTATAAAATTACCTTTTAAGTGTTTCCAGCATTTTATGACTCCAGTTGCTTCAGTTCAAATAAGCAGATACTGGACATGACTCTCTGAATTCACCTATCTCCTCAGAGTTAGCAGTGGCTATTTTCTCTCTCTCTGTCTCTCTCTCTCTCTCTGTCTCTCTCTCTCTCTCTCTCTATATATATATATATATAATGTTATTTATATTATTAATATCTTAATATTAATATATTATATTATTAATATAATCTCTCTCTATATATATTATATATAATGTTTTGAAAAGAAATATATTTCCAATGTGTTTTAACATTTTCAAAAGTATATGTAGAGATATACAGGGAGAGAAATCAGATTAAATTTTAGTCAAGACACATAATAGAAAGTTGAACTAGTATAGCAGCCCTCCTTAATCAGTGGATGTATTTTCTTACTAGATGGTTATGGCTTTGGATGCCCAACTAAGGCAGAGAGGTCACATGAAGCTTTGCAAGAAGGTAGAAAAAGCCATTTTTTTCCACCAATTGGGTGTTTTTTCCAATGTACTGGGTCACTAACAGTATTTTAAATGGCTCAAAATCCCCTCCACCCTAACAGTGGAAGCTTTCTCATCAATATTGAAGTTGTCTAAAAATAGGAATAAGACTAGAACATCAGGACCTCTTTCAAAGGTTATTTCCAAAATGACCAGCGACACTTCCTTACTCATTAGTAAGGGATAGTTGTTTCATTTGTATGAACTAACTTCTCTTTTCATACTTAAAAAAGCAGTTTTAAACTTGTGTTTTCTGCTGGACAGGGTGATTCTTACAGAGTTTACTTGGTGTTTGCTAGTCTCCCTTTCTAGACTATTAGGAACATTTTAATAATCCTGTTGTTCGAGGAGGCTTGAACAATTGTGGTATGCTGCAATGTCAAAAACATACCTGTGGTCAGCTGTCAAAACACTGAGGTCAAAAAGATGGTTGATTTTATTTGCGTAATCCAAATTTAGAAGACATGTGAAAGAAATCCAAAATTAAATGTCCAATAGTACTTTCAAATGAGAATGTTTTACTAGATTCACTGAGCTAGCCAATGGTTTATGAAGCTATCATTTATCTCTCTTATATCAGTGAATAATTTTATTATCTCTGGCTCACTTCCTTCTTAAGAAGAGCTTTGTCACATTTTACTTAATAATTTTACCGAAAGCCAAAGCCTAAGTCCCCACAATGACCTGAAATGCCTGTCCACTCTGATCTCTCCCCTACCTCTACCCCTTTGAAACTTCCTTTCATCTTACTCTTTTTAGAACATATTATGCATATTCTTATTGTATGACCTTTGCACAAACTGTGTCGTCTGTCTGAACATATTTAAGAAATGCACATGTGACTTTCTCACCTCCTTTATGTTTTTGCTAAATTTTACCTTGACAATTAATTTCATTTCCAACTTGACCTCCCTTAATCTGATCTTTGTTTTATTTTCACTGTGTCCCTTATTTTCTAACATGCTGGTAGGCTAGTGGTGTCTTTATTTATTTTCTTTATTATTTATTGTCTGTGTTCTCTGCTAGAATATAAATTCCAGGGAGGTGGTATCTTTCCATGTTTTGCTTTCTTATTTATCCAGAGCATCTACAATAGTGCCTAAAACATAGTAAGTACTTTTCTAGATCATTGTTGAATGAATGAATGACCAAGGCTTATCTGCTGTGCCAGTATATATCCTAGGTCATGTGTGAGGAAAAGTAATGATCTAAGCTATAAATTTTGCACTATTGTACACGGACTACCAAGATATCAAATACTACTAATTGAAAGAAGAGTGAATTGTATGTGTATGCCCATCAGAAGTAGAGCTATAGCAGTGGAAATGGATCAAGAATGGTATCTGGAGAATTATTTCCAGAAAAGAATAACAAGTTTTGCCAATCGACTGGATTTTGGAACACAAAAGAGAAGTATACAATGATGGCCCAAATATTTCTCCATAGAGATGAGGGATGTAGAAAAATTTTAAAATTTGGGGTATAATGTATATATTCATTTTTAAGTTTATGGAATATAGGGCACTAGTGGTGTGTGCAGAGATGTGAACGTCAAATGAATTTATAAATACACAACATCATAAAAATATGTGAGCTGCATATATAAATGTGGAGTTCTTCACTACTTGAAGATAGTTGAAGTCTTAAGCTTTGGATGAAATTTTCAGAGTTAAAGAGGACCAAAATATGCAAAGAAAGAAGCTTGAGAACAGCAATTTAATAGGCTGGTGAAGAAAGACCTACAAAGGAGGGTGATGAGGTGAGTCTGGAACTGTAAGACAGACATCAGATGTCAAAGAAAAAAAATTCAAGACAGGAGTAGCCGATAGCAATAGAGATTGTGGAGACATGCACATATGATGGGGAGATAAAGTGAGATAAGATATTGTATAAAAATAATAATTTAGACCTTTTATATCTTAACTTAAAAATAACTGAAAAATATGGGTGATGCTAATTTGGAGAGCAAAAATTTTGAGTAATAAATACATAAATCATTGCCATTCAGAATGCTCAGTCATAAAATCTTAGTGTGCTCTGCTATACTGCAACATTATCTTATTATTATTTAATTTGGGAAGGTGCAGAAAGAGTATGTTTCAATTCTGGATTTTTTTGAACATGGATTAGAGACAGGTGTGGAATGAAAACCTGCAAAAGTAGGAAGGGCAGGAGAAGTTATATGGTTCATGACAGCCTAGTGAAAGGTTTTAGAAGTGGGACATAATGGAAAACCATCAAAGGGTTTTAATGGAATGCCTAGTGAAGTCCGATAGAATAGCACATACATAAAGTCCCTTGCTACAGCTGTGAGATGGCTGGTATTAAAGGTAGGGCCAATGGCCATCCTTGCTGCATTCCTAGAGCTCATTAGATCTTATAAATTGTAGACTGGCAAATATGCCATCATATATGAGATGTTTTGAAATTGCATGAAATGTGAGTCCTCTCTTATTTCAAAGGAAATAATAATATGTTAATTATATGTTGCTACTACTGAGTGAAAGTAAATGAACTAGTCTTCTCTGAACACAATCTCAGGTAGGGGAAACCACATGTGCACAAACTGAGCTATCAAAATTTCTGGGATTTTTTGGAAACTGTATATAGTACCAACAGAGAACAAGTGAATTGATTTTATAGAGTTGAATATAAAGTTAAAAGATTAAACCTTATAGGAAATGTCAGATAACTTTAATTTAAAACAAAGAATTACATTAGATTTGCATTTTAGAGAGAGTTGTGGGGGTGACCTAGGTAAATCAACTTTCAGGGAAAGTGCAAAAGTAGGTGAGCCCACAAAGATATAGGAAGGATTGTCTAGACTGGGAAGGGAAATGAAATGTTATGAGAGCCATTGCAAGACTAGGGATTCAATTAAGAGTAAAGGAGATGTCAAGTACCCCCCCCCCAAAGCCCCCTTCATCCATGAGTCATTTAAGTATTGTTGGCTTCTCTATTTGGAAAGTAGAAGCTTGATTGAAAGGGATTGAACAGACAAAGGTAAATGAGCAAATGTAGGAAGTGAGTTTGCCAGTTATTGGCAAGTGCTCTGCTGGGAAGGGAAGTTGGATGTGGAATAAGAGTAGGATTTAAATTTTCTTTCTATGTTCACAGGAATGAAGATATGACATCTTTAACCAGTAGAGAGAAAGAGCTTTAAAATAAAGAAGAGGAAGCCAGATGCAGTGGTGCAAGCCTGTACTCCCAGGCACTTGGGAGGCTGAAGCAGGAGGATAAAGAGTTCAAAGCCAGCTTCAGCAATAGCGAGGCTTACTAAGCAACTCAGTGAGACCCTGTCTCTAAATAAAATACAAAATACTGCTGGGGATGTGGCTCAGTGGTCAATGAGTTCAATCCCCAGTATCAAAAAGAAAAAAAAAAAATACAGAAGAGGAGTGTAAGAAAATTCTATTTGAAAAAGGCAAATAAGCCAGATAGAGGTAGAGGGAGTCATTAACCCTAGGCAGCAGGAGGGACACAGACTGCCATGCGAGGAAAGGAAATCACAGTAGTTGTGGAAGTAAATGGAGTTAAGTAAGATGGAGTTAAGAAGCTGAGTGCTGAAACACAAGGTTTGCTGTTAGTCAACAATGCATTAATAAAACTCATTAAGTAAGTTTCATTACTGAAACAATTGTTGAGGGTTTAATGTTTAAATTGGACTAAAAAGTACCACTGAGGCCTATAATATAAGTGTTGGGCTAAAATATTTATAAGCTAATGATGTGAGTTTTTCTTTAATATCGACTCTCACTTGCATTTTAATTATAAAAATAATATCGTTAGGCAAGAGGATTACTTAGGAATGTTTCATTTTTTTTGGAGGTAAATCAATAAATAAAAATTGAAACTGCTTTTGCATACATCTTTTCTAACTTCTCCTTCAAGAATTCTATTTATTCTTAATATCATTATTCCAAAACTTGTTATTTTCTGTAATTACCTTAGAACAACACATCACTGTATTATTATTGCCTTTGCGGAAAAAAAAAAAAAAAGATTATCACATTTCATGCAATTTTAAAACTATCAAATGTCACGTTATAGTCACCAGTCTATTAGTAATTAGGAACTACAAAATATACTACTACCATATCAAAAAATTTTTAAAAAGTAATGTCCAGAAAAATGCCTCACTCATGAGTCCCTCAATAAGTGGGGAATCCAAATATTTGTTGGAAGCCAGGCCAAACTAAGAGCTGGTTTCTGGCACAGTTCTGTTCCTTTGTGACTTTGGCTGGGTCCTGGATGCATCAGCGCTCTTGACTGTGAGCACTGCAACTCAGTGCAGACATTAGCAGGCATTGGCAGGAAGAGCCTTGACATTGGCAGGGATCATGCACAGTGGGGGCACCTTGGGGGAGGCCCAGTTGTGATCTTTTGGAGGACACTGGAGGCCTGGCTCCTGACACTGGCAAAAAAGATACTCCAGGGATGCAGAAGAGGGGATATGACAGACAGCACGTTATTATCTGGGAACTCATTAGTGTGGAGCAGTGAGACAGGTCCAGGACATTCCCAGAAGCATTAGAGGAGAAACTGAGGTGAAGGATTTTTGGGTATTAACAAAGCAGAGGCAGAGAACTACTGTGTCATGACTGGTATTAGTTCCCAAGTGGGATGGCCCAGAAAACAGGGTTTGTTATATATAGGCCTTAAATCCTCCTTTTTTTCCTCTCCTACTCCTTAGTTCTTAATCAGTTATTATTATATTGGCTTACATTACCACTAACATTAACTTATATTATTACATTTACATATTATATAATAAATATAATTAATCTATAGTATATGATACATTTAATTCTATGATAGAATAAAATACAAAACAACATACACAATGCATGTAAGATATATAAATAAGCATATTTATATAATAAAAATTATTAATGTTATTATAACTGAATACTTAAATTCCATTTTCTTTCTTATCCAGATTACTATTACTGCTACTGCTAAAATGATAAAAACAATAATGATAGTAGTAAGAAATCTTATGTTTACCCTATTTATATTACTTTATCAGTAGTTTTATCTGAGATATCTCATTTCAAAATTTCAAAAATGTAAGCCCATAAGACAGGTAATACCTTGATTTTCCAGTTTGAGAATCTTGTAAAATTGAAACTTAGAAGAGTATCAAAGCTACATTTACATAGCTGGTATGTTGTCCATGTTAACTCTGCTTGTACTGCTAAAATGACTTTCACCTTGAATGGGGGATGTGATGGTAAATCTCATGATTCTCATTGCATTTTTGTACAGCAAATTTCCATGGACAGCGACAAGGAAAGTCCCCTGTGGGCACATATTCTGTTAGAGAAATTTTCTTCTTTGTATTTTTATCTTTGAATAAGAAAATTTGATTAGCCTGTTCAAGTAGTAACAAATTGTTTTAGAAACTGACTATACACATGAAGCTATACAAATTAGACTGATTATAGCAAATGTTATAATGCTATAGGATATTGGAAATTTGGTTATTTTAATTGAATATGTAATTATACGTAAGCTATTTTTAAAAGATTGTTAAACTTTGTTGGAGGAAAACAATAACCATAACTATGACATTTGTAGGTTTTATTTATTTTAATATAATTATAATCTTATTATGTTTATATTAAACAAATTTAAGATTTACCAGTTCTTAACTGTGCTTCTCATTCTAAATTTTTGAAGTCAATGTGATAAAATTTTTATCTAGAATATCTTTTCAGAATTTTTCCCTAAAAAATGTAATGATATAGGTAATTTATTATTAACATCAAGTAACAAAGCTGGTTATTCATGCAAGAACAATTGGTAATAATGTAGTTAATGAAGAAAAGCAAATAATTCTTAATTTTACTTAAATTTAAAAATTAGCCTTTTGGGATATACTATTGATTACAAAGTTTTAAGTTTAATGATTAAGAATTACCTAATGTAATAATCACTTCATGGTAAATATCCTCCTCTTGATTTTCCATTTAATGAGTTGTATGTGTATTATAAACAAGGCCATTTTAAATTGTTCTCTTAAAGAAAATGCAAATAGTCTCACTATTTTCACAAATTTTAAGAAGAAAATAATAATAATAATTCTCTTCAAAAGCATTTAATCTCTGATAAACAAAGTCCATCTTCTTCAGTCATTCCATAAAAGAAAATTATTCTGATATTGCAAAGAGATTAGTGTGACCAACAAAGAGTTCCATGAAATAAAAAATGGTTGTTTGTTTATTAGTAACCCTTATGAAGGGCACAGTGAGAAAATAACAAGTCTATTTGAGATGTAGCCTCAAATTGTTGCACACTTTTGGCACTGTCCCAAGTAGAAGGTGTCAAATCACAACATAGGGGCTCAGTGAAGTTAGAACCTTCCTTACTACTAATATCTTGCCTAATGATCATCCCTTCTGAACATGTGTCCTGTCCTCTGCTGATCACAGGCTGTGGTTCCACTTGGTACTCAGATATCCAGCTCACCTCTGACTTCTGGGCCTGGACCTACAATTACAACATGATGGCAATAAAAACAGTGGCTGACATTTATCTAGTACTTACCATATACCTGCTATTATTCTAAGCACTTGAAATGTATTAACTAATTTAATTTTCATGAAGCCTTCAATATATAGCTTAATAAATTTTTTCGCAAAAAGTTTTTAATAACTTGCCCAAATTATAGAATTAATAATTGGGAATCTGAGACTTGGATATACATTTCCACTCAGTATGTAGTATTTTCTTTCTAGATTTTTGCCTTCTCTTTTCTGGGCTATTCTCATGATAAACCCACATTGCTATAAGGAGTCTGATATTCCTGGAGTAATTTTCTTCATTCGTCTTTCCTATGTTAGGGGAGAGTATGTGAAACAGGCAAATCTGAAATTACTCTTCTCTTCCCATGCCAACCCCCTATAATTCAGTGTGATCGGACCAAGCTGTGATGTTTGCTTTTAACTTATTATGAGAAATTTGTTCTGGCACAATGAGATAAAGGAAAACTAAATCATGGAGTAGTTTAAACCATGAGTAAGCTGAGCTAAAGAGCCGCTGGACTCCCCATTCTTTTATTGGGATCAGCAAGCAGCCCTGTGTGCCAGCAAGCAGAAACTTTTAACTATAAGCCACTGAGTTCAATCCCCAGTACCAATAAATAAATAATAACAATAAAAATAACAATAATACAAGATTTTTTTCTCCTGTTAACGTCTTAATTTCCCTTTCTAGATATTGTCATATTTTTCTTGAAAAAGTTCTGTTTGCAGAACTGATACTAATTGGCTGTGTGTAGCACATGTTGTTTTGAATTTCTCTATACCCTATTTCCTCACAAGATCTATCTTTAGAAAAACATCCATATGTACTAGATTGAGCCATACTACAAAATGGAGTCATTTGCGGCAATCAATTTGCTTCACTGTGAACACCACAAATTTGTGAAATTAATTTTGTCCACACTAAGTATCACATTGTGGTAGTAATGACAAAAATTTTAAATAATATAATAAATACCTGTGTTTCTTCATATTTGTTATCAAAAGAAGATGAGTCTGTTTACATTTCCAAGGCCGAAATAAAATGTAATAAATCTTAAACACTTGTCAACTATCATTATTACTTTGTGTATACGTGTGAATGTGTATAATAGATTGTACATCTGTAAAATTGATTTAGTCCAGAAGTAATTCTGATATTTTTATTTTGTGCAAGGTTTTGCAAGACAAATAAATGGGCACCTGCTAAAAACTTTAAAATCTTGGTAGAGAGATGACTATACATAAAATGTTGTGTAGGAGCTTAGAATAAGGACATGTTAATTCCAGTATAACTGAAAAGAGGGTGTTTTGCAATATTTTATAACAGAATAAAATATTGCTATTACTGCCTTAGAAATTGAATAGAAAATCTGTCAAGGGCTGGGGGTATAGCTCAGTGGTAAAGTGCTTGCCTAACATTCCCCAGTACCACACACTCACACACACAAACACACACACACACGCACACACACACACACAAAAATCTATTAGTGATAGTAACATTTAATGATATTGTTTGTATTAGATGCAAGAAAGTGATTTAAATAGGAAGTAAATAAGAGATGCTTGATCAAAAGCTGTAGAGCTAAACATTAGAGGGGGGATGATGTAAAGTCTATTATTTTTATTTATAGAGAATATATTTTCTACATGTGGAAAATCTACGAATGATTATGTAATTATATATAATGAACTATTATTAATTCTATAATTTATTTTTGTTGTTATCACATAAAAGCATGGGTACCTTTTGAGATAGCTTCCCCTTTTAATATTTCTTACTGTATATTTAGAGAAGTTCTAGTCTTAGCTCTGACACTGTGTACTTTAGACAATTCTATTTATGTGTGCATCTTTTTTCCCCTATAAAATGAAGATTTACCTCTGTTGTGTCTATGGTGTCTTCCCAGTTCAGAAATATGCTATGATTCTATCAGATGGCAAAAAAAGTCAAAGGCTTAACAGTTCCTAGTGTGTTTTTTTGTGAACACTCCACCATATTTGCTGGAATACACAGTGATCTGAAAATGAATGTCTGGAACAATTTGTTTTGATTATCTTGACCATTCTATTTCTGGACTAGTGTGTTGTTTAACTATTAGGAAATGTTCCTTTCAGAGGCTTTTACTTTGCAAAAGGTCACAGGGCTTTTTATCTAAGGCAAAGTGCTCAGAGTGCCGCATGAGTGTTTATGAATGAAGGCACCAAGGAATGGTGCAATGACAATGGCATCATGAGCATAGGGGTGAAATCCATGTGCCAGCTGCTTCAATCTTCCAAATACTTGAATTTCTTGATAATTTTACAACACATGATTGTATAATTAAATAACATCATCCATATTAATACTTTATAGTTTTACATGCTCTTATACTCAAGATTATGTCATTGGACTCTCATATGTGTATGTATCCATCCTAATATTAACTTACATTTGAGTTGCTCTGTTTTGTTTTTGCTGCAATCAACAAATAGGTAAAAGATTCTCTCGGTTCTGGACTTAGAGAATTCCCATGCTCACCCATGGGAATGTCCATGATTTCTAGCAATACACCAATACTGTATTTTCCAGGCTCCTGGGCAATCAGATGGAGCTGTGTGTGAGCACCTTCTTGTTAGTACACTCTGAGCAGAAGTGAAGTATGCCATTTCCCAGATTATTCTGAGGAATCTTCTCATACTCCTCCCTTTTCCTCATCTCCTAACCAGAAATACCTAACACGTGACTTTGGCAAAACAGTCAACAATGACAGGCGATCAAACCATAGATTTAAATGTTAGTCCCTTTATAGCATGGCAAAAATCCGTTAAGAGTCTTGCCACTGGAAACTTAAGAAGGCAGATCATCCACCTACTGAACTTTCAGCTCGAGAGGAACAAGATCAGCCAAGGGAATGCACATAGTGTGTGTGTGTGCTACCTGTCTTTGGCAAGGTATTTTAGGAAAGAGAGGTGAGGAAAAGAACAAGGGAATGAAACAGAAACCATCTAGAAACTTGTGGCATCAAATGGGGGGAAATGTCAAATGCTTTTAGATGGCATAAAATAAGAGACAATTTTTTTTCAACAATCTTTACTGGTGCATTATAATTATATGTAATAGTGGGATTCATTTTTATGAATTTATACATGCATACATAAACCAATATAATTTTGTCAATTTGGTTCCCCAAAACCTCTCCTTTCCCACACCACTTTCTTCTCCCCTTCCTGTATCCCACAGGATTCCTTTCTAATTTCATGAAATTACAATCCTCATTTTCTCCTTTTCTATCTAGTTTCCACATATAACAAAACATACAATCTGACTTTCTGAGTTTGGCTTACTATGCTTAATATAATAGCTCAAATTCCATCCATTTTCCTGCAAATGACATATTTCTTTCTCCATTATGGCTAAATTAAACTTCATTGTGTATATATACCACATTTTTTTAAATCTATTTGTTTGTTGATGGACCCTAGACTGGTTCCATAATTTGTCTATTGTGAATTGTGCTGCTATAAATATGGGTATTCATTTATCACTGTAATATGCTAACTTTATTCTTTAGGATAAATACTAAAGGTGGCATAGCTAGATCCTATAACTATAGGTAGTCTTTTAAGGAACCACTAAACGGATTTCCATAATGGTTATACTAATTTACTAACTCACTAGCTGTGTGTAAGTGTTCCTTTTCCTCTATATCCTCTCGAGCACTAATTTCTATTTCTATTATTAATGAAGAAATTTTTAATTTTAAATAAACTTTTCAGGCAAAGCATCAGTCAGGAAAAATCTTCTTTACAATGTCAGATTTGTAGCAAAATTGAGATTAAGAGTGATCTTCTTTCCATGCCTACTATTGCTATGTCATCACATGGGTACTCAGTTTTACAAAGTGAATATAGAGGAATAAGCAAAGAAAAAAAAGCAAATCTGAGAATTCTGGGAAAGAAATTTAGGTGTGGTCACTGACACATGAAAGGAAACAAAACAAAAATAGATCATAATTCTACAAATATTTTGTGATATTTTCTTGGCTAAAGAAACTACGTTAATTTGAATGTTCTCATTGCAAAATAACTTGTGGACTCCTGTTATGGGCTGAATTGTGACCTCCCAAAGTTCATGTGAAAACCTAAACTCTAGTACATTGTAATGTGACTATATTTGGAGATAGAGCATTTGAAGATGTGATTAGATTAAAATGAGGCCATTAAGTGGGCTCTAATCTAATCTGACTAGACCTGTTAAGAGAAATTTGGACACCCTGTTAGTCACCTTTTGTTGCTGTGACCAAAATACCTGACAAGAACAACTTAGAGTAGGAAAAGATTATTTTAACTCACAGTTTCAGAGGTTCATATAACTTTATTGCTGTGGGCCCAATGTTAGTTGGAATACCATGGTGGAAGGGTGGCACAGGGGATAGCTGCTCACCTCCATGGTAACCCAGAAACAGAAAGAAGGGAAGGGGCCACAGGGAATATGAAACCTTCCAAGGCACACCTTCATTGATCCACTTCCTCAAGCCACACCCTACCTGACTCCAGTTACCACCAATTCAGTCCATTGAAACTAGGATGGACCAGTTAGATCACAGCTTTTCTAATCTAATCATTGCACCTCTGAATACTCCTGCATTAACACAGGAACTTTGGGGGGACATCTCATATCCAAACCATGACAAATCAAGAAACACCAGGGATGTGTACAATAGAGGAAAGGTCATGAGAAGATTCAATGAGAAGGCACCCATCTGCAAACCAAAGAAAGAGACTTCAGAAGAAGCCAAATGTGCTGACACCTTGATGTTGAACTTCTAGACTCCAGAAGCGTGGGCAAATAAACTTCTATTGTACAAGCCATCCAGTCTATAATGTCTTATCATGACAGCCCTAGCAACTAATACACTCTCAAATTAACTTTAGCAGGCAGTATTCTAGCACCAAAGAAGATACAACTCTTTCACACGCATTTCAGATGTGACCAAAGAGAATGATGAACACAGGATAAACTTCTAAAATGGGAAAGTAAGCCAGTATTGCACCAAGGAGCTCTTGCCAATAACATCAGATTCAAATCAGGGAACACTCTCCAATCCTAGCATGAGGTATCTCCATAATATCTGTTTAAGGTTCTTCACCATTGTTGTGGGTCAGTGAATATTGGTTGTCTATAATTTTCCTTTTAATGGGCTTGGTTTCTTTTGGTTATCTTGTCACTGGTGTACATTTATATATGGGAATTTGGGAGAAAATTGATTGTTTTTTTTAAATTCACATGTGACTGGATGATGAGAAGCTATATCTAGAAAAAACTGTGTTTAAACCTGGTATCCTAGTATTGAGCTGGATAAAATGTTTAGATGGGTTATTTTTACTTGGGAAGAGGATGATATATTCTGAGTGTGGACATAGGGGAACAGAGAGGCATTTGGTGAACACAAGGAGTAAATGTAACTGAGATTGTTAGGTCTCATCAGTATCCATGTTCTCTTTTTATTTTTCTTTGTAAAACTCCAGTATGCTCTACAGTGATGTCAATCCACTTGACTGAGTTTAGGTTGACAGAAACATACTGCTCCTTAATTTATTCTCTAGATTTGTTGGAAGTAACTTAGAAGATTTAAGACTATAGAATTCAAAAATGCTGGGCACAGTGGCACATGCCTGTAATCCCAATGACTCAGGAGGCCAAGAAAGGAGGATTGCGAGTTTGAAGCCAGCCTCAGCAATGTATCGAGGGCCCAAGCAACTTAGAGAAACCCTGTCTCAGAATAAAAAATAAAAACAGGTGGGAATGTGACTCAGTGGTTAAGAGCCACTGGGCTCAATTCCCAGTACCTATATCTATCTATCTATCTATCTATCTATCTGGAGAGAGAGAGAGAGAGAATTCAGAAGAGTACTAGATTCAGTAATTGTGTGGAGAATAACTCTTGCCACAGTGATTGACATCAAAACATAACAGGAACAAGAAATGAAACTTGTGGTAAGACATCAAGATTTGAGTGTTGTCATAACTAGTATTGTTTATGTTGACTGACACAGAAATATGCTTGTATTTCTGGGTCATAGAGTATGTATATGTTAGAATGTATTAGAAAATGCTAATTTTCCTAGTATTGTTGAACCAACTTATTTCTTGAACTAAGAGAACACTATGAGAAGAATCCAGTGGTTCCATATTCTCCCAAAACATTCTATTGGTCAATTTAAATATGTTTTCCAATACAGGGCATGAAATATTACCTAATTTTAAGTTAGTTTAAATTTTCACACATAATAATAAGAATGGATGTATATTTATTCTCTTCAGTTAGCTTTTTCCATGAAATATTGTTCAAGTCTTTTACTCATTCTTTTTTTGAGTGCTTTGTGATCTCCTTCTCTATATGTGTATGTATACACACACAGAAATATATCTATATCTATGTACATAGATATGTATAGATATAGATATAGTCAATAATTCTTTGTCAACTATGAAATATTTTCTGCCAATTTGACTGTGTCTTCTTTATGGTATCTGCTATATTGTAGGAAATTTTGAAAATAAAAACCACTTATAATCCCATCAGTAAAGACAGCAAGTCTCAATAGTTTGTGTATTCCTATTTACTGAATACTGTGAGGAACAGAAAATTAATCACAGATTTTTAGGGCTAGAAGGGCTTTAAAGGAAAATACAGTCACAGTACAAGAAGCTTTATGGTAATGCTCTTTTCATTTTTCTTATCCTCTTTTGTAGAAGTTGATATGAAGAGTTCTAGCTCTTCTAATAGAGCCTCATTACTTTAAGAGATTTGAAGCCTGAATAAATTAAAAAGTACTCAGAAGGTTACAAATAAATGAGCAGAGGAATCAACCCTAGAATCCATATCTTTTGATTTCTAGTTTACTTCTCTGCAGGAGCCCTAATTAAGGAGATAGCTAAGATTGTGGTTAGCTGTGAGCCATAAGCATTACCACCTTCCATGGTCTCGTGAGACTTGGCCCGGGACATTGTGGATCGGGTCGGTGCCATTTGCATGATCTCGTGAGACTTGGCCCCGGGGGATTGTGGGTCCTCGTCGGTGCCATTTTGTGGTTGTTGGAGGAGCGTGGGCAGAGTGTCGCGGTGTTGTTGGAGCCGGAGAGAGAAGCTGGCAGAGTAAAGAGCCTGTTTGTTTCCAGTCTGCCTCTGAACTTATTCCCATGGCTTTGTTGCTCCAAGCAGCCATCGCTTCAGGTGGCAACACTTCTCTTTCCACCACACCCACATTAAATGTTTTGAGAGAGTGAAAACACTAAAAACACCATTTTCTGTACCTGAAAGCCAAGACAGAAATAGAGATTTTTGTCAAGCCCTGACTATAAAATTAGAACTGGATCCTGGCATTAGGGGCATCCTTCATGATGGTCTGGAACATATCTTTGAATTTTCCATTCTGTTGTCTGCTATCGATTATATTTTAAATGTTCAGGGTCTCACTGTTTCCTAAGATTGTGATTTCAAGCATACTGACTTGTAATAAAATCAATGATGAACACATTACATGGTTGTTTTAAAGACTATCTCCAGGGCTAGGGATATAGTTCAGTTGATAGAGTGTTTGCCTTGCAAGCACAAAGCACTGGGTTCGATCCCCAGCACCACACACACACACACACACACACACACACACACACGAGAAAGAGAGAGACAGAGAGAGAGAGAGAGAGAGAGAGAGAGAGAGAGAGACTATCTTTGATTAGTGGTCCTAATATTCTTAATATCTCAGAGTCCAAAATTTTACCTTTTTAATTTCTAAAGGAGGTGTAAGTAAGTTGATTAAAATTAAAAAGTCATTTCTTCTTTCCCTAATAAAAATTAAGCAACTTTAAAATATTTTGATAATTATAGAACTATGAGAATTTTACCTTTGAGGGAAGGTCTGATGATAGAACAGTTAAGGTTGATTGGTACCTAATAATGGATAGACAGTTGCTTTGTAATTCAGAGCTAACACTGAAACCAAGACAGAAACAAACAAACAAAAAAAATAATTCTCTAGTCTTATAGGTTCATGCATAAACAATTACAAAATACATTTGAAAAATGTAGCTTTGTCAATTAGTTTTTAATGAAAACAAAGCAAAGTCATATATTACTTCCATATCAGAAAAAATACAGGTGGAAAATTGTTTATGATATTACCATATGAAGAAGAGTAATATAATAGCAAATAATTATTAAGGGATTTATAACATGAGCTGTAATTTACTATATAGCAAGACTGCTTCCAAAATGGACTATCAAGGAAAAATCTACACAGATGTTTCATTCTGTCTCTGATGTTCAGACCTCTAAAAATCATGTACTTTTTATGCTTTGCCAGTCAAAAGAAATATACTTAAGCACAGATAAATTAAGTCACCATTCTCTAGATCCGAGACATTCACATATCCAATTATGTTGGTAAGAAATTCCACCCCTTCAAACATCCATTTCCAACAACAACACCTTTGAAAAGGTGCAGGGTTTGCAGTCTTTTTCTTAAAGACACTTTTTGAGCAGCACCAAGAAAACAAGCCAAATCTCAAAACATAGAAAGGTAGAGCTGATAATAAGAAAAGAAACTACAGAACCTCACACTGGGCAGGGACACCTTTCTGCCTATATATATATTTTTTTAAGTTTCTGCCAAAGCATGCACATTTTATTTTTAATGAGAACAAAGACATACTCCTGGCCTCTTGGGACCTGCTTGTCATTCTGACCTATGGCATTAGTTAGTTTGGAAATTCTTCAGACCCTACCTTATCCCCAAAAAGGCTGAATTAAAAAGGATACAATCAAAATTTCATTGGCATTATTTAGTTACAGCTTATTCATTAGAATTTAATTTTATATTTAAGCCATTATTTAAAATTCATTGTAAGTGATTAGTTTATTAAATACTATTTCATTTATTTAATCTTTATCTTTAGTGTAGACATGGGAGTAAAAAGAAATTTCACTTTAACTAATTTTCTAAAAATGAATCTCAAACAACAATTTCATTTCAGTGAACAGAAAAGAGAAACAATAATGTTCTATTTTGTGGTATCATTCACTGTCATTCTCAGAGTAGGAAAATTTCCAAACTAGCAGTTAATTGAAAGACTCCTATTTTAGAATTAATCAAATTAAGTATTTATTCTAGATTCCTTAGATTTTTTTCTATTATAAATGTACAAAAAAAAAAAAAAAAAAAAAAAAAAAAAAAAGACCCTAAAAAGATATTGCCAAGGACAATACCATTTTCAGTTCTTCCCGGCTTTTCAGACTTTTTTTTTTTTTTTTTTTTTTTAGAATCAATTAGTTTTGTTACTCTCTTCTCCCACCCCACTTATTTATTTTTTTTTAAATCTGAGGACTTGTCACATTGACATATTTCTTGTAAGTGATGCCAGTATAACCCATTGAAAGACTGACTGTTTATAAAGCTTTGACTGTTGGTATTATGTTGGTTTTATCACTTCTTATGTGTAGGGGAATAACTTAACAGTCTTAGGTTTTTCTCTTGGAAATGAAAAATATTTCCAGAAAAGTCACTTTCCTTCCAAATGATTAGCTTAAAGAATTGATATTAAGCCTGTTCACAGAAATTAATTTTGTTAAATAACTGAGCTTATAATAAGCAGAAATGAATCAACATATAGTCAATGAAGCAAATTTTTTTCTAATAATATTAGTAAGATTATTAATATGAAGATTGTTCTTCTAAAAGTAAAAAGAAATGCAGTTACATTTTATTTGGTGTGTAATTATAATTTTTCTGAACTTTAAAACTTTCAGATCAATTGGTAATCATTTTTTTATAGGAAAGTGAATATCCTGTGGCTTTGACAACACTTTTTTCCCCATTTCTTTGTGCTTTTATAATTGTGAAATGTTGGTCTTTAATGTGTGCTAGCTCTTAATTATTACTGTTACAAGTTTAACTGCTAGGCATTTGTTACTATCTTTAATTTGCATTTGATCATGTTATTGGAGTGTGTGTGTGTGTGTGTGTGTGTGTGTGTATAAATTTGTTATGCTTCTATTTCTTATACTCCACGAGAAGTTTGGCATTTTGAGGTGTGTTGTTTTTAAAACTTCAAGCAATACTTACCAATGTTCATGATTCTGAGCTCCAATAAATAGTGTGTTTTTGAGATATTTCTAAGACTGTTTGTATTAATCACCACTCTCTTTAAATTCTGTAAAACATTTCTTACCTTTTATAGACTGCTATAATCTGTGTTATACAAAGCACAGGTACTCTTATAACTGAGATATTTTAAAAATAGTTTGTGGCTAAATGTTGAATGTAACTTTTAACTAAAAAGATACATTTGCCAATATTTTTTCCCTCCATTAAATATAAAAGGAAAGAAAACTTCCTAGTTTCAAATTTTTTTGGCAACTTCATTATATATTTTAGCTTCTTTTTATTTAAAAGCAAGCATATATATGTAGTCTTTTTCTTCTGTTTTTATTTCCTTTCTTTTTACTTTCTTTCCTTTTACTTTGTTTCCTCTTGTTATATGAATTACTGACATTATTTTTCTTTTATCCCCTTAGAGAAAAATTTGGAGTAGGAGTATAATATATAGTGAAGGTTAACAAAAATTAACTTAATTTTTACATGGTTTTGTACTAAAATATGCATTTATGTTGAAATAGAGATGATAATTTTGGGAAAAATCAAAGGATATTTTTTCAACAACATTACAATGTTACTAGCTAATTTATTTTCCTTTATCTATTCACATGCTAACAATTACATGTCTTACATAAAAATTAAAACAACCCAATATTTTATATTTTAGTATTTTCAAGTATGTGATTTCATGGAATGAAAAATAACATTTTTGGGAAATAATTCCTTTCTATGCTGAGTGTTTTGATCATATCAACACAAATGCTAATCAGCATACATAACCTGGGGACTACTATATAAATAAGTTATTTAATGCTGTGTTTTAATGAATCATGGTACATTACTTCTTCGACTAATTTCAGAATACTGAAAAAAAATATAATCTTGCTATATAATACACTATGAAATTCCAAATAAAAGCATAAAATTGAAAATTTGGCAAGATATTTAAAAAGAGGAGGATAAAGGTCTAAAATATTTAAAACTCTAAGTGCTTTTAAGCAATAGATGAATAAGAATTAAATTGTCTACTGGATAAAAAGAATATTGATTTACTTTTTCTACTTCTAAAAATTAGGTAAAGTGAAAAAGCTCATAATGACAGGTGTACATTTGCTTTAATACTGTATAGTAGAGGTGACATTGATGAATGTGTCTCTGGATGAATGATCCTGAAATGTAACATCTCGTGACCTGCAGGTGTTTCCATACTGCCTTCCCCTTGGCTGGAGGTTGTAATTGCTCTGTGCAGTTTGTCTGTGAATTATACCTCTTTGTTAAACTCAATCTTGCCTTTTTCACATGCTCTGCCATGTCCACCATGATTTCATCTCCACAGTAATTTCTTAGTTTTGATGTTGTGATTCAGGACATCCAGAAAATACTCTTTTCCTCAGTTTACTTCCACATGCTTCCATTGCCCTATTTCAAGTTTATTTAAGGTTACTCAGTTTTCTGACAGCTGTTTCATCTAGTTTTATGTCAGATGAATTGAAATTTGATTGCCTTGAAAGGTAATATAAATAAATATGATTTAGCATATTACATTTTTGTGATCAACTCTTAATTTTTTTTGAATTTAGGATTATTTAGGCTGATGAATTTGCACAGGCATTCATGAAATAGTAAAACACTTGAAAATCTTTTGTTTTATAGACATTTTATTAGACCCAAATATGCAATAAATTTGGATATCACCAATTGTTTCTGTTGGATATAATTTCTAATATCAAATTCAGTAAAGAGGGATTAAAATTATTTTATATACACATATATACACACATACATATGACTGAATATATCTTTTAAAATATGGTAAGTTTAATCAGTTTATAGTTAATTACAACATCACATTTTATTCTCATTGTAATTTTAAGCCATTCTAAGAAAATTTATGGAGTCTTCAACTTCTGAATAATACTTTAACATAACATTTACTTTTACAGATACATTTGTTTCACAGATACTTTTTCATAATTGCAAATCTGAAAGCTATCTGAGAAATAGTATCATTTTGCTAATATGTTCAAAATAAATTTTCTTGTTTTATAATTTTTCTGAATTTTGGCAATGACAGTCCATAGGGAATATAAACATATTACTTGTGGAAAGTCTTGACTTTTTAAAAATATTATGTAATCATATTTATTTCTATGGAATCACTGATACTTTCTAGAAAAGTAGCTCTTTTTTAGAGTTGTTTTATACAAGTTCATCTACTCTCAACCTGCAATGTTAGTATTTTTATCATGTTATATAAAATAATTATGTAAAATGAACATGTAAATTTATTTTGAGAATTATATGTTCAACCTCACTAATGATAGATTATTGGCTACTTGATGTAAACCTTGAATATTGTAGGGAGAAATCAAAGTTTGAAAGAAAGATAGCTTTGATAAGCATTTGGGGTAGAAATAGCCTTAAACTAAACAACCCTGTGCTATGATAAAGCTAAGCCCTAGAACCTTAGCTGCAGAAAAGACAGGAAAATTAGGATATACATGGTGGTGGGGGGAGAAAAGGAAGGATTACTGGGGTTTAGACTTTAGAATACTAGCTCTAAGTCTTCTTTCCACATATTTGCCTATACTAAACACAATGATGTGCTTGTTATTTGCTAGGCTCGCTGGAAAACCTGATGATTAAGAAGGTATGGGAACATGCCCTCAAGTGCTACACTCTACTGAGGGCTTCACATAAACAAACAAACAGATAATAAATGCATATATTAAATAATGATTCACTGAAGTAACCACTATGGCAAGGAGTACATCTGAGGGACTCACCTGATGAAAATCTTGTCTGAAGAGATGATTTTAGTGTAAAGCATGACAGTGTCAAATATACAAAGAGTGAGAGGAGGAGAAAACTGCCCCAGTTGCTTGTGTTAAAGAGCCCCTGGCAGAAGAAATGGCAGGTGGTCCCACAGAGAAGGTGTTGGAGCTCAGCCAGAAAGGTGGAAAATGAAGTTAGGGAAGTCCAGGAAACTAGACTTTGCACATTTAAAATCTAAGGAAAAAAAGAAGGGGGGGGGATACTTTTGAAAAACAAAAGCATTTACACAGCTGTTTTTTTTTTTTTTTTTTTCTGGAAAAAAATCAAGTCTTAATATCTTATTTCCCTTCAAAAGTCAAGATTTTACACTGAGACATTGCAATGAAGAAAATGAGTCCTTTCCCCAAATTTACTACCCGTGAGTTAAAAGCCCACTGACCTGTCAAAGTATTTAAGAAACAATTTTTCAATAAAAGGTTGCATTATCATAAGAAGCATCACATCACTGAAAGAAATTTCTTTTAATATTCCTATTTGTCACTATCTTTAAAAGTCTTTTTTTTAAAGTTCTTCTTCTTCTTCTTTTTTCCCTAACCCTGAAACTAAAACCAGCAGAGATCCAATTGAATACAGGAGAATGATACAAGCATGTTCCTCCCAGATCCATAGGAGCTAGATGAGGCAACATTTGCAATGAATTAAAATGCCTGTCACCTAGTGTATTCCGGACAGAGGGCAGTCTTTAAGACCCAGCGACAGTATTTGTCTGGAGAGGAAATGTTGCTTTTTGACAGATGAGAGAAATCCCCTTAGTGCTGGCTGTGGGAAGAGAGAAGTGAAGTCAGTCACCTGGTGGTGAAGGCCAGTAAAACAGCAAAGCAGGAGGAAAATTGCTCTCTCCCTCTCTCTTTCTCTCTCCCTCTTCTCTCTGTAGGATCCACCTCCTATTCTCTCAACTCTTTTAGCATAACCTTCAAAGGAGAACGTTCCCTTCAGACTTTATTATCTTCTTTTCCCCACTGAGAGAGAATACCTCTTAGCTGCAAGACATTTTTTAAGTCTATGCAGGACTTCGGGGATTCGGTTATCTTGCCAGGGAAATTGATCATTGCTAATGTCTGGGACTCACAGTGTGCTAAATTAGCTACCAGAGTAAGCCTGACGGAGGAAGGCTTTTATCATATACTCTTCTCTTCAGTTTGAACACATTTGCTTGAAATTTGCCGCATGATGCTGTCCAGGGAAGCAGCTTTTTTTCTTGGGATGCAGCAATTCGCTGGTTTCTAAGCTTATTGCAGAAGAAGAAATAATCTAAAATAGAGTGGATTTTTCCCTCGTGCTTGATTCAACTGAGCTCTGTTCCACCGCGGTAACGATCAAGATCACCTGTCATTAAATCTTTGAGGAAGTAAAAACAAAGTGAATTACCATTATTATTTATTTATTTTTATTATTTTTAACCGGTGGAGGCGGCGTGACCACGGAGAATGAGACTGAGAGAAGCTGCCAGGGCTTGGAGGAGGATAAAGCTGAGTTTAAGCTGGAAACTAAAAGACTAGATTGTTATTTGGTACAACTTGCCCGGTTCCTCTCCACTTCCTTTAGTTTCGCTCCATGGACAGATCAACAAACCTGGACATTGAGGAGCTCAAGGTATGTGATCCACCGGGCGGGCGTCTCTGCTTTCCTTCACACGCTCTCTTGCTCTCGGGTCTTTTTCTCTTCGCTGCCTCTTGCTAGCGCCACTGGAATAGTTAGTGGTCCCGTGGGACAGCGAGTGGGCATTTGGGATGAAGCGTCCCCGGGCGCGGGCGCCCCTCCTAGGGCCGAGGACATGGAGGGCTGCTTTCCCTTGCACTCTGGGGCTGGGCTCCCTCCCTTTCTGCTCCTCCTGTCAACAGCCACCCTGTCCTCCTCCTCCTCCTCCTTCTCCTCCTCAGTTCACAGCAGCATCTGGGGTACCAGACCCGGCGCCGAGTCCCGGTTAAGCTTGCTCCGGGAAACGGCCGCGGCAGCACCACCTCTGTCCGCTGTCACCCGGTTTCCCAGCAAAGTTGTCCGAGATGCGCGGCCACTTTGCCTCCTGTCCCCTGCTCCGAACCCGCTTCTGCCCCGCCCGACACGGGGACAATCTATTTCCGCTCAGAGCTTGGCGTTATAGAGGCGTTTGCGGCGACTGATGGGTTTTATTCCAGCACTCCGCGAGACCCCTCCCACGACCTGACACGGTTTCCCTCAGGGTTGTTACTGCCCAGGGCGCGAACTGGTGATCGGCCGGGGGACATTGCAAGTAAAAGGACTGGAGAGCTCGTTTCCCGGTTGGCGGGCGATGCAGGCGCCGCCGATGAGCTTTACCCCGGCACCCCCCGCGCGCGAGTGGATCTGAGGAACAGGGGCAGGGGGGCGGGAGGCGGGAGCGGGTCCGGGGGCGGGGCGGCATCAGGATCCTCCAGGCGCCCCTCCCCCGCCGGCGGGGCCTCCGGGCGTCTGGACCCTCACCCCAGCCCTGCCGCTGCGCCCTGCGTCTTCGCCGCGCCCTCTCCTTCCCGGGTCCTCCTCTTGACAGTGCGGGATTGCCCAGCAAGAGCACCCGGGCTGCCAATCCGCCCCTCTGCTGGTGGGCATCGCTGCCTGCAGGGCCTTTAGAATATAAAAGAAAGAAAGAAAAATAAACTTAAAAACCAACAAACCACAAAATAATTTAAATGTCCCGCTCACTGTAAACGAAAAAGCACAAAAGGAGCAATACTAGAAACCTTTCCCCCGCTATTTCTCCATCATTCTTTATCTCTAAGCATTTGGTACTCTCTACTATTTTGCTTCATAGGGTATTTTTACTAGATCTTCAGATGAACTCTATTCAGGTGAGGACTCTGTAGATGTCACCTTCGCTGAAGAAACTTGATGAGTAGGAGTTTGCCCAGAAATGTCAAGGAAATGGGTTTATCCAGGAAACTGAGTTCAGGGCTGGGGAAAATCCCCCAAAGAGCACAAAACCTCTTTCTGCAGCCAGTCTTCTGCCATGGCCACCAAGCATATCTGGTTCAAGAGCCCATTTCTCCTGGCTTTTCAAACTGCATTAAAGGGTGGAAGGAAAGACAGATGGTGTCCGGGTAGAGGGAGAGTGGTAGGAATGTTTTAGACATCACTTCCATTGGAGACTCTTGGGAGGAGGCAGATTTGATGTTCTAGTTAAAGTTGGCAAACAAGTTTCTGTGATTTGGTCAAGGTCGCAGTCAGTAGACTTTGGCCTGGACTAGAAATCTTCTATTTTCCTTGTACTATGCTAAAACATAACAGATTATCTTTGTGTTTGAAAAGATCCCTTGGTTCTCTTTCACCAGCATCCCATTCTCTTGGGAGAAGGGGCAGGTTTTATTTGATATGCAAAAGAGAGCATGAATCATGTGATGTATATTTATGTAGAGGTGGAGTATCTAGATTTTGTTGTTGTTGTTGTTTGGTAACTGCAAGGTGGCACAGAGGAAAACATTTTCTTATAAGAAAGAAATGGAAGGAAAAAATGAATTGAGGTGATCATTTTTCCTAATATTCCCTTAGTTCCCTACAAGTGTATCCTCCTCTGAACCCACATAACCACTAAACTGTTTAAATGAGCAAAAAGAGAAACCCACTGTGGAAACTTCTATCTGTTAGTAGAAGATCCCAGCTTCCTGATACTACTACACATTGATTCAAGATTCTCACAGCCAGAGTGTGCTAAACTGTGGATGGGCAGCAAAGGGTAGAGAAGAAGAAGTTTTGGGGCTGAGGGAGTATGCTGGCAATGACTCTGAAGAAATGAAGGAATACTAAACATAAAGGTCAATTGAAGTTACCCACAAATTATGTCAGAGCGAACTACTTTTGAGAGTCAAAACTGTCAGAGGAGAAATCTAGGCAAGCCTTATTAGAAAATGTTTGAGGTCCTACAGTTTAAGAAATAAATTTGTGTCATCAGTTTTGAATACACACCTGGAATATTAAGTTTGGAATACTTACATTCTGAAATATATATGATTTGTGATGTATGTACTGCATGTGGACTAATTTGTATGGATTTCTTCTTAGAGCAGAATGCATTGGTTTGGGTTTCCTATACAATTTGATTTCCAGTTATTTTCTGGTGGCTTCTTACTAGAGAACTGCCCAGGGTGATCAATGGAGAGAGAGAAGAAGAAAGCTGGGGATACTTATTTTGGCATTATTAGGCTGTTTTGACTGTTTGTCTAGGTCCAATGATGCTTCCAGCATAAAACTTTAGTTTTGTGATGCTTTAAATACATGATAACAAAACAATGTTTAC
This sequence comes from Tamias sibiricus, assembly GCA_025594165.1. NCBI lineage: Eukaryota > Metazoa > Chordata > Mammalia > Rodentia > Sciuridae > Tamias > Tamias sibiricus. The sequence goes on from CM046661.1 coordinate 54,202,477, forward strand.
AGGGATTTGGTAAATAAATGTGTATATTATTCTAAACATTCAGTTGAGCTTAGTTTTGGATCATCAATATTACAGGAAGTTGCTCATCTCAGGTTCTAAGAAAGGCACATTTTACTAATTCTTTACTTTTATTTGGAATAAACTGTTCTTTATAAGATCTGAGCACGAATTTATATTTTTTTACTGTGCCAGGTGTGTGAGCATTATTTTTTGATGTGCTGTGCAGTAAATAATGTTGCCTTTTGTAACTTTTTAAACTAAAGTTACGCTTCAGTACGTAAGTGTTAAATCACTGCCATTATTATCATAAATATAATATGCATATTAAGGGATTTATTGGTGGAAAACTAAAATATAGCTATGTGTGTAAAACTTGCTAATGAAGGCAGGCATGTTTCATCTTCTATTCTGCACACAAGCCCCTGATGAAAAAGATCAGTGGTGAAAAGGGAGAGAGTTCTCAACCAGAGAATTTTGGTCTGTTCTTTTCCTTTGATCTCTGTTTCTTTCTCCAATGAATGTATAAACTTTATTCTGGATTTTTGCCTTAGTGTTTGTTTTAAAGAAGAAACAACATCAAACAACCCAAAATTTGGGTTGCTACTTTGGAAATGTGGGTGTTAATGAATATTGATATTAGAAAAAGCATCCTCTATCTTGGAATATCTCTGTGTTATATATCACTCTGTGCATTTTAGTAGTAGATATTTAAATATTAACTTTAGCTTTGTAGTTTCACTCTTTTAAAAAATTGATCTTATTTGCTGAAACAGACTGCTACTAATTTTTAGAGTTGATGCTTTTACATTTGCTCTTTGTAAGGTTTATTTTTAAGACACTGAGGCTGGGTAAATGATTGTGATTAAGTATAGGACTTTGTTGATTCCTTGACTCAACTTTAGAATATGGATTCTAATTCACCTGTACAAATTTGGCAATTAGAAAATTATGGTTTTCTATATAAAGAATATATTTGAGGATAATTATCATTTGCTTGGGAATCAGCACCATAAAGCACAGTACAGTTTTTGCAGTCATATTTAATTTCAGCTTTTACTTATTTATTTGTTAGGATTGGTCCTTTAATGAGATCACTGCTTAGAAGTTAAAATGGGAAAATTTCTATTTGTACAACTTGCATGAAGAAAATGAACAATGTGCTTCTGGAATATCTTTTAAATTATTATTTTGTAAGGTGCAAAACCTATAAACCACATAGTTAATCCTCAGATGCATAAAGAAACTTTTCAATAAGGATGATTTTAATTGTTTGAGTTCATTTAGTGAAGTCCAGTCAGTGTTGCTTAATGTTATCCTTTCAATTTGAACAAAATTTCATCTGCTAAGAACTTGAAACTTGCCCTAGATAGGTGAGGCAAAACCTTCCCAGAATAATACAATCAGGTCATTAGGAAAGTATTGTACAGGTAGGAAATGATAATCCAGCAGAAACATGCATACGTATTTAAAAAAAATGGTTGGTTAAAAAATGCTGAGGTCTTAAACCAGCCTCATAGTACATTTATCTACAATTCAAACAGGAGAATTGGCACCTAGAAGAATTCTAAAAATGTTTTTTTTTTCTTTTTTTTTTTTTTTTTTTTTTTTTTTTTTTTCATCAATAAGACACTCAGCCCAGGAAAGTCAAGCTTGCTGCAGTGTGGGAGGCTTTGTGATGAGTGTAAGTAGGTGGTATATTTTTATGTTAGTCATTCCATAGTGAAAAATAGTACTCTACAACATATGCTATATTTTTAGCAACCTGCTTTATATATTCATTTGTTGGTTTAGAATAAAGAAAACCTATTTGTGAATACTGAATTATTTGACTTCTTTAATAGCACATGGAATTATAACTTTATCCATGCAGATTCAGTGCCACATCTTCTGATTATAAAAATTAGCCATAACGATTCAGTACTAATTAACCTCAATTATTAAAGTTGACATTATTTTAGATGGATAAATTTTAATCGTATACATTTATGGTGTACAACATGACATTTGAATATATTATATATACAATGTAGAACAATTAAATCAAAGGCAGGTTCCTCAATTAAATCAAACCAATTAACATATTTATTACCTCACTTTTTGGTGGCAAGACACTTTAAACTTATTCTTTTAGTTATTTTGAAATATATGGCATATTGTAACCTAGATATTTTTAACTTCAGAAACGGTGTTAGTTGAAGTGAAATAAATTTCAAGTGATACTAGTGAAACATTGTCTATACAGTTAGGAAGAATGAAAGAAAATACCTGATATGTGCAGAAAGAGAATTAGGGATAATACATTTGAGGAAAGACATACAAATGACTAGTTGCAAAATCTTCTGTGGTCTGCAGTCATTACTAGGCATATATCCCAACCTCCCTACTGGCTATCACAGCTTTTGCTGATCTTCAGATTTTACCAATTGAAAATACATCAACTTTTGAAGTTGCAGTAAAAAGAATATTTCAAGATTTATGGACCTAAATTCATATCTTCACAAGATGGCTTAATGCTGTAAGTCAATAAATCAGCATGTGTCTTTTGGGGTATTCCTTTTATATAGTATTTAGTGAGTTGTTTCTAATACTATATTGGAATTTCAGCTAAAATAAAATGTGGTAGAGCTTACAACTTTAGGATACTAAGGAAAATGGCCAGTTACTTGTATTCAAAGTTCAATCAGTTTTTGAGTATATGCATTTAAATTGGTAACTATTTAAATGAATAAATGTTTACATGTCAAAACAAAACTTTAAAGCTTAATTGTTGAAAATTGTGATAAAATTCTCAGCATCTAAAACTCTGTTACTAAGAGTAAGCTACCTCATTGTATATTAGCGTACATTTTACTTTACTAATATCTACATTTTTCATTTTACTCATTTTCTTTTCTTGGAAAATGTTTAGAAGGATCAGGTGATCTTATTTCCTAATGAAATGGACTAGAGTCTTTTAGACCAACTATCGAAAGGAGCAAACTTAGGGATTACTCTCTTTTCAAGAAAATTATAGAGCCTTATATTCTAAAAATTGAAAAAATGTACTAAGTGCCTTGAGAGTTTTTTTCTTTTATGCTTCTAAACTATATATATATATATATATATATATATATATATTTTTTTTTTTTTTTTTTTTTTTGTAGCTTGACTCTGAAAAATATTATCAGCCCCGGTCAAATTTTAGAATATTTACACTGTTTTGTTGGTATTTGAATAGGTTATCTAGAGGGTTTCTGTGCCAAATTAATATTGAAGACCTTTAAAAATAAGATATTACAGCATTCGGCCACAAAGACTGTAATTGTCATGGCAATGCCTATCTGTGAAGCAAGAGCTGTCTTCAACCTTAGATATTAATACAGTCATCCCACACCAGAATGGAGCTCAGAAGTAGTTAGAATCCAGAGGTACACAGAAATACTAAAGCTCTCTTTCCTAATCTGACAGCTTGTGACCTTTAAGGAGATTCATTTGCGTGGTGGAAAGAGTGTTGATCTGGTGAGAGTAGTACTTCAAAGATACTGTTCACACCCTGGCTATGCCCTTTACCAGTAGTGGCATCTCAGGCAGGTTCCTCAAAACTTCTTTGTCTTGGGTGTCTCTGTGTTGCAGTGTGGAGGGGTCAGGAATGGGGTTTTATTAAAGGGCTTTGTTGTAATAATTTTTAGCTAAAACTGAAAAATTTGTTTAGACAATATCTTCTAAACAAGCTCATAATTTAACCAATGAAAAGAAAGGGTGTTTGGGGACACTATCAAGTCTACTTCTTCTGTAGGCCCTGCAGTGGCTCTGGGACACTACCAAGAACTATAAGACTGAGAAACACAAGGTAAAAACCTCAGGACCACCAGTGGATCTCAAATGAAGTTGTGGGTTTGAGTGTCTATGGTTCCTGGTCATTTTTTGAAAATGATATTTTTGTGTACTTCTCAAAGAAAACACTTTTCAAATTGATAAAGTTAACAGGAGTCTTTTTATTCTCCAACTATTTCTTTGTCTGAACATCAGAACAGGTTTATTTGATCAATATTATCTTTTCATTTTATGGATGCCAAAATGGAGACTCAGAAAAAAAAAGGCAAAGTGTCCAGAATTACAAGGTTAACATATAATGGAATTGGACTCAAATCTATGTCTTCAATTTCCAATTCTTATCCTAGTATGTGTGTGTGTGTGTGTGTGTGTGTGTGTGTGGCCAAATTCAAAAGTTCTAAAAGAACAATAGAGATTTCTCACTGAATTTCTTCAATATTCTTGTTTTAAAGAAAGACCAAATTTGAGCTGTGTTCATAGTATCTACTTTTGCTATGGAATAATGGTTCACAGTGCATTTTTAAAAGCAATTACATTTCTTCCTAATCTTTGGGCCAAATTATGTCAATTGATATTTGTTCATAAAACAAAACATGAAATGATAGATAAATCACAAAATGAGGCCACTGGATAATAGTTTCATAATCTTAAACCAATATTTTAAATTTAAATCTTATGTAATTTATGTAATTACACTAGTCTTCTTCATTATTTTGCTCTTCAGAGCACTGATTTTGTTAGGGCTGTTAATTGAATTTAACTTCTTGCATGGATTTGACGTTTCTGCCTGGTGTACATTTACTTTTCTGTTCTTGAAATTAAAAAAAAAAAAAAAAAAACCCTGACACTGAAATTATGAAGTGCTTAGACTTATGGTGTACTAGAAACCTAGACATCAATTCTAGATAATTTAATACATAATGAAACTAAAGGTCTTAATGGAACTCTTTGAAATTTAACAAAATCAAATAGTTGACTGTAAAATAAATTTTGTTTTATGTCTTGATGTAGATTTTTAAATGTCTTTCTCCCTTAAAATTTTGTTAGGAAAAAAAAGTTAGAAATTATAAATGAGGACATACATATATGTAATAAAATAATATTTTGGAAGAATATTTCTTTTACATTCAAAAGAGGATCACTATTTAATAACACCTTTTTTGAGGATGCATCTCAAAACCTTTGTAAGTCTCAGTATTTATAGGCCTAACTAGATGTGATTTATTTGGTAACACATTTTCTAGTGAACAATCATTATTTCCTGTAATCTTTTTCCTTTATCATCAGTTCTAGATTTGGGCATTCTTCTGGGGATCATTTTTCTCAAAGCAACTTACTTTCTCTCTTTGCTCTAGAGTGACTGCTTAAGTGACATAAGAAGACTACACAACACAGCTTTTTGAGCCTTGGATGCTGGGTGGTGGAGTACACTCCCTTACACAGTCAGAGCCTTGCACAAGTACCTGCTTGGTCATAGTCTCAGCAGAATTATTAATGGCTATTAGCCATAAGCTTTCTGTGTTGTTTCTGAATAGGTAAAAATGCAAACCTTAAATCTTTGAGCACCACATGCCTACTATATTTGTCTTTACTATAGAAATACAATGTTTCTATTTCTAACCCACATGTTATCATTATCTAACTTATTTTTACATTCATTTTTAAATTTTCATCTTCCTGTAGAAGGACTATAGAAATATTATCTACATAAGATAAAAGAGCGTTTGATTCTTTCTTAGGCAGAAACAGCCAATTCAGCTGCCATGATGGAGAGCATTTTTGTGAAACATGATATAATAAATCAATGTCATGAGCAGGAAAATGCCGTTATCGTTGTGATGCCATAGTATTTATCTACTCAAATATTTGAGGATTTTTAAAATCCAAAACAGAAGGAAAACTAATAAGGAAATAAATTACTTACCTCAAGATGTATTGAATTTTATTTTAGCTTTCCATCTCTTCCTTAATATGAGATACACAAGAAAGAAATTCTATCTAGTCTTAGTAAAGCAATTAGTTCTACTTCTAAGCAACTGGTTGTGTTTTTTAATGTGAATTCTTTTTTCATCATAAAACTGACAGTGTTTCTTCTTTACATTAGTTCCCCCTTTATCTTTACTGCAGAGGCATATTTATGGCCCACATCAGACTTCATAATACTCATAATACTTTTTTTCTATTCTTAGGTACTTTTATAAATAATTATTAGTCACAAATAGAAATAAGTAAAATTATTAGAACCTTTTGCAGAGAATCAGTTATTTGCATAATGCTTTACTGAACAAGACATATTGTTTCATATCTCTTATGGGAATATTTAACTGTGTATTTTCTGTACTTTGTCAAAGGCTACAAAATTTAGAAAGTTTAAGTTATAATTCTGTATGTCTCCAGTTATGCTGGGTGCATGGTGCATGACTTCCACAGCATGTCATAACTGTGTAACTTTTGAATCTGCTATTACACTCTTAGAGTAAAAGAATGATCCTTAACACTTATATTATTGGAACTTGTCCCGAGACATTCTGCTTAAGTCATTATTACTTTTTAAAAATTATTCTCAAATTTGGTATTTGTGAAGAATGCTCACCTGTGCTGATAAATTTCTGAATTTCTAATGCTCTTGTCTGTGTGGAAACATTAGTTTAGAAAATGTTAAAATAAATGAGCTCATCTTAATCAGAATTTTGTTTAATGTTTTCAAATCTACTTTGTAAAAATCAATGTTTTGATCAGTTGCTTGCTCTAGGCAGCAGAGGCACTTGGACTTTTAGATTTTATTTCATCTCATCAAGTTTCTTAAAGTTCAGGTCTGAGTCATAGTTCAAAGAGTAAGCAGTTCCCTACATGATGTTGTGTCAATAAAATTTCTCATTATTATCTCATTTCTGTGAGGAATTATGAGCATTTAGTAATTGTGAAATATGAAATACACAGCTGGATTAAGTTAAATATATTCTTGGCATGTGGCAAGTACAATTGAAGATCTTTCATCTGATTAAGTTCAATTATAATACAAACCTGCCCTCATTTTATAAATACTCATCTGTTATAATATGTATCAGCAGATTGGTATTTATAAAATATAGAATGTTGTATATAATATGTAATTATAATTGCAACATAATATATGCTATATAACATTGTTATATATCTCATTCATTTCCTAAAAAATAGCTTATAATATATATTAAATAAAAAACATATCTCGCTTTAGAATGTTAAATCTTTATAAGCAGTAACTATTTTTTTTGTAAAAATCTATTTCATATTTAGATGTACCTGAAGGGAATTTCATAAACTGTTTAAAAATTATGCTTCAAAGCATAGTAAAATTTTAGGGTTTTTATTTTTTATTTTTGTAGGTGTGTGTGTGTGTGTGTTGCTGGGGATTGAACCCAGGGCCTTGTGCATGTGAGACAAGTACTCTCCAAATGAGCTGTATCCCCAACCCAAAATTTTAGTTTTATAATAATATACTATTCCACATAAGTAAGTAGGAATGCTGTACCTTAACTTGGTGTTCATAGACTCCTGTAATTGTAAAAATTGTCTGTGTATGTGATTAGCATGTAATTTTTTTTCTCTATCTTCATTTTCTGATTTTTTAGAGATACACCATTAACCTATTTTTACTCATTCACAGTTGTGAAATTATGTTTTGGTGTTTTCCAGTATACATGATGTAATTAAAAATCCAAAAGTTTGAACTATAATTTTTTTCTATCCATTGTATTATTGATGAATAGTATCAGAGTGCAAAAGAATATAGATGAAAATGTGGGAATGACAACAGTAATTTGTAGTTTAATTGGAAGAGAAGAAATGATTCTAAGGAAACAAATACAAATATAATAAACATCATGCTTCCACCGAAAAAGAACATTTGACTTTCATAGTCTGTCTTTCTCTTTGGTTTAAATAATCCAGTGTACAAGTTTTACATTAAAAGCCCCGTAATTCACTATGATATTATTAGGAATAAACTTTGTTGCTCTTTGATAAAAACACTACTGAATTATTAGTAGAAATTTACTTTTGAATTATTTCCAAGCATATGCATTATAGGAATTTTTTTATTTGATCTTTTACTTTTCAAAATCTTTTGATAGCTTTTGTGTTCCCTTTCCAAAGTTTATGTTGCCTGGAATTTTGTTCATTATGTATCTCATATTCTTCTTTCCCATGTTCCATAGGTGACCTTTTCTATTCATACAGCTTCTGCTTTACTTTACAAGTTGATGCTGTCCACCTCCCTTTTCTCCTTTGAGCCACCTGGCCTCCTCCTCTATGTTCAGTAATCTACCAGAAACCTCTGCGTTTCACAGTCACTTCAGTCTAAGAGCTTTGAGTACACCATTTGCTTCCTGGCAAATCTGAACCTCCAGTAGCATCCTCTCTCTTATTTAGTATTTCATCATTCACTCAGTATAAGCTGAAGCTACAAGGAGACTTTCCTGCTCATTCCCTTCCATTCCCTAGGGTCTGTATCTTCTCTTCCACACATTTTGTTAAAATTCTAAATCATGTTCCCATCTTAAGAAGTATGTATGAATTTCTTGCCATGATGCTGGCTATGTTATAGTGAATGTGATAAGGCTGTAGGGTTAGGGGTGGGGTCAGAATCACTGCAAGTAGATTTATATATTCTTTTTATAAATTTCCAGTGAATCATCTCAAAGTAAGATTGGAAAGAGTAGAAACTGGGACACCAAAGCTGGGCCTGTTGCTAGATGGAGAGGGATTTAGAAGTTTCTAGAATTGCCTAAGGGTAATCATAAAAAGGAAGAAATAAATGGCCTTTGGAAGCTATACCTGACAGTAGCCACTGATTAACTACGACAAAAATGTTCAGGTTGAAGAAAAGCAAGCACAGATTATTTAGAAATAATGTGATCAATTTTGATTTTATTCATTGATGGAATCTTTGCATTACACTCTCCCAAAGCCATAAATTATACTTAATAATTTTCTCAGTTGATTTTCTCTATCTTTGACAGTTTGATAAAATTTCTTATAGTCAAAAATATTTTCTGCCTCTGGAAATTTGGGAGCTCTGTCTCTTTGAGGTGGTCTGAAGACACTCAGCTAACACAGTAAGCCAGCAAAGCAAGCAAGGAGGTGGGCTTGTGGGAATCCCAATGCAGGTAGGCCAGGTAATGTTAAACTTGGACTTACAGATACCTGTCAATCTCTTGGTTAGATGGCTTTGCAATTATTTTAGCCTTATTATCTTAAATACTTCAGTAGAAATTATAGTGTTTTAGTTGTTTTTAAAGGTGATATAATATGGGCTTAATAGGAGTAAGGTAATGTAGATATGCACAGATCAAAGTAGAAATGGGGTTGTAAGGTCTAACTAAAGATGTACAGTGACAGCAATGAATGGGAGAATGCTCCTATGAATGTATGATTTGCAAGGATTGGCACCATCCATGATTTCTTAACACTCATTAGCTATCCTTTCTCTGACTAGCCAATCTCCAAGCAGCTGACATCCAAGCAATCCACAATTTCACATTTTCAGATGTTCCTTTAAGAATAAAACAATAATTGTCCTTTATCTAATTAAATTTCCTTGATGATTCTGTTTGCTTATTTCATAATCCATACTCCTAATCACAATTAAACATAATATAGAGGGTGCTCATTTCCAGGCCTTCTAAGCTCTCTCTCCTACCTTCCTCCCAACATACTCATGCACAGGGACACACACATTCTACCATAAACTTCAGCAAGTAACTCACTTCTCCTTACTCATCCCAGTTCCTCTCCTTTCTTGTCATAATGCACACGTTCTTGACCAAGCACATCTCCACTTCTTTGCCAGGAGAATTCCTACTCATTGATCTGTAGCTTGTCTCAGGAAGAGATGGTTGTTTCTTCCTTTGTGTTCTTACGTGCTGTGTTGGTTTAGCGCCAGCAAACACTTTTAACTAAATTGCATTGCAGTAGAGAAAATGGTCTGTATGTTCAGTCCTCTGAACTCTGCTGAACATTGTTTAGGGCCAGTATAAAGTCTGTATTTGTGCATGTTCTGAATTTCCTTGAAAAGAGTGTGTATTTTTTCACTTGTTAGAGACTAAGTCTTACATATGTAAATTTTACTAAGCTTATTCTTCATGCTGTTTCAAGCACTGGCTATGAAACTAGATTTGAATTACTGAGATATATGTATGATTCCTGATTATTTCCAGAATAGCAGAAAACACTTTAAGGTGTTGTGGTCAGTTAGTTTATTAGATTCTGCGGCAAAGTTGATTACTGGCTTCTTCTTCTTTTTTATTTATTTGAAGTTGTTGCATATATAATAGTAGCATGCATTACAATTCATAATACACATATAGAGCACCTTTTACATATCACTGTTTGTATACGAAATATATTCATACTATTCATGTCCTCAAACATGCATTTTTGTGCCTGGTGCTTCTTATTACTTAATTTCGGTTCTCAGTTTGCCTTTCCACTATCTTTGGCCTCTAGACTGGGCTGAGGAGACTATACAAATTAACTTCTTTTCTGTCCATGAAGTTCCAGAATTTCATATTTCAATTATATTGTTTATTCTTCATTCTGTTTTTCTACTTTGTTTAACTGCAAATTATGAAAGAGGTATGTTACAATTTCTTGACAGGGTATTTACATTTACATATTTCTTCTTATTTCTCAATTTCTGCCTATGTTCTTGAGACTGTGTTGTCAGATATATGTAAATTTGGCATTGTTATATTTTCCAGGTGAATTAAAACTTTGTTATTACATATTGACCCTCTTTATCTCTAATAATGATTTATGCCTTTAAATTTATTTTGTCTGATTTTAATACAGCTACATCCATTTTCTCAAATACCACTATAACATTACCCAGCTTTATTTTAGTTAGTGCTTTTGATATATATTTTTTCATCTTTTTATTTTCAACTTCTTTGTCCAATTAAATTTTAGATGTAGCCAAATTCAGTGGTGCATGCCTGTCATCCCAGTGACTGAGGAGGCTGAGGCAGGAGGATCACAAGTTCAAGGCCAGCCTCAGCAACTTAGTGAGGCTCTAGACAACTTAGTGAGACCTTGTTTTTTTTTTTTTTTTTAAAAAAAAGTACTGGATATGTAACAGTGAAAAGTGCCCCTGGGTTCAATCTTCAGTGTGTGTGTGTATGAGGGGTGGTATTTAGATGTATTTCTTTTTTTTTAATATTTTTTAGTTGTGAATGGATCTTTCATTTATTTATATGTGGTGCTGAGGATTGAACCCAGGGCCTTACACATGCCAGGCAAGTGCTCTACCACTGAGACACAACTCCAGTCCTAGATGTATTTCTTACAAACAGCATAAAGATAGATTTTAGAAATCCATTTGGATAATGTTTTGCCTTTTATTTACTGCATTTAACTTACTTATATTTAATGTAATTTCTCATACATTTAGATTTATTTCTGCCATTTTCATTCATGATTTCTGCTCATTCCAAGAATTGCTTTTCTGCTGTCTAAAATATCTATGGTAGTGACAAACTTACTTTTCTTTGTAGTCTGAAAAAGGCTTTATTTTATTTTGGATTTTTTCTCTGGGTATACATTTCCAGATATCAGGCATTGTTTTTTTTTTTTTTTTAGAACATCAAAGGTATTTCACTGTCCTCTTTATTCTAATATTGTCAACAAGAAATCAGATTTTAACCCAAATGTTAAAATATTTATTTTTTTTATTTAGCTACTGTGAATTCCTCATTTTGCCTTTGGTGTACTTCAGGTTTACTATGATACAGCTATGTATTGATTTTAAAACAATTTGCACAGTTTGGGATTTTATGCTTTTCTTACATCTTTGTGAAAGAAGAAAATGAGACTGCATTACTGTTAAGAGTTTGTCTGAGGGCTATCATATTATCTTTATAAAGAAGCTTTGGTTCAGCAACTAACTGTAGCCTTGGTGATTATATTTATACCTTCATTAGGTCCTAATTTATCTTATATATTCTGCATTGACTCTATGCTGTCTGAAGTATGGAAAACATAACTATTTGATAAACAGTGAGGACTATGGATTTTGCTTTATATGTTTTACACGTCTAATGTTATCTGCTAAACTGCTAATACATCTTAGATATTTATCACATCCTTCTTGATGTTTTAGCAATATTTGGTGGTAGACCAGGATTTTATACTGGAGAAAGAATGTTATCTGTTCTAGTCTGCTTCCCCCCCCCCCCCCCCCATTACTTGGTCCAACACAAAATAAAAACACCAGTTAAATAATGAGCAAATGATAGCTAGTTCCTGTGATTAATGATTAACTCTGTATTTCCAGGCTTTTTATAAGAAGTTTACTACCATGTGATGATGACATAAGAACTCATCTTTGGATCAGGTGGGAGAATTCCCCTTTGGATTTCTTTTGAAGTGATATACACCGAAATATTTTAGAAACTATATTTATGTAGCTGGGGTGTTCTTTCTTTCGGCAAGCTTTCTATTATGTAGTTGGTTTTGAGTTTTCTCTTCTCTGTAATGCTTAGCCTTGGGAGAAATTTCTTTCCAGATTCCATGTTTGATGTTTGGTTCCAGGAATTAGTGACAGTAATCCTAGTTCAACTCAATTTTAGATTAGCCACAGGCTAGCAGATTTTTAGGCATTATAAGGTATGCGCTAACTTTTGTGAAATAAAAAGCAACCCATGCAGTGAGTTAAGATTCTGTAAACCCCTTAGCCCCTGGGGGGAAAAAAAATTTTCCCAGTTGTCTCAAATTTTCATCATTTACCATTCCTGTAGATTAAGAGAATGGTTCTCAAACAATGTTTTATGAAGTCCTTATTAGTTGCAACTAAAATGGAACAGTAGCAATTATCAAGTTTATAGTCTCTCTCCTTCATTGTTTTTAAATGTTGGTATCACTGCTTCTTTGTCCTAAAATACAGATTATTTTTCTAATTTAGTTACACACACACACACACACACACACACACACACACACACACACAGAGTTTGTGTTTAAGCATGGTAAATAAAAATTTTGGAGGCCATAAAGAGCATTATGACTTTTGACCAGACAAGCAACTTGGAACATGCATATGTACACACATGAGCACAGACACACACACTCATAGACTTCTTGGACCAAATATAATGATTGCAATATATTGTTGTTTATGCTTGTACTCTAGTTGAGTCCATATAGTATAGACACTAGATGCTTAGGGCTCAACTTCTGTAATTGTGAAGAGAATTGCCCAGGTAATTAGAGTTGGGGCACAGCAAGGCTCTATTTCCATGGCCTGGAGCTTTGATGGATCTGCATTCTCTCTTCGTAGCTTCAGTTAGCCACTATACTAGGTAATTGATATGAAGAAAATACACATGGTATTATATATATGATTCTTACACTTATTGGAATATGACTATATAACAAGAAGTTTGCATTAGGAATCTATGTATCTAAACATCAGTTTATAAAATTGACTTTTTAAGAATATGACTTCCACATACATTAATTATTCAAAAATTTCTTATTTTAGCCGGGCGTGGTGGTGCACGCCTGTAATCCCAGCACTTTGGGAGGCTGAGGCAGGAGGATCACGAGTTCAAAGCCAGCCTCAGCAATGGTGAGGCACTTAGCAACTCAGTGAGACCCTGTCTCTAAATAAAATACAAAAAAGGGCTGGGGATGTGACCCAGTGGTTGAGTGCCCCTGAGTTCAATCCCCGGTACCACACACACACACACACACACACACACACACACACACACAGAAAAATTCTTATTTTAGTGTATTGTTTAGTTATATAAAAGAATGTGATTTTTGCTATTTCAATTGTTTAGTGTGTTTTTAGAAACTGATGTTGTCTATTTGCTCTTCAAATTACTTTAAGATTCTTATATCTGTTATAATGATATTGCAGAGTCTATGTATTTCAAAGACATTTTAAAGTATGTCACTTGTTGGAAGTATGCTTAATGAATAAGTATCTTTTGCTTCTATTTTTTTATATTTTTACAACTACCATCAAAATATTTTTACACTTAATTAAAAAAAAAATCCCTGGCACCTAAAAAAGGTGCTTTCTACATAGTAGGCACTCAATTTATAGTTGTCAAATTAATTATCCTTGAATGAATATTGTTTTTTCTCTACTAATGTTACTACTCTCCCCCACCCCTTCAAATTCATTATGAGACATATGTGAATATGAATTGGGAATGATCTATATACCTAGAACAGATCTATCCTTAATTAAACCTCCTGTTTCATTTAGTATTCATTTAGATGAGATGAGTAATATTCAAAATTTAAGTAAATATGTCATCTACTTAGGATTCTGATATCATTTATACTATTGCATAATAAAATTAATGTGTTATAACTAAAGTCACTGTATCCTGAGATGGAATTACCATCATAGTCTCAAGTCATAAAAGGAAAAGCATGTCTCTCCCAGATGACTATTTTATTGAATTTAGCATTTCTCATTCTTGATCAGTAGATAACAAGAGATAACAGGAATAATAATAGCATATGAAAGTAAAAACTGAAGTTACAATTTTGTACCTGCTGCATCAGAGTTCATAGATTATATTGAATCAGCAGTGTATTTTAACTAAGCTTAGAAAAATCAAGATTGTAACTAAGCTTAGAAAAATCAGGATTGTTAGTTTGTGTTTCAGCCACACACTTCCATGTCTACATAAAATGTATCAAAACAACTCTTCTGAAGAAACACAAGAGAAAGTTAAGGAAAACGGTATTATGGTAGTAACTCACATGTATAATTCCTAAAAGAGTTAAATTCACAGAATATTAAATTCTGCAGAAAAGTGAATTTAATGACTAACAAACAATAATCATATATGATAGCCACTCACCATGCCAGGTATCTTGCATTAAAATGCTTAATACATAGTTATTGAACAGAGTTTAATTTGAGTACAAAAGATTTTCATAATCATGTAGAACTTGGAGTAAAATTAGTTGCAATCTGCATATTGAAGGCGAAAACTAATGCAATCTAGCAAACTTTGAAAAGCCAATTACAGCACCCTCTTTCTTTGCTTAGTTTTGGAGCTATGTAGACATGTATTCATTTCTAGCTCAACTTGTGAGCTATGTTACCTTGGGCAAGATATTTAACATTACCAAATGTCAATTTCCACAAATGGTAAGTGGGATTAATAACTGTACCTACTGCATATAGACTGTGGGAATACAATGAGTCAGTTATATGAGTACAGTCTCCAAAGTTTGACAGAGACATCCACACCTGGATCCATTGTTATTTCATTATTATTGCGAATGGAATATTCATGAAAGCTGGTAAGAATGAGAAAAACATGACTGGGTTTTAAAAAATAATAAAAAAAAAAAAAAAAAAAAAAAAAAAAACAAGTGTATCCACCTGGGTGAGGTGGCAGGTTCACCCTAAGAAGAGAAGCTGATGAATCAGCTGTATGGGGTCAGTATTAGCTGGTGGTGGCATCAAAACCCATCCTGGGATGAGACTTCAGTGCTAGTTTTTGCATGGCACTATGATAGAGCTAAATGGAAGTGCTTGAGTTTAGTAATATCAAATGCTCTCCAAAGGTTCCTAACTGCCTAAAGGCAGCTTTTAATTTTAAACACAGAGAAAAGTCAATCAGCCTACACCTAAAAATATGCATTGGAATGTGTTTTGCATGCATTAAAACCTAATTTCACATCTCACCAAGTTTAACTACTTTTTTGCTCAACTAGTCTCAGATTCTGTATTTTATTTATTTCTAATAGGGCACATAATCTGTCTAACTTACATAGACTTCTATTAAAAAGCTACCATTTTGCACACATGCTTTCAGAAATGTTGATTCCTTTAGATATTTTAAAATGTAAAGTCTTTCATAAGAAACTTAAGAAAAGTTATACTCTAAAAATAAGTTCCCTCTCAACCCACAGGGAAAGAAAAATCTAATAGAGTGAAAAAGGAAAATTTTGTTAAAATACATTTATATTACATAAGAAATGGGCTATGTTTTACATGGAATGTGTTGCAGGCATATTTAATAAAGTTAAGTTAAAATGATGCTGTTTATTTTTTCTGATACACAGATCTCTTCCACACACAGAACCTTTGTTTAAACCTAATTGCTACCACTTACTTTGCTTTACTTAAGGACTTTATATAGGAGAATTTTTAAAAAAATATTTTATTTATTTGTTTTAGTTGTATACAATGCCTTTTTTTTTTTTTTTTTTTTTTTTGTACTGGGGATTGAACTCAGGGG
Source organism: Tamias sibiricus (assembly GCA_025594165.1). NCBI lineage: Eukaryota > Metazoa > Chordata > Mammalia > Rodentia > Sciuridae > Tamias > Tamias sibiricus. Next base: position 54,218,547 of record CM046661.1, read on the forward strand.
CACTCGCCCACTGGGTCACATCCCCAGCCCTTTTTTGTATTTTATTTAGAGATAGGGTCTCACTGAGTTACTAAGTGCCTCGCCATTGCTGAGGCTGGCTTTGAACTCGCGATCCTCCTGCCTCAGCCTCCCAAAGTGCTGGGATTACAGGCGTGCACCACCGCGCCCGGCTATATAGGAGAATTTTGTTGCTTGAATTATATGAGATAAACTAGTTCATTTATGGTGGTATTTCAAAATTCTCTGTGGAAAACTTTGTACTTGCAAATTAGGAAAACAAAAAGGCATTGCTGGGAATGTTCATTTTCCCATTTTGCAACATGGGGCTAGGGCAAGAGAATTTTGGTTACAGCCCTGCTTGAGTTGAGTTGAGTTTGTCACTGCTAAGTTCAGCCTTCTGGTTTGTGGAACTCAAAGTGAAGTTATCACTGAAATTTCCAAAAAAGAAATTTTGATTAGTTCACTTCTTTCCTCTATTTTGTGGGGTTAGTGTTCGTTGTCATATTATTCACTTTGTTGATTCTGCCAATTTTTTAAAGATTTTAAATACAAAATCAGGACACAATGCCTGAAAAATAGAATTTACCAATCCTCCCAAAGGATGGTATTCAACTCCATGGCAGAATTCTTTACCTTCTGATCTTCTCTCCTACCTTGACCTAATAATGCGCAGGTGAAAGGATTGCCAAAACTCTTTCTTCAACTTTATTATATGGAAATACTTAAAGAAAAGATGGATTTTACTGTCTTCCAATTGTAGCATTCTGTTAGTGACTTTGTTTCTACTGCTGTTGCAACTATTAGGACCATATTTTATGCATGTGATTCTTTAAATTATCTGACTTTGGAAGATATTATTCCATGAATGTAAAGTGACAAGATGTTTCCTAGAAGAGTGAGTTGATTACCATAATGATATGCATATAATGCTTTTAATAATTTTCTGGAAATTCTGTGTATTTATAAAGAATTAGTAGAGGATATTTGTTTTGTCTAGCCTGCTTTAGAGAAATTTTTGGGAAAAAAAACTAGCAAAATACATTTTCTTGAAACAGAAAAGGCCTTTGCTTTCAACTTTACACCCAATGAATGAAATTAGTGGCTCTGGGCAGATTTTTATAGTGAAGGATTTCAGAATAGACCGGGCCATACATGAGATGTTCTGAGTGCTGTTCTGCTGCATCAGCTGTTTTTTTTTTTTTTTTTTTTTTTTTTTTTTTTAGTAAACTATAAGGGGATATTAAAGGTGCTCTGTAGATGAGGGAAGGCTCAGGCCACCAGCAAGCATGCACTTCCAATGTTTAAACAAAAAGAAGAAAAAACAGCATCTGAGAAATTGATATTTCTATTTTTGGATTAAAGTTTCTACTACCTCATCACTATCTTGGTTTGCATGTAGAACCCAGAGATTTTTTTCTTTGAAAAATATGTTTCATTAATTTATTGTCATTGAAAATGCAAATAATCATTTTTATTTTGGGGGTGGTTGTGGTGATAGTGGTTTATTACTATTCCAGAACTTACAAAAAGTTAATCATGTAGTTTTATAGTTCGAACCAGGAAAGCTTACAGTTTCTTTTTCTGTTGTCCTATAAGAGACTGATGACAATCTACATGACAGTCTCACATCCATTGGCCCTGACCAAAATTAACTACTATAGCCACATGCACCTGTAGCCATTGCTAGATGGGTAGATGTGGTGTGCATGTGATGTGCTTAGGGGAGAATCCTGATATCAAAACTTCCACTGAAGCATGTAAAGCAATGCTTATAAAAAATAACTGCAACTGCAAAAATAATCACCAAGATTTTGATTATTTGGGTTATATTCAGATAATAGAATTTTCCTAAAATTTTAAATAAGTTTCTTCTTGGGGAATGCCAAATGCATTGAAGGAAAATAAGTAAAGGCAGTCTACCTAGAATTACTTTTGCAAAGTCAAAAGTATGATACACATACTAAATTTTAATATATTGAAGAACAAGGGTAATCTTCACTGTAACTCTTGATGTATTTACTTTAATGCTATAAGATGCTACAATCCACCTCTGTTAACAAAGAGACTCATGAACTAATTTCTTACACTGCTGTACATATTTAGCAATCTACATTGTCATTACTTAAAGATGAAAAGAGGGAGTTGTTTCAAGATTAAATGTTAAAAGATGCAAACTAACATGCTCATTTAATTAAAGAAGCATGAAGATGAGTGTGCAGGAAGAAAATCAACCTCAGCATTGTGTTTTATATGTTGTATCCTCCACTAGTTTTCATCATAGTCTCATTATCTGAAACTTCTCTTCTTTTTCTAATTGAGAGAACACCTGCTCTTCGTTTTTTATTGGATTTGCTCTTTTTATTTGCTCTTAGTAGGATCTCTAAAGACCAGTTGCCAGATTACGTCCCTAAAATTACTCCTTCAGCAGCCTGGATAGACAATTATCTTGGTAAGGGGAAGTTAAGTCCAAGTGTTCAAAATTTGTGTCTGAAATTTCCTAAATATGACCTCTATAAGGCATACCCTTTCCTTAGGAAGATAAATTATAATGTGAGCTCCCCCCTGTTCAGGGAGCCCACCTGTGATTTCACAAGATGATGTACGTGTCTAGCATGACAAAATATTCTGACAAAACCTATGAAGCAATTAGAAACTGTTCAGAGGCTTTGGATTTCAAACTTAATTTTGATTAGCTAATATAATAGATATTATATAAGTGACTTATACTCCAACACATTAAAGTTGGATGAGTTAAAATTTAAATAGTCAGATAAATCTCAGTGAGTAACATTGAAAGCATTAAATAAAAGAAGCAGATTTTCCTGTTAAGTAAACCACTCTTTTAAATGATTTAAATAATAAATACCCATGCCAAAATATGTGTTTTTCAGACTGTTATTTTGTGTGTCATTTTATGCAAAAATGAAAAACAAATAAAATTAGCTTTTTCTTTATAGTGATGATATTTTGTAATTTTGGTAAAAAAAAAGAAGTAATTTTATATTATAGATCATTCATGTTATAATGAATATTTTTAAGGACACTCTTGATGTTTAACTTTGGTTATGTAAAAATAGATGATCTAGTTGGCTGATCATCATTTTATTATATGGAAATAAAAGTCATGAGAGGCTAAAGTGAATATACAAAGCACTTATTACTCAGTGGAATTAAACAGGGGCACATTTTAAAACAAAAATGTGGTAACAGGCAAAATCTTAAAACTATTTGGATTCTTAAACAACAATTTTATGTTGTTAACTATTCAGAACTGCACAGCTTAGAATAGTTCTTTTTTTCCCCCTTTTTAGTTTTTTTCCCCAAGGGAAAATTAGAAAACATTTTACTCCTTAAAACATTTACTCATTATAATTATTCCAATAACTATAATGTTTACCATCTTTTCAAGGCATAGAATATAATTTCTTCTTATAGAATGAGAAGTTGATGGGGTTCATATTAAATTTCTTCTCACTGTTTTGTTACAGTAGTCCTCTGAAAATTATTTATTTCCAAATGTAGAAAGATTGCTATATTCCAAAAAATTTATAAATCTACACAGGAATATGTAATTTAGGAAATCTTATAGGAGTAATTAGGATTTGTATTTTTCTCTATGTAGACTGATATTATAACAAATGAAAAACTACTAGAGAGGCATTTATATTATATTGAATACAATTATTATTGATACTAAAATGTCTATACTAAAATCATCATTTTTCCATAAATATAAATATTTTCAAATTATTCACGTTATATAGAAGTCCTGAATTTTCTACAATAAATGTGTTAAAGTACCTTTCTATAAAATTTCTCAAAGGAAAAAAAAAAAAAACTTTCATATATATTTTACTTCTGTGTGATATAATATTTTTTAAAAGTTTAAATTCCTAGAAGGCTCTAAATAAATACTTTATGGGGATTGAGTTTCCATTGGAATTACATGGATAAAACATTAAGAACTAGTAAATGTTAATATTTCTTAAACTTTGTAGAGTTTATTTCTAATTAAAACAAAATTTTGTAAAATACATTTAGTATACAATTATACTTGTCTAATAAGACCTATTTTCCAACCTTCCTCTTTATATTACCCTTCAGTGGTTGAAAAACAGGTATTAAGTGCTATTTGCATTTAGTTAAGTTGTTAATTTGACCAGTTTTCATTAATGAGAATTCTGATTTTTATTATTTTGAGCACAAACATGGAGAACATCTAACCCAAGTTGTCATGGGTTTTCCTTCCAAGAGATGTATCATCACTGTATCAGTTTTCCCAAAGAGGGAAGCTTAAGATTTTCTGTTTTTTAAATAATGAGGGGGAAGTTATGTTAGTATATTGTATATTTTCCTCATTCCCATTTATATATGGTTCTTTAGTTCCTTGAGTAAATCTATCTGAAATCATCAGTTTTCTCATCTAATTAGATTCACCAGTTAAAACCTTGAAGAAATTGATAAACCTATTGCATAAAATAATAAAATAGTTTTCTTATCTGTAAGTAATCAAATTTTCTTAAAGAAAATCTATGTATTTAAAATCACAGACCAATAACTTATTTTTTTCAACTTTGGTCAGGGACGGTTGTACAGAGGTAACAGAAAACTGAGGGCACAAAGGTACTTAGATATTGAAATGATAGATATTAGATTCCAATCTGGCTGGGGAAAATGTAAAAAAAGGTTTTGTGGGAGTAACTGAGTGTGACACAGCGGAATATGGGAGTATTTTCAGAGAGTTGAAGGCTTAAATTAAGATTTTAAGGGCTATAGGAATTCCACCTGCATGTGTATGTGGCATTGGACCTCTTACAATTAGTGGTAGAGTACATGAAAGATGAGTGCAAATTGATGAGAGAGTACTAGAGTTTTCATTCTTTGTATGGGTATTAAGCCAATCAGGAGAATGGAAGGACATGAAGTATAGAGAACAGTGAAAAAAGTGATAACAAAGTTGGCTTTATAGGAAAGATTCCTTTGAAGAGAGCCAAGAATGAGTTTGCAAGTAAGGCAAAGAGGCAAAGGGTAAGATTGATCATTGTGATCATGAGGGAGTTTGGTATGGAGGAGATTTATAAAGGACATAGTGGAAAAATTGAGAATGGGCAATATTTTGGCAAGTTGGATTAGAGAAGAGGAATCACTGAGAATTCTTATGGGATACGAGATTCAGGAATGATGTTGTACCAAGCCATAAGTATCAGCGATGGTGCTTTTGGCTGAAAACAACAGTAAATCCCACCTAAAGGTGACTGTAGGAATGAGTATTTACTGTCATACATAAATAGTAACTCAGTTGCAGGGTTAATTTAGCAGATTGATGATGGTAGAATCCAAATTCTTTATTTGCCTAAATAAAAATCATTTTCTCTTTGTACTTTTATACGGGTGTGTTCCCTTAGGATCATAAGTGTATTTTCAAAACTCCAACACTTATTGGGAAGAAAGAAAATTAATTTTTGTTTAGGAAGAAGTGAAGTCCTCCCATAAATTTCATAGTTGACATCTCCTAAATCCTAATTGTCAAAATTGCATCGTATGTTCATAGTGATACTCATGATGTGGCCACGTTAGAGAAGCCATCATAGTTAGCTAAGAATGACACATATTTCCTTTCTGGGGTAGGGAGAGATACAGCCTAAATTGTAGTAAGAAGAACAGAAATGGGTTTCTTTAGGTAACCCAGAGTGTCTTCTTCTGGTGGTAGCCAAGGATAAGAAAAAGTTGGAGCATGTGAATTTGCATCATATATTTTGTCTGTGGATATCTATGTGACCTTGAACAATTTAAGTATTTTAAACTTCAATTTCCTCACCTGTAGAATGATGATTTAACTTATGCAGGATGCTTAGCCCATAAAAGTGCCAAACAGTAGTTTTCTCTCTCTCTTCTCTCTGTTCCTCCTCAACTCCTTTCTTATGCTTGGGATAGGTATTTTAAGACATGCTTAAAATCATCACTTTTATTATTATGTCGACCTTTACCTTTGCTGTCCCTGTGACTGACAATAAAACTAAATTAAAGAAAAGATTATGGGAATAAAAAGTGAAAACTGAACATGGATCTCTATGATACCAGAGACCTTAATTTTTTTTTTTTTTTTTTATTGGTACCGTGGATTGAACTCAGGGGCACTTGACCACAGAGCCACATCCCCAGCCCTTTTTTTTTGTATTTTATTAGAGACAGGGTCTCACTGAGTTGCTAAGTGCCTTGCCATTGCTGAGGCTGGCTTTGAATTTGTGATCCTCCTGCCTCAGCCTCCCAAGTCCTGGGATTATAGGTGTGCACCACCATGCCTGGCGAGACCTTAATTTTTAACAGTTCTTTCAAGTAGTCTCAGAGACCCATCAAAAAGTATTCTCCTCTAACTATATTCTATATGAAGGTGAAAAAGTTTAGAAGCTTTACAAGGGCTTTATATTCCTTGAAAATCTAAATAAGTACATAAAATAATGCAACATAAACTGAGCAGAGAACCATATAATTTTGATTCTAAAATGTGCTTTAGAAGTCATTTAGTCCAAACCATTTATTTTCAGGAGAAATTAAAGATTCTTGTGATGTATCAAAGTCAGCAGTGAGTCTGAAGGTTAGAACTTCAAGTAATTTCTTCACACTCCAATTTGAAGATGCCTTTTAGTCTACCACACCATGCTGACAAACTTGTTTTTAAAAATAAAAGGGCAGTGATTTATTGGAAAAGGTTATATCCCTTTAGATAGCATTAAGAATAATTCTCTCATCTTTCTATCTCTGTCTATACATATATGTACATATGAATACACACATATATCTCTACACACATACGCATACATAATCATGCACTACATAATGATGTTTAGTCAACAATGCATGTTCTCTGCCATGGTATATACCATATAGCCTAGCTATGTGGTAGGCTATACCTTCAAGGTTTGTGCAAGTACACTTTGTAATATTTGCACAGTGATGAGATAATCTACAGACACAGTTCTCAGAACATATCCCCACCAATGAGTGATGCATGACTACATATATTTAACATAAGGTAGGGATTATGAGTATTATATTTTCAATAGTCAAATGAGACATTTGAGGTCAAATAACTTGCTCAAGACCCCACTTAATAGTATATAGTATTAAAACTATGTGTGACCTTGAACAGATTACTTGGTCTCTAGTGCCTGAATAGACACATTGTTAATGTAAGGTGCTAATAATTCCTACCTTGTGGAAGTTTTGAGAGCTTTCAGTGATGTTTTTATCATTAAAAATGCAACTTATGTCAGATACACTACAGAGCAAATTGGTTTCTGTAGGTTCCTTTGAGAAAATAATTATTATTTACCTTTAAAAATATGTTCTGTGTTTTTGATAACTAAGTTGTAAACTTATTTCTAGAAAGTATTCTATTTATGAAATGGGAACTGTTAGTAATTAAATATAAGAAACTCCATAGAGTATTATAAGCAAATTATTTGGATGAGTTGGTTAAACATTATAACTTAAACCATATCTGCCCCTGGTAATACTTGATTTTTTGCTGTAATTTGCCATATCTACATTGGAAATGATCAGTGCCATCATCCACCTGAATCTGAAATCCCTCTCTCCTATACCTTTCCTGCAAACTATGTGGATCACTGTCTTCGACTTCTTATATATTCTTCAGGGCACTCCTTTTGTCTTTGAAATGAATTATTTCTCACTGAATCTATTTTCCAATGTGGCTTTGCAGTTTTATTACCCTTCTTTAAACAACAGAAGTAAATAATATAAGAGACACATAAACCTGTTTTATAGAGAGTAAGGACTTTAAGTTAAATGTCTCTTGGGCTGGGGTTGTGGCTCAGTGGTAGAGTGCTTGCCTAGCATGTGCGCAGCCCAGGTTCGATCCTCAGCACCATGTAAAAATAAAGGCATTGTGTACAACTAAACCAAATAAATAAATACTTAAAAATAAATAAATAAATGTCTCTAAGACTTTAGAGAAACCTAAAGCTGATTAGGCAACCAAAATAAATGTAAGCCTTTCACCAATTATATACCTTAATAAGTGTAGAGTTTTGAGAAACTTCTATTAAAATTGTGAAACTATCAAATATTCACTTTTCTCTAAGAGCAAGTTTGTTTTCTGTAGCAGACTTCCTTTTAAATTTATATGGGAATGTTTAGGATCTTCCTCATTTTCTCCCATCTCCTTATAAAAAAATATTTTGGTTTTTCCTGTCTTAAGATCTTCTTCTAAATCTTATTATTCTTTCTCACTACTTCTTTTCAATTTTGAACTTTCTTTTCCTCTCTCTCTCTCTCTCTCTCTCTCTCTCTCTGGTACTGGGGATGGAACCCAGCGTCTCACATATACTAGGCAATTGCTCTACCATTGAGTTGCAGGCTGGCCTTCAACCTTGGGTCTTCCTGCCTCAGTCTCCAGAGTAGCTGGGATCATGGGCATGCCTCACCAAGCTGGGCTCCCAACTGAACTTTCTAATCAAATTATGGTGAAAGCCTCTTTCTTTGACAACATTTCTTTCCTTAAGTCCTTGTGATGGCGTCTATAACCTGACTTTTCTAGGCTTCTAGGCCTCCTGAGGATTAAATGCAGTGATACTGGTGTCCTAAATATCATTGTCCTTCGGGCACCACTGAGCAATGTGTCCTCTACCCCCATGCCTACACATTTTTCCATCCTCTGATTTCTATAATCCAGCTTTTCTTGCCCTTTTTATCCATTCATTCTCCTGCCTCTTTCCCTTACCTTTCTCCTGTCTTATACATGGATACCACACCAATGTCAAGAATAGCCATTAAATTTTTCTTGATACTCTCTTCTTGGAACATATGGGGTTCATCGATCCTCAGCACCACGTAAACATTCATCAGTGTACAACTAAAGTAAAAAATAAATATTTAAAAAAAAAAAAAAAAAAAAAAACTTCATCTCAGAAAATAATCTCCACTAAATGTCTAATCTTGTTTTTTCTCAAGGTTCTCACTTTTCAATGTCTCCTTAGTTAATCTGCCATCAATCCAGTGTATCTGGATCGAAATAGCCTTTTCCCCACTCAAATGCCCTTGCCCTCTTGACTTCCCAGTATATTTTGGGACTCCAAAATTCTCATTTTACAAAGACCTTAGTTTGTCAACTTTTTGTTGCTGTAACTGAAATATCTGACAAGAACATCTTTGAGGAGGAAGAGCTTGTTTGGGGGTCATGGTTTTAGTGCTCTGGGCCTGAAGTGAGGCAAAACATCATGGCGACAGGGGGGTGGCAGAAAAAAATCTGCTGAGTTCATGGCAGCTTGGAAACAGAGAGCATAACTGAGGAGAAGCCAGAGACAAAATACAATCCCAAAGACATACCCCCTTTGTGACCTACTTCCTCCAACCCTGCCCCACCTGCCTATAACTATCACCCAGTAATCCATACAAATCAGCAAACCATCAAATGGATTCATCCACTGATTTGGTTACAGCTTTCATAGGCTAATTATTTCATGTCTGAACATTCCTGCATTTGTTAACATGTGAACTTTTTGAGTTGCCTCATATCCAAACTTTAACAGGCTTGAAATCTAGTAATTGTCTTTTTATCCTGTCTGCCTTCTCAAACTCCATATCCCTTCAGTCTTGCAATTTATATCAGCTGTTTCTTGACAACATCACTTACACTTAAACTTTTTCTTTTATTTTCTTTTCTGCTTTTTCTGCAAGCTGTTTTACTTTGGACCTTTCTTAGGTAACATTTGTCTAATATCCTTTGAGTTGACATCCTCCATCCCATCTTCTTCTTAGTTCTTATTTCTTCTGCACACTCAAGGCAAATTTGTGTTTCTAAAATACCACTCTGTGCCATTATAAGTAAAAAAATTGGCTGACTCCAATATTGGAAAAAAAAAAAAAAACTCTTTAGTACTCATTAAAGATTTTTCCCAATGTAAAAGCAGTCTCCCTAGATCCTATCCTTATTTTCATTTTCAACAGGACCCTTTGCTCTGGAGTAATTGGATCAGTCACCACTTTCAAGAAATGCTGATGCTCCTTCTGGCACTCTTCCCAGAAACCTCCTCATAATACTCACAACCAACTCAGCCCATATGATGGAGCTCAGTTTTCACACCTTCTGCAAAGCCTTCCTTGACCACCCTGACAAGGAGTCTTTGCCTCGTTAAACTTCAATAGAATTTATTCTGAACAATTCCTTTTATAGGGTGTCATGGACTGGCATGACAATCTGTCTCATTGTTACCTTGGACACTACTTAGAAATGCATTTTTATGAAATTTACTTTAAATGTTTGTGCAGATGTGCTTATTTTTGATGACTTAATTTGTATGAAACATCTTAAATACAAGGACCACATTCATTTATCCAATATTACTTTGTGAGTGTGTGTATGAGAGAGAGAAAAACAGAATTTTTTGAAATGTGAAGCTAAATCAAAGATGTTCCTGTCTACAAACAGTGCCACTCTGGTGAAACTGATTAATTGGTTGACATTTTTGTAAATGTTATAATATATGTGTGAGAAGTAGTTAGGAGAAAATGGAGAGATGACCTACACTGTGAGGGGTGTTTAGGAAATGTCACTATACTAAAAGAGTCTTGAAGGGTTTTAAGAGAAGGCAATACTTAAGTCCTTCTATTATATCATGTTCCATTCTAATAAAGTGCCATGAGTATTCCAAAGTAAGGACAGATCTTTTTTTTTTTTATTATTATTTATTTACTTATTCATCATGCACAAGTATAGTATCTTTTTACATACAACTGCTTGTATACAAAGTATATAAGTACCATTCAGATCTTCAATCATGCATTTAGGATAGTGATATCCATCTCATTCAACCACCAATTAGAAAAACATCATAAGAGACCTGCCCTTGATTAACACATTTTCCAGTATGGCAGAATGCTTAACATTTTGAGTAATTTTTAGGAACAAAGTAGATTATACACTTTGGCTCAAACATAGATGTTTTATTGAAGTGATAAAATTTTAAAATAATATAATTATAGATAACGTATTTAATTCATGTTTTCTTCTTATTCCTATATAAATACCTTTATTCATGCATTTCCTTATTGAAACAACTGTTAAGATAAAACTCTTATGCATGTTATTGGAATTTTCTCTTGCAGAAAACAGTATTTGGTTTTTCAAATTCCCAGACTGTGAGCTCTACCTGGTGGCTCCAACTCTACATAATTATTATTATAAAAAAACCTTAATGTGATCAATTGACTTTTTATTATCCTTGGTATAGAAAGTTCTCTTCAGCCTCCCCACCTCCTACCCCCAGTACTGGGTATAAAAATATGGCCTCATATATGTGAGGTAAGAACTCTCTCATTGAGCTCATCACCAATAGTTTTTAAAAAACTGAAGATAGAGAATGATTAGAAGCAGAGCTGTTTAAACATGAGTGTAGACAGCTATACAGGCTGGTCATGATTTGAAAGACTAGTGATTTTGGCTATAAAAATTATTTATTCATGCATGACAAATTTAAAAATAAAGCAATAACAAAATGATAAATATTTTCATTGTGCATTATGTTAATGTAATCTAAAATTTTCATTGAATAAGGTAAACATCAGTTTTGAGACAAAATCTATATAACACAAAGTAGATAAATGTTTGTTTGTATTCTGTTTATATGGTGGTAAATATGCTATAAAGTTGTAGCTATTTCACTTATTTTAAATCATTGTGATTTCTTGTGTATTTCCTTTGATGGAAAAGGAAATTATGAATCCTGAAGTCCTGGCTATATATTACATGTGATATTTCAGCTAAATTACATTTTACAAAATAAACATTACTTTCCTGATGGTAGCCTTACATGATTTTGGCACTTCATTTATTCTCCCTTTAATTTGCACTCCGTTTTCATCACTTCCTATAATAACTGTGTGATATATGTGAATATCACATTTTTCTATTTAATAAATTACCTTAGTCTCCTAAAGCAAAACCAATTTAAGTTTAAGTAGCCTGCAGCATTTGCATGAAGAATCAATGTGCTTCTTGCTATGTAGTTAAATGTACAAAGTTAAGCTCCTGTTTTACATCAGTCCTGTGTATTTTATTTGAGCTAAGCTTGATAAAAATGTACACCATGAAACTTAAGTTCCATCAAGGGGTTTGTTTATATTTTCAAGCTTGACGTTGGTATAATGGAGAAGCTAAATGAAAGTTCTATCACCATGGATTTTTTTTTTTTTATAGCCAGTGACTATAATAGAGACAAAAGGCAAAATAATGTCTAGGAACTTTTAGAATATACATTTATATTCTGATATCATCTGGTGTTACTGTGATAATCCAATATTATTTCAGAGTAGCATGCAATACCAGTTTTTAGAAAGGGAACTAAGCCAGAATGTAATAGGTAAGAGAGACTTTGGGGTCAGACAGACAGACATTTGTATCATAGCCAGGCTTTTTATTAGTTCTATGACTATTCCTAGGTTATTTTTCATTTTATCTGCAAATGACATTGACAGTTTCTACAGTTCAGGAATCTATGTAAAATGTCTGGCTATAGAAGTTACTTCAGAAAGATTCCTATCAAGGATGCTGTTATTCAGGCAAATGTTAACAGTGATAAAATGTTACATTTAAAATCCTTCTTTTCTTTGAGATTCTGTCCCAGGATCTTGGGCTGTAAAATTGTTCCCCAGCTGATTATATGGCTTTTAGCATGGTAATACCATCTTTCTGCTCTTTATGTGGATACCAGTAGCATCAGAAATGTTTGAGCCTGGGGAACAAGAGTAAAACATGTTTCTAATTATTTTAATCATGCATAAAAATGCAAAATAAAACTACATTAATGAATTAACCTTTTAGAAGCACAATACATGAAAGTAAAAGAACATTTTTTAATATTGTCAACTCAAGTAGCTTGATATTTTGTATATGTAATCTTATCTGAACAGTAAGAGAGATGTTAGGATAGATGGGAAAATGTTTCTTCTGTGGACAATTGTTCCTTTTTGTCTATGTCCTGATTTTCAAATGTTACAAGAAGAAAAAGATGTCAACGTTTTATGGAACATAATATATGAATTTTTAAAAGTTGTGTTAATTGCAGTCAGTGGTTGATCATGATTTTACCTGTGAGTTGCGGGAGGGAACATTTGTAAACAAGTTCACAAATCCTGGAAAGTACCTGTCAGGAAGCCTAGATACAAAGTCAAAGACAGTGAACTCAAGTGACTGTGCGGTTCCAACAATTATGGAGATTCAGGCTTGGCCTTGAACTCACATTGACTATTTGTGTGTCCTTCAGCAAGTGAGAATTTCTCCAATACCTCTTCATCTCTAAAATGAAATGATAATACTATTTCCTCTGCCTTATAGGATTGTTGGTGATCAAATGTAATTATAGATGATTAAATATGAAGAAACTTTGAATCATGAGCAGGTGTTTGGGGACCCTCAGTTCCAGTCTTCTAAAATGAATCTTGCTGGGGACACTTTGTGGGTGGGGAGCAGTAGAAAGTTTGTTGTTGACCATAGAGATGCAAAGGGGAATAAATGTTTAGAAACTTCCAGAATGTGCGTTTGAGTTTTAATTACTATACCTACAATAGGCAAATATAATTTTTGAGAATGGAATGTTAACAGGTGAGAGGGATTTTGGGATCAGACAGACATGGGTTTGTGTCTCATCCTATTCAATTTCTCTCCCTAAAAGATTGATAGTTACTACAAGTTTAGAAATATTGTCTGAAGAACTTTCATATCTGACATACTGTGTTTTGCTCTCCAACCACCAAGTCTGTCTTCCACTCATATTATGGAAAGGACCATAGCTGAGTGACCACACATACCTGTACACCAGGAATGAGTCTGAAGAGACAACCATAAAAAGATAATTTTGAGTTATTTTTCACACATCATACCAGTAGGCTATCCGTGTTCTGACACTCTTCCAGGAAGCTCTAGATATCTGCTGTTAGAATTAATGGAACTCAGCTCTTTTCTTTTTTAATATGTTCACAGCAGAGCAGCTAGATCATATTCTGATACCTTGTAGGAGGTATCTATGATTGCCAGGAGCAAGATGGAAATCCGAGGGTTGAAGAAACCCTGGTAGAATTCTAATGAAGTTCATACTGAATTTTTCAGACTTTTAGACCTGGTAAAAAAGTGCTAATTTATTTAAATTCTGGAGCTTTAATGAGTCGGAAGCCACAGATGTAAATCAGCATTTGCACCTTCAGAACTTACTTTGGATTTGAAGATTCAGCATAGGAATTTGAGAAAACCCACTAAGTACATGCACAGATGGTTTATTCTGGATGAAGAGACACATATTTCTATAGGGTTAATCCTTTTGATTAAAGATTTTTCCCAAATAAAAAAGAAGAAAGTATAGACCATAGCAAACATGTCACATAACCTGAAAGGTGCTATTATTCTTTTAAAATTCAGCTATTTATTTACGTTGTAATTGGTACTATCTTCCCATCAGGTTGGTTGGTTGGAGAAAAAGAAAAAAAAAATGCATTTCAGAAAAAATTATTGAACTGGGAATGTAGCTCAGTGGTGGAGGACTTGCCCAGCATGAATGAGATCCTGGGTTCAATCACTAGCATTGCAAAAACAAAAACAAAACAAAAAAAGTGCTTGTCCTATTTCACCTAATTAAAAACAACAAACACAATCCCTCCTCCCATGTTTCATACTTTACAACAAAGATTTTGTAACCATCACTTATTTTTTAATTAAGGATTATTTTTTCTTAAATTATAAAGTAGATCTTTCATTTCCCTGTGAGATTGTTTATACGGTAATTACTGATTTCTACTTCAATATTATTGACAGGTATTAGCAAGCTATGGATTTATATGCTTTAGCCTGTAGAAGAGTTATCGGTTGATTTATTTCTTGTTTATAAGGAATATCTATTAATTTACTTTCTAATCCTAAATGGAAGCCATAATTTCCTTTATGCTTTTCCTCCTGGCTGAAAATCATAATTAGTTATGACTCTGGAGTATTGCAGAGTGACAATGATTTTGAGAACACATGGATCATTCCAATCTCATAAGTAATAGCATTGCTCAACTTTATTACACAAATTTAAAAGATTAAAAAAATTAAACATTAGAAATAAATTCTGCATTTAATGGGGATTAAATTACTTTAATGGTTGAGGGAATTGTATCTGTGATCTAGAGTGAAAATGAGCTCCAGGTTTTTGCTGTTTTCTGTTGTCACTGACATAATACACATCTTTTAAAAAGACTAATATTATGGCTACACATGGCAATCACTTAAAAAACATTTGTTATATTTATGAATAAGTGAGAAATGAAGGAAAGAATTTATAAATATGAAATGCCATTCCAAGTTCTGTCAAAATCCCAAAATCTTGGCCTCATTTCTGTTCAAAAATTAAAGTCTGTAAAAAAACTTTGGTACCTAGTTTGGGTGAAGTAAGGTCATGAGGTATCTTTTAAACAAACTACTGGGTTAGCATTCACATGTTAGAATTTACAAAAGAAAATTGAAATTACCTAATATTCTAAAAATTATTCTAAATATAAATGGCACACAGTGTCAATATTGTTTTAGCCTGCAAACCTGTACTTTTCATTGATACCCAAATCTGATTTTAGTTTGATTTTCTTGACAAGAAAGAACCTTAGAGGGTAAAATATAGGAGTCATGTAGTCTCACACTGGGCTTCAACCTGTGTAACTTAGCTGGGTAACATTGAGCTAGTTGCTTCTCTGTGTGTTTAGCTATGCCTAATTGCCAAAGAGACTGGCACATAGTAACTTTGCAGTAAATGGCAACTATTAATATGGTGTTGGGTGTTATCACTGTTTCTAAGGGTTTTTTGTGAAGACAACTCCTTTCAAGGTGTATATTCAATAGCATCTGAGAAGGAGCTGTACTTTCTTGATAATGTTATGCATTATTTGAATTCTTTTTAATTCTAACATATAATAAATTATTTTCAAAAGATTATACATGCAAGAGTTAGCCCAGATGGATGTGATACATTTAAAAACTTTTATTTCCTAACTTAAATTTTCAATAGCTTCTCATCAGAATGAGGACTATATGATACTTTAGAAAAGAAGGACCTCCTTAATGCCCTGTGAGATTTAATATGTACATTTATTATATAGAAAAATTATGTGAAATCCTAATTTGCAGTTTTCCCTTTACTTCTTGACATGAGTTTAGGGAGAAATATATAAACACTCTCCCTTTTTCAGTCCAGCAAAAAGTTGTATTTTTGTGTAAAAAAAACAAAATTAGGTTAAAAAAATTAGCTAAACTCACTTGGTTTTATATTTATAATTAGCCCATCCAACAAATTAAATAATTTTAGAATTAAAACTGAATATAGTCACTGTTTTTTTTCTACTACACACACACACACACACACACACACACACACACACACACACACATCATTACAGGCTGAACATCCTTAATCTGAAAATTTTAATTTGAAATTCTCCAAAATCTGCAAATTTTTGAACACTAACAAGATAGAAGTGACATTTACTATTGGGTCACTGTATACAAAATTTGCTTCATGAGCAAATTTATTAACAACATTGTATGAAATATCACCCTTAAGGCATTATGCGTAAGGCAAATATATATATATATATATATATATATATATATATGGCACATATATATGATATAATAGATATGACTAGTTTTACAGAAAAAAGAAGGATATAATGCCTTTACATAAAAATAAATTTCATTTCAGAATTAAAAAAATATATTTATACTTAGGATGGGTCCCCAATATATAACATTATGTATATGCACAAATTTCAAAATATGAAAAAAATCTGTAATCTGAAATACTTCTGGTCCTAAGCATTTTAGAAAGGGATATTTAACCTGTATTTATGTATGTCAATATAGATACATATATATATATATATATATATACATGTATATATATTAGTGTATATGTGTATATTTTTAATCACCTATGTAAAATAACTGATAATTGATGAATAATCAAATTTAGCAATAATATCATACTTTAATTAAAGGATATTGTGAGCTAGTTTCTCTTTGGCCACCCTTTCTGTTTTTAGGACAAGGCCTCTGAATCTAGCAATGAAGTATGGGAAACACTAGGTCATAAAGGAACAGCTCTGGTGTCATGTCAGCTGCCTCTCATTTCTTGGTTCATGCCTCTTTTGCAAGGTTGAAGCACCAGCATTTTCAGTGGATTCTTTGAGCTCACTAATTCTTCCAATAAATTCCGTTTCTCCTTCAGTTCCTATTATTTGCAACTGAAATTTCTGTCTGGAAAGAAACCAATACCTTCCATGCCACCCTCTTATTTTCATGAAATTATGCTTTCAACTTGTGTTTTAAAATAATGTTAATTTTAAATATTTTCTCTTCCACATTCTGAAATGAAACTTCTTTGTTTTATGTAAAGGCATTATATCTTCTTTTTTTCTTTAAAACTAGTCATGTCTATTATGAAGATCAGAAAGAAAAGATTGTTTTAAGCATGAACTCAAATGCTTAATTTAAGCTTTGTCTTTTATTATTTGCTCAAAAGAGTAAAGGGCATTATAAAACAATGACACCTCACAAGACTTAAAGTGCACCGTGTGTGTGAATGGGATAGTGTAGCTATGATATTTTGCAACTCTTTCATAAAGAGGGAAAGTCATTTCCCTCAACCCTTAACTCTGGGATGCATGTACAACTTATTTGGACCAATGGAATGTGGTAAAAATGACATTATGTCAATTCTGTGTCTTGACTGGAGACATGGCAGCGTATCCCTTTACTGTCTGGAGACACTGATCTCAGATCACCCTAAGAAAGGGTCCACTTTGTCTTGTTAGAGGATGTAGGGCTCCAGCTGCCAACCAGCAACCCCAGCCAGCTGTGGGACTTTCAGCCATCTGACTTAGCAGCTGGTGCAGTAACAGATCAGCCCAGGCAACACAGCAGGGAAGCCACCTGGCATTCTCCAGAGTCAGAAGGAATAAGACATTTTAGTTGTTTGTAGTCACTAAATTTGGGGATGGCTTGTTATGTAGTAATAGTTGATTGAAAAATTGTCAAGTCTGGCTCCAAATATGATAAAATCTTTGTTGTAAAATATTGGGGTAAAATGAGTGACCCTAGATTATCACATCTCTCATTCTTTTGCAAGATGATTACATTTCATATAGTCTAACCATCATATGTTGATTTGAAACTTATTAGACTTTTGATTCTTATACATGTCCACTGGAGCATTTTTATACATTTCTGTTTCCTTTATCCACTCTCAATATTACTGCATGACATATATTTATATTCTAATTATTTAAAAGTATATCATGTTATTAATAATATTTAACCTAATTAAAAACTAATTTCTTCTTTAAATATTTGGAAGCTGCTTGGGACACCTTTAGCTAATTGGATACAATAAGAGGTTTTTAAACCTTGTTTTGATCTGAACAAATTTCCCAATGTAGAGAATCAATGATTTGAATTTAATACAGAGACATCTGATTTATAGTGTTGTATTTTGGAGGGTTCTGGCAATTAAAAAATAAATTTAACCCTAAATGAATAAAATGCACCACGAATTTATAAAAGAATATCTATCAGCTTGCACTAAGTCTCACATACTATAAAAATACAGTTTAAACAACTTTTGAAAATTTACACCAAAATGTGGGGGGAAAAATTTTTTTTGGGGGAAAAGGGCACTACAGTCATAAGGTTCAACATTGCATTTGAACTTACTAAATAGTGATATTTCAGGGTAATCCTGCAGAAAGATGTTAATTGTCTTACAGAAGAATTTCAACTGGGTTGGCACATTGGTAGAATTTGAGCTCTAATAAGATATGGGTTCTTGTCACCAAATGGATAAAAGTATAACCCTTTGCTTTTGCATTGTTACAAAGGATACTGATGACAGCAGGAAACAAGGTTGTAGGAAACTGGAGGATACTCAGGCTGGAGAGAGTTCAGATATGGCCTAGACTGAGTGTACTGAGGGCCAAGACCACACAAAAAAGTCCTATTTCCATCCTCAGACAGAGCCAGCAGCAAGCCTTCTGCAGCAGGAAGGTGAGCAAGCATCCAGAGAAATCAATCGTCAGACATTCTGTATGAGTGATCACATGCAGAGATCCTGTGCATAATCTTCAAAGATTAATAAGGGTTCTGGCAGGAAGACACAAGTCTCTTAGTAAAGTTTACACTGGGTCCAGAAAACTGCAGGGCACCCAGAAAATGAGGAGGAGAGCAGTATAAGTGGAGTGAATATCACATTCATAACAAGACTGTATTCCATTGTACAGAGTGTAAGGTTTTTTAACGTTTCTTTATTAAGAAAAGCTGAATCTTGATCCATGGACCTCATTCTATGATATTTATAGTTTATTGAATGGACTTGGTTGCTAATGATGGGAATTTTATACTAAAGTAAATGATCAGTTGTTTGTGACACTTCTCAAAATACATTAGTTTCCTATTGCAGTTTAAAAAACATAATACAAACTTACTGCTTAAAATGATGCAAAATAATTGTGTTGCTAATTAACCAGTCTTAAAGTTTGAGAAGTCAGAAGTTTAAAAATGGTTTCACTTGGCTAAAATGAAGGTATCATCAGGACTATATACATTCCTTACGATGTCTATAGGGAACAATCTGTTTCCTGTCCTTTTACAGTTTTTAAAAGGAACCTATATTCCTTGGCTCATGGCCTGCTTTCATTTTCAAAGCCAGTGTAGTTCTCTCTCCCTCTTTCTCCCAGGCACACACAGCCCTGCTTCTATCTTTACAATATTCTCTTTTGACTAATCCTCTTGCATCCCTCTTATAAAGACTCCTGTGATTACGTTGGGTCCACTTGGATAACTAAAAATAATCTCCCGATCTCACTACCATTAGTTTAATAATGTCTGCAAGGTCATTTGCCAAGTAAGGTGATGTATTCACAGGTTCCTGGGATTATCAGTATGCAATCGTTTTGATGATGAGGGTGAGGTCCATTATTGTGCCTTCCTCACAAGTTGTAGAACCACTACTCTCATTTGAAGTTACAACGTATCTGACCTTTAAAATGGGGCTCTGATGCTCACCATGAGTGAACATAGTAGGGACTACTTACAGAATGTTCTACAAGAAAGGTCAAACTCATTCTGGGTAATTACACCTAAGGGTATGCAGTAGTGTGTACATGTGTGTGTGTGTTTGCTTGCATGTGTATATATGCACACATGGGGTATATGGAGTATTTCAGACCAAAGTTGATGTGATAAGAAGTACTAAAACTATTTTAAAACTATGATTATTTAAGCATATATATCTATGTTTGTTTAGGATTCTATTTTACTTAAGAAAATGTTTCTTCATAAGGGTCAACTCAGAAAATATTGATGTTAACGGCCCTGATTTTATTGTAGCCGAAATGAAAATGACTTCTTTAAGTCTCACAAGTAGACCAGTCTCTATCCTAACAAGTCATATGGTCTAGTTACAGAGATAAAGAAGGCCATTGAGGGTTTTGGCCTTGCTTTTTAACTACGATAATATGAACCCTGGAATATGTTTGAGAAATAGCAATTTGAAGGTAATTGCTTATATTTTGTCTTAAAATGAGGTCCCTGGTTATAAATGCCAAAACTAAGTAGGTTTAGGCTTGTTGTTCTCTACTTTAGCAAAATTTCATATGGCCAAAAGTTTCTACCATCAGAAATTTATATTTTTGTACACAAGTACTCTACTATAAACTTTTCACAATTCAGCACTATTTACTAATATTTCGGTGTTAGTAGAATTGTGGAAATTTCTAAGCAATTACAGTAATAATAGAATAATGCATAAGAACATGGGCACTGTGAGCAGATTACCCAAATTAAGACTATTTACCTTTCTTGGCTGTGAGCATTGCACAAAGTAATTTCAATATACTGTGCCTCAGTTTGTTTTGTTCTGTTTGTTTTGCTGACTGTTTTTCCATTTATGATATTCCCATAGGACCCACTCTATGAGGTTGTTACACGGATTAAATGTGTAAAGACAAGGAAAATGATTAAAACAGTACTTAACACATAGAAATTAGTCAGTAGATGTTAAAATAAATAACAAATCCTTCCAAATTGATCAATAATCCAGCGTGTAACAGTTGTGAAGGAATCATCCATCATATTTTGGCCCTAAATGCTTCAGCATTATTGGTTGGGCATAAAATTACATGCAGCGATAAATTCAAACAATCATCCTTATTTCTGATAATTATAATGAATGTCTTCTCTGAATGCTATTATGATGTCTACACCTATTCTCAATGGGAAAATTTTAAAAAATACAGAGTACTATTGCCTGAGGAATATTAGCTTTTCCCATTAAGAGCTTCTGTTGGACTTACCTGTGTAATAATAGTTGCAGAAAACTATATTCCTTCTTCCCACTGCCATTCCCAGTATTTCCCATTTTAATGTACAAAACTTTAGCAGCAGTCATTAAATAATCTTCATTAAATGAGAAGTGTGCCAGCTACAAAGTCACTTTAAAAAAGATTTGGTATAAATGTGTTTCTTTATCTAGGAATTCTTACTTCAGACAGTTTTTTTTTTTTTTTTTTTTTTGAAAGTCATGTCTCCTCTACATATCTAGCCTTAGAAACAAAACAAAACAAAGCAGTTCAGCCTATTTTTGTTTTCTTGGAATGAGAAACCACAAGGACACAAAACCCAGAGAATTTTCTCAAAGCAGCCCAGAATTCTCTCTGAAGTTAACTGCAAGGGAGCAGAAGACTTGAATGAAAATGGTAATTTTAGAAGCTGTACAATTCCAAAATAAGAAAACTTTATGGAGCTTCATGGTTGTGAAACTGAATTGTTCTATATAAAATCTGTTGATGCATTTGGCATTGGTGCCAGTAAACAATAAAGCATTGATTTTGAGACTTTGGATTAGCAGTTAGCAACTCTCCCTTCCAAATACTAAAGATTTGGAAATAGAAATCTCAAAGTTATAAAAGGATATTTTTTTAAAAAAAATTATGATCATAAGTGTTCATGCAAATTAATTATACAAATTAATGGGGTTCAATGACATTTCCATGATGCAAATATCAAACTTTGATAATCCCCCCCTTGTCTAACACTCCACAGCCCCATTTTCCTGTTATCACACTTAGAAGGAATATTTTCAATTTATGCTTAGTCACAAGGATTAGAAGATATTTAAAAGGAATGATGCAATTCTTTCAAAGTATTTTTCTAGCATATTTGATTTACTAAAACAAATTGTTATATTGCAGGATTTGGCAAGATGATTTTAAATTTAAGTGCATTTTAAGAGAAATTAGCATTCATACTTCAAATCTCTTCCCACATTACTCATCAAAACAATGTTCTAAAGTAGCTCAGGCTGAATTTACATCATCTTCAGGGATTAAGAGTATTGAATGGAATAAAGAAATGTCACCAGGGCAAGTATTTGTATGGGCACAGGGATGCAGGAACAAAATTTTACCCATATGAAGAAACAGTACAAAGACCGATAAGTATTTTGATCAAAGAGGGTAGTTTATCTTGCCAGAGTTAAAACACTGAAATATAATAATGGTTCTAATCATGCATATCCCATATTATAGAGAGTTCCAAGGGTTTATTCGTTTTAACTTGTTTAATCTTGATTGCAATCCTTTGATTCTACTTTTGTGCAATTCTTCAGATGAGAGAACTGAGTCATGGTTTTGTCCCCTCAGGACTGTATGACTTAAACTGAATTTCAAATCTAATAACCTGGTTTCTTAAGCATCCTGCCCTAGGGTGTAGGGAGATGGAAGGATATTTTTCTTCTGGGTTGTTTTAACTTTACTATCTCAGAGTCATTTTGGGTAATTAAGTGTATAGTTCTCACAGTTGTTGAAATCTTTAAACAAAAATTTTACTCCTCAAAGGTCATAATATTTTTGAGCTACTTTATTTCCAGGATATTATGTGTGCCTGTGTATTATTTCTATAGATAAAGCTCCTGTGAGGCATTTCCTAAATTTTAGCCATTTTTATATTCCTTGTGGTCGATTTTTCTTAAATCACCCACCCCCTCCTTTCATAGAGGGATGATTAAATATTTTGAAGACAATAATAAATTAATGAAGATACATTGTCTAAGAAGAATGTGAGGTCTAGCTCATCTGGTTTAAGAATAATAAGGGTGTTTGGGGTTTTAAACTTAAAAACCTTAACACAAGTTGTTTTCAAGGTTAAATATGATTTACATTCTCAAGTTTATAGTTTAGTTTAAATCCCTTAAAGCAGTGACATTCAACTTGGTCAAACATATTTTCCACATCATTTGTTATGATAAGTTTACCTGCCTTGGAAAGGCATACTTGCAAATATGAAATGAATACAAAATATTTTTTTTTGGAGAATAACTGAATTGAATATGGAATAGATCAGGAGAAAATTTAGATTTTTCAGTCTTGAACAATGGATACTTTTAAGTTTAGAACTTTGTAATTCAGTAGATGAATTTTATAGGCATAATAATCCTGGACAAATGAACCCAAAGACTTTTTTTATTCATATTGCTTATATGTACTGTATAATTGTGAACTTTTTTAGTTGATCTAAATTATTATTATTATTGTTATGTCAAAGTATAATTGGGAATTTTTTTTTTTTTTTTTTTTTTTTTTTTGTACGGGGGATTGAATACAGGGATACTTAACCACTGAGCCACATCCTTCATCCTTTTTATATTTTCATTTTGAGACATTATATTTTCATTTTGCTAGGTTGTTTAGGGCTTTGCTAAATTGCTGAGTCTGACTTTAAACTTGTGATCCTCCTGCCTCAGCCTCCCAAGCTACTGGGATTACAGGTGTGCGCCACCATGCCTGGCTGGGAATTTTCATTTTTGTGACACTGTACTCTTGATTTTTTATAACAGAACATTATGAAAGAGTAAAATGATAGGAATCAGATTAGGTCAGTAGATTGTTAAATCCATAGTCTGCCCTTCAGGGGAAAAAAAATTATTTTCAAATCACTTAAAACTTGAAACAAATAATTGTACAACTTTTCCAACTGTAATAGAATTAAAAGAGGTAGTAGTCATTTAACTGCTACAAATGGGTTTCATAAACACTGTTTCTCATGTTATTGTTACTGAAGATGACTCTAAAATTGCCAATTCTTGTTGATAGTTTTTCTGGCTCCAAAAGAAGAGTTCTTGATTGCCGCCAACAAACCAAAACACAAACACACACACGTGCATGCAATTTGAAATAAGAGTTTACACAAGAAATTTGAAGGCTTTGAAACAGTCTGAAAAGTATCTGAAAAATGTTGACCTATATTTTTGCATCATTCTGACTTTTGACACAAGCTGGAACATTCTTTTAAGAGTGCCATATTGTAACAGGGGAGTGTCTGGTTTCTAATCTTTGACATGCTTCGCCACTTCTCTGACTAGCCTGTCAGCTCTGGGGTGGGGCTGCACCTTGCTCACACCCATCTTTTCCGAGCCTGATCATGAGTTGTGCAGGGTAGGTGGTTAATGAATGAAGGGAATTGTCCTTTCCTCTCACCTTTACTGATTTGCTCTCAATTAATATACCTAGACTGTTCTATGAAGGTGAGTTCATGCCAATATCAGACTGACTTGAAGCCAAAACAAATTATAGCAATGGAATATGAAAATAATTGAATAAGGATCTTACCCCAGGCAATGTGATGGTGGGAGTAGAGATTGAGCATAGAGAGAATTTCAGGTAGAAATTCAGGCATTGGGTTGGTAAGAGGCTCTGGCATGTGCAGAGTTGGGTGAGAAAGTCAGCTGAACTGTTAAATAGGAGGTTTGTGGGTAGGGAGGCAGGAAATGAGGATAGGTACATAGGTGGGCAGGCAAATTA
Source organism: Tamias sibiricus (assembly GCA_025594165.1). Classification (NCBI taxonomy): domain Eukaryota; kingdom Metazoa; phylum Chordata; class Mammalia; order Rodentia; family Sciuridae; genus Tamias; species Tamias sibiricus. Next base: position 54,243,438 of record CM046661.1, read on the forward strand.
TTGGAACTAGGTTTTCAAGGGCCAGAAATACCAAGGCAAGGATTTTGGACTGTGGAATACAGGAAGTTAATGAAAAGGCAAGGAGGAGAGGAAGTAGGAACATTTTGAAGATAACAAGCAATTGGGGAAATGTGTCAAGATCCTCAAAAAGTATTTTGAAATGACAATGCACACAGAGTCCTTAATGAATGCCTAGATGGTTGCTTTTGCTATTGTGATATAAGTACCAGGCAAGCTTTTGGGTGGAAAACTTTCCTTACAAGAACAGAATGACAATTTGAAGCAGGCTTTTCAAGAGAACATTCCCTCTTGAGGTCATGAGTTCTCTGGTAAGACATATATTTGCTTTTGTATAATAAACATTTGTTAATGCAATAAATAAATGTCATTCGATAGCCTGGGATCCAATTTGCTCTTAATTCTCTTTACTCCTTTTTAAATCAACCATCCAAACTAGTTGCCTCTTAAAATGAAATCTAGAGCATCTTCCCTACAGGATTCTTACTGCTAAACTAAAGGAAATTCGGATTGGTTTATATTAAAGCAAAAACATTTTAATGGAAATACGGCCAATTTCTTAAACCTCTTTCAATCAACAAATAATTTGTATATAGCCTATTATGAGTCACACTTAACAGTTTGGTAATTTCTTCCATTTCTGAGAGTAGATCTATTTTTTTGATGTCTAATCAACATTTAAGTGAATAGAAAATAAATATCAAAGTGTAACTGTTATGGGTATGAGACAGGGACTACTATAGGGACAAAGGGCAAATGCACTTCTGGGCCTTGGCTCATGGCCTGACAACAGAGCCCAGGAGACTGGTGTGTGCCACCCTCAACCAGTGTCAACTTTGCATCCTTGAGGTTGGTGCCCTGTATGTGTTCTCTTGAACAACCACAGTAACTTTAGCACAGAGCAAAATGCTAGAGTTGAGCACACCTAAAGCCAATCAACATTTCTGCCCCCATAATAACCAATTAAAGGAGCTCCCTTCTTTCATTCATGGAGACAGCCTGACATCTTCCTGTCAGAGCTGAGTCTCCCTTCCTAAATGGAAGCCCCAGTAAAAGCCTTACCTGCATATCCACTTATCTCACTCCATTTTAGTTTCATTGTCATCTGGTCAAAATATTCCAGAGTCCAGCATCAGCAGGTATTACCAAATTATTTTCTGGCTTCTTTCTTCCTTCTTTCCTCTCTCCCCCTTCTTCCTCTTTTACTTTTCAAATTAATGCTTCCTGATTTAGTATGACAATGTATGTCTTAAAAGGAAACAAGTAATAATGCAAACAAAATCACAGAGTGTTTATTTATTATTCTTCATGTGAAAATGGCAGATTGAAAAACTTTACACATTAATTGTTTATATGCAAATAAATTCTGCTAAGTACAAATGATCCTTATCTGTTTCTTAAAACAAGCACAACAGGACTTTCACTTGGAAAATGTTTATATTATTTAGAGCTATTCTTTGCAGAAAATGCTAAATGAGTTATGCCAATGAGTGAAAACAACACAAAACAATCCCAACACACCTCATGACTACCAAGTAGAAAGAAAGGAAAAAAAAATTTCCTACTGGAATTTATTTCTTACACTTGCATCTGCCAATTCTATGTTTACATTCAGCAAATTTAGATCTATAGATAGACTAAGAGGGGGATTTTGAAATATACTAAAGAATATGTATATTTGTATGTGTGTGTATATATGTTATATATGTATGTATGTAATACACACACATATACACAGAATGATTCCTAAAGTATCAAATGTCCTAAGAGCTGATACAATTTTTAAAAAGCTCCCAGGGATAGAAAAGAGGACCTGTAATTTATGTATTACACTCATTTTCTTTGGGTCCATTTTTCTTTATTTTACTCAACTTGTAGAAGTTCTACTTCATGTAATATATTATTTCATACAATATCAGAGATTAATACTCAGATTAATGAATTATGATGTTTGGGAAAGTATTCGGTCATATTTTCTAAAGACTTTTTTTGCACATCATTAAATGGAAAATATATGATATATTGGTCAGTTATTCATTATTGTAACAAATACTTGAAATAAATCAACTTAAAAAGAGGAAAGGTTTATTTTGGTCCTCAGTTTCAAAGGTTTTATGATTAGTTGACTCCATTGCCTTGGAGCCTGTGGTGAACCAGCACATCATGGTGGAGAGCATGTGGTGCATCAAAGCCCTAACTCACGATAATGGGGAAGCAAAGAGAAATAGGAAAGGGCTGGATTCTCACTATCCTTTTCAGGGCATGCCTTCAGGACCTATGACCTTTTACTAGACTACACCTCTGAAAGTTTCCACCACCTTCCAATACTGCAAAGCTTGAGATTAAGCTTTAACACATGGGCCTCTGGGGGACATTCCAGATCTAATCCATACTATGTAGACATGGATAAAATTAAATATGCTCATATGTATATGTATATGTATATTTTCACAAATAGAATTATATAAAGCTATATAAAATTATAAAGAAATCTAATTAATATATATTAAACATAAGTGCACGTATCATTTACACAGATACACATACATGCTCATACAAATGTGGTTTTTCTTCTAACCCTCAATCATATTCATGAACAATATTTAGTGTGTTTACTTTTTTAATATAATAAATAAACGAAGTCTCATAGCTTTCTTGGAGTTAAATTTTACACTCGGAAATATTATATAAATTAAAATGTCATCTTTCCTCTCATAGAGTGCATGATCAATTAAACTCACTAAAATGCATGCTTTTCTAAAACCTTGTGTCTATATTTATCCTGGTGTTTAGAAATGGAAGCAGCATTTTTGTTCTTTCAATCAATTAATTATTGGTTATTAATTTGGGGGGAGAAAATAGTGAGAAGGAAGAATTTGTTTAAAATTACTGTGATATTAAAAAGTTTGTTAGATGATTTTGAGTCTGTTTTCCCCACAGAAGCACTGAAGTAGATATTGTTTACAAGATATTAAGTCATGTAGTGAGAGATAAAACATTACTAAAAATGACATATTCTAAAATCACACAAAATTTCATTTTGTATTATAACTGTTTATCCTGAGATTATTCTGTTTTACAATATTGCTAAAAAATCTCTTCTCTTATAAAACATGCATTATCTTACACATGTATTCAAATTGTTGAGAAGTAAACACAACTCTTAAAGTAAATGCATGTTTTTTTTTATTTGTATAATACTTTTAATACTGTAACTATTGCCTTAATCATGAACAAGGAGTTGATTTAGAATGTACTTTTGAAACAGGAGGAAAAAGCTGAAAGAAAATATTGCACACTGAACATAAGAGGCTTCATTTACTTACATGAATAATAAAGAATACTTGTGCTTAATTCAAGAATCATCTAGCAAAGCTAAATAAACAAAATTATATTTTCTTTTTTGCATAAATTTAGAACTTTTGTTGCACGATGTTTGCAGCTTCCTGGAAATCATTGTACATAGTGTTGTTTATCAGTTAGGATTATATCAGTTGGAAGTAAAAGAAAAGCCTTCACTCAACTGACATTAAACTGTATGGAAATGGTTATGTTATATATTAGGGAATCCAGGGTCAAAGCTACTCCAGGGTTGGCTCATTTAATGGCTCAACAATGAGATCAAGCTCTCAGATGTCCAGTTATCCTGTGTTCTCATATTGAGGGCTCCAGTTTGTCCCAGAAAAGCCACAATTGCTCTCTCTGGGTTTTATGTATCTACTGGCTGAAAAGAGACTTCCACTTTCTTCTGTTTTTATTTTTTTTTATATTTTTATTTATTTTTTTCTTAAAATGGAGAAAGCTACCCATCAGCACTGTTTGCCTCAAACCTTCCTTGAAGTCTCATTAATCAGTATTAAGTCACAGGTACCATTCTTGATATATCAGACTTGTATGGTTTACTTTAAAAGGGTTTAGTTTATGAGGATTCACTGCTAATTATGCAGAAACTGGAATAAAATTAACATTCTACCATGTAAGATAAAAGGGAGAAATGAATACTAAGGGGCAGAATGTATTTTTGAATAATACCTGTGTACCAGATATTTGCCCAAAGTAGAAATTGGAATTTACTTTTGGTAAGTTTTATAATAATTAGAAAGAATAATGAAATAAAACTTATTAAAGAAAACACCATAAATATAAAACTAAACACATTTTAAAATTTTTGGTCTAATTCTTTTAATTTAATAAAGGATTTTTTTAAATGAAACTACTTAAAATCTAAGGTATCACATCTCATTGACTTTGTATAGCCATAGTTCTTGAAATAAAATGTCTCCCATTTCTAAAGCATTGTAGTGGAAAAGTAATCATATCTTCCCTCAAACTGTCTCCAAAACATCCACAATTTACTATTTAATCTATTTAAGTCCAAAGTCAATGAAAGTTGAATACTAGTCAACAGAACCAGTAAGATATGCTTAAAAACCCAATAGCTAAAAAATGTCCAAGGTTAATATTTTGACAAAATCAATGTTATAGAGTTTATTGTCTCATTAGCCATAAGCCAAGTCTTTTATAATTGGCAATTCATGATTGGAATCAGTTTGTTTTCAAATTAAGTGAATCACCCTTTCATGTACTCAATAAATGTTTATTGACTGTCAATCATCTGCAACTTTAATAAGTACAGGATGTTTTATATTTAGTGTGCAATTTTACTGCCATGTTTGAAGATAACATGTAATAATTGAATTAGCATAAATTATTTCAAAACTCCAAGGATAATAGATCATCTATGCTTATGATTTATACTTGGAAAGTAGTTCCACCTTTTCTTATTTTTGGAGTAAAAACATGAAATGAAGTTGAATTTCAATAATAAGCAGCAATAATAACCTTGCTGTTTCTTAACCAGCCTAGAGAACCTAAAGTTTGTAATTAACAATGCTTTTGTCATTCTTTTCTTGGGTTTAACCTGAACTACATGATTTTCTCCCATGCTCTCCAGCCATGTTTTTGTGATGCAACGACAAAACTTTTCAACTAATTTAAAACTTCCAGTGAATTTAAGATACTCAAAATGTACTTTTGACTGGTTGGTTAGGAGTGCTGTGAACCTGCCTGGGACCTGTGTATAATGAAAAGCAAAAGATAAATGATGTATTCTTATTTCTCTGGACAGGATATCAGCTCAAGCTATTAACTTAGCAAATGGTTTTTTTTTTTTTTTTTTTTTTTTTTTTTTGGTACCAGGGATTGAACTCAGGGGCACTCGACCATTGGGCCACATCCCCAGCCCCTTTTTTGTATTTTATTAAAGACAGAGTCTCTCTGAGTTGCTAAGTGCCTCGCCATTGCTAAGGTTGGCTTTGAACTCTGGATCCTCCTGCTTCAGCCTCCCAAGTGCTAGGATTACAGGCATGTGCCACCGCGGCCGGCTAAATGTTTCTTGAATAATGAAATAAACATTTAGTTAAAGCTTAAACCTAAATCTGAAAGGAAAAGAATTCCATGTGAAATTTATCTTTCAAATAGCTTGAAAATCATCTCATTTTTAGTAATTTGAAACAATTCAGAAAATAATTATTACTTGCTCTGTGAGATGTTTCATATGACTAAAAACCAGATAACTGACAACTAGAAAATGGAGACTGGAAACAGAAGGTGAGAACATTAAAAAATAAAAAATGCAACTGCATATTGTCTATGTAATAATCTATTAGGAAATAGAAAAATATGTTAGAGGAATAATGAGATATACTATTTTGCAGTACATTATATATCTCTTCAACTATTGAAAAAAATACTTTATATTTTCTGGCCCAAACCAAGGATCAAATTTCTATTCTCTTGGTCGATATTTTAATTGAAAAATTAATAAAAATTACCATTCCCATACTCAATTGAAAAATCCTTACTCACTTTGACAAATGATTAGATTATGAACTTTAGTAAATTTCGATAGCAACCTGGAGGGGGCCTTATATTCTTAAGAAAACATGCTATGCCATTGATTTGGAGATTTTTCAATTTAATATTTCTTCAAACAGCATGAATAATTTATTCAATGATCTTAACTTACCTCTTATACCATGATCCATTATATTTCCTTAAGAAGCCTCTGAAATTTAGGAGAGAATCAGCAATACACACAGAAGAAATATCTGCTATCTCAAAAGTGCTCATCATAGTTCTAATTCTATAAGTTTACCAAAAACAAAACAAACAAACAAATAAAAATAAACCCAGAATGAGGTCACTGATATCAAATACTAGCTAACAGAGAGAGGAATAATAATTAATTAAAAGGAAAGTGAGTACAAAATGTGTCAATATGGGCAAAGCAAATTAGTTCTCTAATATTTCTCTGCCTTTGTTGCAATACAAGTATTAGCTGGGTCAATGTCATCAATTAAGGAGTAAATCCCTCAGTCTTCCTCCTAGATTTACTCATACCATTTTTTTCTGAATGATAGGATATTAGCTGATATGATAGATGTGACTATGTAGCGTGCCCTCTCTTTGTCTTATTCCTTCTGTTTACTGGAACATCCATCTTAGATTATGACTGAACGCCTGGTTTAAGGCTGAAAGAGCAACAAATAGAAAGACTTTTGATCCCCAATTGTAGCCACCATACTAGGCTTTGGAGACTATTTTTGAATGATTACATATAAGAGAAATTAACTTCTATGCTGCTTAAGTCTATAGTAAGTATTTTGGATGTTTTACTGAAATTAAAGCTAACAAAAATGTTGTTTTCATTTGTTCAGAAAGCATGCATTTTACATATGAAGTTATTGTAGTCAGTCATCAGGTTGCAGATCTTATGGATTTAGATTATTTTATTTTATCACAAACAACTCTTGAGTATCCATAATCTATTTATTTGCATGCCATTTTAATTCCATGTGGTCATCAGAATGTCTCAAGCAGTGCAGTCCAATGGCACTTGCTGCAATAATCAAGTGGGATCAATTCTGTACTGTGCAGCATAAGAGCCACTAGCTCATGAAATGGGGCTAATGTGATCAACTGAATTCTTTATTTTATCTAACTTTAATTAGCTTGCATGTTGATAGCCTCATGTGGCAAGTGGTTACAAAGCAGAACAGCATAGGCAGAGACAAAGGAAAGATTTTACAACAGGGAAGAGTATCTTTAGAATATCCTAAGCAACATAGTCTTCAGCTCCTTCTCTTCCTGTTTCTACTCTACTTACCTTCTTTTGGATCTTTTGCTCTTTCTCACTTGCTGTAGGGCAGCCCCAAATGACTATAGTTAGGCACCCTCACTGAGGCTTCCAGTGCTCTATGTTTTTAGTCTTTATTCAAGGTCATAAAAATTCTGATGTAGTGTATGTACACAAGTTCATAAATATTTGCTTTTGAGCATATGCCCACTGATTTCTGGCCTGCATATAAAAATTAAAGCCTATGGAATGGACTCGGGGGCTAAATGGAACTGGTAGGGGAGCTGGAGCTGGGGGTTGGCTAGAGGCTGCTGCCACCTCTGAATAAAACATGTCTACTATCCTGTGTTTTGCATTTTCTTCCACCTGCAGCGATCCTGAATCTGTTTCCCAGGGTCTCAGCATCGGCCTGACATTTGCTATCCTTTGAGAAGGTGTAGATGACTGGATGATACAGATAGATGTGTATCTATAGATACAGATTATACATATACAGATACATATTGGTATATAAATGTAGATCAATAGATATACATAAAATATAGAATATAGAGACCCTGTATTCCAAGTGAAAAGGTAACATAAAATGAGCATTTTAAACAACTATGGACATGCATATGGTAATAGTCTCTCAATAAGTACTTAACTCATTTTGAAGAATATGGCAATTTTTTTGAAGCAACAGTTTATTAATTATTCCGATGGAATTAATTATTTTATTTTAAAAACAGACATGCCATGTAATTATCATACAGAGACCTCAGAGTTTCATCTGGCTTTTTTGTATCATTCATTGCTTTATTCATCTTTCAGTGGAAACCTTGGGGAGCACCTAGCAGAAGGGAGACTTCAAACCCTGTAGTCTTTTCTCTTTCTCGTAACTGGTTTTTCACACACAAAACTTTGTTTCAGAAAATGAGTGAGGTTAAGGTAGTCCCTGATTAGAATCCCACCATGATCATATTGTTTCTAAATTGAGAATCACTCTCCACCTTATACAGAGCAGGGAGACTTTTGCATCAGGACCTGAAAGGCATCTTGGTACTAAAGGAAGGCTTGCAAATGAAAGGGGTTTTAGGCCCAAATGCCCTTTGACTCTCCAGTCTTTGTCTTCACATGCTACTCAGTGGCTAGGTGGGAAACAGATGGCATGCTTAGCTGGAATTTTGAAGATAGCTTGATAAAAGGAGTTCTTAAAAGGAACCAACCAGGGATTTTGAAACAAAGATTAGCACAACTGGAAACCTTTATAAGAATGGAATTGAGAAGGAGGATCAACATTACCCAGTATTGCCAAAGTCTGGTGTAGAATGGACCCATGGGTCAGTTTCCAGAACACCAAGGAAGGAGGGAGTGGGTGAAGAATTAGCATACTCTCTCTCTTACTTCACCTTCCAATTCCTTACTGGTGATGCCCACTGCCTGGGCTGACTGAAATCAGAGTGCAAGAGATGCTTGAGGGGCGGCCTTTCAAGGAAGGCATGGGGCAGAGCAATACATAGGGGATGGCATAAAATGGATGAGAGGTGAAGAATAACCAGCATAACTGGTTCCTATAACTCCCTAAATTCAATCCTGCCACTAAGATTCAAATATTTTTAAAATTAGGTGGCTTTTCTTATTTTGGGGCATGTGGTTACACTGGTTTTCACTTGTCAAATACAGTTTTGAGTCTAAGATACTTACATATTTGTGGCTAACTAGAAATGATACATTTTGTTTTTGTTTTAAATATGATTGAATTCTAAAAAAAAAGATCAGGTAATTACTCTGAAATAGGTTTTGGTTTCCTCCCAAAAGTCTTCCTAGCAAATACACATAAAACAGATTAGTGTATCATTTTACTTGGAATGATGAAGAATTTATAATTACAATTCCCTTTTATGAGTAGGCATGCTAAGTAGAATTAAACATTTTAAGCTCAATTATCTCTGAAAATATAGAACATGTGTAATTGAAATGTGTTATTGGAATGGAGGCTGAAAATAAAATATATATTTTTCAGGATGATAAAAATAGTCCACTGCTATCTATTCTACCTTTGAGTATCTAAGTAGATTTTGTGCACTCTTCTTTCTTATAGTAGCTCTTCCCTCTATCTGCTTTTCATGGACCATTTTTATCCTGTGCACAATATAGTAATATTCTATATAGTATATGGATAATAAGAATAATATACTATATAGTAAACAGATAATGAGGATACTATTCACATCTGGATAAACGTTAGTGAAATATCAGTTACACACATCTCGTTTTATTTGATGATTTGAAAAGCTGCTGTTTTTCTAGATAGAGGGATCTACTTTGATATTTTTGATGTTCTATTTATTTCAGAGTGAATAAAGTGGTTTACTCATCATTTTTTATTTTTATTTTTTAGGTACCAGGGATTGAACCCAGAGGCACTTAACCACTCGATCACATCCCTAATCCTTTAAAAAACTATTTTATTTAGAGACAGGGTCTTTCTAAATTGCTTAGAGCCTTGCTAGTTTGCTGAGGCTGCCTTTGAAGGAAAGATCCTCCTGCCTCAGCCTCCCAAGCCACTTGGATTATAGACGTGTACCACTGTGCCTGGCTTCGTTCCTTTTAAGGTGGACACTCAGAAAGAAGAATCAGTAGGAATGTACCACGCTGTGGCTTAACCTACCCTCCTTTGAGGACTGTTTTTGCTACTGCATGAGATGTAGCATAAATTAAAATTTGGAAGTTGAAAAATTAAAAGCATTAAAATAAGTTATCAGGAGAGTAAAAAAAGAAAGCGTGATTTCTCAACTTTCCCCCTAGATCTAAACATGACTTATCTCAAGGATTTTGTTTAATACTTTATTGAATGGAATTATAAATTTTATAATGGACACAAACACACCTCATAAACACTTGTTTAGTGAATGACATTTTGCTTTAGTAACTCTTGGAAAGTTATCTGCTTTTTAACATTTTATTCCAGGATATCAAAAACTTTACTACAAAACACATTTAAAAAATATTTTTTAAGAAGTGATTTTTCAAACATTATGGTTTTAGTCAAGGACAAAATCACCAATTTTCTCAATAGTACAATTTTGAGTCAGAGAATATTGTTCTGAACAAATATTAATTTCCCACTATGTATGAACTAAAGAGTGTTGCTTTGCCATGCATGTGTTAGAAGACTTGTTGGTCTCATGAGAACAGACACTATTTTCTTTGAATAAATAAGCTCTCTCATATTTACTTTCTATTTTGGCCTGTAGGTGTTTTTCTGTGCTTATATTTATTCTTAAATATAGCTGAATGGAAGATAATTATAAACACCTGAAGTGTCAAAAATGGATAAAGAGTAAGGTGCACAAAATGAAAAGAATGGATGAACTTTAATCTCTTTGACATAAAAACAACTTATTTGTTTTCAAATACTTATTTATCACTTATATAGCTTGTTTCCATTATTCAATGGACATTTTTTGAGTACATAAATGTTTTGAGCATTTTTGATTGAAATAAAACACATGATAATTTTCCCTATTAAAAATTAATGGAATTTTTTTTTCATATGGTGATTTTTTTGTTAAATGACATGATTTTCTGGAATAAATTAATGCTGATAATCTAGAAATAGCAACAGTGAGTGTGTTTGAATGTCAATTTATAGTTCTTACTCTTACTGTTTATTGTATTATGAGCTATGGTTTTTATGGTAACATTCAATTCTGTTCAGCCTCTTTGTAAAAATCTCATTCTTTGTATCTCTGTTAAATTTGTGACCAGTCTTATTCCTAGATCAGAGCAAGCATTGCTTTTGATCAAATACATTTACATAAAACAGAACAAAATAAAAGAGCTGAGATGGGATAATTTTCAGACTAAGTCTTACATTCAGCATGTTTCTGAGCCTTAAATTATGTTATATGGCAAATAATATTTCATAAAAGGGCTTACAAGTCAATGTATCACCTTGCTTATTTGAAACATCTATAATAGCTTTTCAACATATTTAAAAATGAACAGTGAAAAAGACAAATCAAATTTTGTTCGTGTACCTCTGTAGACAATATCTTTCTGTGCATTTAAAACACTCAGATAATGTGGGGAAAATATGGTGTGGAATAGCTCGCTTTTTATAGTGACATCATAATTTCAGTTCTGCTAGACTAGAGGATAGTGGATTTTTCTTGTGAGCAGGATCAGGGCTCTTTTCCTGGAAATGGCTTGTTCAAAGACCTGCTTGGATATAGGAATAAAAACAGAGATCTGGAAAAACAAATTTCTGTAGTCACTCAAATTATTTACTACCATGTGAAAAAAATGTACATATCATATAGCCAAACTATTAACAGAACATTTTGATTTAAAGTTCACTCCAAGAACTCCCTGTGTGGTCCAGTATAAGAGAGTCCAGCTATTTTACAACCTTGCAGGTTGTGTATGGTACAGTTTAGCTTATACTTTCTTCTGACCTTGTCTCATTCTGTTTGAGAAAGTTACCTTTACTTGTTCCTGCTAATAATCAGATTGTAAGCTTTTCAAACCTGTTTTTGTTTTGCCATTCCTCCTTGATTTCACATCATTCTCTTTTGATTAAATTGGCAGAATTATATTGTTGAGGTTGTCACTATTTTTTCCTTAGGGTGACACCAAAACACTACTCATTTTCTCTTTCACTCATAAATTACTTCCCAAAGCAATGGCTGTGTACACATTTCATATCATTTAAAACATGGAATAATGCATTTCCCAGGGTGAATTGCAAACTGTTCACATTACTAAAACAATGGAAATTACTTGTCATTTCTGGTTTCCTGGTTTATAGTTCTCATAGCATCTTGAGATCATGAGTCCTTTTTAATGCTTGCTTGGGGGTGATTGCTTGTCTTGCATCACATGTAGAATTATGTCAAAACTGTGAAGTGTTATGGAATAATACTACAAACACACAAAATCTATGATCTTTTTTTCCCCTTTTTCTTTGCAATTGTGGCTTTCAGCTGAAGAAAATGAGGGGAAAAAGTTTCCATCAGATAATTCACTGTTCACACACCTACAATTATCAATTAAGATTGTTCCTAATCATTTATATTTTGGTCTATATAAGATAAATAATAGAAAAAAATCTTTCTTTATATAGATAAATTATTTTATATCTCAAGTCTGCTTAAATTTACACTTAAGTTTATTTTTTCTATCTGTTCCCAGTAAAACAAAAAAAAAATAAAATTTATAATTTTATACCCATAGATATAATCTGTAGTTCATTGGTCTGAGATTAATAGCAGGAGGAAAGTTGCATTAATACATCCAATATCAAAGTAATATCTAAATTTTTTACCGTATTTTCTTTTTTTTTTTTTTTTTTTTTTTTTTTTGTGGTACCGGGGATTGAACTCAGGGGCACTCGACCATTGGGCCACATCCCCAGACCTTTTTTGTATTTTTTATTAGAGACAGGGTCTCACTGAGTTGCTAAGTGCCTCGCCATTGCTGAGGCTGGCTTTGAACTCGCGATCCTCCTGCCTCAGCCTCCCAAGTGCTGGGATTACAGGCGTGCGCCACGGCGCCCGGCTTTTTACCATATTTTCCACATTAACTTTGCAATGTTTAGTACTGATATTCTATCTCTTGGTTAAAATAACTATTATTTATTTGATACACTTTTCTTGATATTCAAGGGTAAAATATTACTTTTAGAAAACTTGTTTGCCTCGTTCTATTTTCTTCTCCCTGCATTTTATACCCTTGGTCGGGCTTTGAAATCACTACTTCAGAGATTTGGGAGGTGCAGAATGCAGAGGCTATCTGAGGTCAGGTACTTTTCCCAGTCTTGGACTGAAGCTCCACCATGTTGAAATGGTTGTGGAGGTTGTTATGGAGACACTGAGAAAGGGAAAATGCCTTAGAGAAGTTCCTTGGCAGGTTGAGGAGATTCCCTTAGGCTCAGGAGGGAAAGTGTCGTACATTAGAATCAGGAAAATCAGAAGGGAACGGTTACAAGGAACATCTAGCAAGGCCAGGTCCCAAGCACAGAGTTCACAGGTCTAACTCATGGAAGTGGTGAGACCTCTAAGCTGCAATGGGGAGGTTGGAAGGCTGAACTTTGGACAGGATTAAGGAGGGTTCACAGCATCCACAGGTGCGTGGCATGGAAACCAGAAAATCTGCACACCTGAAAGGTCCACACAAATTTATGTTAGGTTATCTCAGGGAATATCCAGGACAGGCTGATGACTTGCAGTTGGAGATGCCTCATATTCTTGTTTTTAGACCCAACAATAAAGTGACATATTGTGTCAGATCTTACCCTCAATTTAAACAACTGGTGTTTACACATTGTGTTATTTAGCTTTTTGTTGTTGTGACCAAAATGCCTGACAAGAACAATTTAGAGGAGGAAAAATTCATTTTGTCTCATAGTTTCAGAAAACTCAGTCCATGGTCAGCCAGCACCATTGGACAGAAGGTCATGACAGAGAAAATCTGCTTATGTTATGGCAGCTGGAAGCAGAAAAAGAAAGAAGAAGGGACCAGAGAGAAGATAAACCCTGAAAGGGCATGCATGCCCCCAGTGATGTACTTCTACCAACTGGTCCCACCTCCCAGTAGTCCATCCAACTATCACTGTGAGGTCAGCGCCCTCATGATTCAATCATTGTGGAAAAGCCCCACCTCTGAGCCTTATTGCATTGCCTAACACATGAGCTTTGGGGGGACATTCCAGATCTATACTGTAACACACACACACACACACACACACACACACACACACACACATTATACACATTGGATTTTTATCTTTCCTTGAGTCTTGACTTTCACTGTTGCTTCAATGTCTTTCTTTCTTTTTCAAATTACTATGGGTATATCAACAATTTGCAAATTATTTCTATCTTCTTTTGCAAAATGAACATTTATCATGCATCCCATTCTACGATTGTCTATAATTTTCCTTATCAGTAGTCACTATTATCAATATCCAGGGACAAGATAAAATAAAGTCTCATACTCTGGAATGGCAGTGGTCTGGGAAAAAATTGCTGGATCAGCCTGGCGTGGTGGCAAACACCTGTAATCCCAGAGACTCGGGAGGCTGAGACAGGAGGATTGACTCAGTGAGACCCTGTGTCTAAATAAAAATACAAAATAGGGCTGAGGATGTGGCTCAGTGGTTGAGTGCCCCTAAGTTCAATCCGTAGTACCCCCCACCCTCCAAAAAAGAAAAATTGCTTGATCAATTGTTGGTTAGTTTCTCAGCTATACCATATAATATGAGGGGTCAGGCTTCAGCTCCTGTTTGAAGAAGATATAACAAAGCCCAGCTGCCTTGGTTCCTCTTTCCTTATCCATCAGCTGCTGAGAGGGGAGTTCCCCCCTAACTGCTATTTGATGACATTATTTAACCATCTCAGGTACAATGAAATGCACTTTATTTGTTATGTTAGGTTCTTTATTCTAGAAGTATGTTCATGATTCTGTATTACATTTGGTTTCAAATATGGCTCCTATTTGATTTAATAAAGTTTTTCACGAACTTTACATTTGCTATATATGGGAAGGAAAATAATTACCTCCAAGTTACTCCCTAGAGTAAACCTCACAAACCATAAAGAGGTGCTAATATACAGTTTCATTCAATAAGGTTTGTTTATCTGAGAAAAATATTCTACTCCCTTGTGAAGAGAAAACCATTTTATATTTATTATTCTTGCTAAGTATATTTTTCAATAATTTGCCTTAAATTACTCATTAAGGTGATTTATAACACATAATTTTTGTAGGAAATATTACTTTGGAATTTCCATGGTTTATTGAATATAATGGTCATAGGTTTAAAAGTTAATGTTTGAAGGAAAACTTGGTATTTTTATATGTTATACTTTTTAAATGTGAACATTATTTGAAACTTTGCAATTAGACTTTTTGCCAGTAATTGTTAAATATTCATAGATGTGCTAGTCTTTTGTAGAGTAAAAACTAAGTGTCTTTAAAATTAAAAATATAACGTTTCACATGAAAGCTAAAGTAAGTAAACAAACATTCTATGGCTAAGAGAAAAATAACTCCTGTGTTCCATCAGCACATCACTAGAGTAACTTTTGTGCTACAAGGCAGGAGGAGGGTGGAGTCAGAGCATCTCAGCTTTACTTCACCAGACCTGCTAACTAAGGTCTGAGTTGTGTGTAAGAATTTTAACTTAACTAAAAGCTTGATTCTATAAGTCTTCATTTTAGTGTGGATAATGAGTGATAGAATTTCTTTTTGCTATTCTCTTAAATGATTTTCAAAATTTATACAAATACATAACTTATTAAATTTATACTCCTCATACTGGTATTTAATGATGCCCACAATAAGGCCTCCAAGGACCTTCCCAGGTTCACCCTGTGTATGGCCAATATTCCTAACAAACTTTGCTACTTTCTGTTCTTAACCTGAGTCTTCTCATGAACTTTGTTTCTTTGGTTTTACAGTCTGTTCAGTTCCTTAGCCCTTAGTCCTTAGTTTCTTGATTGGGTTGTTATTTATTTATATTTTTGATATTAAGTTGTTTGAGTTCTTCATATATCCTGGAGATTAGCGCTCTATCAGATGTGCATGTGGTAAAATTTGCTCCCATACTGTAGGCTCTCTCCTCACCTCAATGATTGTTTCTTTTGCTGAGAAGAAGCTTTTCAGTTTGAATCTTTCCCATTTATTGATCCTTGATTTTATTTCTTGTGCTTTAGGAGTCTTGTTAAGAAAGTCAGGGCCTAATCCGAGGTAATGAAGATTTGGGCCTACTTTTTCTTCTATTAGGTGCACTGTCTCTGGTGATTTTATATTCTTCCTCACTTTTCTTTCTTTGTTTATGGAAATTCTGCCTGTGTTTAAACCTCTGTTTAATAGTCTTTCTATACTTAGAAGCTCCACCTGAACAAAATTTTATTTATTTATTTTATTATTTAAAATTTTTAGAACTTTCAGAATTTTAATTTATAAAAATGAATTTTGCTCATCAGTTTTCAGAATTTACACAATTCAATTGGCAACAGTTTAAAATTCTGATTGAATCAAGTATTAGAGGAAATGTGAATAAATAGATTTTAAAAATTTTCTTCAGGGGCAGGATTGTAAAATAGTACAACAGCTTGGAAAAACAATTGGCATCATCTTGTAAAGCTAACCATGCACTCACTGAACTTCAGCCCCAAAGTTTTTATAGTTGCATACCTTGAGACATATACAAGAATCATCCTAAGTAGCACTATCTTTTGAGCAAAAACAAGGAAAAAGCCCAAATGCTCCCCCCAATTGATGTAAAAATGGGTCCATAAGCCATAATATATATACC
Organism: Tamias sibiricus; assembly: GCA_025594165.1. NCBI lineage: Eukaryota > Metazoa > Chordata > Mammalia > Rodentia > Sciuridae > Tamias > Tamias sibiricus. The sequence continues at coordinate 54,259,901 of CM046661.1, forward strand.
TGCTGCAATAATCCTAATTGATTTGGTATTCTTTTCCAGCACTTGCCCCACTCAGCAGTTTAGTTATTGGGAGTTCTGCAAATCCCTCTAGTAGACCTTTAGGGTTAAGACAGCATCTTACTCATTTGTGGCTACCAAAAAACTCAATATGATATTTTGCACTGTTATACATTAAGCTAGATCTGCTCACAGAATATGCAGCATTATTAATGATGATCTTTACTTGAAGTGTACACTAAACAGTATATTTAAATGAGGTATCTATTAATGGAGAAGTCGTGTCTGAGAAAAAATATAAGGCTACTTAAAAATTGTCTAGTCACCATTCCAAAATGAGAGACATGAAAATGAGAGAATGCTCTGTGCATGAACAAGGATTGTTTAAAAATGAATTTTCAAGAATAACATAAAAACAGGCTTTTAAAAATGCATTTCAAGTGCTTCAAATTACACACAGTTTGCTAAGACTTACTACATATTATGATACATGAGGCACTTCTCTATTTACTATGCAATTAAACCAACCCTCATAATAATTTCTGTCATTTAGTGAGTTCTAGATACATGCCAGGTGCTAGGTTATATGTTTTGCAAAGAGTGTCTCATTTAATCACGAATGAGACATTAAATGACACTATGACTTTCTGGGTTTTTTTTTTTTTTTTTTTTTTTTTTTTTAGTTGTTGTTGTTCTTTTGGGTACCAGGGATTGAACTCAGGGGCACTCAACCACTGAGCTATATCCCCAACCCTATTTTGTATTTATTTAGAGACAAGTCTCACTGAATTGCTTAGTGCCTTGCCTTTGCTGGGACTGGCTTTGAACTCAGGAACCTCCTGCCTCAGCCTCCTGAACCACTGGGATTATAGGCATGGACCACCATGTCCAGCTTTACCTCCTGTTTTGTAGATAAAAAATCTGATAAATAAATTAAAATTTGCTCAAATGGATATAGAGTTTCAGATTTGCAAGCTGAAGGCATTCTGGAGATCTGTTTCCCAAATATGAATATGCTTAATACTATTATTGAATGCTTCAATTAAAAATGTTTAAGATGGTCAATTTTATGTCATGTATTTTTATCTGCATTATTTTTTTCATTTAATGTCACACAAATAGTCAAGCTTATATAGTGGCAAGCCTAGGCTTTAAGTCTTAGACTTACTGCTTCCTCCCTGACGCTGCATAAAACTCCTTAGACTTTAATTTTTCTTTTTAAAATTTTGTTTTTATTTTGAGATGGAGTCTCACTAAGTTCTCAAGGCTGGCCTCAAACTTGTGATTCTCTTGTCTCATCTCCCTGGTTGCTAGGATTACAGGCATACACCTCCACAGCCATCTATAACTTCTTAGACGTTTAAAAGAATAAATTGGTCCAACATTTCCATTTTTGCATGTCAGAAGGAGTAAATCATTGCAAAATTGTTATCCAAAACAAAGGATAAAATAGATTTAAAATAAAACCTCATAAGTTCTTTAAATGTTAATATTCAGTTTTTAGTAAAAAGTTATTCTTTTACTTTTTATGTATACATTTTTTAGAAACGAATACCATACATTTATTTATTGCTATGAGGATTCAAGTAAAACTGATGTTTGCATTATTGCATAATTTTAAGAAGTATCCATTTTTGCCAGATAGTCTGAAGTGATAAAACACCCAGTGAAAAATGCTTTTAAAAACACATTTCAGTAAAGGTAAAATCTTATGCCAAGAAAATTTTATAATAAACACCAAGGTTGGGTATATTTTTCAGGGACAGACTTTCCTTTTGAGGTTTCATAGGGATTTCTTTTATATTTTATCAGCCACACATACTGGTGATGTTGTGCACATAAATTGGAAGAAAGATTTTAGATTTTAATATTTTATTAACTAATTACCTGAGATTTAGAGTGGTTAAATGTTTTGCTTGAATTTCTAACCCTAATTCAGTGTTTTTTCCCCACTGAGTCATATACATTTTATTTCTATTTGATGAGAGAAATTACAGAAAAAGGATTTTTCCTTTACATTAAGCAAAAGATAAATGTTGAATATTTCTATTTTGCCTAACTAGTTTTTGTAATTTATTTTGTGTTGCAACTGGTCTTTCTCACGTAGAAATCTCTATTTTGGAGATATTAGTTCTCTTTGCTGGCACAAATAATTGTACAAGGTATGAAGTTATACTTTTTCCTTGAAAAAAGGAGTAAAAATACATAGTATTCAATCCATTTGGCTATCAGTGACCTCTTTGAACATAGGTCACAAGCCATTTGGGTGAAGAAAAACTAGGTGGGAAATGAATATACAATTGCTTATGATTTTAGATGGAATTGAATCAAACTTTTATTCTGAATCCCTGAAGTTCAGACCAAGATATAATATTTGACATACACAAAATCTGAGATTGCAAGCAAACCGTTGATTCTGGGCTTGATATTTGCCTTAAGTCACAAAGGAAGAGGATCAAGGGCTCATACAGAAACAAGATTAAGAGGCAAAAATTATTCAAAGTGAAATCAGACCTTGTAACTTGTAGGAATAAGGTTTATTGCTGCAGAGAAATCCAAACTTAATTGAAATTCCGTGTGATATCCAATTGGATCTCTAGCTAAAAAGAAAAATATCTTTTAGCCTTTGAGTGATTATCAGAGCACAGAAGGCCTGAAGGGCTGGTGTCCTTTCAGTTGGCGCTTCCCCACTATAAGGAGATGAACCCGTTATCTCCCATGCCTGATAAAATTAAGCAAAATGCAACACAATGTTTTAAATGGAAAAGGATATTTATGTTTCTAGATCTCTTTGCAGCTACTCAAGCATGAAGTACTTCTTCCTAAGGCAGAGTAACTCTGCTGGGAATTGATACTGTGTTCTCTTACCCTGCAAAATCTCTTTTTTACTTTAAGCTTTTAAAAATATACTTTGTTGATTACTATAATGCAGGAAAACTAATTACCTCAAATCCAGCTTTATCTGTCTTCAATTAAAAGAGTAGGTAGCAGATTATATCTGTATCCAGAGAGTCAGTTCTGACAGGGAAGTATTTAGAGGTCTTTATCTTTCTTCTAGGTAGAATTGGTTCTATTGTTGTCTGTTGTTGTAAATTATTGTTCTTAGACATTTATATTTCAGAGAACTTAATAATGTTTTATTTGTTAGTCTAAATATCATCTAGATAATCAATTCAACACTTAAGAATGTTAGAATGTAGATAGCCTGCAGATAATTTAAATGTGGGTTCTCCAAAGCACTTCTCCAATTACATAATAGCACATCTCTTTTTGTTAGATTACATGAATCATGATTTTTTTTTACTATATCTTACTCATTTTTTCATTTTTTATAGTCCATATAGGAACTCTGGCTTGTTTATTTGTTCTTTTAATTCTTGTGGAGAACATAGAAATGTATGGATATCTTGTAAGCCTATGGACTGAGATATTTAAAAGGTGTATAGTTCAAATTAAAGAACTATTGAATATTCCATTTGAAGCACTTTTTTAGCTGCTTTTGGAAGAGCATATGTAGAAATGTAAAAAAAAAAAAAAAAAAAAAAAAAAAAAAAAAAAAAAAAAAAAAAGGGCTCCTGGATTCCAGAGACACATGACATAACAAATTCTTTGCTTTCAATGGACCACCAAAATTCTCTATTCTGTTGCATAAGAAAACAGTTTGTGAGCTGCAGCACTGAGAAAGAATTTTAGTTCTAGGAACAGAAGGGTCTCTAGGAGGTTGCTTGACTAAGCCCATGTGGACAGGTATTCATTTATTAATTCATGTTCCTATTATGTGTGACTTATTCAAAATAGGGAAGCCTGCTCTTCCCTTTTGTCTTTATCTCTGAGGAAGAGGAGGTACTTAATGAATGTTTGTTGGGTAAGTATTTTAGTATAATGCCAAATGACTGACTGAATAAATGAAATCAATGCTCAAGATCAAAGGAGTCATTGAGCAAGAGTGGGCAAATCATGTAGTTGGCAAACTTCAGATGTCAAGCTGGCACAGTCAAGGTAGGTCAGAGAGCAGGATTATAATATTCCTTATGGTAAAATAATTTCCATCCTCAGAAGGTAAATTTAATTACTGATCTTCAGTGTCTTCCTATATTTTATGCTGTTATAATAAAATACCTGAGACTGGATAATTTATGAAGAACATAGACTTTTATCATACTATTTTAGAGGCTAGGAATTCCAAGGCTGAGGGTCTGCATTTCGTACAGGCCTTTCTGTTGTATCATTACATGGTAGTGGGCAGAAGGGCAGGAGAGCATGTGCATGTGAGAAGACTGAACTCACTTTCATAACAAATCCACTCTCTCTATAAGGAGCCTACTCATGAGATAACTACACTATTACATTCATGAAGGCAGAGACCTCAATACACTGTTGTTTATTGGGGATTAAGTTTCCCGCTCATGAACTTTGGAGGATCAATTCAAACCATAGCACTCAGTTACTTACATTGATAGAAAACTTTTCAGTAGCCATCTAACAATGTGAATGATTATCCTCTCAGTTATCCAACTGACTGAACTGTATCATTTATCAATTTCCTGTGACCTCAACAGTGTAAATAGGTGAATGCAATATTTTATTGGAAGAACTAGTTGCTATTGAATGAAAATCTTACTCTACTAAGGTAATGTTAAATAAGATATTGCAATCATATCTGTGGTGAACCATGTACAATGGACTGAGTTTGTGTCCCCCCCTCACCTTCTGCCACAAAAATTTGTATGTTGAAATACTAACTCCCAATATGATTATGTTTAAGAAGTAGGTTCTTTGTGAGGTAATTAATTCATGAGAGTGGAATCCTCATTAGTGGGATTAGTATCCTTATAAATGGAACCTAAGTGAACTCTCTTGCAGTCTTTCTGATGTGGGCATACTAGAAGTAGGCTATCTTCAGTCTGAAAATGTATCTTCACCAAAACTTATCTTTCCTGGCACTGATTTTGGACTTCTAGACTCCAGATATGTAGGGAGAAAAATTCTGCTGTTTTTCAGTTACCCTGTCTATACTATTTTGTTTTATCTGTTTGAACAGATTAAGAAAGTATGGTAGATGAAATTAAATTTTTCTCCAGACAATAAAACAGTATATTATTTCCACAAACCTCTGTTAGCCATATTTTACTTATTAAAGGTCATATTGCTTTAAGTAATTGAGCTATTTTTAAGGATTAAAAGAATCCTCAAGATTAATAAAAGCATAGAGAAAAATAATGATAACCAAATAAAACCAACATAAATTAAATTTAACAGTAATTTACTTTGGGATCTTTAGTCAAGTGATGGTTTGTAGACCTTGTGCTTTAAGAAAGTCATTAGCTATCTTTATTATAACTTCAAGACAAAACGAAGAGAAAAGAAACCATAAAATCAAAGAAAAAAGGACTGAGAGGAAGTCCATTAAGAAGGTTCCAGTATGTATATTTTATGGCTGCAGAGTATTCATAAAAACAGCTTTAAGAAATGATAAACTGAATGAATCCTGATCAAGACAGCCTTGAGGTCAAAGCTTTGATCTGCCACTTGGCAGCTGTGGCCTCAGTTTCCTCAGCTCTGAAATGAGGTTAATAATATTCTACCTCATAGGTTATTATGCAGACTCAATGTGTTCATGCTTATAAAGTGTTTAGAACAGTGTCTGGCACATGGTAGCCAAATGTTGTATAAGTATTAGCCAGTGAAAGAGATGTAGCTCTTCAGAGATGGTCCTAAGAAATCCCTGTCATGTAAAGAAATCTGTGTGAAATCATTAATTATACATGTGTGTAAAATACCCACATGTATAACAAAAGGCCTCAAGTTCCTTGGTCATGTCTTTGCAGTCTCAGTCATAGCATGCCCGAGAGATACAACAGAACATGAAGTGATTTTAAAGCAATGCTTTAAAAAACAGTTATAGGTAATGTGCAAATTCGTTGCTACCTACTCTCAGCACTTTTTTCCCCCTCCACTTACCTTTTCATTTTCTCAATGTCAGTTATTTAAGCTCTATCTATGATTTCACTGTTGCCTACTATTGTAACATAACACATTGGAAATATTTATTGAATTTCAGTGCTAAGAACTCTCTATATAATATTTGAACTCTTTAAAGCTAAAATGCTATAAAAACCTAATAAATGATGAGATTACATCAGAGATAATTTGAGGAAGAAAACAAAAAGAGGTATGCTTAGAAGATGACAGTATTGTTTCTTGAATGCAATCCATTGGACAGAGGCAGGGTCTGCCTGATTTTCACAAGAGGGGCAATGCAAAACTTCAGTGAGTTTGTGACTTCAGAGACCAATGCCTTTTACATATAGCTTACGCAAAGTTAAAGAGGGCAGTTTGTTTCTTGCATTAACATTACTTATAATGAAAATAAATCCCTATCTCCCACCATGCACAAAATTCAACTCAAAGTGGATCAAGGACCTAGAAATTTGTCCAAAGACCCTGTGCCTAAAAGAGGAAAAAGTAGGTCCAAATCTTCATCACCTCAGATTAGGCTCCAACTTCCTTAACAAGACTCCTAAAGCATAAGAAATAAAGTCAAGAATTAATAAGTGGGATGGACTCAAACTAAAAAGCTCCTTCTCAGCAAAAGAAACAATGAGGTGAAAAGAGAACCCACATTTTGAGAGGAAATTTTTGCCACACACACATCAGATACAGCACTAATCTCCAGGATATATAAAGAACTCAAAAAACTTAACACCAAAAATTACAAACAACCCAATCAATAAATGGGCTAAGGAGCTCAACAGACATTTTTCAGAAGAAGATATACATTTTGATCAATGAATATCTAAAAAATATACAATATCTCTAATAATTAGAGAAATGCAAATCAAAACTATTTTAAGATTTCATCTCCATTTCTCCAGTCAGAATGACAGTTATCAAGCATACAGACAACAATAAGTGTTAGCAAAGATGTGGGGTAAAAGGCACACTCATACATTGCTGGTGGGACTGCAAATTGGTGCAACCAATCTGGAAAGCAGTATAAAGATTCCTTAGAAAACTTGGAATGGAACCACCATTTGACCCAGCTATCCCACTCCTCAGTCTATACCCAAAAGATTTAAAATCAGCATAATATAACAACTCAGCCACATCAATGTTCATAGCATCTCAATTCACAATAGCTAAACTGTGTAAGCAACCTAGATGCCCCTCAATAGATGAACAGACAAAGAAACTGTGGTATATTACTCAGCATTAAAAGAGAATATAATTGTGGCATTTTTCAGGCAAATGGATGGAGTTGTAGAATATCATGCTAAGCGAAGTAAGCCAATCCCAAAAAAACAAAGGCCAAATAGTCTCTCTGATAAGTGAATGCTGATCCATATGGGGAGGGGGAACACATGGGAAAAATGGAGGAACAGTGATTGAGCAAAGGAGAGGGAGGATGGGGAGGGTACGTGGGGGCAGGAAAAATGATAGAATGAGATGGACAACATTACCCTAGGTACATGTATGACTGACTGCACGTATGGTGTGATGCTACATCATATACAACCATTGACATGAAAAGTTGTGTTGCAATTGTGTACAATGAATCAAAATGCATTCTGTTTTCATATATACCTAATTAAAATTAATTAATTAATTTAAAAAATATTACTTAAACATCAAAACACTTTGGAAATACAGAGCTGAGTCATAAAAGAGTATTTGTCTATATGCCTTGACTAAATGATAAATAACCACTCTCAAAAGTAATTTACAAGTAGCTTCTGATAATTGCAAAATTTACAAGTAGCTCAGTCTAATAAAACTTGAATGCTAGTTCCCCCAATAACTCCATTTAAAATTTTCTCTTCTTTTCATGTAGAGGCTGGGGCAGGTGCAAGCCAGATTTGGATGAGTTTTAAAAATTCCTAGTTATTTTTCCATCTCTGTTTATTTTATTGATGGATGTAAAACTATAGGCACATCTTGAGTCATTTGTCTCCCATCTTACCAAGTCTAAGAAGACTTTTGCTCTTAATTTTATAGAAAGAGACAAAATATATGTCATAGATGACTTCATTCAACCTAAGCTTTGTTGAAGGTATGGGATTAAAACTCTTTAAGAAAGTGATTTACTGTATCCTATCAGTGCTGATGTGATTAAGTTAGGTTTATGATGCTCTAGCTTCAAAAAAGAAATACAAATTTCTCTTTGGATTCAACATCAACTTCAATGTATTTCTTATTCATATCATATATCAGACATTCATTTTAGTTGTAGCAGCCCAAAGGTTTTAGTTTCATTTTCACAATGTAACTGGATTTTTTTTTTTTTTTTACACTTAGTTTCTAGAGTCAAATGGTCAAGGCAGTTTGTCTCTTTTCTTTCTTAATAATTTCTTAAGTGCCAGCTATTTGACATGACACATTTATATTTTGTCGGCTGAGTAAAATGCAAGAATTTTAGTTGACATTTGTTAGTTTCTATAATTTTGCTGATCTATTTTCTTTCCTAAAACTTTACACTAAAAAGAACCAGTATGAAAGAAAAATAAACTGAGGTAAATTAAAAAAAAAAAAAAAAACTTTACAATTTGCTTTAATGAATAAGTTTATACTTTAGTTTTACTTAATTCACTCAATGAAAATATATTGAGCACCTACTAGGTACCATATACTGCTCACTGCTGGAGATATAGCAGCAGGCAAAACATTAAATCTTGACCCTCATGAAGCATATATTCTTCCAAAGGAGTATAGATGAGGTCTAAGAAAAATTAGTAAAATGTACAGTGCGTGGAGTGATGTTAAGTGTGATGGAGAAAAATACACAGGGGAAATGCAGTTGAGTGAAAGAAATAAAGACAGGAATAGAGCCTGATGCATTCGTATATGAGCAACTGGAAGGATGCAGTTGTCCTTAATGGACAGAACAAAGCACCAATAAGTCAGATTCAGGGGGAAAGATCTGAAGGTGAGTCTTGATGTGTTAAGTTTGGGATTCCTGCTTAACATTTAAATGGAGATGTCTGTTTTAAGATATAGTTTCCACATGAAAATATGTTTTCTATTAAGCTCCAACAAGTTTAGTGATGGTTGTATGTAACAGAAAAAAAATGTTGCTGATATAACCCACATATGGGTGATTTTCTTTCTTTCAAAGTTGATTCTCCTGCAGGAAGAAAGGGTTATTTTTTATTCAGTCTTTACTAGTGTACTGACTCCAGCTCTCCACCATGTTCATAGCAGAATTATTCACAATAGCAAATAGGTGGACATAACCTGTGTTTTATTGATAGATAATGGCTAAACAAAATGTCATATACAATCCATAAAATGGAATATTATCCAGGCTTAAACTCTGACATGTGCTACAATATGGATCAACCTTAAGGACATCGTGCTAAGTGAAATAAGCCAATCACAGAAATATAAATACTGTATGACTCTACCTATATGGGATATCTAGAATAGTTTCTTAGAGACAGAAAGTTTAATAGGCATAGAGTCCTGGTTTTGCAAGATGGAAATACTTTTAAAGATTGGTCACACAGCAGTGTGAATGCACTTATGACTACTGAACCCCACACTTAAAAATGGTTAAGATGATAAATTTTCCAACAAACAATTCCTCTTATGTCTTGACACTGCTGACTGCTTTCATCAATCCATGAGGACTTCTCACTTCCTTGTTCCTCTATGCCCCCATTGACACAGGTTGTGGCAGATTTACTATAAAAGAGTTCAAGAATTGTGGGTAAAGGAAGAAATCAAAGTACAGGAATCACCTCAAGTTCAGTGTCAGGTATCACTGGTCCTAGAAAATTACCAGCCACTACTTGATACACACACAGCTATTATCTGATCACAGATCAATTTTGGCCCACCTTGGGCTTCGACTTCACATGATCTTTTCTAGGGTCTTTTTCCCTCCATAGATCTTTCTTCCTCATTCTAAGTCTCCTCATTCCTGTGACCCTCATTTTCCAACTCCAAAGGTGTCCTTGGGAAATTTGAATTTCCTTTGCCTTTATTTTGTAGAACATGCCCTAGGGGCCTCAGTATTTATGTTCAAAGGTCTTATTAAGTATTTTCCACATGAATTATGAATTTAAATGAATTATAAGTTCCAAATGAATTTTTAAAAGAGAAACATTGACATTTACTTAGTATTCTGAATTTGGTTCAATAGGTTTTAGCATTAAATAGTAATATTTTTTCTTCATATTTCTTATGTAAAATATTAAATCATAACATACACCTTATAGATTGAATATTGAGAAAATCTTTTTAACCCAACTGTATATCAAAAGTTATAGTATAATTACACATTTATTGCTCTATGCATATAAGAAATGCATGAAACTACCAGCTTTGTGGCAAACCTCAGCTTCTTGGAACCTCAGATTTCCTTTTTCAAAAGGGGAAGGTCTGAGGTGGAGGTGGCCCTTGTGATCTGGGAGAAGGAATGACAAAAAATGAATGGAAGGAGATACCTGACAAATTGTAATATGAAGAAGGAACTGGATGCCCCGGTACGTGAGGAGTATACATGGTCATCTTTTCTTTTGGTAAAACATTAGGAAAATTGCGATAGGAGACATAGATGAGAAAAAATAAGAAACATTGAGGGAAGAGAAGAAAGTGGTTCAGGTTAGAAATGACAACTGTGTTTTCAAAGCTCAGGGCATCAGTATCAAATATATACATGAAAGAATAAAAAAATTAGCAATAGTGATACAAAAACCAGGACAGATCTACTAGCCACAGGGCAAAAGAGCCCTGAGAAGGAAGACAGCTACATGCTCTCTAGGTCCCCTTTGTAGAGTAAACACGTGTTTTGCTCCATTTGTACATCTGAATATATAAAGGCTTCTGGATTGAATGGCATTTTCCAGATGGAGTCTCCTTCTGTTGAAGCTATCCCAGCGAAGGAATAAAGTGATTCCACTCAAGTGCCAGGACCACAGTGATCTAGTACTTTAAAGGTCTCATGAAGGGTGTGTGTGTGTGTGTGTGTGTGTGTGTGTGTGTGTTTTGTCATGAGGAAGAGATAAGAAATGTTCATCTGTTCCAGGATTGTAAGCCCAGTAGATTCAGGATACCATTCAGAGTCAAGTGCCTCTTGAGCCTGAATATTAAATTCCATGAGGTATAAAGCATGAATTGTAGAATCTAGCTTTTGTATTAGCTCTAAAGGCCATTTTTGTTGTTGTTTATACTTTTTTTGGGTGACAAGCCAAGACAAAATGCTGGGCTACTCTTATGAGAAAAAAGAATCTCATTGTGAGCAGCGCATAACTATGAAGGAAGCTATCTTTGTATGTGGCTTGAAGTTATAGCTGAGTTGTTTCTTGTGTTTTTTTTTTTTTTCCCCTGCTTTTGTATCATTTGAGGAACCAACCAGGAGTAGATACTATGTATACTCACCTAAATTTTAGGTTATCAGTTCATGTTCTTTCATGAATAATTATTAGGGAAAAAATATCTGAGAGGGATTTCTTTAAAATAGTGCCTAGTATAAAGACAAAGAGCTTCAAGTGAGTGCATTTTACTAAGATATGGACATTTTCAAAATAATGTTTTTGTCATTTCAGGATGGGGAGGTGATAGGAAAAAAAATAGCAAACAATGACAATCAAGAAATATGTAGTGTATTAAATGTGTCTTCTGACTGCATTCTACATCAAGAATGATTTCAATATACAGATAAAATGTGCCTTTTCCTTGCCAAGTTGGCCAAATTCTCTTACAAAAGGTGATAGGCCATCAACCCCCACCCAAGGTTTAGGGTAACAATTTTCACCAGGTGTCAATCTAAAGCCCACAGGCAGAAATAAGGCTTTAGTGTTTCAGAGCTTATATAGTTTACATTTTTAACATTAGCTATTTTAAATAATTCAATAATTTATATTTAATTTACAAATTAATTTAGATTTCTATTTACTTTTCCTTGAAATACACATACACATATGGGTAAAAGAAATATTTTGTATCTTGATTCTAGTGGGTACATTACTATGTTTGTCAAAAGCCACTGAACTATATATCTTTGTTTTTAAAAGGTCAAATTGGTATATTTTATTCTCTGTAAATTATTCCTTAATAAACCTAAACAAAAAGAAAAGAAAAAAAAAGAGAAAATCATAGCTATCTATAAACATGTCATCTAGAAATAATTGTCAATATTTTGGCATTTACAGTCTTTTTATTAACCACAATAATTATACATATTGATAGGATTCACCGAGACAGCTTAATACACACATACAACATGCAACTTTAATAATATGCATTCACACATTTTTTATTTTAGCCAAACTTCCCTGCACCCTTCCCAACCTCTCATTATCTACTTTCAGGTTGACAATTGATTTTGTTGGGGTTTTTTGTTTGTTTGTTTTTAGTTTCCATATATAAGAAAGAACATGAGATTCTTGTTTGGCTTACTATGCTTAACACAATATACTCCAGTTTCAAAATACATTTTGCAACAAATGACAAAATTTCATTCTTCATTCTTCATCATGGCTGAATAGTACTCCATTGTGTGTGTGTATATACACACACACACACACACACACACACACACATATATATTATATATATATATATATATATATATACTATATTTTCTTTATTTACCATCTGTTGATGGGCACCTAGACTGATTCCATATCTTAATTATTGCCAGTGTATGTTAATTTAAGTTTTCTTTATATATAATAACTGAAGGTGGGATAGCTGGATCTTATATAATTCTATTTTTAGTTTTCTATAGTGTTTATAGTAATTTACATTCCTGTTCAGTCAATGAAAGTCTTTTTTTTTTCTTCACATCTTGGTCCAAATTTATTTTTGTTTTATAATAGCCACCCTGATTGGAGTGACATGAAATCTCATTTGTTATAGTTTGCATTTCCCCAATTGCTAATGATATTAAACATTTTTTCAAATACTTGATGGCCATTTGTGTTTCTTCTTTTGAGGAATATCTATTAAGATCATTTGTCCAATTTTAACTGGATTACTTGGGGTTTGTAGTTGGTGGTGGTAATGTTTTTAAGGTCTTTGCATATTGTGGGTGTTAACACTGTCAGATGAATAACTGCAAGATATTTTCCCATTCTGTAGGTAGTCTCTTCACTCTATTGATTTACCCCTTGTACAGAAACTCTTTAGTTTGATGGAATCCCATTTGTCAATTTTTTTTCTGTTTCCTGTGCTTTTGTAGTATTATCCAGAAAATCATTGGGTGTTTCCTCTGTGTTTTCCTCTAGTAGTTTTAGAGTCATAGATCATTAAGGCCTTTGATCCATTTTGAGTTCATTTTTGGTTTAGGGTAGTTGTTCTATGCATTAAATCACATCATCAGTAAACAAGGATAGTTTTACTTCCTCTTTTTATCCCTTTTATTTCTTTCTCTTGCCAGATTGCTCTGACTGAAGTTTCTGGTACTGTATTGAATAACATCAATCTTGTTTCAGATCTTAGAAGAAATGCTTTCCACTTTTTACCATTCAGTGTGACAGTGGCCATGGGTTTGATACACAAAGTGTTTATTTTGTTGAGGTATGATCCTTTTATACCTAATCTTTTCAGGCTTTTATCATGAAGAGATGCTAAATTGTATCTAATGCTTTTTTCTGCATCTATTAAAATGATCACATGGTTATTATTCTTCATTTTATTTATGTGATGTATTATGTTTATTTATTTGCATATGTTGAACTATCATCAGTGATATTGGTCTTTAATTTTAGTTTTTGGTTTTAGTGTGTGTGTGTCCTTATCAGACTTTGGTAACAGGATGATTGCCCTAACCGAAGGAGTTCAGAGGGGTTCCTTCCCTTTCAATTTCATAAAATAGTTGGAGTAGTATTGTTGTTAGTCCTTTCTTAAAAGTTTGGTAAAATTCAGGAGTGAAGCTAGTTGGGCCTGAGCTTGTCTTTGTTGGAAGATATTTTATAACTAATTCAATATTTTTACTTGTTAGTGGTCTACTCATGCTTTCCATATCCCTTTGGTTCAATTTTGCTAAGTCACATGTGAAGATATTCATCCATTTCCTCTAGATTTTGTAGTTTGCTACCATTTACTTTTCCTGGTAATTTCTGTAGTATCAGTTGTAATGTCTTGTTTTTACTTCTAATGTTATTTGAGCACTCTATCTCTTTCTCTTTTGGTTAGTCTAGTTTAAGTTTTGTCAATTTTATCTTTTCAAGGAACCAATCAATACTTTGTTTCTCTGAATATTTGTGTTATTCTTTTAGGCCATATTTTATTTATTTTACTCTGATCTTTATTCTTTCTTTCTACTAATTTTGGGTTTTATTTTTTTCTTGCTTTTCTAAATTCTTGAGATAACTTGTTAGTTTATTTATTTGAAATCTTTCTTCTTCTTTTGATGAAGGCATTCATTTCTATGAATTTCCCTCTTAGTACTGCTTTGTTGTTCCATATAGGTTTTGCCAATTTTTCCCCCATTTTCATGTATTTGAAGTAATAAAAACTTCAAGGAAGTTTTTAATTTTCACTTCTGACTTTCTCAGGGATCAACTGTTGGTTCAAAAGTGTGTTGTTCAGTCTCCAAGTATTTCTATAATTTCTAAAGTTTCTTTTATTGTTGGCTTCTAGTTTTTTTAATATAAGTTTTTTAGTTGTCAATGGACTTTTATTTTATTAATTTACATTTGGTGCTTAGAATCGAACCCAGTGCCTCACACATGATAGGCAAGTACTCTACAACTGAGCCACAACCTCAGCCTGACTTTTAGTTTTATTTCATTGATACTCTTAGGTAGATAAAGAATTATATCTTCTTGATGACTTGATCCCTTGGTCATTAATTATACATTGACCATCTTTGTCTCTTCTTACTGTTTTCATTGTAAAGTCTATTTTGTCAGATTTAAGTATTGCTACTCCTGCTTGTTTCAGGAATCCATTTTCTTGGAATACAATTTTCCATACCTTTACTTTCAGTCTGTGTGTGTCTTTATTGGTGAGATGAGTTTCTTGTAGGCAGCATAATGTTGGGTATTGTTTTAAAATCTATTCAATAATTCTGTATATTTCATCAGATAATTAAGATCACTTACATGTTGAGTTATTTTTTAAAGGTACAGACTGTCATTTTGTTGATTTTTTTTCTGGTTATTTTGAATATTATTTACTCTTGTTTTTTTTTTCTTTTCTCATTTATCTTTGTGGATTGATGGTTTGCTGTATTGATAATGCCTGATTATTTCCCATTTCCCTTTGTGTATATTTTCCTTTAGTGTACTTTATAATTCCACATGCTATTATCATGGCATTTATTTTTCCTCCCTTCAGCATCCTTTTATAAGGTTGGTCAGGAATTCCTTCAGTTTTTGATTGTTTTGCAAAGTCTATACTTCTTCTTTTCTGAAAGATACCTTGCTGGGTATTATATTCTTGGTTGGCAGTTATTTTCTTTCAGGACATGAAATATGTCATCCCATATCTTACAGAACTATAGGATTTCTCCTAGCGAAATATGTTAGTCTAATGTGATTATACTTGAATGTGACTTGGTATTTTTTATAGATTTAATTTTGCTTTTTGTCCTGTACATTTGATGTTTGACTGTAATATGTATTGGTGAGAGGTTTTCTGTTTATGTTTCTTTGGGGTTCTATAAGCCTCCTGAATATGGATGCCTAAGATTGGCAAAGTTTTCTGCTATTATTTTATATAATAATAATGCTGGTAATGCTGATGTTTGATTATTTTATGGTGTCTCAAAGACCACGAAGTTGCTCTACATTCTTTCTCATGATTTTTTTTTTCTTTTTCTGTTTGAATGTAATATTTTGAAAGGAACATCTTTATATTCTGATGTTCTTGCTTCAGCTTGATCTAGTTGTATTTTTGAAGCTTTCAAATAAGTTTTTAATTTGACTTATTGAGATCTTTATCCCCAAGATTTCTGTTTCTTTATTTTTCCAAATCCTATCTATTTTCTGAATTTCTCATATGTATCCTGCATTGTCTTCTCAATTCTACTTATTTGTTTATTTTTATTGTCTTACATCTCATTGAGTTTTTAAACAATCATTCTTTTCAATTCTTTATCAGGCAATTTATCTACTTCAGTATATTTGGAATATGTTACTAGAGTGTTATGAACTTTATGAATTGTATTACTGTGTGTGTGTACATATATATGTTTATCAATATGTATGTATTCAAATATATATATATGCATGTATATGTGTGTGTGTGTGTGTGTGTGTTTGTGTGTGTGTGCCATCATAATATGTTGCTATGTCGAGAATTGTGCATCTGGTGGAATGGATAGCTCTATCATTTTTATGTGATAGTTTTATTAGTGAGTAATTTTCTCTTTAAGAGGTATAAGGGATATTGGTTTATTGTACAATGTTGAGTTTTCTTTCAGCCAAACAACATAATATAGTTTCTGTGTAGCTTCTTTGGCTGTGATTAGGGCGTTTGGGCACAGTGTGCACAATATCAGAGTCAGAGAGAGACACTCTTTATGTAGGTCATGCAGGAGTGGGAACATTACGGTGGTTCAGGCAGGTGTGGTGTAGATAGCAGTGTGTGACTACTTCCACAATGAAAATGGTCCCCCCTTTGAGATGATGGGAGTTTCCTCGTGAAACACTGATAATGCCTCTATTACTTGAATGGGTCTCTGATACTGTCTGTACCAGTAGTGGTAAAGGGCCAAGCATGCTGGACCTCAGACTAGAAACTTCTATGAACCCAGGTGCTCTGGAGGGAGAGGGAGGGGACAGAAATCACAGCATCCATTCTATGGCACTTATACCCACTCCTATCAGGAGTGCATGATCAGACAAGGTGTGATCTGCGTGTGGACCTGCATGGGTGTGGTGCCAGAAGAAGTTTTGTAGTATTTCTTTCTGCTGTTACTGTTACCAAAGTTTCAGAAGCTCAGCCTAGAGAAAAACCAATGTCCAAGAGGTAAGTATTGGAAAGAAAGAGAGGTATTTATTCAGTGACAAAAGAATGGAGAAGAAGGAGCTTTGTTCACAAATAACCTTCTCAACTCCTTGGGGTTGAGGGGTTATAGATATAGGATAGAAATAATGAAAGAAGGGAATAGGTTAATAAAGGAGAGAAATATTCATATGTTTTGTGGGAATAAGTAAAGATCTTTCAGAAACTCTTTGCCACCTCTTTTCATTCTTTAATAGCCTAGGGCTTCCAGTTATGGTGACTGATAGCTATCTTTAGCCTTGAAAGTGAGGGGCAAAGGGAGAGGAAGAAACTAGGCAAATCTAGGTCATGTTAACACCATATTATAGTTTGGATCAAACATTTCCCAAGTCTTCATGCAGAACTGAATAAAATTTGACCCTAGGGTTAAGGCAACAGAGGAGACAGACAAATATGAAAACAGAGATGCCAAGCCTTTTCATCCCATTCCTGTCACCCATCAGACATATGTAGGCCCAAGTGAAGAAGAGTTAGTGTTTTCAGCAAAATTGACCTTCAGGTCTCTGAAGAGTAACCTAGGCAACCAATATATTATAACCCACAGTTCAGAGATGTTGCCTTTAGCAAAGCTAGTGGGAGACTAATAATGTATTGCCTAGCTGTATGTGTTAGTCAGTTTTTCATTTCTGTGACCAAAAAACCCAACAAGAACAACTTAAGGGAGAAAAAGTTTATTTTGGCTTATGATTTCTGAGGTTTACTTCATGATGGGCTGACTCCATTGCTCTTGTCCAAAGTGAGGCAGAACATCTTGACAGAAGGGCATGGTAGAGGAGTATTACTCTATTTGTGGTGGCCAGGAAGCAGAGAAAAGGTGAGGGGAAAGGGCCACAGAGAAAAAGAACCCTACCCGGGCATGTCCCCAATACTCACCTCTTTGAGCCATACCCTACATGTCCTCAATTATCACCCAGTCTATTCAAACTGGGATAGAGTAATTAGGTTCCAGCTCTGACACTTCTATCACTTTGCCTATGAATATTTCTGAATTAACATCAGAGCTTTTCAGGAACACCTTATGTCCAAACCATAACACTGTATGAATTCCCAAATTAGTGATTTTTTTAAAGTCAATTCAGAGCAAGTTAAGTTAGAGTGTTTTATTTAGGTTTTTCCTAATTAACATTACTGTGGGCGTGCCTTGCTTCAGACCCCTCCTAGCTGTGCACACTCCTGTTTGTGAGGCAGCAGCATGGAGCTTCCAGCCTCCTCTTAACTGTAGTGACCATTTGAGAGAGAAATGAGTAGCAGCTAGAGACTGCACAATTCCCTTCAGCTGAAGCACCCACTGACAAAAATTCCTCTCAGCTGAGGTACTAGCTGGCAAAATTCCTCTCAATTGAAGTGCTCCTCAGCAAAATTCCCTTCAGCTGTTCCTGGGAGTGAGAATGGAATGTAGCAAGCAGGAGGCAAAGTTCCTCTCTGGACTTTTTAAGTGGTACACCCACGGAGAAGAGCAAGTCAAGGCTGAGCGCCCTTTTTCAAGACATCCCAGCACACCTCTGTGGAACCATAGTGTTTTTTCTCCACCTTGTTAGTAACAGGTGCTAACCTGTAGTGTTGGGGAGAGGGGTGGCGGGGAATGTGTGAGAAACTATCTTCACTCCCTGCACCAGCATGAAACCAATTTCCAGTGGCTAAGCCCTTGGTCCTGTAGGCCTGGCTCCCAGACCCTCCAGTTCTTGAGGGAAGCATCCTCTTGTCTCCTCTGTCTGACAACACCTGCTTCCTACAGTGCAGCACTCTGAGCAGGTTTGTGTCAGTGTCACTCTAGTGAGACAATTTTAGTTTGTGAGTCAGCTCTCCACCAAGTCCCTGCAGTCCAATGTCTGTTGGGTCCCAGGGACGAAAATATGCAGAGGTTTCTTACCCAGAGAGCAGTCCAAATTCAGAAAATAGTTTCCTTTGCCAGATGGTTCCTGGCTTCAGCACCCTAAAGTTTCTCTGGGAGTCAGTGAATCCCTTTTCAAAAATATTGCAGGCTTTAGGTTATTTATCTAGTTAGGCTGCAAGGTCATTCATGTTGTCAAACTTTCCAATAACTAGGACTAGTACTATCCATACTAATACTATTTTTTGGATTCTCTCTTTTGCCTTTACTCCTGCAGAGGACACTCCTCTCTTCCAGCTCTGGAGCAGGGAATATTTTATTTCTTTTATTCTGCCCTTGTCCAAGATCTCTGGATCTTACAGGGTTTTCATTTATCTCCTGTTAATTTTCAGTGTTTGCTGACTGTCACTCACCTTAGTATGCAGCTGTACTCCTGTTGCTTTGGTTCCTCTTTGTGGAAGAGCAGGTGAGTGTTGGATGACTCTGTTCAGCCATCTTCTACATGTTTATCCTGAATATTCACTTTTGCATCATGATCAGTTATATCATGTGGTATCAGTATATTTCAAAGGCATTTCATGTACTCTCATGTATTATGTTGATGTCTGCAGAGAATTCTATTATTATGACTCCACTATCATTTTTCAAACCAAACTTTTGGCTCAGTTGTGATAGTTGGTTCTGTAAACACTGTTATGTTGAACTTATTTGTGAATACATCTGCTGTTCTACTCTAAGATTATTTAATTAGAGTAAGCTCCAAAAATATGGAATTGCTGTGTCAATATAAGAATATTTTTATATTTTTACAGGGATTAACTAATTTTCTTATTTGTAAAAATTCAGGCAGGATATGAACATTGGGCACAGGAGTCTTGATGGATGGTCTCATTTGAATTACAAAATAGTCACAGCTTTCGTTGGTAATTACTTGAAGTTCAACTTTGAGTGCAAAGTCCTCTTCAGATGGTTACTGAAGGATGGTTGCTTCCTCTACTTTTCTTTACAAAATGTTCATCAGGTTTTGCTTGCAGCTCAGGCGGGCCATGATTTTTCATCATTCTCATCTTTCTGATATAATGAGAGTGTGGAATTATTTGCTCAACTGTTTTTGCTCTACTTTCTTTACTGGGGTCAGTCCCTATATGTCCCCTCTATAGTAACCCTTTCTAGGGAAGACATACACTTTCCACCCCTTCATGTGAGCCTTATGCATGTGACACTGAGGCCAATGGAAGTGATGCTGGCTGAGACTGAGAAAAATCTCTACAGACCCATCATTGCTGCTTTCCTCCAGAGAAGAGCTTATTATAGATGGCAGCAACATTTTTAGCTTGACTCTCTCAGTGAAGGAACACATGGAACTAAGCAGCAATTGACTCAGACTTATGAATGAGAAATATATTTTTTCCATTTCAAGCCACTGGGATATTATTATAAAACTAGTGAAAGCTGACCAATAGAGATTCAAAGCTGTGTCTATCTGGAAAACTGTTTAGTCTTCTCCCATTACTAAATTGATGGAGTTAGTTTTATTATGTTCTGGTTTTAAAAAGGAGTTACAAATTCCATGTTGACTTCAACATGTACTTTAATATATTTCTTATGAATATTATATATTAGACATTTGTTTAGTTGCAGCAGCACAGAAATTTTATGCTTATTTTCATGCCCACATAAAACTGGATTTGGAAGTGAATTTATTGCTGATAGCCTAAACCATCCATTGTATGTAATAGATTCATTTATCTCCTATACCTATAAAATTCTAATTATATACTATTCTTGAAGTATTTAGAAAATAGTCTCTGAAATGATTGTCTGTGTTCCTTAATTGGTTCAGATAAGGAAGTTTGTTAAGTTAAAGAACCTTGGGTAAGTTATTGATGGCTATAAAATAAAATCTTTGTAGAATCCTACAGTTTCATAGGACCTTTAATTTACTTGTAAATCCAAGGAAAGACTCCAGATTTACAAAAATTCCTTTCTTCTACATGGGAGGCTAGGATAGGGGGTTTGACAGTGTCTGCCCTGAAGTGTATTGGCTGGGAGTCACTGCAGTAGTTGGGGTCAGTCATCCCCTAGTGTAGGTGCTCAGGAGAGTGTAGGTATTTTTGTTCCAGACAGTACTAGTGTTCTTAATTAAGATATTAAATAAAAGGGTTTTTGTGTCAATAAAATCAGTATTATGCACAAGTGCACAGACACATACACACACACACACACACACACACACACACACACACACACACAACGCCATACACAAAATGGAGTAGTCTCAATAAAATTGTTGAGGTTGTAAGTTAAACACATTTAGGGAACAAAGTGTTCCCAAATGAGTGTGATATGTCTTTCCATCCCCCTCCCCTGCCTTCTCCTTTGCTCAAAGTGGTGATAAGAAGATTGTCACTGCTCTTCTGTCTTGTTGTGTAATATGCTGCCATGATCTGTTTTGGCATCTGTGACTTGGAGCTTGCAAAGATTTGTTTTTGCTCAGTGTTGGGATGTTCTACCACTAGGCACTGTCTGTTCTAACATGGTCTTTCTCCAGGATGTTTATTTCCTGTAGATTTTTCTCTCTGTATTGTTCCTCAGTATGCTGTACTACTGCTGCTGTTATCCTAAGCCTGAAATTTCCAAAAGGCATTTTCTTTTTTACATATATATATATTTTTTTTTTCCTGACACTTATCTCATCTTTAAGTATTCTTGCCTGCCTGTGTTCTCTTAGTCCTAGTAAAGCAACACATTTCCTGTGATTTGGCAGTTCTGAAGAACATTCCTAACAGCTTGACACACTTTATTATTGGAAGTCCAGTTACTTTCAGGCTACCTTCAAACACCTCACTTTAACAAACTAAATACCCACCAAACAACTCAGACAAGTGATTCTCTCAAAAGGAAATTAAGATAATAAAAACCTTTATGACTTCATGAGGTTTTCTTATTTTTATTGTAAACCTTCTACTCACCACAGTTCTAAAGGTTGTTGAGATCAGTTTACTGTCACCTCAGGTCTTTTACTTTTCAAATCTCTTCTCACTTAATTTATGTGATTCATACATATATAGATGAATATGTCCTAACAGGAAATAATGTTTTAGAACCAGGAGTTCTCTGTGGATAATGAAGTGAGCATATTCTTGAAAAAGCCAGATTACTGTTGGACAATTTATTCATTGATTGACATATTAATTCAATATATTTATTCAGAGCTTAAGTTTTATTGATATTGCTCCTAGGGATCAGTGTTTTTCCTTAATTGGAATTATTATTAAAAAGTAATTTCATGGCAAAGTTATCTCATGTACATGTATATATTTGCATATAATATTACTTTTTCAAAGTAAAAAAGAATTTTAATGTTTCTCTATTTTAAAAACAATGCATAATTTGTGAAAATATGTCCAGATTTTTATTACAAAGATGTTTTATTAAACACAGCTAAAAATTACAAAATTTCTATTTAGGTCTTAAATTTTCAACATAGTTTTTAATCTTATATTTCTGTGTGTTGATATTAAATTTTATCCATTTCTCCCACATAGAAGGGACAATTATTTTAATAAGTGATTATGTATTTGTAACCTATTGCAGCATATGAAATTACTCCAGAATTGAGTGGCTTAAATAATAAATACTCATTGTTTCATAGTTTATGTTGGCCAAGATCCCAGCAACACTGCTGGATTGGTTCTAGCTTAGTCTCTTGCATTTGCACCATTAGCTGGAACTGTGCATCTGAAACCTTGACCAGAGCTGGAGGGACTACTATACAAGCAGCTCAGTGACATGGTGGGCAGTTGGTGTTGGTTGTTGCCTGGAGTATGAATGTGTATGTATGAGAGAGTGCATAAGACAGATCCCAAATAGCCCATCACCTACTTTCCATTATTCGGCTTTATTCTATCAATTAGAAGCAAGCTAGAAAGCCCACTTCATACTCAAGGAGAATGGAATGGTGTGAATATCAGAAGGCAAGGATCACTGGGAGCCATTTTAAAGATTGTCTAATAGTCAGTTGTAAATAATAAGAAGTCACAAAACCTTTGCTTAAATCAAAGAAGAATTTATAGAAACAAATATATAGTATCTTTTAGAAACCCAGCAGGAGGTATAGTTATGCCTTGTGAAAGAATTTGTTAAAACAATACCCAAGGAAGCTCCTTTGTTTCTGTGGATATAGATTTTCCTCTTGGCTTCTTTTGGTGCCCAGGTGGCAAAGGGGTTCCAAAATCCCAACATAGTTTTTCAACTCAGCCGTCAACAGGGACCAACTGCAATTGCTTTGTTTTGATTGCAAATTCCTGAGAGGGAGACTCTTATTAGTACAATTGAATCTTGTTTCAATGTATGTGATGGGGCAGGGAGAGTTAGGAGTGGTCAAGAGAATGAGAATGAGGATGAAAGGTTTCACTTGGGTTTAGTAACTTCTTTGGCCCCAGATTTTTGAGAACCTGAACTTCTCAGAGGAGTAGTGAAGGTCTGTTAATCCATCCATTAAATGATTTAAGTCCAATGCAATTCTGAGACTTTATATTTTATATATTCAGCATAGCTAACAATTTTGATTTTTCCCAATTATAATATTGTAAAAATTATCTATCTTAAATATATAATATTTTCATTTCTGATTCCCACGAAATTTTATAAAGTAATGGACAACGTACAGTGAGCTACATGCTCAGACTTTTTCTTAATGACTATTTTGCACAGGCAACTGTTTTATAGTTAGCATTTTTGCATTTTCCAACACATTGTAGACTTTTCTCATATAACTAAATATAGACATATACAATTATTTTTAATGACTACACTACTACACTTTGCATGGTGCTCCATAATGTTTCCAGATTTCTATCGATGCACATTTGTTTTGGTTTCTAGCTATTCTCTCTTATCAATAGGATATCCTTATACTATATCTTTGAACACTTGTCTAATTATTAGTGTGTATTTTTAGGAGTGGAATTGCTAGGTCAGTGAATACGCATTTGAAATTTTGAAACAGATTGTCAAATTACCCTAGGGGAAGGATTTTTGCAGTTTATAGTTCTATCAGAAGTCTTTAAGGGTGACTGTTTCTCTCAACCTCATTAAAGCTGACTATTATCCACGTTTTTAATCTTGGCAATGATGTACATGAAAAGTGATATTTCATTGTTGCTTTAATTTGCGTTTAAAATCTCATCCTTAGAGCAAGAGTCTTGGCTAGAGTGTATCAAGTTAGAGCCTCAGGGATCCCAGAAAGTGCAAAAATCAGGGGCTATCAGAGATTTATTTTTATGCCTTTATTCATATAATTTGCAACCACTGGTACTAGGCCTACACAATTGTGTTAATAGCCCTGTCTGGTGGGCACATCAGTAAAGAGCTTTTTGTCCCATCAGATTTTTATGCTGGACATCTAGTCTCCATTCTTGACTTTGTACTAAATCAGTGAACAGTTACTTGTCAAATTCAGCCCTACCTCTTTGCCTTCCAGACTTCATCTCTTATAGCAACAGGGATTATTCACCAAACATCTTCACAACTAATTTGCTATTGAGTGAACAATGGAATGTAAAAATCAATTGCTCTTTCCCTTTCCAGTGTAGCTTGGAAAGCCTGTGACCTGCAGATTGGAGAGGGCCCTCAAACACCAGCAATTGCTTCCACAAAACAGGGAATATTAACAGAGACTGAGAGAAGTTCTTCCTTTTGATTTTTACAGTGTTGTACCAGTTTTCCAAGGAGGGAAAATTGTGTTGTGTGTGCTGTGATTTTCTTTGCTTTGGTTCACACAGCAGTGCATCTGTGATGTGTGGTTGTATTACTCCTGGTTTTAGTGCTGGTGTGATTTTATTCACTGTTCTTGCCTCTCTTTGTTTTTCTTTCAGTCACTTTTTTGATGACTGTGACAGGGTGTGGAGCAAGTGGTAATATGATTCTTTCAGTACCCTCTTTCCTGGCAGTTAACATGTTGGAATTTAATCTTGTTAAGGCATCCAACATCCAATTTTTGTATTAGTTTGTGTCTGAAAGTCAGTTATGAGTCAAGCATCCAGGCTTACTTGGAGAACTAATCTCAGTATCACCTGAAAAACTTTTGAAGTAAGGATGCATGTCTGTCTTCACACCTATTATTAACTATAATGCCAGTGAATTCAGGGGTCATATTAATGAAGCAAAAATAATTGATGATTACTAGATAGAGGATAATAAGAACAACAAGAGCACAGTGACTTACAATTCCTATGCCTCCTGAGAAGACTACTTCAACCTTTGATTTCCTAATTGAGTATGGAAAAATGTGGTCCTGCTATAATACCCAGGAGGTCACATAGTGGCACACTTAACTCACTTGCATGTGAAGGCAACAAATGAACAAAAGTCAAACCTTACATCATAATTTTTCTCTTTAAAATGAATTCCATTAACCATCAGTGAATTACTTAACCTGGTGGCTTATGTGAACTTAATGCCCATCAATCCTTAGCTTATCCCAAGCACCATTGCCCCAATTATTGATTTTAGTCCTCAAAAAGAGTATTATTTTGTTCACTTTGTTAAAAAGGCATCAATGTGCATATTTTATTTTCAAAATTTTCTTATTGTAAAGAAATTAGCCAAGTGGAAAATACTAGTTTTCACATAGTCTTTGATTGGCTTCTCACCTTTTTGCCCTAGCTCTTGTCTTGAGCATAGGATACTTTATAATTATCATCTAATTCAGAACCCTCGTGACAATGAAAGCACAGCAAATGTGAATTTGGACTGTAGGATCAAAGAGGGACTTTTAGACTCATTGTTTTGCTATGGTCCCAGAAGAGCAAGCCTAAATCCATTATGATAAAGGAATAAGGTACATTTTATAATTTGTCCAGAGAATTCAGAAGCAGGTGTTTATGTTTCATAGTACATGGAAGAAATAAATAATTCTTCAGCATTTTCTTGCTTCCACACCAAAATATCTCTCTAAGAGCAGATTATTCCTCCCCACAAAGTCTCCCTGCTTTGGGAATTCCATCTGTATCTCCTGCCCTTTGGGTTCAGTTTGGTAGTGGGACAACCTTCTGTGGGACCTTTGGCTTAATCATTCTCCCAGAGGGCTTTTGTGCTGTCCAATCTTGAGTAGGATATTACAGAAGTAACCCAATAACGCAGGTGTAGTTTATCTTTTCTTTTCAGTTCAGAGTGAGAAAGTTTGAAATTCTGGGTAAATTCTGGTTCTCAAGAGTTTTCTATGAGTCATGTTTGATCCTATTTTTCTGCCAATAATATTAAAGTCCTAGGCATGGTATTTGGATAATTAACAATAAATGTATATTTTGAATGATTTATAGTCTTAGATTTAAGTATTGGAAGACAACTTCAAATTGATCTAAACCAAGTTCATTAACTATCATGTTCTAGTTCTCAATCCTTCAAAAATAAACTAAACAATGAAAGACTCTAGGCATTTTGCTTTTCGTAAGAGTCTGGGTTAGGACTTGAGATAAGGGATGGCTTATTATGTTTCTTTTATATTGCTGTGGTTTTAGCTTAATTATATTAATGATTGCCGAAAGTGATACCTATTATAATGATAAATAAGCAGGTATAAATGAAAACTTTAGAGAGAATATCATACATGTGCTGATGATTTTATAAAATTTCTTTTCAGATTAATTCATACATAATTAAAAGAAAAATAGTCCTAGGATTATAATGCAAATGAGTAGCTGATGCTTCACCACCTCCTCCCCCAAAATTTCTTTTAACTATTTCTTTAATTTTATCTTCATATGTGGAAGATAAAAGAAGCAAGCAAGCTTTAAAACTATAAAACAACATATGCCACTTACATTGTCTTATGACTATCTAAAATTTAGCTCCCTCAAATAATTGATTAGATTTTAGCTATCTTACATTTCTGATGACCACATACCTTTTTCAGCTAAAAATCCATAGTAAGCACTTATATGATTATATTTTCATAAACATTGCATAAAATTGGGTCATTTTGTATTTTGATTGCATTTTATTGGAACTTTTGTATATTTTTTCCTAGAGTTAAATCTCTTTCAATTTTCTCATTTACTTCGTTTTCTACTTTCTTCTCATTCATTTATTTCTAATTGCTCAGAGTGAGGAAGCTTCTCTCCTTTTTAGTTCCTAGCATCCCTTCCCCAATCTATGGGCACTAATGGAACAGAGAGAACTGCTACTCAGTGCACAGACCTCCCTCCTCCCACCACTATACCTTCTCTCTCTCCCATTCTCTTTATTCTTCTGTGATTAATGTGGTTTTAAAGCAGAGCGATGACAATATGTGTTTAATCCTCCATGAGTAACAGAGATTTATTTGCCATGCTCTTTAAATATTTCATCTCATTTTCTCATCTATTTGAAGAGTTGATATTACTATCACTGTTGTCCAAGAAGTTTAGAAGTATGAAGGGGCTTGAGTATTCAAATTTGTTCATGTAGTAGGTCTGAGATTTCAAAAAAGTCAGTGGCCTCTAGAGTCTATCCTTCCTCATTCCACCATCACAGAATGTCTTCTTATTATAGACACACATTTAATTATACACATTGGTGTGTTTCATTATGGTATATTGATACATGCATATGATGTTATTTCATCAAAATCACTCCAGTAACTCCTCTGAGATCTTCCCTTTACCCTAATGTTCTCAAAATGTCTCTTTAATGTGACAGTATTGACAACTCCTGAACATTTTTTTTAATCAAGATAATATTTTAAATGTTGTGATTTTTTTGTTTGTTTTGTCACTGGCCTACCAAGTTTAACAGTTGATCAGATATAGGCAGAAAAGGGAATATATAATGAGCATGTCTGAATTCTAGAATATTCAAGAATAATTAATTTCAACCTTCACAGAGAAGCTAGAGAACCGAGGAGAGACAGCAGTGCTTAGGGAGTGAAGCACTTGATCAAAAGATATCTGGTGACTCTGTACAATTGTTGGGAAATAAAGTAAAAAAGAAATCTGAGCCAAGCATATTGGCACAGGCCTGTTATCCCAAGCAACTGGGGAACTGAGGCAAGAGGATCATAAATTCAGGGCCAGTTTCAGCAACTTAGCAAACCATGTATCAAAATAAGAATATAAAGGGCTGGGGAATAGCTCAGCGGTAGATTGCCTTGTGTTCAATCCCCAGTAGTAAAGAAAGAAAGAAAAAACAAACAAACAAACAAACAAACAAAAAAACCCCAAACACCAAATCTGTAAGTATGCAACACATGCAGAGGAGAATACTTTTTAGGGCCAAAATCACAGGAGTTTATTGTGCCAGACATACCCGATTTCCATTGTTTTATAAAGTTATATAGTGAATGAAGAGGACATAAACAGCAGATGGAATCTATTAGAGTTTTAATAAAACCACAGTATGCTAGAAAATGTTAGGTTAAAAAAAAATTAGTGTATCTTTGTATGCTGTTATTGTTACTAAAAACTAACTAAAGCTGAGTATTTCTTTTAAAAGGTGAATGTCAGCCTGCTGAGATGACCAACATTTCCACAAAACAGACTGTAGGACCACTTGTAAGCCTGCTGCATTGAAAATCTTCATTGACCTAGGTAGTGAGTTCATATTTGAGGAAAAGAAACATTAATATGTGAACGCAAGTTGTAGAAATAATCAGAGATGCTTTAGAGTTCTGTTGAAACTGTGTAGTACAGAACAAAGAGCTATAGAATCCAATACACAAAAATGCATAAAATATTTTAATTTTAAGACTGTTAAAAACTGTGGCAACATTTGTGGAATTCAAGTTTTTTGATTATACATCACTTTTTATTATGCAAATTCTAAAGTTTTGACAACTGATGTTTTGCTTCACTTAGAAAGCGGAAATGAAATGGACATTTTACAAATGGACAGATTACAAATGTACTTACCAGGTTATAAGGAAATAATTTTTAGTTTAGAGATGGAAAAACTAATCCCCAAAGAGATAGGTTAATTCTCCTATTTTCTGATATAGTGGTTAAGTTATTAAATAAGTTTTTTCTGCATACTCTTATTTTAATGAGGCATGGTTTTTAGAAAAGATTAATTTATAAGAAACAAAATTTAAAAATCACTTAACTAATTTTCAATGATTCAGCTGTCATCAACATACTCTGGAAAACTAGTGAGTCAGAATATTATAAATGCAAAATTCTCCTTCATAATTTTCTAAAGGCATTCTATTTATTTTCCTAAGAGAACTACTTCATTTGATCCTTACAGATATTGTTATGCTTTTGAGTACTAGTGAGAACAAACATCTTTATTCCTACAACAGACACTTTAGGCCTAATATGTGTAATAGTGATGCTAGACTTGGGGGGTGGAATGGTAAATTAATATATAACATCCCTTTCAGATGAGCTCTCATTGTAGTGGAGAATTAGGTTTTATATTATGGCTATAGCAGGTGATCTAATTAATTTTTCCTTATTTCTAATGCCCATGATTTATGACTTTTGCAGTAGCTATCATATAATTATTCTGACATTATATGCATATGGTTCTGCTAGATAGCCATGGCTATGACATTTAGTTCCTTAGCAACTGCAACTGTACCTTGGAAAGAAAAAGAAATTGTCATAAAATACAGTAGGACATTAAGTCCTTATCAAAAACTGTAGGTTAACCTGCCATATTATATATTTTGGTATGCAGTAAAAAATGTTTCAGATTGAAAGCATTAATATAAAGTAACATTATTTTCCTGGAGATTTCCCAAGGTTGGATGTTGTCATTGTTGCATAAATAATGTAGGTAGGGGTGGTTTACTTTACACCCTTGCACAGGGAGTGTGGTGTGCCATTAACAGAGTAGGGCCTGGGTGCTTTCCAGATTTGCAGTCTGCTACTTTAACTTCACATAATTCTGAATTTAAAGGGACATTCTTGAGGCTCTAGGTGCTCTCAATTTGAGGGCTTTCACCCTATATCAAATATACAACAATATACCTGGATTCTTATTAAATATAATCAATATATTTCTCCAAGCATTATGTTGAAAGAAAAGAACCTGTCAGAGAACAATCAGAAGCCAAACCCTTCCTGCTCACTGCCTACCTAAAAACACTCTGGATTAATTTTGTCCCTATCCCTATCCCTGAGAGAGTCCTTATAACCCATCAGCTTACTTTTTGTCAAAAGTCCTTTGGTATTTTTACCAAAAGAGTTATGTCATAATAAGTGGATCCATTCCAGTGCAATGCTCAATCCCAACTTCAGAGTAAAGATTTTCTTCTTCCCCTACATGTATCTGGGGCCCACTCTTGCTCTTGAGGTACTTTGTTTGAGTCTTTGAAAAGCCCCATTGCTGGGCCCTCCAGCTGAGCTTCCTGGATGCAGTCAGTGCCTCTGGGACTGTCCCCTGCTGCACACACCTCCCCTTCTGCATCTGATAGCTCATTTTCCTGAGGCTCTGATTTTGACCAAAACATTCTCAGCAGGACCTTTTAAAAAATGTCCTGAGATAGGCATTAGGTACCCAAGTCATGCTTTTTTTGTGTCATCACTGAGAATACAGCTACTTTCTAAAAGCTGCCCGATGTGCAAATATAGGTGATGTCTGCTCACCACTGATGTGGACATCTTTTTTTTTTTCAGATGCAAGTTAGCTACAAGTGTTCTGTTTGCCCAACTATAGGACACACATATAATATGGCCCAGACTTCAAGAATTTTCTCTAAGGCAACTCTTGACAATTTAAAATCAGTATGGAAGCAACAGTCCTTACTGGGAAGGATGTGAGTTGTGAAACCAGAGTCAAGTGGGTTCCAATCCATCGCCCTCTTCCATAGACCCTGATATTGTATAAGTTACAGGAAAAGACAAGTACTTAACTACATTGATTCTCAAATTAGTTAATTGATAATTCTTCAACATTTTTCATGACATATATTAATAATATAGTACATATATAAGATTATAGAACAGGATAAAAATTAGATAAAATATAAAGGCAAAACAACATGGGAACAGAAACTTTAAATATAGCCAGTTAATTTTTGTGCACAAGTGCAGGCCCTCCTCATTGTTCATCAAACCCATGACATATAATAGTCACTCAATTACATGGTGGTCATCATTACTGCAGGTGTAGACACCTTGTTGTGTGAAGATATATTTGTTTCTATTTTACACTCAGTTTCAATTCTGTGAAGGTTATCATGAGAAAATAGAAATGAATGTATTTTGAAATAAGGATGGACTGAGCAGGAAGAGTGAATTGTCTTGATGAATAAAAATAAAATTCTGCCTAAACTAAAAGCAATCTCTCTGAACCTACTATAGTAGCCAACACAATAGATGGAGGAAATAAATTGTGATTTATTTATACAAAAAAGCAAATATTTATGTAACCATTGTAGGTAAGGAAGGACACATTAAAGGTAAATTATTTGAATGATTTTTGTTTTTTGTGGATACTGTGACATTAATTGGTACCTAACATTTTGTGAAATA
This sequence comes from Tamias sibiricus, assembly GCA_025594165.1. Taxonomy (NCBI): domain Eukaryota; kingdom Metazoa; phylum Chordata; class Mammalia; order Rodentia; family Sciuridae; genus Tamias; species Tamias sibiricus. The sequence goes on from CM046661.1 coordinate 54,291,143, forward strand.
ATTAATATCCACTAAACTCAATCTATGTTATCTCACTTCTGAGGAGTGAAAATAATTATTACCTTCTCAGAAACAAGCATCTTGAATCTCTCTGAGGATTAAATTCATCCAAGATGACACAGAATTCAAGACCAGGACTGATTTTAAAGTGCTTCTAGATCATTTTCTTATTTATGTTATTTTTCAACTTCTAAATAATGTGTGCAATCAGAGCCTAGTCACTCAAGTTCAAGACATAGTAAGAGGTAAAAACACTTTATAATACAACCTGCTCTCATATGGACATCATGTAAAGTAGATGACTTTTGACAGTTGTTGTTATGATGTGACATGCCATGGGGGAACATCAGGGATGAGTCATTTCTAGGCTATCTTCAATAATAAAAATGAAGTAGTAATGAAACAATGATTATGAAGAGGGGAGGAAATGGGAAGATATAGTTCAGAGGATGCAGTGGAAGATATATAGAACAAACATGTCAATTTTTTTTAACAATATGAGGACTATAGTTAAAAATGTCATGCTTTTTGGATTTTTATTAAAAGCTGACTTTTGACTGCTTTTGTCACACAAAAAAGTAACTATGTGGGATGATACATATGTTAATTCACTACAGTTATCTTTTTACTATATATAATATATATCCTATCACATCATGTTCTAAACTTCAAACATACATAATAAAATCAAAGCTTTGTAAACTGGACTGGGGTGGAACTCAGTGGTAGAGCACTTACTTAGCATGTACAGGCCATGAATTCAATCCTCAACACTGGGGCTAACAAAAGCAATAGCAATGATAGGAATAGTGATACTTTAAATATGGGTAATTGGTTTATAAAACAGAATGAAAAATAACATTTCTAGGCTACTTTACTCTGTTTATTGATTGATAACAGGCAGTTTAGAGAGATTCTGCTAAACGCAGAAACACTTTCAATGTTTTTTTGACAAAACCCTCCCTCTCCCTCAGTTGGTAATGTTGGTATCCCTAAACCCTTTTCTTAAGAGAATTTTGGAAGCATTGAGGATATGAACTATGTTCAAAGAAGTTTTTACCAATATTACTAAAGGAATTTGTTTTTGATGCTAATTCTCTGATAATATTTAGCAGCAGGAACTGGAGAACTGCCAAGCCTTCAGTGAAGGCATCATGTTCTGGACTGGTTAAATTGATATTCATTTACCCTATTTGTCAGGGAGGGAAAGAAAATTTATGGAAATATATTAACAAACAAAATGCTTAATCTAGGTCATGTTTAAACTCAGCATTAAATATCAGTATACTTAAATCAGTAGAACTAATATAAAACTATAAAATTTGTGTAATTGGCAATTTCTTATTTTATGGTGTAGATTTTGCTTTTCCATTTGAACTCATTTCAACAAGTCTTCTTTTGGGTTCTCTCTCCTGAGACACATATTATAAATCATTTCTACCCTGGTGTCCTTCTCTAACCAACCTCCTCCGTCCTTCTTATCCCCCCATTAGGAACAATATCATTGACATAATGTTCCTCATGAGGTGTGTTGGAATGATAACTGCTCTCCAGAGGAGGGTACATGGAGCCCTCCCAGTCACCGAGATGCTTCTTCAAATAGATGAAAGCACGAATCATACAAGAACTCATTGTTGGGTTAGAAGAGTTAATTGAGGCAAAGAATGTTTAAACAATGACAGGCCATACCCAACGATTCTGAGCAGGGTAGAATATATTATCTAAACATTATTTGACCTGCCCATCCACCCTAATCAAAATATGGAGCTACAATTTGTAAGAGCCTCCAAAATTTGTACAAGTCCACCACCATATTGTAAAGATGAAAGGGCATTTCTTATTCAACTTGCAGTTCCACTATTAGAATTGGTAAATATTTAGAAAACAGTATACACAGATTTCTACACATTTTAATAAGATTCTGAATCTTTTTGACAAGGTGACTTTGTTTCCTTAATGTACTTGGAAGATGTGAACAGAAGAATTATGGAATGTCATTTTTTATTTAACATCATTCCATAGTTCTCTGTTCAAATGAAAGGCTAGATTAAAATACAACATCAGATAAAGTTATCCAATTTAGGCAACTCTACTTTTTCTGACTTGTTTATTTGAAAGTTTTCAGCAATACTTTAGATGGAAAATATTGTTAGAAATGGAATATTTGCCTTTAGGGAAATACATTGATCCACTTAATAGTGCAGAAAAATAAATGCTCTTAACTCTAATGCATCAAAAATTTGGAAAGTGTCAAAAAACAAAGAAAACTTGCCCATCATTTTTTCTTATTTGAAAGTTGTGGAGAACCACATATATAGCAGCATTTTATATATTAGGATGCCTAAATGAACTCAAATCACTCTAATGTAGAAATTGAACAGCAAAAGTACTTGCAAGCTGATTACAAACTTTTACACTAAACATATTTCTAAACAACATTCTTTGAAAAACTGTTGTCTGAAAAATGAAACAGATGTTCAGGGGAAATGTTATTTAAATGTGTTTTGGAGATACTGTATACTATGACCCCTTAGAGATTCAAAAGACATATATTAAAAGTTCTGAGATAGCTGTTTTCTGTTACATATAGTTTTCCAAATTCATTCGCTTATCCTATCCTTTTGGAATATCATTCAAAGACAAATATATCATAGAAAATAACATGAAAAACAAAGTTAGACATTGTGGTAGCACTGCTCGTATTGAGAGGAGTAAGCTGTGTGTACTTAAACCTTGCATATTTATATAAGGAATACATGCTACATGTAAGGTTTGTCATTCCTAGCTTGTGGGTCATTATGTGTTTCTTTGCTTAAAGTCATGCCTAAAATTGAAAGGATTTTATGCCAGTGAAGAAATCCCTATCTTTTAATATAGTAGAGACCTTTTCACCTTGTACATGGAGGCCATGATGACTCATGAATATGCCTTGGGGAGATAGCTTAAGTTAGGTTCTCTAGTAGTTTCTTGACTGTCTATAGTCATTCACCACAATGCCATGGTAGTCCAATAGGCTATGTCATATAGAGTTGGTGAACTGTTGTGTAAGTACACTCAATGATGTTCACAAAAGATGAAACTGCCATTTGACACATTTCCCAATATATTTTCATCATTCAGCAATGCACACCTATAATTTAGTTAATGTTCAAATTTAAAATCAAATTATTAGAAGTAAATTTTTTTTTTTTTTTTTTTTTTTTTTGTGGTACCGGGGATTGAACTCAGGGGCACTCGACCACTGGGCCACATCCCCAGCCCTTTTTGTATTTTTTTTATTAGAGACAGGGTCTCACTGAGTTGCTAAGTGCCTCGCCATTGTTGAGGCTGGCTTTGAACTCACAATCCTCCTGCCTCAGCCTCCCAAAGTGCTGGGATTACAGGCATGCACCACCATGCCCGGTTAGAAGTAAAAATTTAAAAAAAAAGTATTAGTAACTCCTATTGCTCAGCTGCCTTTAATAGCACAGGTATGTTTATGAGGTGACATCATCTATGGAACTGGAGCTTTCTCAGCTGACATCAGAGTGATTTCTTTTTTATTTTATTTATTTTTTAAATTTTTACTGTAAAGGGGAAGACAGTATAAGCACGAATAATAAAGCTTGGTTAAAAGAGGATGCTTAAATATTTATTAAATGGCCTTACAAAGGCAAAATAGAGAATTAATTGGCCTCGGTCATCTGCCTTAATCAAGTGTATTATGGAGGTTAATCAGCACATACTTAAAATATAAGGCTGACAAATCTAATACTGTTAATATTAATTTTACACAATGATTTTGTTTTTACTGAAAATATTAAACAACAGAAAATTGAAATAGATGTCTAATACTAGGCCTATTAAGCAAAGTAGACTTCCTGGAAAATTAGAAAAGGAGAATTATTAGTGGTTTCTATATTTTGAAGTCAATACTCTTTCCCCCACAGATGTGAAATTAAGAATCCAGCCAGACTCCTTTCTAGATCAGAACTAACATAAACATTAGCCACTTATCTCTTTGATCAAGTATGATATTTGTTGTGAAGCTTTTATTATCCTGTGGTTATTTTTAAAATGTTTGGGTGTTATTCATAAGTCAGGACAAGAGTAGCAGACACCATTCTGTTGTGTTATGGAGCAAGATCCCCCCCCCCCCCTTACAAGTCAGATACTACAAACAGAACTGACTACCATATTTAGGAAAAGGCTAACCTGGAAAAATTCCAGAAAGGAGTGCTTCAAAAGATCTGAGAGGAAGAGCCTTAAGTTAAGGAGAAATTAAAGTAAAAAGAAGTTTTTAGCCTAGAAAGACCAAGGATGAGAAGAGATTTCAGAAGGCTATACAATCATGACAAGAAAACATAGGAAGGACATCCTAAATTATCAGACTTGTAGACATTTGAAGAGAATCAATTTTGGACTTATTTAAAAAGTACAACTTACAAAATGACTAATACTCTTATTAAATCTATAACTCTAATAAAAATTGATAAAAGCACATGTATAAAAAGTTTGGGTGAGAAATGTGAATCACACATCATGAGCAGGTGACAAGGGACATTAGCAATGCAGGGAACTTTCCTTATTTTTGTGTCAGAGCTTTATGAAGGACTGAGCAATAGTGTACTGGTTAAGAGGCTCTCAAAAATCACAAAAACAAAACTAAAAACATACACACAAACAGAAATGTTGATTGGTAGCATTTTCTGATTTCTGTGGTATAAATAAATGCCCACCATGACTGATTTCAAGTTATTTATAATTTAGTAACTGGCCTTTAAAACTCTTTAGTATTTAATAATTGCTCTCACAGCCCACTAGATATTCCACTTATATTTTTACAATATCTGTGAACAAAGTCACTGTCAGAGAGAAGGCTCTGATGGGAAAATTATAGTCAAAGCTCCATTTAACTCCCATAATTTGATTAATTTAAAATATAATTTTACCTGTTTCTCTTCATATAAACTCATTTGATTTTTTATTTGTCCATACAGCCATCCATCTATCTATTCATCCATGACTTATGGTTTCTCCATGTGGCATATGAAATGATGTTTTGGTCTGTTTTCTCTTGCTATAACTGAATGCCACAAACTGTAAAATTTATAAGAGTAAAGGTTTATTCATCTCACCATTCTATAGGTGGGGGAAGGAGCCAAAGGTTGAAGGCCTACTTGGAGAAGGCATTCTTGCTGGTGGGAACTCTGTAGAGTCCTTAGATAATACAGGGCATCACATGACAAAAGGGATGCAAAAAAGAAATGGCCAAACTGGCTTTTATATCATACCACCCTATTCAAGAAAACCCATTAATTACTGATCCATGAATGAACTAATCCATTCACAAAGGCAGAGCTCTCCTGTGTTTCTTACCTCTTAAAGGTTCCAACTGGTTGCACTCTTAATACTTCACAATAGGAATTAAATCTCAACATGAATTTTGGTAAAGCCTTTCAAACCATAGCATATGGATTATGACGGCAGGAAGACTTGGAAGGAGAGGAGATTGGGATGAGGTTATACATTGTAAGTGATGAAGAACCGTGGACCCAGGCAGGCAGGCAGGCATTATGTACATAGGATCTATAGGCAAGCAAAGGTGATAGTACCCTGGGTCTGAGGAGCATGGGTCCTCTAGAATGCCCTTTTCCAATTACTGTTGACTCTCTTTAACTGCACCAAAGTGTTCATAGTTCTTGGTAAATAAATGGCAATGTTGAAAGAAATTATATGAAAAATAATAGCAAGACAATGACTTGTAATTAACTGAGCTAACAGCTTCATGTAAGCAAAATGAACAATTTCCAGGGGCTTTTATGTACTTCCACCAATGCACTGAAAGAATTATGGTTATATATTTGTTCTAGAAAGTCACTGGAAGGTGTTAAATTGCTGAGTTCTATTACAAATAAAAGACTTGCTTAGTAATTAACATCAAGGCATTCATTTCATAAAAGGATATTACTTAATGTCTTGTCATAAAATAGGAAAGATTAAAATAGGAGAAGATGAAGAGCTAGCAGTTCTTTCAGGCAGAGCAATATCTTTCACCTTACTCCAAACTGTATTTATACTTTTCAAGATTTTCTTAGCTATTCATTGTACCAGCATCATGGCTTTTGGGATAAGCCAGAGTTTAGCCTTTGGTTGATATATATGTAGAACAGGCTGGTTCCAATTAGAGGACTGAACTGAGTAACTGTGCTTTATCTAGGAAGAAACTTCATTGATGGAGAATTTTATTTCATTTAAAGGTACTATCTTATGTTTAGTAAGTCAATAAAAATTGAGAATGCATTGCTGATATAATCGCAGAATTCAGAATTTCCTTGGGCAAAAGGAATACCTATAATATTTCTGATTTCTCTTTATTTAGATATGAGTAAGTTGTTACCCTGTTGTACACATAACGGACTTCCTGAGGAACATTATTTTAAGTCATTAGATAATAACTGAATGCATCACTATTATTTATTATTAACCAATTTTTCAACATTTGGATATAAATATTGATACTTCCTAAACTTGCCTACAGATCTCAATTTGAGAGATAATTGTTAACTGTTGGTAAAGTGCAAGCTTCTCAAATTTATAAGTCCTGTGTTAAACAGAATGATTGGCACACAGTAAAGTGCTCAATAAATGATGGTAAAATATGTGAGATATACAATGAATATTAAGTAATAAATCATTATCTTCAACTTGATAGATTTAGTAATGATTTTGTCATTCAGATCTCTTCTGTAGTCCTGGGTAATATATTCAGAAAACATAAGAAATGTGATCTTAGGAAGTATGCATAATGTTGGCATATAATCACTGCTTATAGTGTTTATAATTATTTACAGTATTTGATGGTGATGGAAAATATTTCCATCACAGTTGACATACTCACATTATATCATTTATTCGTAAAGTAACAGATACTGAAAAGAATTGAAGTAAATTAACTAGTGATAATTTAGATGAAGTGAAACATTTCTTTTAAAAGGGGGAATGTCACCTGGTGAAATGAGGAACATTTCCAAAAACTATCTTAGTGCAGCTCTGCTTCCTGTAGTATTTATTTGGTATTGATATATTGACATTTCCTTTTTGTTATGAAACTGTCCTGGTAACCATGTGTTTGTTAATCTTTCTCACTTACATGGCTTTTTGGTGACTTCTTATCCCTTGCTGGAATGGGAGCACTCTGGGGATGTGAGAGATTGTGCAAAGTGCTGAAGCTACAGATTTCTCCCATCAAGTGGCTTCCTCTAAATTGGAGCTTTTATGATGATGGAGCATTGCATGGCTACTTCACCACTGTGTTGCAGCCTGCAGCATAGCTTAGTATTCTCAGCCTGCCAGGAACCTTCAGAAGCAGGAAGAACAGAGGTAGAGGTAGAGCTAACATTCCTTCAGGAACCTCCAGAACCTCCCACAGAGGAGGTCTCAAATATCATTTTGGATAGCATATACATCAGCCCAAAGGTGATACCTTATTGTGATTGGAAGAAAGAATAGCTCGTGCATTTTTGCGTAGTCATATAGGATGCATCACCAATGTCATTTTAAAAATATTGAGATTACTAAATATATGCGTGTGTGTGTGTGTGTGTGTGTGTGTGTGTGTGTAGACACAAGTCCCCACAGAGGATGTCCAGCAGAGGGGTGCTGGGGACCTCCAGGTAGTTCTCTAAGCCATCTGATGTACAGTTACTTCCTGAAACTACACTTAATGTCTTACAAGGAAATTAAGGAAGAACTGTGATTTTAAAAAAAACGAAACAAAAGTACAAAAGAAAACAAAACATACATCTCTGAATTTACCTGAACTAAACTAAGCTTTTACAAACTTATATTTAAATGATGTTTTCCCAATGCATGGGTGGTGATCAAGAACTTTTTTAAAGTAATAAGAACTATTTTCTTATACTAATTCTGTCTATGTTTGTGAATTTCTGACAAATTCTTCAAAATTCTTAAACCTCCCATTCTGAAATTGTAAAACAAAGGAAGTTTGGTGGCAATGAGTTTTGGGTATCTTGGAAAAGTATCAACTTAAAAAAATAAAAAAGAAATTGTGGTTTTTACTTTCTAAGTGTTTGACTAATAAAAGAGAATTATGAGTTAAGTGAATTTAAGATAAGAAAGCAACATAATAACTTAGAGAACAGGACTGTAGGCATTGACTATGGCAAGCTTTGGAAAGGACTAGGGAATGATCTCTCTGTCTGGTTATGAAAGCCTGTTAGTTGTAGTTCTGAAGGTGGGGGACAAAAACTGCTCTAAGCAAGTGGAACAAGTTCAGCTATTTCAGGTATGCAGGCAGAAAGCTCACTGACAGGTGTCAAATTGAAAAAAAAATAACAAAAAACAAATTTGGACTTTAGGAAAACTTTAGTAGAAAGGATGGATTATTGCAAGTGCAAATAAAGAGACTATTGCAATAGGGAGAAGTGAACAAGAGTAGAAGGCACCAGGCTTGGGGAAATGGAATAAAAACCTGGGTATTGTGATCAGGTAGTAGGTGAAAGAATGTTTTATTCCAAGCCAGCTTATTCTTCACAGTGGCTGTTAAGGAAGGGTTGTGTTGCTTCACATTAAAGTGAAGCCAAAGTTCAGAGGCCTAAAACAAGGAAAGAAAGTATCTTAGCCCAAGTTTGGTTAGCAAGCATTTTTTTTCTCCTGATTGATCAGCTAGTCACTTATGAGGCCAAGAATGGAGATTTAGAAGATCTGGTAAGAGCCTTACCATAGGAAATCAATGACATCCATGAATCTTACCCGTTATATGACAAAGTATGTATCTTTGCAGTAAGTCATTTCTGGGAACTCAGATGGTGGGAAGATTTTGAAAACTTCACTGTTTTTTCTCCCCCAAGATCACAGAGCTCTGGTAAAATTCAACAATGTCACTGGCACTGAGAGGTAGTGCAGAACAGCAGTTGGTGTTTGAGCTCCAAGGAGTAATCTGAGTGTCTGCAGAGACACTCAGTCTGAGCTCAATGGTGGGGAGTCCCAGAACAGATGGCAAGCTGTGATCAGGCAGGCAGACCAGAAAGATGTTTGTGTGAAGAATATTTATCCCTGGCAACAGGATCTCAGGCATGTCTATGGAGAGATTTCATTCCTCAGAGATCTGGTGTTAATAGTAGGATAGAGCCCCGAATTTAGGGAATCCTAGTTTCTGGAATACAAAAGCATTTCCATTTAGAGTAACCAAGACATAAATAGAGCTGAATTAACAAATCCGATATAGATTGGAGAGCATTAGAAATATTTCTTCTTTTCTCCAATGGATGAGATTGATCTTAGGCTCTGCTTCAGCTCTTGTGGGTGGGAGGATATGCAAGGAAAGAGAACAGGCAGATAGATCTTAGCACATAATATCTTTAACAAAGGGGTCTATTCTTAAAGAAAACCAATTTATTTTCAGCTTGAATAATAGCCTAGTGCATCACGAACCTCTATCATTTCCATACTCTATACTTTGGAATTTCTTTTTGTTTTATAGGTCAGCCTCCTGAGTCTCATATGGGAAAAGCATAGTTAAATTTGGGAAGGAAATAGAATATAAATAGCTATTTTAAAGGATTGTAAGGTTTGAAAAATTACATGTCAAAATTGAAAATGTAAAAGTTAGGTTGTTTTGGGTTTCTCCACTTTAAATTTCTTTCCTATTCCTCCTGTGTTGATAACATTAATGTTGAATATTGAATTATATTTTGTTCTAAATGTTGAATATAATGTTTATATGCAATGTGGAGACTTTTATAAATGAATTGCAAATGATTTACTACTTACTTTCCTTAGGTAATCTTAAATTTATTTAAATATCCAAGAAGAACTGAAAATATATAAATGTAAATATAGTATGATAGAGAAATGCTATTTTGTTTATTAATTCATAAGGATATTTATGAAAGTTTTATGTATAGGAGGAAAACATATTATTTTCCTGACCCCATATAACACTGTTTCCAAGGATGAATTCAAATATTGCAATCACCTCAGAACTGTTCTCTACATTTGGTCCAGTAAGTCCTGAGTTATTGTATTTAAATTCCAAATGTTTATACAGGACACAGAGTGTTCCTTAACAAGATTTCTCTGCTGAATGCTGTCTCATATTGTTTAGTTTTTATTCATGCTATAATACCTATTTTGGCAGGCTATATATATATATTTTTTCCATATCAATGTAAAAAGTCTGAGGGTGATAATTGTAACTTGTATGTCTTTAACAAACCTATAATTCTTAAAATTGGTGGTTTAAATTTTTAAAAGTTCTTAAAATGGAGTTTTATCCTTTTTACCCTTATGTATTTAATAATTTTGAACTCTGTGAAATGCAATGTTTGGAACATGTCTGGACATATGTATAGAGGTACAAAGACATGTTGACGGATCTCTTCCTTGTCTCCTGAGCACAGCCTACCCTCTGTTCTCTGCTTCCTCTCAATCCTTACATCATCCCCCAAGCTGCAGTCTGAAGAGCTTTCCTAGAATCAAGACTCTTATCTTCTCTGGTGTCACCTTCTAGTTTTTCCCCATTTGTGTTCTATAATTCAGTCATCCTTAATTGCAGGCAAGTGCTGTAATGAGCCATGGTTTGCCAGACTCTAAGTCTTTGTACTCACTGTTCTTTCTGTCACTCTTCTCATTTTCCTAATAAACTTCCCCCTAAGAAATCTTTAATTTCCCCAGGTAGAGCTTGGCATTGCCATCTTTGTACCCTCACTATACCTTGCACTTTTCTCCACTGAACATCTATTCCTCCATACTGCATTTAGCTGTTCTTATTCTTGCATTCCCTGATGCTACATGAGAATAATAAGGGTATATTTCAGCAGATGAATGTTGAATGTGCATGGAAATTATTCTTAAATATAATTATATCCCTGCAGGTATAAAATCTATTAATTTGATGCCTTTGGTTGATAGATATGTAAAATTTTAAAGTTTCTTTTTTTATTAATCATTGCTGTTTTGGATATGCTGTGACTGTCTCTTAAAGCTTTTTTTTTTTTATGTCGGAAGATTGGTTTCTAGTGTGGCAGTGTAGAAATGGCAAAACCTTTTAGATATGATGCCTAGTGGGAGATTCTTAGGCCATCAGAGGCATCACCCTCAGAAAGGGTTAGTACAGTTCTCATGGTACTATATTTAGTTCCTAAAAGAAAAGATTGTCATAAAAAGAGCAAGCCTTGCTCCTGAATCCCTCTGGCTTCCTGTCTCACCACATAATCTCTCCCTGTTGCACGTGCTCCTCCCATGATGCCAACTATGACAGGTTCTCACTAGAGCTAAGCAGATGCTGGTACCATGTTCTCAATTCTCCAGAAATATGGGCCAAATAAGCCTCTTTTATTTATAAAGTACCCAACTTTGGGTTTTTGTTATAGTAACAGAAAGTGGAATAATATAATCATAGTATTAATAATCATATTATTAGGATACCCATTAGGATTATTTTGAATTCTTTTCCATTAACATTTTTTGAATATCAAACTGTAGTATAAGGACTAAGGATATGATACATCATGGTAAAGAATAACAATTTATTATTTTAAATTAGAGCTTCTAAATATGTACATTCATATAAATATTATTTCTATATGTACATATCTCTATTTTATCTATTGTCTATGAATCACCTCACTGAGATCCTTTCAGAATATACAGGGAAATGGGAAAAACTACAGCAACTTAAAATATAGTGTTTTCTGCCATTTATTTATGAACCTAGAAGTCAAAAGCATAGCAAGAATTTTCAATGAAAACATAAAGAAAACAATTTTTCTTGTAATAATCCAAGAAGTTGCATAAAGGAAATCATGTTTAATCTAGGCCTTTGATGTTGACAGATTTTTGCAGGAAGAAGGCACCATTCTCTGCAGAAAAGTGGTATAAACATGTATGTGTTTGGAACCCTGAGCCCAGATCAGAGGGGATATGGTCACAGTTACTTATGGGGAAATTAGTGTAGAAGGGAGGAGAGAAATCAGTTTTTTGAGACTCTTGCAACATCAAAATGAGCAATTGTACTTGGATAGTCTTTCTTTGTTCAGTGTAAAGTAAAATATTATTTTTATTTGTAATTGGATCACCTTCATTTTTGAGAGTTTTAACAGAAATAATTAATATATTAAAAACAAACAAACAAACAAAAAAGAAAAAAACAGAGCCGGACATGGTGGCACACACCTGTAATCCCAGCACTTGGGAGGCTGAGGCAGGAGGATCACGAGTTTAAAGCCAGCCTCAGCAATGGTGAGGCACTTAGCAACTCAGTGAGACCCTGTCTCTAATAAAATACAAAAAAGGGCTGGGGATGTGGCCCAGTGGTTGAGTGCCCCTGAGTTCAATCCCCGGTACCAAAACAAACAAACAAACAAACAACAACAACAAACAAACAGAACAATACTTGCTAAACAATGAGGATGATAAAATAAAAAGAATAAAATTATGCCATTTTCTGGGAAATGGATGTAAACAGAGAACACCACACTAAGTGAAATAAGCCAGATTCAGAAAGTTAAGGTTTGAATGTTTTCTCTCATATGTGGAAGCTAGACCAAAAGAAGGGGGGAAAAAGCAGTGGGGTTTTCCATGAAGATAAAAGGAATATCAGTAGAGCAGAAAAAGGGATTGACAGAGAGGAAGGAGGAATGGGAAAAGGCAGGTACAGCAAAAATAAACTGATATGTGTATATTTCTATACACAGTGAATTTCACCTTTATGTATATCTATAAAGCACTGATAAAAAATAAACTAGTAATGAATAGAAGGAAGACCAATGGAATAGAGGAAAGAGAACAGGAGGAGGAAAGAGGGGAGGGAAAGAGGAAGTTCTGGGGGACTAAAGTGGAGCAAATTATATTTCATGCATGTGTGATTATATCAAAATGAACCTCGATATTATACATATCTGAAATCCACTAATAAAACATTAAAAATAAAAATAAAAAATGAAAAAACCCCAACATCATAAGATGAATATAAATCATCACAGAATCTTCTTAGATTAATGTTATAATAATTTTTCATAATATATGTGAAATAAAAAGCTTGAATATGATTTATTAAAGCAACTTTTGCTATATATATGTTTTAATATTTCCTCTATTTTTAGACCCATATTGGATTTTTCAGAATTCACTGCTGTAAAGTATTATGGAACAGAATAAAATTTTGTGCAGATTTCTTCTAGATGCAAAACTTATGGATTTTTTTCCATGTAAATATGTTCTTCATTTGTTTAAAGACCATAATTGCATTCTGTTGTCTAAGTAATGGATGAATTTGAACTAAAATGCAATCACATTGTTTGATCTTATTTTCCTCTTTGGCATTTCTTGCCAGTCTTCAGACCTCATAATAATTTTAAAAAATTAGGTTGGCATAGAAGCAACTGCAAAACCACAAAACTAGTCAGAACTGGCAGAGAAATCAAGAGCTTGGCTGGTATTTTGGCACTTGCTTTTGCAATTGAAGAGGAAGTCTTCAAATAAATAGACTATTCCAGTATTTTGGGTTTCAAGAAGTTTTATTTTGAAATTATTTTCTATTTTGAATTAAGTCATGACTATTCATGATTGGAAGAACTGCTCTGGAATTTCAAACATGATCTACCTTGTTCTGTACTGCTGCTGGTCTTCAGAACTAAAACTGTGTTCTGACCCATCACTGGGTTGCAGCAAACCATTTTCAGAATTAAGGTTTGGAGTCTCTATTCCCACAATACAAAGTTCTTCTTTGCCAAGGTTTATTTATTTCTCAAATACATTTTCCCTTATCCTAATCATATAAATGTTATAAAGAAGGCCTACTTTTACAATATGGGAGCAGGCTTACTCTTTTCCCAAATTGAAATCAAAGCTATAATTGCCTTTTGCATGGATTACTACAATGATTTTAACTAATTTGGCCTTAATCATACAACAATATCCTACTTCATTTATTCCACATATTATAGTCAGAGTTATCACTCTGAGATGCAATCTTGTTGAAGTCTTCTTTCTACTTAACATCAGGTAGTGGATCACAGAGCACACTTGTAACTTATTAGTAGAGCTGCAAAGCCATTTGTGATCTGGCCTACCTACCTGTTAAGTCTCTTTGCTTTCTCCCCCTTACCCATCTCATGCCTTTCCTATTTCATGGACTGTCTTGTGCACCTCAGTTATTCCTGTATTAACTTTACTTCATTCTTCTGTTCTCACATGACATGTATCATCATGCAGAAAGTTCATTTGACCTTCTGAGCTTGGGATGATATTGTTTAAGTGTACTTATCATAATAGTATATTTGTCCCCTTATATTTTCTATTCATTCTCTATTTGTATGCATTATACAGAAACTATGAGGATAGGGATTGTTTATCTTATTTTCTTTGCAGCATTCTTGGGACTTGGAAGGTACTCTGTAAATATGTATCCATGGATAAGAAATATGAAGACAAGCGATCATTAAGACATCAAGGTTCTTGTCATCAACCAGATGAGAACTCTTTAACAACTTATTTTAACCTCTCCAAGCTTATCTCCATCCCCAACTGTAAAAAGAGGGTGTCTGGACTACATAAAGTGTATATTACATCTGTTCTAAAATTTTGACTCTATTTTTTGATTAAGCAAAACAAAACAAAACAAACAAACAAACAAACAAAAGTCTGAAACGTCTGAGTATATTTGTTTCACATTATGGCAGGTGTTGTTTCCAGAATCCCCCATGGACAGCAAAATCTTTTGATGCTCAAGTCTCTGATGTAAAATAGTATAGTATTTGCATATAATCTGTAAACATCCTTCTGTATGCTTTAACTCATCTCTAGCTTGCTTATAATAAAATGCATGCATATAGTTGTATCTTTTTGGGGAATGATTTTTTTTTAAAAAGTGTTTAGTACAGATGTATTTTTTTTTTCAAATATTTTTGAACTGCAATTCATGGTATCTGTAGACTTGAAACTCACAGATATGGAGGGCAAACTTAAGTATGTTTAAAAAAATTACATATAAGGCACAGTGCAAAAGATACAAATGAGAAGAACTAAGAATCTAGTTATGAAAAGAAGTCTTGAATATGATAACAAATATAAAAGGCACAACTCCTTATAAACCTTATAAGTCTTTATATTTGCCATGGAAAAGGAGCAAAAGGGTGATAGCATTGTTTGGTTTTATTTTGAGAAATGCTCTTTGAAGAAATTTAGGATAGTAACCAAAGTTAGAAAATACCTTAAAGTGAGACTGTAGTATGAAAAATGATACCATGGTCATGCCTGTGAGCCTTGTGTAACAGCAGAAGGGAATTAGAGCTTCACAAAATGGGGTTTTCTAGTTACAGAGCAGTACCAGAATGCTGTCGGGTGACAAATTTCTGCACGCACGTTTTCTGAAATATCATTTGGTCAATTTAACTACACTGTAGCTATACACATTGACTCAAAACTACTCACATCAAGAGCTCAACATTTCCAAATAATAACAAGAATTGTCGCACAGCATAACATTAGGAGAAATACGTCACCTTTGTGCAGTTGATTTTTAGGGATTAGGCTTAGTTTTTCCTGACTTCCTGCATCCTGTGATATCTTTACTAGTGAAGTTGAATAAACAGAACCCACTACTTCTTGACATTTATAACTAAGTTTATTTCTAGGAGTTTTATTTTTTGTAAGTAAAAGGAGTTAAGATAGGAAAATTTAAAAAACATTTATAATTGACTTTACTTATTCAACATGATACTAATAAATAATAAAATGCCTAATATGAAGAAAGACACATGCTAGGCGGCTAAAGTCATTTTCCATCTCTTCATTCCTTGTTTACTGCCTTCTTGGTCAAAATATTGGGCCATTAGAATACATGTCTCTTCAACTCATGATTGTTCGTGCCAATTTTTTCCCATTCAGGACTTTCCTAGATTCTAGCAGGATGTCCTTAAAAAAATCTAAATATTTCAGCTTACAGGAAATAAGATCTTTGAATGTATCTTCTAATAAGTATGAATAGATGATATTTTTCTAGAGTGGAGAATAAATGAAAAACAGTCTTAGTTGTCAATTTCACTGTTTCCTATTCTTGAATGTTTTGGTTTCCCATTTTACTTGTCTAAATTCCTTTTACAACCTGTCTAAGTATCTCTCACATCTTATTCAATATTTCACAATTCCAAGTAAACCTTTCCTAAGTTCTCCACTTATAAAAAATAGAAGTTTTTCTCTACGTTCATTGTAGATTATCTGTTGTTCTACAGGATTTTTGGTTAATATAGCCATAAAATGTTAGAGTTGGGAAAAATTTGGAGTTATTCTGTCTCACCTCCAAATGCAGAAAATGTGGAAACTATACCAAAGAAGTTAGGAAATTAGTCATTGTCTGTTTTTTACATAAACTTCCTCCACTTTCTGATTTACACTTACATTATATCCCTGCACAGCGATATGTTCCCGTTTTCACAGCTCTATCTTGTTTGGAAGACTCTCCAGCTGACCTTTATTTTTTGCAGGTACTCAAAACCAAAAACAAAACAAAAATAGTTTAGTCAAGTGTTTTTGTTTTTCCAGAAAATGATTTCTTTTGCCCCCATATTAGCATAAGTCTTTTTAAAAAGTATGCTTATTAAAGTTTATTATATCTCCTTGGTTGAGGTGATTTCCATTTGTCCATCCTGCCAACTCACCTCTTGTTCAGTTCCAAAGACTTGACTGAGAATAATTGTAGTGAAGCATTTCTTAATTTATCCAGTATTAAATTGTATCTAAGTTTCTATGCATTTATTTTCTGTGTCAGAAATTGCCACATTAATATGTATGGATAGATTTGTTTAATAGTTGCCATACTTCAACAAGTTGACTAGTATTGTCATCTCATGGATGGGAATATTGCTCAGCACTGTTATCTTGAGTGTGTTCATTAGCTGTTGAATCAGTTCTGGTACTGAGTTACATTTTGAGAAGTTCTTCAGAATATGTTATTTATGTACCTAGAGTCAGTATCTTTTCTGGTCTTAAAAGAAATGTCATTTATTAAAGTGAATTAGAAGCCATTGGAAAGACCTAAGTGGGAGGTGGGATAATAATAGTAAATGAGATGAAAGTGAATGGAGATCTTTTATGGACAATACTGATTTGCAAAGCTCTGGAATATAACTTCAAATTGAGAAGATGGTTTACAATAACTAAATAAGGATAATTGAATCACATCATACATTCAGTGAATACTTATTAACCAGTTTATATACTGATTACAAAATCACTGTGGCAACCCAGTGAGAGAGCAGAGAAACTTGTTATTTCAAAGCACTTATCCATTGGCTCACTTATCCAATGTGTTCAGATAAATGAAATCTGACAGAATTCCCAGCAGGGCTGCTGTCATGGCGTTGATGCTTTTGATTAGATACCAATGAAGCCCATCTTCAGAGGCTGTTACTTGGATTAATTCCCAAGGCTGATAGCTACCACCACAGTATTTTTAAAAAGAAATACTGTTATGAAGTATTCATATGCAAATAGGACAGTGATTTAATACTGAAAAGTTTAAGAGAATTGGGAAAAGCCACAACAAAACTCTTCTTTGAAAATTTCATGGATATGTAGTAGAAATGAAAGAGATAACACTTTTGTGAGATGAACCGAAAGCAGGTGATAGGCCTAACATGTCAGGTTTCTTTTTTTTTTTTTTTTCCCCCTCAGGGTGTATAATGGAGTCTTTATAAAAGTCCTTATCTATTATATCACAAGACAGGATTTCTAAGCCTTAATACCAGATTTCTAACATTATCACTGTCATGACTATAACATCTGGTAAATTGAAAAGGAAAGATAAGCCTTTTCTTTTTTTTTTTTTTTTTTTTAAGGTGAAAGCTAGTGCTAATTTAAAAGAAGCATCTTTGATAAAGGTAGTATTAAGCCACTTAAACTAATCAATAAATCTTGCTGCAATAGTGAAGGAAATATAGCCACAAGCTGAGATATATTTTATAGTTTGGGGTAAAATGGTACAGGTACATAATTTTGGGAAAAACCACCTAAATAGTTTTACAAAGAAAGCTCAATGATCTTTATGTGAGTTTTTTAAATAGTATGCTTGATATTTTAAAAATATGCTTACATTTAGTGTTTTAGAATTAGATTATCCCAAACAAAAAAAAAAAAAAAAAAAAAAAAAAAAAAAAAAAACAAATAAAACTGAGTTGTCATTTATTTATGAATCTGCTTGCTCTTCATCAGGATTGGTGAAGCATAATTAGAAAAATACAATAGTAGAAATGAGAGATGGAGAGAACATAAGAGCATGGAAGTGAGGGAGAGAGAAAAGCAACTAAAATGGGGTTAGGAAAAGAATAAAATTTTTGGTAAGGATAGAATCCATGGTCTTTGACAGAAATGCAAACAGAACCTTATTTCCAAAGGTAGAGCTAGTTGGGAGGAAACAGAGCTTTCCTCTAACATAACAGTATTCTGACCCAATTTTATCATGCATAGACATTTTATAATAGAAAATTAAGAGTATTTTGAAAAGAAATATTTGCTATTTTAATCTTTTTACTACCATAAAAATGTGTTGAATGTTCAGTGCTATTTCTATCAGTTGTGCTTTACCTAAAGAGTAACAAATGGTTCATTACACCCTTAAAAGAGGGTAAGAACTAAAGCATAGCCAAGCAATGTACCTATGAAAAAATATCAAATTGTAATATATTGTATGTGTAATTTCCCAATAGAGTGCCTTCTTAGAGTGCATTGGAAGAATACGTTGACTTTGTAAATTAGAAAGTCCATGTCAAGAGTAAAATCTCAGAGATTTTCTCTGTATAATACACATGATTTCATCTGGAACATATCTATACGCCATTAAAAAGCCAGTGCCATCGCAACAGGCACTGTATTACTTAAACACATGCTTTTATAACTCTTTGGAGCTGATCTGCAGGTCTGTCACATGGGTAAAATAACCTGTCATACTATGGAAGGCCCAATTTCCTAGTGTGTCTTTCCAAAAAAATTCTAATGTATTTCAGGTAGGGCAGGATAAAGGTTTTTATTACCATTATAATCTAAGCTGCTCTAGAGCAGGGGACCTCCTCCTACTTTTAATTGGCCTGTTAACTTCATTTCAAAAAGAACCTTTGAGTTACCCATTAAAATGACTAATATTTGTATCCCACATACACACAGACAGGTTTACATGAACACATTCCTAGAAGGATGAAGTAAAGAAATGACTAGCCAGGAAAGCACTCTATCACAGAGGGCTCTCTCAGCAGAGCTAAGAAGTTCTGGCATCTTGTGTTTCCCATCTTATTTTCTATATTCTGTCTTCCCTTTGCTGTTTGGGAGCCACACCCAGAGGCTCCAGTGCATCCCACTAGCCCAGAATTTCTTGACGCCCTAAGATTTTTTTAGTATTTATAAAAATGCTAAAGGTCTAGAAGACGTTTCCCTCCTATCTTAGCATCATTCAGAAATATAAGAAATCACCAAGAAAGACTACTGTCTATATTGATTAACTATCAAAACTTAAAATGTGCTTCTGATTCAGCTGTTGAATCTTATATCTAAAACTGGTTATATAATTTATAAAACTTACAGTATAATGAAACTTTAAGTGTTTTTCCCCCTTGGTAAATATTGAAATGCTACATGGAAATCTACTGAAGCAAGGAGACAAAGTATAGTCACTAGGGAATTTCTATTTTTTTAAGATAATTTAGCATAGATTTACTCATTCTAGTTGACATATATGAACAGTAGGCATAAACAAATATTTCTTTCAGGAGAAAGTGCACATTTGTTATCTTGAACATAGCAATTAATATGTAAGGTGGATCTGAGTAATGTGTATTGAGGTTTGGCAATTATTTTAATATATGGAGAATGTTGGTCTTAGAATACAGATGAGTGGTTACATGGTATTGTTTATGAATGTGGTAAAAGAGCCATTTATTTCCTGAGTGGTTAAATGATCAATTTAGTAAACGGTTTTACCCAAAAGGGGGATTTGAGATACAGTAGTAGCTCACATTTGTGCAGCATTTTGTAGCCTGTAAGTTACCCACCAGTATATTATCTTATGACATTCTCAAAATGACCATGAGAGGATGGTCGAGCAAATGTTCTCTTCTGTGTTTTACAGCTAAAACCAAAGCTCAGAGAAGTTACAGACTGCTGAGTATCACAAAACAAATAAGTATCAGATCTGAGGTTGAAGCCTCACTTGCTGGCTTTGTTTTCTGATCTTTTCATCATGCTATGATTTATTAATAAGTTAATAGCATTTTGATGAAGATAGTATTTGCTCTAAGAAGGGATCAACGGGGCTGGATTTGTGGCTCAGCGGCAGAACGCTCGCCTCGCACATGCGCGGCCCAGGTTCGATCCTCAGCACCATGTAAACATAAATGCATTGTATTGTGTACAACTAAAGTAAATAAATAAATATTTTTAAAAAAGAAGGGATCAACGTCCAGTACATTTGGAGCAAATAATGTATACTCTTACAAATGCCTGGTGTTGTGGCTCAGCGGTAGAGTGCTCACCTAGCACATGTGCAGCCCTGGGTTCTATCATCAGCACCACGTAAAAATAAATAAAATAAAGGTATTTTGTCCAACTACACTAAAAAAAAAATATTTAAAAAAAGTGAAATTATTGAAATACATCATTAAAGGACAATAATGTGAAGGGGCAGTATATAAGCAGTGATATAACTGTTAAAATATAGGATAGACTTGAGTGATGGCATGGAAATTTTATGAGCATGGCTACTTTAGAACTACCAATCTCAAAGAAAGAATAATACAATTTATATCCCTAAAATTATACTCCTAAGGACAGTATATATCTACGATTGCCTTGAATCTTTTTTAGAACAATGAATTCTAATATTACATGATGATAGCACTTTTTGTATTACTAAGTTGTTTGCAGTATTATAACCACCAAGAAATTGGTTGCTGACAATTTAGTGATTAGAAAAATGATAGAGTACCAAATAAAAATATTTTGAGGCATAGTAATCAAGTTGTTTCCACCAACTGTTGTATAAGGCTTAGTGCTTTCTTTTCAGTCCTTCACTCTTGAAGTATATTCCACATGGATATTTCTGTTATAACAGTATTATTAAGAAGCAATAATGGAATGAGTTTTAATAGAGTAATGTTTGTCACTCAGCCAAAATGCCCCAGGCAAATCTATATTTTTAAGTTGATCCAAAGCCATTTTTATCCCATATACTAAAAATTTCATCCATTTCACATTTAGTATTTTGCTTATGGAAAATATCTATTCTTGAATTTGTAGTAGTGATTTATAGAATTCTTATTCAAAGATATCAGTTCAGTACTTCATATAATATTTGAAGCAAAAAGCACATAATTTGTACTTTTGTTCAAAAGTAATTTTAAGAATTAGTAAAGCTAAATATTGATAATGACAGCAAATGTGTATATTTTGGTTCTGATTGTTTAGTATTACTTCTTATCCCACCCCCCCGGAGATTACACTTTGAAATGATGGTACACAGCATCTAGCACTATTTCTTCATTGGGGAACTGGGGTTGGTAAACTATTGCCTGCAGACTGAATCTGTTCATACCAGCTTTTTGTAAATCAATTTTTATTACTCACTTGTTTACATATTATTTGTGACTGCTTTTTATGCCACAGGGACCAATTGAATAGATGGAATAAGCAGTATATGGCCCACAAAATCTAAAATATTTGCTATTGTCCCATTATAGAAAAAGGCTGCTTACTTCTGTACGAGTTTCTAGCTTATGGTTTAACTGTTACTATTTCCTACACACATTTTAAAATTTTATCATTTTATAATATTTTATGCCCTCTGGAAATGTGGCAACTTTGAGCAGAAAAATGGTTGTTAATTGGTGCATTATGATTATATATAATTGGTTTGTTGTGACATATTCATACATGTACATGACATAATTTGATCAATTTCATTCCCTTGTGCTTTTCCTTGCCCTCACCTGCTGATTCCATTCATCAAATCTACTGGCCTCCCTTCTGTTTTTAAGAGGTTGTGTTTCTAAATATTCTTTTTTGAAAAATATTTTTTTTTTAGTTGTAGGTGGTCACAATACCTTTATTTTTATTTATGTGGTGCTGAGGATCAAACCCAGGGCCTCACACATGTGAGACAAGTGCTTTACCACTGAGCCATTGCCCCAAGCCCCTAAACATTCTTCTCTGTAGCTTCCACACATGAGAGAGAACCTATGACACTTGGCCTTCTGAGTCTGGCTTATTTTGCTCAGCATGATACTCTTCAGTTTCATCCATTTTCTTTCAAATCAAGGTTTATATTTTTAAATAGCTTATATTAGTTGGTAACAATAATTCAGTGGGGATGACCTGAAGAGACTTTTGAATGATAGAACATTTGAATTCAGAACATACTGAACATACATTATTTTATGCAAGTTAATATTTCTTAGCCACCCAGTATCAAACATTGTATACATCTCTTTCTATGAACCTTAATGATATATATAATAAGGGTTGGTCTTAAGGAAAGCATCTTGCATGTTTCTAAGTTAACAGCTTTTTTTGTTGTTGTTGCTAGCATGTAAGGTGTACCATATGAATGACAGTTCATAAAGAGTTTGTAAGCAAATATGCTTGTTTAGGATCTTTTCTCCCAGTAGGGTGAAGAGTCTTATTTTCAGGAGAGACCTTTCATACTCAAGTATACTTGGTTTTCCACGAGCCATGTCCTCACAGGAAGGCTCTTCTTCCATGTCCCTTGTGGTGAGGTGGGCTCCTGTTAATAGTTCTAACCAGTAACATGTGCCAGTGGTCATGTATGCCTCACTCGATGCAGAGATGTTTAAAATCAGTATGTCCACCTCCACATTCTCAGAAACCATGCCTCAGAAGCCATGGGGAGCAATGAGAGCACCGCAAGAGGACGAAACCTGGGTCTCTGAATCACTGGGTGAAGGCAAGATCCTGATGACCTTTGCTTTTTCAAGCTACTGAGTTTGTCAGACACTTAGATTTGGAAGTATATTAGCCTTTTGATGTAATCAATTTTATCTAACTACCATGCTCTTGTATTATATCCTGTCCACAATCATTTATTAATGTTCATATGTTCTCTTTAATGATTTTGAAATTCAAAACCTTTTCCATTGCTGAGTTAAAACAATCATTGGATCTAGCGTCAAAAGTTCAGTTTTCAAGTTCACTCTCTGACACTCATGTAGGCCGGTCTCTTTATTACTTGTACCTCAGTGAATTAAGATAGTTAAGAAATAGAATGAAGCATATGTCCTTTGTCTTAGTTCATTTGTGCTGCTGTAACAAAACATTGCTGACTAGATTATTTATAAAGACTAGAAATTTATTTTCTCATGGTAGACGGGCCTGGGAAGTCCAAGAAGAGGGAATCATCATGTTCAGTCAGTCCTCTTGCCATATTAATATGTGTGGAAGGCAGGAGGGCAAGAGGGGGCTGAACTGACCCTTTTATGACAGCACCAATCCCAGACAGGAAAGGGGAGTCCTCATGGACTTGTGACATTGTAATACAGAATCAGTTGTGCTGCACATTTGTAAACTTCTACTTCATATCTGAACATTTGTATGGCTTAAGTAACTCTTTTTCCATCAAGTGTCAGGTCCAGATTATTCCAGCAATATACAAAACTCTCCACTATAGGTTTTGAAAAATATAAATCACAGATCTTTCAATTTTGTTAATCAAATCATTTAAGTATATTGGAAAGCTTACTATTATATAGTAATTTTTATTGAATCATTTTATAAATTCAAAATGCATTTGTAGGGGCCGGAATTGTAGCTCAGTGGTAGAGCACTTGCCTGGCATGTGTGAGGCCCTGGGTTCAATCCTCAGCACCTCATATAAATAAATAAATAAAATAAAAGATCCATTTACAACTAAAAAATGCATTTGTAAAGAGAAAATAACTGTTTTAATTAAATATTAATTAAAAATTTGATATTAATTACAGAATGAGATCAAGTCTGAGGCCATCTATTACCAAAATTTTTATTTCACAACACATTTAACTAAAGATCAAGGAAAGAAAATGATTTGAAACTATGTGGCTAGTGAGAGAGAAAAAAATATGAAAAACTCAAAATTATAGGCATCCAGGACAGGATGCCTACTTTTAACTACAAAAATGATATAGTCCAAGAATATTTATTTTTATCAGAAACTTCATTACCTAGAGGTAGAAATAATATGGTGATATAAATTAGAATGCCGGATTGCATGATAGCTACATTTAAAAAAACAAATGTAAATTTTAGCAGGAAACACAAAAGAATGATTTCTCTCATCTGAGTGGGGGAGATGCAGTGAAAAGGAATAAGGGCAGCTCCTTTAAAATGAGGGAGATTTTGTGCTTTGTCAAAACATGATTGAGAAGGCAAACCCTCGAGGAAGGCCTGGAAAAGCCCTGCTTAATGGACAAAGCTAGGCTGGGTCATTGTTTGCTCCATAATGGAGCAAACAGACAGAAGCTAGTAGGAATCTATATGAAAGCAGTGAGTCAAGAATCTGTGGTTATAGAATTGCTTCTATTGAGGAGGAAGAGAAGGAATGATAGAGAAAAGAAGATTAGAAGTGAATCATCGAGGGGCAAATTTGAAATGTAAGCATTGATTTTGGAAGATGAGTCTGAGGCAAGCTGCCCAAGGAATCAAAGAGCAATTGGAAATAGGAACATAGTGGCCCTAGTTTTATCACTCAGTGTTATCTCATGTGAAAGGGATATGACTTGGGTGATTACAAAAGTAATGAGATGATCAGCAATGATGTCAGGGATGATTTGAAGAGGAGGGCATCATATTTGGTTATTGGTTAGTCATTGATCAGTAATGAGGAAGGGAGAAAATGAATTATATATAGAGCCAAGTGTGAACGCAGAACAGTTTACCATTAGCTGAACTGAGGATTCATAGGAGATAATTGGCCTTTGGGGAAGAAGATACAATGGGATATGTAGATGAATAGAAACATTTGAAAAGGATTTTGAGATGGGTTAAATTAGAGCTTTCAGATATAAGAACTGATTTCATTTATCTTTGCCATTTAACAAACTACCTCCAAGATCTATAACTTCAAATAATATTATTTATTTAGCTCTTCAATCTGTACATAGGACAGGATGTGCTAGGGACAGGTCATACCTGCTCCACACAGCATCAGCTGGGGTGGCTAGCTGGAGGCTAAAGGATTTACCATCAGGCATGTGGGCCAGAAACCTTATTTCTTCTCCAGCAGACAGTTTGGACTTTCCTCATGGCATCATGGCTGGGTTTCAAGAACAAGTATCAAAACAGATACAATGAGAAACTGCCTATTTATTAAGGCCTGTGCCCAGGAAATGGCATGGCATCTTTTCCACTGATTTTATTTTTCAAGCACTCACAGAGCCCGGATTCAAGGTGAGGGGATATTATCTCAATGTCTCAGTGGGACATTGAATTTTAGGGCCTTGATTTTAACTTCCATGAAGTGAAGCTGGTACTTAATATTGAAGCTATTGGGAGAGGTTATTGCTCTAGAGGCAAGATCTGAAGCCAGGGGACTGGATGACACTCTGTAGGTAGAGTAAAGCAAAGAGGAGAAAGTCCACAAATAACTATTATTGAATCCATATTCATAAATAGAAGACAAAGATAATGGTAATGAAGAATGAAGGTAGTTACTTAAAGTTGGGAAGACGTCAGAGCAGAGCCAAAGTTATGTTATTTTCTCCTTATGTATGCTTTTGTTTGATTCGGGTTACATATTGTCAAGGTTTCAAAGTCTCCACTTATAACTAATTGTATTACTCAACTTTGCATTACTGTAACAAAAGACTCCAGACAACTAACTCATAAAGAGAAAACGTTTATTTATCTCACAGTTTTGAACTTTGGAGGTCCAAAGATCAAGATTGGGCAGATTCCATTAGTTTGGCATCTGTCAAAGGAGGTGAATGGTGCCACATAATTGTGGGAGTGTGTGTAGAACAGTCACTTCTGAAACCAGAGTACAGAGAAAGAATGTGGGCCAGACTTCATTTGTAACAGTTGTGTCTGTAAGAAGTCACAGGGGCACATAAGGACTACCAAGAAGTCTCACATGACCATGATGTCCTAAGCAAATCCCACTAGACCCAGCTCCCTAAAGGTACCACCAATACTCAATACCATCATCCTGGGGAACAGATATTTAAGATGTGGACTTTTGAAGGACACTCAGCATCCAAACCATACCACTAATATTGCAAATAAATATGAATGTTTTGGTTTTTCTCTGAAATGCTAAACCCTAATCTCACAGAAAGAGAAAGAGAGGCAGAGACAGATAAACATAGAGATCATAAAACTGGTTGGTTGATTGTCTTAGTAACTTGATGCTGTCTAGTGCCATGCTATTTTGCCATCATGGCCTAGGAACACAGGAGGCTCGAAGGAGGCTATAGACTTGTGTATGATGGGCACACCTGCTATGCTTTCATTTTATTGAAACATATTGCCTCTGGGACGGGGATTGTGGCTCAGCAGTGCTGGTAGAGCACTCACCTAGCACATTCAATCCTCAGCACCACGTAAAAATAAATAAATAAAATAAAGGTATTGTGTCCAACTACAACTAAAATATAAAGATTAAAAAAAAAAGAAAGAAACCTATTGCCTCCACTGTGTAGACTGGAACACCATAATTCTGGTGAAAGGTAGCTGAAGGTCTCTGGCTATCTTAATAGAAATCTTACATTTTAAATAATGAATCACATATAGCATCCAGAAGGGTCAGCCCTATGTATGAACCCTTACCTGATAATCCCTGTAAACATAATTTTATGAACTGACATTTTCTACATAAATATTCAGAGTCTAATGTATCCCTTTAATAATCTTCACATAATTCTGATTCTGAGTCTTTTTCATGCAATTGTGGAGTACTGAATATTTAGATTGACGCTGTGAGATTAATGGTGGGTTTTGCATATTATTAGTTTATTGTATCATTCTCAATGAATTACCTGCTCCAGTTTTTCTTTTCTTTTTTTTCCCCAGATTTATTTTTTATTCTAAGTTATTAGAAATGATAGCAGAATGTATTACATTTCATATTATGCTTGTAGAGGACTTTTTTACATATCTCTGGTTGTATACAAAGTATATTCACATCATTCATGACTTCATACATGCACTTAGGGTAATGATATCCATCTCATTCTACCATCTTTTTTTCCCCCTTCAACCTTTTGCCCCCTCCCTTCCCTTCCCTCCCCATTGGCCATTCTAGTGTTCCTCTAATCCTCCTATGCTCCCCATCCCAACTTCACTGTGAATCGACCTCCTTATATCAGAGAAAACATTTGGCATTTGTATTTTTGGGATTGGCTAACTTCACTTAGCATTATATTCTCTAACTTCATCCATTTACCTGCAAATGCCATGATTTTATTCTCTCTTATTGCTGAGTAATACTCCATTGTGTATACATACCACGTTTTCTTTATCCATTCATCTACTGAAGGGCATCTAGGTTGGTTCCACAGTTTAGCTATTGTGAATTGTGCTGCTATAAACATTGATGTGGCAGTGTCCCTGTAGTATGCTGTTTTTAAGTCCTTTGGGTATAGACTGAGGAGTGGGATAGCTGGTTCATAAGGTGGTTCCATTCCAAGTTTTCCAAGGAATCTCCTTATTTGATTATATTATAGAGCTGCTTGAGATACAGATAGGCTGCAAATCACTCAGATTTGCTGCTAAATCTCCTGTGTTTCATTTCCAACAAATCACTATGTACAATCATGTGTTGTTCTGTGGTCCCTTTTGGTCTGCACCTTTTCAGTGGATCCTCAGATCTACTTGGAATAAATTCTCATTCACTCTTTCTCTATTTGGCAAATATTCGTTCTCAATATTTAAAACTCATCCCCAGTGATATCCAGAAACCTATTGCCTTCACTGTGTGGATTGGAACAAACATAAGTTGATTTCTATCTCAATTTTGTAACTCATGATTTGTTATCAGAGACTGAAAGAAAGTCTAAATGGGATGATGGAATTTGGAAGCTCTGGAAGAGAGAAGACATCATCCTCTTTCTTTGCAGCCCTTTCTGCAGAACTATCCACACTGTCAAGAAAAGTCAGTTTTGCCAGACAAAAATTTAAGACCTTTAATTACCTTTGTGAATTATTGTCCTTACTTAATTTTTTTATTCTTTCCAAATATGAGTAATTTTAGCCAGGTTTTCTTGATTTTCCTGTAAAACATTGCTGCTACAGGACTATCGAATCTCAAAATAGAGAAAAATAAAGCCCAATTCCTTTTTGTTGTTGTTGTTGTTTTTATGGTTCTTGTTGTTGAAACAGTTTTCTCAATATAATCACTTATGACTTTTTTCACTAAGACTCAGAATAGCCCATACCTGTGGCTACAAAGTAATTATAATAGCCAATTGGCTTACGATTTGTTCTACTAGATGAGAAATATATCCCATTCAGTATTTATTAAGCATGTGCCAGAGAGCACAGCAATATACTTGCTATCATCTTGTATATTTAATATTGACATGACACATCAGCAGTAATGATTTGCATTTATCTTTAATTTTCAAATATCTTCTTTATTTGTAAGTGAACACTTAGGACACTAAGGCACAGATACAGATCACATACATAATATGTACAGCTCTGGAAATAAAATCTAAGCCTTCTGACCAATCCTGTGCACTTCTTAAAAATTGGTGAGATCATACTTTTATTAGATTATAAATAGTAAAATATATTGGAAACTTTTTCTCATCCATTTTGTCTTCTAAGCTCCTAATTCAGTTGCTCATATAAATATATGCAACATAGCATTCAAGATACACTTGATTTTATTAACAGAGCTTCCCAACTACTATGCAGAAATGGATTACAGGTGTACAGATATTTATTTCCTTCAGCCCTAGGACACTCAGCAGGAAGAAGTGTATTGAGTAGTGAGCAAACTTGTATTTGCCCCTGTGTATTATAAAAATATTATCATTTCCTGAGTGTGCCAACCAATGAAAAAAAATTAGAACCACATGTTAAAGACACATATTACTAATTAAGGTAGAATTTAATAGAATTGATTAAAAATTCAAGTTAAGAAGTTATTAAAAGAACAATAAAATGAAACTGCAGAAGACAAAGAATAAATAAAGATAAAAGGAAAAGTTAGCAAACAAAGCAATAGAACTGATAAATAAATCCAAGACTATTTGCTCAAGGGGAGTGGTAAGAAGAAAGGAATACTAGTAAATCTAATAAAATAATATATAAGTTAGAAATAGAACTTACAGAATAATTACAGCTATATAGTAAATTAAAAAGCTTATAAAAGAATAGTTTGTTCAAGTTTTATTAAATATAAAACCTGAATGAATGGATGACTTCTAAGAAAATATAAATAGCCAAAATTGAACTTAGAAGAAATACATGATCCTGGAAGAAATGGGTAATGTTTTCAAAAATAACCTCTAAAAAGTACTAAAAAAATAGTTTTGGAAGCAAATTCTCTAAAACCTTCAGGCATAGAGATCCTCAGTGTTCAAACTGTTCTAGGCTACAGACAATACATAAAAGTTTTTAAATACTTTTACAGAATCAGAGTATGATAACAAAACTTCAAACTGCACACAAAATGAAGTAAATTGAACTTCCTCATGGATATCTAAAATGTTATAAAATATGAGTTAGATTTGAGCAATGCATGTACAGATAACATAACTTGATCATATGGTACAGAGAGACATGTGTTAGAAATGCAAGCTTAGATCTGGCTTTGTCTTCTACCAGTGAAGGAGCCCTAATTAGGAAGGGCTGTTGCAGCTAGCTGGAAGCCATAAGTTCCACCTGATATGTATGTGACGCACCTGTAGGCACCCGCAAACCTGAAGGTATATAACCGGGTAAAAGCGGTCCGAGTTAGGAGAACGAATTCATTCGGTCAGTCGGGCAGCCACTCGGTCGGTCAGAAGAATCAGAGCGGCCAGAACGTAGGCAGAGCGGTTACAGAAGAGAAACCAGATAGAAGAAGTAATGACTGGTCAGAGTTAGGCCAAGACTCCTGAGGAAGACAGAAGACAGAAGAAAGAAGAGAGAAGAAAGAAACTCTAATCTTTCTCTAAGCTAAGCTCTATCTTTCTTTACTCTAATCTTTACCTCTAAGCTAAGCTCTATCTTTCTTTACTCTAATCTTTACAAGAAGAAAAGCTCGCTTTAATCTTTCTCTCTAAAAATCTTTCTTTCCCTCTCTAAGCTCTAAGAAAGTAGAAGTAAAAGTAGTAAAAGCATAACTCTGCCTCCGAGAATTTTCCTCCCGTGGCGGCGCCGTGGCTGGCCGTGACAGGCAGCTTACAAATGGTGGCCCGTCCGGGGCTCGGCAGGCAGAGAAGAAAAGCTAAGAAATAAGAGCAATGAAAAAGCATAGCCTCAGACTCAGTTGAGACCAGCAAAAAGAGTAGAAACAAGAGAGCATAGCCTCTGACTCAGTTGAAGCCAGTTAAGAATTAAGCTGAAGCAGAGTAGCCGGCCAAAAGCCGAAGCCGAGTAGCCAGCCAAAAGCCATAAAAAATATAGAGAAAAAGCCTTGAGCTTTAGTATAAAGAAAAAAGCCATGAGCTTAAAAGAAAATAGAGAATTAAATAGCATGGTAAAAACCATGCAGGAAAAAAAAAAAAAAAAAAAAGCCATTGAGCTTTGGCAAGAAAGCCATAAAGAAAAATAAAGAAGAGGAGAAAAAAAAAAAAAAAAAAGTCAAAGCCGCTTATGCAATTGTGCTTAACTAGGTGCGTTAGCTGCTCCTCAGCATTAGGCTTCCTTAAAGCCACAGCACCTTCTCAAAAAGGGCTCAAATATCCACCCTTTCAAAAATAAAAGGTGAAAAGCTAGGTAGGGACAAGAAAATAAAAGAAAATAGAGAAAATAAAATAGAGAAAATAGAATTAAAGCACCTTTTTAAACTAAAGGGAAGGAATATGAAGGAGCCCTAATTGGGAAGGGCTGTTGTAGCTAGCTGGAAGCCATAGGTTCCACCTGATATGTATGTGACGCACCTGTAGGCACCTGCAAAGCTGAAGGTATATAACCGGGTGAAAGCGGTCCGAGTTAGGAGAACGGAGAATTCAGTCAGCCGGGCAGTCACTCGGTCGGTCAGAAGAATCAGCGGTCAGAACGTAGGCAGAGCGGTTACAGAAGAGAAACCAGATAGAAGAAGTAATGACTGGTCAGAGTTAGGCCGAGACTCCTGAGGAAGACAGAAGACAGAAGAAGGAAGAAAGAAGAGAGAAGAAAGAAGCTCTAATTTTACTCTAAGCTAAGATCTTTCTATCTTTATCTTTCTATCTTTCAAAACTCTAAGCTAAGATCTTTCTATCTTTATCTTTCTATCTTTCAAAACTCTAAGCTAAGAAGAAATCTTTCTCTAAGCTAAAATCTTTCTTTCCCTCTCTAAGAAAGTAGAAGTAAAAGTAGTAAAAGCTATACTCTGCCTCCGAGAATTTTCCTCCCGTGGCGGCGCCGTGGCTGGCCGTGACAGGCAGCTTACATACCAGTACAATTTACCACATTAACAGAAAAAGTAAATGCCTTTTAACTACATACGAGGAATAATGAAAAGTTCAACACTAAATCTGGAATTTAAAAAAAATATGAATATAAGGGAAACTAAGAAAAATTTTCTCCTGATACAAAGTTCAAAACAAACTTATGATTGATTATGATACAGATTTTGCAGTAAAATAAAAGAATAACTGGTATTAAATACTTCAAATTAAGAGAATAATTACTTGCATATGACATGCTACATATGGAAAGTCCAAGAAATGCAGTTACCATTGGAATTAGGAAGAGATTTCAATAAAGTGATAGGTTATAAAGTCGGAAAACATAAAAATTATTTCTGTATGTAAGAAAACATTATAAAGATAATGGATAGGAAAGTTCCATTTATAATAGCGAATATATTTAGACTAGGCATAAATACTTAGTCTTTGTAGAAGAGGACATACAAGAGAGATTTAAAATTAAACTAAGGGTCTATAAGTGAGGCTTTCAGTAAAAAGACCTCATTCACATATAGAAATGCTTAATAGTGCTAATATGTAAATTGTCCCTAAATTAATTTATAATTGTATATATCAAGTTTGAAAATATTAAGAATTCTCATGAAATTGATAAATCACCAAGATTATGAGGACTAATTAACATTTTGAATTTGCCACAGATTATCAAAAAAGTAACAGAAGACATTCATATTTGATATTGAAACATTGCAATTCCTTAATAATTTACATATTTAGGATTTGCATAAGCAGACAAATGAGATGTAACTCTTTAAGACTGTCCAGAAATCAAATCAAATAAATAGCAAATGCCACTGGTTAAATATGTGTAATAAAGTTGGCACATTCACAAATTATTGGGAAAGAAATGACTACTTTATTGGCAAAAATAAATGTGGAATTTTACCCACATCCCACTACAAATTTAGTTAAAGTTAAGTAAATAATTTTAAAGAAAATGATACAACTGAATTGTAGAAAATGACTTTTATGAAATTTGGTAAATATAAGGGCTATAAGCCTTTTTGTATATCATAAACTCAGAATCCATAATTAAAGATTAGTGTAATTGGCCATAACTTGCAAAAGGGAAATATTTGCATGATGGAAAATAATGAGCAGAATCAAAAATGCAAAAGTAAAGTTGGAAACATACTTGTTTTTCTATGGAAATATACTTGTTTCTTGTTTTTCCTAATATACAAAGAATACATAGGAAATTAATAGAAAAATGTACAAGGACATGAACAAACGTGTTTTAATAAAAGGAGTATAAATGGCCATTAACCTAAAAATGTCTAATTTCCCAGGAAAGGTGATAATTAAACAATCTATCAGAGTAAAATTATTTTTTAAAATGACAGCATGTAGTTAGGAATAATTAAATAGACTTCCCCACACACTGTTGGGGCTTCAGGAAAGAACAATGCAGATTCTTTGGGTGACAATTGTCTGGTACCTCAACAATAATAGCAACCAAAATTACTCATCCTTTGTGGTTCAGAAATTTTAAGAGAAGTGAACAAATTATTCATGTGTATATATTGTGTTATTTTTAATGGAAAAAGTGAAACATTGTAAATGATTTAAATATCTTATGATACATCCACAATATGTTGCTCTATGAGATGTGGTAATCTTATATGTACTGCTATGGAAATCTGTATGAGCTCAAATTGAAAGATGCCCTTAAAAAGGCAACTTAACATAAATGGTGAAGATTTAATGTTTTGATATTTTCTGATACATCTTATGTGCAGAAACATTTTTTAAAAGAGCAAACAGGAAAATTTTCATTGCTATTTCTAATGATTGACTATGCAAGAGAAGCAAAAAGAATTACACTTTTCATATCTGAAACTTTAAAAAAAACGAATTATTGTTCAAACATTTTTTTAAAATATTACATACACATACATATAAGTAAAGAACTGTATTTTGTTGTGTGGTTTCCCTTTTTCTGTTATTGAGCTTATGCATGACTTCAGGAGCTCTTTTGTAGCCTTCATCAAATACTCTGCATCCATCACTTCAGGCACAAATTTCCATCCTAAATTGACCCTGGATAAGAGACTGTATTACATAATTGGTTTCTGGGTGGCTTAAATGGAAAAAGTCAGAATCCTGAGTGAGATTTTTTTGAGGATTACCTTCAAAAAACGAACACTGAAATGAGAACGATTTGACAAGTTGAAACAAAGCCAAAATTCACTTCTGACAATTTCTTAATTGAGAAGTGGAAGCAGTTAGTCTATCTTAGAAAAATACAAAATCAGTTTGAGAATGAAATAAGATTGTCCATATTTGGGAGATCATGAAAATGCCAAGTCGCTGTCAACTCTGTACTGCAGTACTGCAGCACGAAAGGATTATTTTTGTTGCCTGCAGTGTTTTATTGTAGAGCATTTCTGTTATAACCAGCACTTCATTTGTATGACTTTGCACTGTCTGCTTCATATTTAAATGATTTGTAGCCCCAATTTGATTTTCTATTTTCTTAGTGTGGGGGCTACTTTCCTATATTTTATGTTTCTATTTTCCCCACAATGCTAGGAGTTTGCTTGGTGTTTGATAGTACCAGATTTTCTTGAGTTCATCTTTTTATTAACTTCACATTTCCTAATTTTAAACTTTAATCTTGTTTGAATTCTTTTTCCTTCACTTTAAGTCTACTAATCCAGATGTGCCCCTCTGTTTATACTCAAACCAGATTGAGTTTTCTCTAATTTTTAAAAAATATTTATTTATTTGCTTTAGTTGTACACGATGCATTTTTTTCCCCCTAATCTTTAAGTGGTGCTGAGGATTGAACCCGGGCCGCATACATGCTAGGCGAGTGCTCTGCTGCTGAGCCACAACCCCAGCCCCAAGTTTCCTCTAATTTTATTGACTTAGACTCCTTTCTTAGTTTTTTATCACTTAACAATTAAAATCCAGACTTCTTAGTGTCTGTCTCACTACATGGTCCTTGTTATCCTTCTAACTTTAACTCATTCTACAAGAAATTTTAAACATACTGGTGTTTTTGTACAGAAAAGTAACCAAACTGATATTGCCATAGCCTTTTGAATACGGCTTTGTTTTCTCAATAAACTTCTCCCTTAAGCACATTTTTTTGTACAAGCTGAGTTTCATTTTTTCTTTTCTTTTTTTTTTTTTTATTTTGGTGTGTGGGGGGTCTCTCCAGCTCTCTGACATTCAGTATATACTACTTTGTTTTATTATTTGATTATCTCTGTAATTTATATTATATTGTATTGTTACTCAATGCATTCTATTTACATTTTGTTTACACCGAAAATAGAAAGTACCTTAGAGTAAAGAATATGATCCATGCTTTTTGTTAGCAATATCTTCCATTTGGCTTTGTACAAAATAGTATTGCTCTATTAGTAGTGGTTTAAGTAAGATGCCAAGATTTATTAGAAATATAAAATTTAAAAAAATTAAGGCTATACAGTGATATTTTACACAAATCACATTTACTTTAATGAAAATTTTAATAATTCACAATTAGATTTTTTGCTTATATAGCCATCTTTATTTAAATAATAGACTTTGGTCTTGGTGGGCAGATTTTTGTGTGACATTATTTTTCAACTCATTTTGGCAAATACTTTGCAATGTGATTGTTGGATCACACACACACACAGGTATACAAATACATATAGGTATATTTTATATAATTTATACAAATACATGAAGATATATTTTATATAATTCATACATATATGTGTGTATATTTACTTTTTGCTTTGTAAAAAACTGCTAAACAGTCTCGTGAAGTGACTTTACCAATTTTTATTCCTACCAGCACTGCAGGAGAATTTCTCTCTCTATCTTGTCAGTATTGGGTGTTGTTGATCTTTTAAATTTTAGTTATTGTAATAAGTGTGTAGTGGCATCTCATGATGTTTCAATTTGCAATTCCCTAAGGACACAGGATATGGAGCATTCTTTCATATGCTTACTTATTACCTGTATATCTTCTCTAGGGACATCCATTCATATCTTTCAGTCATTTTCAATTAGGTCGTCTGTTGCCTTATTGTTGAGTTTTAACATTTTGTGTTGAATTGTATATTATGGAGACTTTTATTAGGTAATGGGTTTTGAAATGTATTTTTTTCCTAGCGTGTGGCTTGTCTCATTCTCTTATCAGTGTTTCCAAACAGGATAACATTTTAATTTGAAGCATTTTTTTCATAGATTATGTTCTTGGTATTGTGTTTAAAAGGTCATCCCCATTCCAATGTCACCAGGTCTTACTCTATGTTACTCTTAGGTGTTTTATAGTTTTGAGTTTTATTTAGGACTGTGATCAAATTTTGAGTTAATTTTGCTTATGGGTATCTACACTATGTTCTAGTGTAGATAAGTCTATTTTAGTAAATTATTGCTAACTACACAGTTAGATCAATGTAGTTGTTATGAATTCTATGGAAATGAAGGTAAGCTTGAAGGCTTAGGCACATTAGATTATAGTGTTTCAAATGGTCTGTTGCTTCATCAAAGATATTTACAATTTACTATGCTTCACATTTCTCTGGGAAGATACAGGTATAATTTCCCAAAGGCTTCCCAAGCCTGGTATTGTACCTAGGGGAGACACATCCCAGTATGCTTGGGACAGTCCTTATTCATGACTGCAGTTTCTCTATAGATGTTAATAGATCCTCCTTTTAATCTCACAAGTGTTCCAGTTTCAAAGATAAATTATATGGTTTCTTTATTCATAGGCCATCATGGAGTTAAATTAGTCATATCTTGCTTAGATTAGATAAGGGTTAGTTAGATTTTTCTCCCAAGAAAGGCATTGCTGGTGAGTTGGTACAGCTGAAAGACAGCACTGAGCCTTTCCTGTCTCTTGTGGAATATCATGGGGATAATTTTTGGTTGTTCAAAATACTGAATTGCTCACTCTTGTGAACCAGTTCATCAGTTTGAAAATTAGTTGACAAAGCAAATTGCTTCTTGAGAAGGCTTGAAAATCAGTCTGATTTAGGGAAGAGTGGAAATTTCAGCTGAGTTTTCCAGGGAATATGAATTGTTGAGCTTGCAAGAATAAAGATGTGTTTTGTTTGATTTGTAACTCTTCAATTACAATTCATTGAAAATCATAAAGTTTTGGAACTATGAGCTATGACTGTGTCTACTCTGTTGAGTCTACTGCTAGCTCCCATCAGATGAGTGTGCAAAGAAGATTGATTGATTAGACAGCCAACTGCACTTAGGCCAAGGGAAATATGTTTGGTAACAGGAAAGAGTTGGAAGAGTATGCAGAGTTCATATTTCTTTTAAAAATTTGAAGTTCTGGGCTGCCAGTGTGGCTCAGTGGTAGAGTGCTTGCCTAGCACATGTGAGGCACTGGGTTTGATCCTTAGCACCACATAAAAACAAATAAATAAAATAAAGGGATGTGTCCATCTACAAATAAAAAATATTAAAAGAATTGAAGTCCTCATGCTTTGGGGAGATCTAATTTCATTATCATTTAAAAGAAAACTGATAATCCAAATGCATTCAAATGATTGGGGAATTGTTTATTATTATGAGGAAAATATAAACATTAAAACTTAGTAACAAAAAGAAAGTGTATGACTGAAGTGAATAGTTCAAATACAGTCATGTAATTAAAATGTTTTTGTTTTCAAATATGTTCAAAATATAGGTAATATGATTTCTTACAACTTCACAAAATATAGCTCATTGGTTTTGGTTCTCTCTTGCTCACTGTGCTGCAGCCTCACTTCTCCCTGTATTTAAATTTGCTACTCTATCTCTAACTCAAAACTTAGACACTGCTGTTCTTTTTGCTATTCTCATAGGCGAATCTCTTTTGCTCTCATTCTGTTGTAATCAAAAGGAGCTGTTCTTTCACTTTCCATCCACTGTCCTGTTTAGTTCAGCCATGGGACTCTGGAGATTTATCTTTTCATTGATTTGGTTTCTTTTCACGTATTCTTTCTCCCATTAACAAATATAGTCCATGAGAAAGAAGTCTTTCTTTCTCATATTATACACTGCTATATTCTAAGGGGCCATGAAAAGAATTGATGGGCACAAACTACCCAAATACTATTTGTGAATAAATGATATTGTTATATTCCTTTAAGTTTGCAGTCATATAAAAGTATTGAGCATACATACAGATTGTTTAACAGATTATTGTGCAGAGTGTTGGAACTTCTGGTCTCAAATTTATAATTTACATTTTGCTTACTGCATCAAATCATCACAAATCAATTAACCTTGAGAGCAAAATAATACAATGAAAACAACTTTTTACTTTGAGGCACAATAAGCATGTGCTGATGTTCTCACATCCCTTAATGAAAAGGCACAACAACCCACTATTTAAACCATATACAAAATTGAGAAATTATGAGCCTGGATTCTTACTATATACATTCATTTTGCCTGAATGAATTTTATTCCTGTTGATGTAAATGGAAAATAAATCCTGAAAGCTTTTTCAAAGCAATTTTGTGCTGGTTCTATTATAAAATGTGCACTTTAAATTTAAAAATAATTTTTTAAATTAAATGTGCAGCTTTCATGGTAGAGACAATATGGAGGAATAACTTTATGTATCAAGATATTCTTGTTTAGATTTTAGATAACTCAACTCCAATTCCTGAGGATAAGTGTGAATGATTCAGAAGTTGGTAGAGAGGCTCATACACAAGTGTGTGTACATTTGTCACCCATGAGTGTCAACCAGGCCTCTCTTAAAACATATACAAGCTTTTTTTTTTTTTTTTTTTTTATCATGTTACCTGTGCTAACGAAGCCTAACAATGTAGTTTTCAAGTCTCAGAGAAGTGAGTTCATTGATTGTTTTTGTTTGTTTCTATTTCTGTGGTTGATGAACTACTGGAAAACTGGACCAGCTTTGAACATAATGGTTTTTCTAATAATGGCCTAGTCACCTTCAGAAAATAATCTAATGGTGCCCTGTGAAATGTGATATAAGAGCATGTATGTGTCATGTGAGGTTTCAAGCAATCTATGGTTTCTGAACATCTTGTATATTAAAAACTTTATTTATGCCTACACATACGTTTTTCTATTAGTATTATCAAGTAGCTTTAAGTTGGTCTCCTTTAAATACTTGAAAACATTTCCATTCTAGAAAAGCCTCAATAATGTATGTGATGATCATCTCAATTCTTTTCTATCAGGATGAATTTTATAAGCTTCATCAATGTGGAATAGGGAGATTTAAAAATATGGTTTTAAAATATTTAAAGAAGATATTTAAAATATGGTTTTCCTGGTTCTTTTGAAGTGTAAAGTTTTAAAATCATATTAAGAAGATCAGCAAGGAGATTTTATAATTGGCAGGTTTCTTTGACATCTTAAGTATCCAGATGTTAATATAGAAAACAGCTTTGTAAGAATTTATTTCCCTTCTTCTGCAAATCAATGAATATTCATTCAATACATGCAAATGAGAAAATTTTTTTCCCATCGCTTGCTTTTCTGATTTAATACTCAGGGTAGCTATATTTTGTTAAATTCTTTCCCACTTCCAAATTATTGTAAACACAGAGTAAGCATATTAAAAAGAGTATAGCAATAGCAGTGAAAGCACATTTTCATGTAACTTGAGAATTGGAGCACAATAAGTTATTTGTATCCCCAAATTTTAGAGTTCTAAAGACTGCTATACTCATTCAGTAGTATAGCACCAGTGTTAGAATCAGGGCATGTTAGGTCTCAGAGAGCAGTCCTTAACCCCTTAATGAAACAGTTAAATGAGTGGTTAGAAAAATTGAAAGACTCGTCTTAAGGTTACAGAGATATGGAGCTTACAGTATTTATGCTCCAAGATTCTAAAGTTAGCTTATAGTATTTATGTTCCCAGATTCTAACTTTGATGTTTTCACTGACCGGATCATGCTGTTTTGTACAGATGTTCCTAAGGTAGTGGATATACACAACATCACTTTAAAAAGGAGGAGTTCTGTAGTGAATCTTTGCTGCAATGTACATAGCAATGGGCCTCAGATGTTAAAGGTGTGCATAAGGATGGTATAAGATGCTTATTTAGAAATAAAGATTTTTGAGCTCCAGGGCTCTGGAAGGATACATGGTAGAGTTTGGATCTGCATTTTAAACAAGATGATGGTGATTTATTTGCTGAACATTTTGAGAAATTGTAGTATTTACATTCAAGCATAGGGCATGTATATAAAATCTGAAACATGTATATGGAAAGTATAGGATATTTTATGGTGTTGGATGATTAGATCTTCCAGAACGATGAGACTTTCTAAAGATACAATGAATATAAAAAGTATTGTTTATAGTACTTGTCCATCTTCCATCCCTCCTGGCCAAAAAGGATAAACAAAAAATGGTTTATTTGAGGACTCTATCAATTTGGATATGTCTTTGGTAATATAAAACTTATTTTAATATGGGAACAGATAATTAAATGGCTCTATTTTCTATTCTAAATATCTTTGTAACTGTCAATCAAGTATATATCACAAAATTAATGTGAAGGATCAGAGCAATTAGTATTATTTATTCAAGGAAAAATTCAGGTCACCTATCACCCTCAATAAAGAAAGATGTCCAGATTTTATTTTGGCTACTTA
Source organism: Tamias sibiricus (assembly GCA_025594165.1). Classification (NCBI taxonomy): domain Eukaryota; kingdom Metazoa; phylum Chordata; class Mammalia; order Rodentia; family Sciuridae; genus Tamias; species Tamias sibiricus. The sequence goes on from CM046661.1 coordinate 54,331,326, forward strand.
GCAATTCCTGTGGAAATTTGCTATTTTAATTTTCTAGCCTCTTAAATTAACTGTGCAAACCTTCACTATTCAGATTTCCACACACCTGTTTGGCATGAAGACACAAAGGGTAAGAAGAAATGGTGTGTGTGAGATTAGTCCCAAACCAGGCCTTTTACCAACCCACACATCATTAACCATCTGTTTGCTTCATATCAACCCTTGGCTTTATCTTCCTACTTCCCACCTGCTGGAGCCCTTCCAGGCTGAATTCCTGATTAATCAGTTTCTCTGGCTCTTAATCTTCCACTTAATTACTAAAATGAGAGCACATTTCTTCCTTTCAGGAATATGCTTATGTTTGAATTGTACTTCTGGAGATGCAGATTTCAATTTGGATCTGACAATTCCTATGTACTGTCCCTAGGAGTCTCACTGAATAGGACCTACAGCTCTTTTCTGGAGCATTATCTGAGCTTCCATACCCCGACGTGTTTCTATAGAGCAAAATGAAGCTCAAGTATGGAAAAAAATCTGTATTCAAGGGTATTAGTTTTAAGACTAGGGATTATGGTTTGACCAAAATATATGGTATTTTCTTTTCACCTTTACTGCATTTCTTGTAACCTTTGGGTCAGTAAATGAATAAATGGAAAATTGTGATTGATTACATTTCTTTCTTAGTGATATTATGACCTTTGCAAATTGTAAAATTCAACCAATATTTTTCTCTGAGAAGTACATTTCCATTTTTAATGTACTCTGTCCATAATTGAAAAGTCAGCAAAAGAACATGTTGACTAATTATATACAAATCTATACTTCAAACCTCAAGCATTCTATTACTTTAGTGAGGTCCCAGACTTCGAATTTAGATGACATGACAAGTGTATTATCTTACCCAATGTTAACCCATGTTTGGTGGGACAATGTCTACATACCTGATCTTCTAATTAGTTCTTCTCTGAATACAGCATTTAATCATTCAGCAATAATTTCATCCATGAATTAAAATCACATTGCTACATTTTGACAGCTATATTGATAAAATAGGATCTACAACAGTAGCTAAGATTTACTGAGTGCTTACTGTGTACATGCCACTGTTGTAAGCACTTTTCTGTTTTTATAACCCTCAGACTTGGCTGTGCACCTATGAGGCGGTATGTTGATTATGAGGGTATGGCCCACAGGTTTAAAAGCGTAAAAAGTGGTAGAACCAAGTATTTGAGTGGCTTAGAATTAGAATTCTTGAATATGTGCATTCTACTTCTCAATTTTTAATATAAATTTGACAAAAGTAAAATTTGCAAGCTGATTCTATGTAAAGCGTATGTAAAAAGAGCATGATAAAAATTTAGCATTTAGTAAGACTTCCCCTCACTCTCCTGCCCCCCCGAAAAAAAACAGGAAAAAAGAAATATCTATACCATATTTCAGTCTTTGGATTTTTAGAGGAAGGAATTTAAAACTTTTACATTAATTGATTTCAAGAAATATTTTGGTTCCCAAGTTTTAGATTTACTGAGAAATATTGAAATTAATATTATACTTATTGGAGCATATTAAAATCTACTCCTATTTTTTTAAATGTAATACAAACTAAAATAAGAAAGATTGAATGCCGGGCGCGGTGGCGCACGCCTGTAATCCCAGCACTTTGGGAGGCTGAGGCAGGAGGATTGCGAGTTCAAAGCCAGCCTCAGCAATGGCGAGGCCCTTACCAACTCAGTGAGACCCTGCTTCTAATAAAATACAAAAAAGGGCTGGGGATGTGGCCCAGTGGTCAAGTGCCCCTGAGTTCAATCCCCGGTACAAAAAAAAAATAATAATAAAATAAGAAAGATTGAGAAATTCAAGAAATTAATACTATCTGGTCATGGTTTTATATGCATTTTTAATCAATATGCAGATTAGTCACATGTGTTTGTAAAATCAGATTAAGCATTTATATTGTAAGACAAATATCAAGTAACACACCAGAAACATTTTAATGTCAAATTTTCAACAGGTCAAGGGCCAATTCTTCTACTATTTAGAGCAATAGAATAAATTCCAAACAAATATTTTATATGCAAATACACTGAGACAAAGGACAATATTTACTCTTATGAAAATTAGGAGCACCCATTAATAACTGCCATTTTGAAATTCCAAGCGCAAAAGAAAAATTTTAAATAGTGGTTTAATTTGACTGAAACTCCCAAAAGGAAAGTAAATATCAGCACTCTGTAATTGTGGTGGAAAGGTCATGTGACTTGAGCCCATCAACCAGATTGTTTCTTGGAATACAGTGATCTGTAAGGATTTTATTTGTACTTGATGGCATGCGAGTCAAAGGCTTTTATGAACACTGGTTGTAGGGAGAACTGTCTATCAGGAAATCACAGCAGTGCTGACTGGGCTGTCTTCTTTAGAGAGAAGAACTCATGTGTTTCCTAGTTTTGAGTCTCGAATGCCTACTTAATGAAAACATTCTTTATTGTATTGAAAAAAAATCTACATTCTGAAGTTTTTGTTCCAATACCTAACATCTCCCTTTATGTAAAATAAATGCATTACAATTGAGTTGTTGAAAAAGTTGAACAAAAGTCATTTTTGGTAGAGAAATGATTTTTTTCCAAAATGGTTACAGAAAAATGTGTTAAGATTAAGAGTACATTTAGGCAGAAGTGATATGACTGGATAGCAGAAAATTGGGAGCTTTCTTTAGATGACATATTCTCATGCATGGATGAAAGAATTTGAGTCTCACTTTCAGCACTGGCTGTACCTGTGAGTTGAGGTGTCTCCCTAATCTCAGTTTCCTTATATAAAGCATATATAATCAGTCAAACACCAACATATACAATACACAGCACATGAACACTCAGAACATTATATTTTTAGATCCTTTCTATTCCAATTAGATTGGTGATTTAAGACACATTTTAGTTACTGTACGTTTTTTTGTTTTCTGCTGTGTTAACATGGGATGAGGCAGAGAAATGACATGTGAGGCATGCAGTGGCAATAGAAACTAAAAGATAACATTTCAGTTGAATATCGTAAGTAAAAACAAATCCTCATGCTAATTTGAGCTATAAGGACTAAGAAAGTTAGGTTAAAAATAGGAAATCTCAATTTTATTTTCTTAATTGAACGTTTTCATATGTACCATGATTTGTTGGCAGAAAATGAATGATTACTCAGTAAATTTGAAGCTTTATTCTCTTTAATTTTGTTCTCTAAACCTTTGAAGCTGTAATGTCTCTACTAGCCAGCCAAATCCACATGAAAAAGGGACTAACACTAATGAATGATTATAGTATCTTAAAATAAAATCATTATCATTAAATAAACATTATTGTTTGTTCATACAAATTATTTACTACACTCATGTGTAAGAGATTTATTTCAAAGACAGTTCACTGATCACAAGGGTATTTGAAAATACTTTGAAATTGAATGAATTTTTTTGTCTATTGGCAGAATTCTTTAAGCCACTTAAATTTTCAAGAGTGTTCGGAAAACAATATAGGAAGTAAACCAGTCTTTAGGTGGTTTAGAATCTGTCCCATTTATGTTCTTTTAGCAGGGATGTTAACAATGACATCACATGTATAAATATTCCAACATATCCATCAGACTATGATGAGAAACATACAAGCAAGACTGGAAAATTGCATTCCTCTTCTACCTCAGATCAAAATAACCCTGAACCTTTGATCTATATACTTGTGGATTTTGGTCAGAATTGACTACATTGAAAAAGGATCATGAATTAACAATTGTGGAGAACTGCCTCTGTGTTGGGTACTTTTAATCCCTGAAATAATTCTTTAAAGTGAGTTTTATAGCCTTATTTTACAGAGTAGGGAAACAAATACAGGGAGGTTAAGTGATCTACCCAATGTGATAATTTGAATATGTTTTGAATGTGTCACCCAAGGGTTCATATGTCGGAAACTTGATTTTAAGTATGGCAATGTTAGCAAGTCATCGGACCTTTAAGTTGTGTAGCCTAGTAGGAGATCCTTAGGTTATGGGGGTACTGTCCTTGGAAGGAATTAAGGTATTCCTTCTGGGACCCTGTGTTAGTTATCATAAGAGGGTTTTTATAAAAGAACAACCCTGACTATTTTCCAGCTTTTGCTTCTTGTTATGTGATTCCTTCTATCTTGGATGTGTTTCCACCATTGTGATGCTAACTGCCCAGAGATCTTCAGCAGAGTCAAGCTGATGCTAGTGCCATGCTTTTGAACTTCTACAGCTGTAAGCTAAATAAAAATCTTTTGTTTCTAAAGTTTCTCAGCTCAAGTTTTTTTGTTATATTAATGCAAAACAGACTAACATGACTTAATTTCACACCCATAGCAAAAAGCTTAGAATAAAATCAAATGAATCCCATGTGTAGTCAAAAGCCCATGTCCTTCTGTGTCATGTTGTCTTCAAATAAAATAAATGGATTATTCATTTACTTTTCACCAAAGCTTGCTTTCAGACAATAAAAACGACTCATTCCTTATAAAGAAATATATAAGGTAAGGAGTTCAGAAATTCATAGGCATAGTTAAAATCACTTTTGACTCAAGTTTTTATTTGGCTGGAAAAATGGGCTATAGTTATTCCAGGAAAAAAGTATGTAAGTGAAGGAGCCCCAATTAGGAAGGGCTATTGCGGCTAGCTGGAAGCCATAAGTTCCACCTGATATGTATGTGACATACCTGTAAATGCACGTGAGGCACCTGCAAAGCTAAAGGTATATAACCGGGTGAAAGCGGTCCGAGTTAGGAGAACAAATTCATTCATTCAGTCGTGCAGTCGCTCTGTCGGTCAGAAGAAGAGTTCAGGTCAGAGAAGAAAAGAATCAGAGCGGCCAGAACGTAGGCAGAGCGGTTACAGAAGAGAAACCAGATAGAAGAAGTAATTGCTGGTCAGAGTCAAGCCGAGGCTCCCGAGGAAGAAAGAAGAAAGAAGAAAGAAGGTCTAAAAAATAATCTTTCTCTAAGCTAAGCTCTCTCTATCTTTCTTTCTCTCTCTAAGCTCTCTCTAAGAAAGTAGAAGTAAAAGTAGTAATAGCTTTACTCTGCCTCCGAGTTTTTCTCCCGCGGCGCTGTGGCTGGCCATGACAGGCAGCTTACATGTAAGAATAAATGGAGTAATTTGTTTCAGTAAGTTGTAAATTATAATTGTATTGAAAGCATTCAAGAGCCACAAATATGTTTTGAATATGTTTTACAGAGAAATAGAGAAATTAGTCAAGATTTGGGGTAGTGGATTTCAATTTTAAAGAAATCCTAGGATTGTTTGGATTATAAGAGAAGATAGAGTAGTGATGATTAATATGATTAAAGTCTACATTACTTATATTCAAATAACTATTCTTCAAAATGTGTTGAATTTACTTAGGGACTGAGCTGCAAACATCTGTCTAAGGAAAGATAATTGGACAAAAGTTACTTATAGTCTTTTCCTAACCTAAACTTGTATGTGTCTTTAGCAACTAAAGTATATTTTTAGGAGTATGGAAAATGTTTTCTAGATTTCTGTACCTAATTATCCAAGGAGAAATTGTTAATAATGTTCAAACATTGTTGCAATAAGCATCTTTCCAATTCCCCTAGGATATTAATATTTTACTTGTTAGAATGTGCCAATTTCAAATTACCACTATTGTTAGTCTCTTCTTTTTTTTCAAGAATGCCTAAGTTTCAGTTTTATTATTTAACAATCATGGAATTTGATTGCATTTTACAAAATCACTAGGTTCTAGAAGTAGGCTTAAAAAATGTATGCAAAGGATGTTCTTTATCATGAAAGAATGTAATTTATTTTCAGAATAGCAGGTAAATGGAACATAACATCCTCACATTTTGGTTTATTTATGAATGCTATACCCAGTGGGAGGGTAAATGAGCCTGGGTGGGAACAATATCCATAGGAGCACTCAGACAAGAATGCTAGAGGCTGGCTCTGATTGGGAACAAGATAAGGAAGTGTGTTAACCTTGTGGGAAAATGTGGAGAGGAGTCCTCATTAGAAGAATGCTTAATTCATAAACCAAGGCAGATATGTAGAAAGGACAGAGAAAGTGATGAAAAAAGGAGTATCAAAATTGGTGGTTATGATAGATACAAGCAACAAATTTTAATGTATACTATGATTTAGACAATTCTGTACTATGATTTAGAACTAATTCTTACAGAGGGACTAGGTGCTTGCAAAGGTGTCATGTTACTTAAAGATTCTGAGCAGAAGTTGACACATGACATAATCTACATCTTCCCATTTTAGTGAAAGTAATATTACCACCCCTAGGGAATTAATTTCTCTTTCTTTGGAAACTAAAAACAAAGTGTTTTTGTTTTTCAGTAAGTGGATCTGTAGTCTTAAGTTTCACCAAGTATTTCTAAAGCCCTGCATAACTCTTTACTCACCTTTACCCACTTTTGTAAATCAAAGGTAATTTATATTTGAAGTGTCATAAATTATGAGTAATAGAAGAAAATCCTAACAAAGTGTAAAAAAATGACATTATAGGACTTAAGGGTATGAAAATTAAATATTTTGGTTTTAGAAATTAAATACACATGGATCCAATATTGGCCCCACATAAGTGGTCTGCATTTATCTGATATTTAACCTTCTGAAATATCATTGTCTTCAACAAAACCAAGTTTATTGATTGTATAGATCTCCTATAATTATTTTGAGGATAAAATTATAATTGTTTCTATCAAATTATTTGGTGACTTGTTACTTAGGGGCTTAAGAATATAATCATAATTATTGTCACTGAAGTATACTGACCACTACTAATTCAGGTAGAGAGGAAATGCATTTGATATGGTTCTATGAGAGAAAATCTATCTTCAGTATAGAAATGGTATATCTTCTATGTGAAATTTCTATGTGAAATTTATATCCTCTTAGAGATCAATAACCAAAATACAGTATTGTATTAGACATCAATAACATGATTAATTTGGAAAGACCTCTAATATTGCCAGATTCTTTGGTTTGAGCAACTTATTTTGTGTCTCCATGCATTTACTTTGCTTATCTAAATAAACAATAGTATGTAATCAGTAATTTTGGGGGTGTCTTATAGCAAACATAAAATGATTGATATCTTAATATTGGTTAGATTTTTAAATTGTCTTTAAAAGCATCATAGGCAGACTTATTAAAAAATCAAAAGAAGTTATCTGTGAAGAACATATACCAGTGACTAGGGACGTTATCGATCTCCAGAGTTTTAATACCCATTTGCCAAACAGAAGTCCACATTCTTGAAAAAAGTTGTTCATTTGAAGATTCATGTAGAGCCAGGCAATCAATTCTTAGATATTTTCAAAAGATATGGTAGATATTTTCAACCATGTTTTGTAACCAGGAGTATATTTTATGATTTTGCGTTTTTTTTGTTTGTTTGTTTGTTTGTTTGTTTTTGGTTTGTTCGCAAGATAATCACTGAATATAAAGGGCCGGAACACAGCAATCTTAAAAGTCAAGGGCCATGACACATAAGTAAGAGTTTAACTTAAAAACCTAATTTTCATACCTTGAAATGGTGGCTTTAATGAACTCACCAACCCATTTGTTAACCAGAATTCTATTTTGTTGTTGTTGTGTTCGTTTGTGTTTTTTTGGTACTGGGAATTTAACCCAGAGGCATTTACCTCCTGAGCCACATCCCCAGCCCTTTTAAAAATTTTGATACAGTGTCTCACTAAATTGCTTAGGACCTCCCTAAGTTGCTTAGGGCCTTGCTAAGTTGCTTAGGGCCTTGCTAAGTTGCCAGGGAGGCTAAGTTACTGAGGAGGCTGATCTTGAACATGTGATCTTGCTGCCTCAACATTCCTAGCCACTGGGATTGTAAGCATGCACCACTGTGCCCAGCTCCAGAATCCTATGTTTTTAAAGGCCATTTTAGGAGAATAGGAAGTAAAGTAAAATTTTAATGTGGCAGATAATTTGCCTATGACATTTTTAAATTATGAAATTTAGGTTGGATGGATTATATGTGTAATAATTGGTACTTATCATTTCTGAAAAGAAATGATTAATTACATGTTAACTGATTTTCTATGATTACAAGATTTATTATTTGATTTAGCTTTGATCACAAGAGAAATTAATAGATTTGTAAGTGACCAGAGAAAGTAGAAAATTGATGGGGATGTTTGTAATTTGTAGTTTCGTTGCTTTCATGGGTATACTTCAAATTTTCTCCGGATATTTGTTTTTTTCTGTGCTAAGATCTGTCTGTCTACTTTTATTGGTAGATAGTTCATCTGAATATAATTATTAGCTCAGAAGCTACAGGTACGAGAACACTCAAGATTCTCAAATAGAAATTGCGCCATAAAAATAAATCAAATGAATAAATAAAGTAAAATCAGACTGTGAAATCCAGTACTTTGATCTACAGTTTAGAGGGGAAAATGCTGGAATATTAAGTACAGTGTGAATAAACCTTTTGTGCATAAATGATCTTCAAAGTCAGCCTTTCAAAGTAAGGTCATTTTCAGAAATGACAGAATGTCGACTGAGCAATAATGAAAGAATTGTTGCTTTATTCAATTAGAGTCCCATTAGTGGTTCTTTAGGTCAAATTGACTTGATAAGCAGGTACGAAAGGAAACAATCCCTAGGAAACAAAGGTCTTCTCAGGAATAATAGATGTAAATTTTAGACAAATATGTATTGAAACTTTAATTCCAACTTTCAGTTCACCCTGCAATACTCTGCACTGAACATTTACATATTCTATGCCATGTGTCCCAGAGTATAAGAATGAAAGCAGAGACTTCACTCTTTCTGATATTCATGGATTTATTAATTTCTATAACTGAGTGATTTGGAGATTATCTCCTTTGTCCATTTCTCCCTTATAGTCTTGCTCCTGTCTGTGTGTCTTTCTCTTTCCCTTTGTGTATGTGTGTATACACACACATATGTAATTATATAGCTCTATATGTTTATATGTATGTATACCTACATCAATGATATACAGATAATATCTATCTATCTATCTATCTACATAGATAGATAGATATAGATATAGATACAGGTATGTAGATAGACATTTTTCAATAGGTGATTATTGAATACCTAATAGGAACTAAGTACCATAATATGGAAGAATTCAAAAGAAGTCAAATTAAACTAATTTGTCTCTATCAAGTATGTTAATTGCTTATTACATTGTTCATATCCTTAAGAAAATTACATTCTTTGATCCAAGTCACAGGAAAAAAAAAAAAGCACATTCTACTTAAGGAACAAGAGTACCTAAAGCAACAAATCTCAAGAACAAAGAACTGTGCAGGATATTACAGTGTCTCAATTCATTGGACAACTTTGGAGTTTACTTTCATCCTCATTTAATTTGCTTTATTTTTTTGTTATTAAAATCATTAACTTGCAATAATCCATGCTTTTGGATCTCATTTTCTCTGTTGAACTTGCATAGCGACTCCACAACTGTGTAAAAATCCAGTTACCTGCATATTCTACCCTACTTCATTGTTGCTTGCATGGAACTTGATGTTAAGAAAAATTCTAAAACATAGCAGAATGTGGACATTACTAATCTTAAATATGTATACAATGCCTCCTGGAAATAGTGTCACTATGTGTTTCTAATTCATTTACTCTGCCCTCCTTCTTAATACTTATTATAAAACATATTTTCTGGTTCCACGAACATTCTTTTTCCTCTTTATCTTTCTCATAGTTAATTGATAAAGAGACAAAGAAAATTAAAATCATTGGATATGATCAGTTCCCAAAATGTGCTCTTCAACAGTCATCTCTGCTAAAACTAGTCATGGTTATCTATTTTCTTTATTAGAAAAAAATATTTAAAAATCTAAAAATCCTTCTAATTTTAAGATGAGAATAAGAAATAACATCATCCTTTTTGTCCTTTGAAAATCACGGTTGTAATTACAGAAACACAAGAAACTAACAAAAAATCAATTTCAACAAAACTATGAGATATTTTGTAGTCCCAAGACACAGTCTATAAGAAAAAAATTTCAAATGATGTGAAAGTTATATTGGGGTGTGGAAAGACCCAGACTGATGATGTAGTCCCCATATATCTCAGTGAATTCAAGGGAGTACAGTTTCTTAAAGCAGGAAACACCTTTTAAGTAGCATACTGAATTAATTTGCCAGAGTCACTATAATGAAGTACCATGGACTGAGGTCTTAATCAATAAAAAATTATTTTCTCATGATTCTGAAGACTAAAAGTCCAAGCTAAAGGTGTTGGCAGGGTTCTTTCTTCTGAGGTTTCCCTCTTTGTCTTGCCAATAGCTGCCTTCTTCCCATGTCTTTGTGTGATATTTCCTATGAACATGAACATGTTTGTATCTTAGTCTCTTTTTATGAAGACAGCAGTCATATTGGATTAGGGCCACGCCAATAATAATCTCAGACTTTCATTACCTCTTCAAAGGCTCTGACTCCATAACAATCACATTCTGAGGAGTTAAGAGTTCAACATATGAATGATGAGGGGTACAATCCAGTCCAGAACACATACCACCAGCTGACTCTTTGGAGAAGGAGGACAAAATGCTCAGGTTGGTCTTGGGAATGTTCCTGGGCTCTGTTTGACACTGAGTAAATGCAGGTAAAATCAGGCTGTTCACCTTCAGGCATCCTGGATAGTGTTAAGGCTTCTGAGAAACTAGATATAACAAAAGTAAAAACTAAACAAAAACAAAACCACATCCATCCTGGAAGTTATGCACCATAAAGAATTTCAATCAAAATTCATCTGGAACATGACCATGATTAACACCTTCTCTGCCTCCACAATAAATATCTGGTACAGGAATCAACAATGAGAAATAATTTTAAAAGAATCTTAAATTCCTTTAAAGAACGTACTATATGTATTCTGAGAGAAATCAACAGACAATAATTCCAACACAGACTAGTTTAGTAAATCTATTAAATTTTTAAGGAAAAGACATTTGCCTGATCAGACACATGAAATGTAAATCATCTATAATCTATAAGTCAAAAGTTAATTTGTTCTTACAGTGATTTATAATAGTCAAAACTTAAAAGAAAATGGAGCAGTTCTTCTAGTCTTCAAAGAAAAAAAATATGAGCCCAGGAGTTTAGACCAAAATAAACTAAACACTTATCAAACATAAAGGTAGATATAAATATTTTTCAAAGAAGTAAGGAATCAGTGAATATAGTTTTCATATTTCCTTGATGAAATCATGATGATAAATTCTAGCCAGTAAAAAACTTAATAAAAAATAGCACTGAGCATTGAATCTAATTAAATTTATGATAAAAGACTAAAATAAGTGTGAGAACTATGGTTACAAAAAAGTGTGAAAGTTATAAATCTTGACAATGTACAAATTACATATTTTTAAAAAGCTGGACTTGGAAGGAGGAAAGAGAAAAAAACATTGGGAGACTGGAAAGTTAAGGATTTATAAAACCAATTTCAAAGATACAATTTAAAATATATAATATATACATTGAAACAGGTAATATATCAGTATATAGTACTCAAATACCATAAAGATAAACATTAAGAAAATAGAATAATCTTTAAAGTTGAGAGGGGATGAAAACTATATTATTTAAATTCTTTTAGTGGAGAAACCAAAGAGAAAAGAGGATTAGAATATTACATAAAATTATAGTTATAAATGCAACTATAAGGACAAAAATAAACTTAAGTTGTCAAAGGAAATGCAATGATAGAAAAGACTATACAGTAGAAAAGACTATATATATATGTATATACACACACACACACACACACACACACACACACATATATATATATATGTATATAAATGTCAGAGATCATATAACCAATGAATATAGAACTAGGATCAAACAACATATTTGTGACATCTTAATAAATGGAGACTGATGGACCAAACATGGTACTAAACAAAAGGATTACCAATGGGATCCAAGGGCAAAATATAACATAGTATATATGAGAGGTATCACATCCTTCTGAGGCTTTGTGGAAAGTGGATTTGAAAGAGCCAACTATGCAAATGGGCAACCAGTCAAAAAGCTACCAGTTTTTCACAGGAGAGATTATGGAGCCTTGATCTAAGACAGAGAGTGGGTTTAAAGAATTGGAAGGATCCAGAAGCTGAATATTTATAAACTGGAAATAGTATGGAGAGTGTAGAAATATGACTCCTAGGTTTCTCATGGAAGAATCATCACCTGAAACAGAGACAAGATAGGATAAGGGTTCTAAAGAGAAAATAACTTTATGTTGTACCTCTTGAATTGATCTGTGGGAGTGTTAAACAGTTTTGTATCACTGTGATCAAAATACCTGAGAAGTAAAATTTAGAGGAGGGAAAGTCTAATTTTGGGGCTCATGGTTTCAGAGGTTCAGTCCATGGTTGACCAACTCCATTGCTCTGAGCCTGAACTGATGATGGAACATTATGGCAGTAAGGCATGGCCAAGGAAACTGCTCAGTTTATGATGGCCTAGGAAACAGTGTGAGAAGCCAGGGACAAAATATATAATCACCAAGAACACATCCCCAGCGACCCACTTCCTCTAGCCACATATCATCTGCCTACAGTTACCATCCAGTAATCTATTCAAATCATTAATCCATCAAATGAATTAATCTACTGATTATGCTAAAGCTTTCATAAGCTAATCATTTCACCTCTTATAATAACACAGAAGCTTTTGGAAAACACTTCATAACTGAATAATAATGTGCATCTTAAACGGATATGTTGGGCAGGCTGTATCTACATTAATCTTAAATTCAGTATACAGATATAGGGGGAAGATAATGATTTTAAAACTTTCAACCCAAGAAGGCAAGATAAAATTCATGTCCAGTCTGTGAAATACAAACTAAAGACAAAAATAAAAATTGAGCCTGTTCCTGGAGCAGTATAGAAGGAAGATGTTATATTGGTGATGGTAAATGAGAAGGGAAAAATAATCCATTTGTCTTCCTTATAGGGAAGAATTGAGTTTCTTTGATTGGCTGCCATATGTTGGGACACACACTAATGTTTTAATATGCTAGTATGTTAAATATTTTCTAATGCTTATGATAATCTAGTTCTTGCAGTAAGCTCTTATTTTATAGTAAAAAATATGCCAAGCACAGCACTCTAAATTACTGTCATAACTGTTGTGAATACATGGAATGCACTTAAATTCTACTCCCTGAGTTTATTTAATGTTAATAGCTCACTTTCTCTAATTTATTTCTCATCAAATTTATATTTTGAAATGATTTTGTAAATGTATTCAACAATAAGCCATTGTAATGCCTATTAATGATACAGTAGAGGTAGGTCAAATGTATCCTCAAAATACTCTGAATGAACTTCTGATTTCTCCTATTATTTAAGGAAAAAAAATCCATTTCATTACAGCATGGAGTCTTCATAAGGAATATTCCAAACAAGTAATTTAACATTTCAAGTTGTTAAAATCATTTTGTGTTTGGCTTCATAACTTACCCTACTCAAGACACACTATAATTATGTAGGAATGCACGACTTGTAAAATTTCATAGCTCTTAAACTCCCAATCAATTGAAATGAAGCATATTTTATGAAAGTCTTTGCCAAAAGGATGTTCCCTATAGAGAGGTGGCACTGTAAAGAAATATCTCATATTTTGTTTTCTATGAGAGAGAAAAAGAGAATGGTAAAGGAGGCTGGGTATAGGTAAGGTCCTGGGCTTGTGTAGAGACTTGATGTGTACCTCAGAACTCTCAGGGTTATGAAAGATTTGAAGGCATAGCTTTGGAGAAAATTCTAATTTCTGGTTTGGGTAGTGGATTTTGTAGGTGATGGGGGTGGCAGGAGACAAAGGGCAGCCCAAATTCTGGAGAATAGTTACAGTGGAGCTTATGGTAAGGGATAGGAAACTAAAGCTAACAGTATGTCTCATTGACAAACAGGAGATGGTGGTATGCTTAGGGTAAAAGTGGATTTATTCGAGAAAAGTCAGTTCTGAGTGATGTGTGGAAATGTTGAAGAGGCTCATTTCCTCATTCTCCTCTTTCCTTGTTGCCCTTCCTACCAACTTCTGACTCTTCTTATAATCACACCCTTTTCTCTCTTTCTTTCTCTTGCTCTTCTCCTTTCTCCTCCCTATGTCTCCCATTGTCTTCTGGCCTCCATATTTACCCTCAACACCTCTAACACATAGACTTTACTCTTTGTTCACTCCTTGTTATAATAATTCTCTGGTTCCCCAAAGTCTTGAAGATTTTCTAAGAATTGCCAAAAGCAAACATTCGGAAAATTGCCAGATATATTTGGTTGGGTTTATATTTTTTTAAATTTTTATATATTTTGGAAGAGAAAAAATGCACTCATTTTATGTGCTGGCTTCATATATTACGTATCTATTAGAAGTCAAAATATTACAATACAAAAAGGACCATGTATTTAAGATTTATCTATGTATAATACAAGTTTCATGAAAAAGTTAATACTTGGTAACTCCGTAAATGTTGATATCTATATATTTTTTTCCCTTTTGGTCTGGGACATGTCAAATGATTTGTAATTCTGCCAAGTGCTTACCAATGATTCATTGATGCTTAGATTGCTTTACAAAAATTAATAGGGAACCACACAAAATTATTTTAGTGAATTTAAACTTCATAGCAGGAAAATGTCTCAAATTACCAATAGGTTAAAAAAAAAAAAAAAAAAAGAAGAAGAAGAAACATATTTCTCTTTTGTATGTGATGCTAAAGACATTTTCTGTAATTACTCCTTTAAATATAAATAGCTTATTTTAGTGCCTGGAGTAGTGGAGATGTCACTGATGTGAGAGTAATAGAGAGGTAACTGATAGAACTCTCCAGGGCAGGGTCCAGTGCAGACTCTGCCAGTAACTTGTTTTGTGCCTTTGGTTTCATTGAGAATCTCTAGGTTTTAGCTTCATCATTTGCAAAAAAATGAGGTTTCTGTGCTGGAATTGTAAAGTCTCCACTCTCATGTTTCTTTAGAAAGGTATTTATCAAAGTTTTCATATTCATTTCCTTCTTAAATTTCAGTATGCTTTTTAAAAGAACATGACCCTATAAAATGTCAGGGCATTTTAAAAATGAATGTCATTTTGGAATTTAAATATGTGCTATGTCTAAATTATTTAGATTTACTCTAAATTTGGGAACCGCATTTCTTAGTCTAGAAGTACCCATCCCTAAGTAGGAATGAAAATACATATTTTGTCTGAATATTATATATCACAATTATATGTTACCCAGACCAAGTTTAAAAAAAAAAAGATACATTTTTCTTGTTTTAACTCTGAAGACAAGAGATATATAAAGAAAGAAGTTAATTCATACAAGATACTATGAAAACTTATTTTCAAAGAAGCTGAACCAAAAAAGTAAAGCTATTGACTGTTAACAGAGTAGTTTTTAGGGTATGCTTGGTGACAGCCGATGGGTTAGGTTCTGAGTTTGTTCTCAGAGGTTCATAGTCTAGCCAAGAAGACTGAGATGTAGTGATAAGTGATGGACAATCAGATACACAGTTTCAGGGGTAGCAAGAGGGTGGAATTGGTGTCCTGGAGACCAGGGATGAGCTACTGCATAATTCAATTAGTAAAACTGAAAAAGTGCATTCCAGGCAGGTGTAGGAGGAGCAGAGCCAGAGGAAAGGTCACTGTGGCGAAATGACAAAGCACAGGCAAAGGCCCAAATGTGAATATGGCATCACAGTTTGGAGAAACATAGGTAGTTATATATGGCAGAAGACATTTCATGGCAGGAGAGGAACTAAAAAGCAAGCAAGGTAGCATATGACTAATGTCCTATATACTGTATTAAGGAACCTGGAATTTAGAATGTAGTCTGTCTGTATCAAATAATGAAGAGAAATTTATTCATGGGGTGCTTTTGAGAATATATTATTTAAAAAGATAAATATTTGTGTGTGGGGGGGGAGGCTTTAGTTTTATTTTAAAGAATTGGCTCACATAGTTGTGGGGTTAGCAAGTCCAAAACTCATGAAGTGAAAGGCTAGGGAAAGCCAGCAGACTGAAAACTCAAGAGTTTCCTTGTAATCTTTAAAAAATTTTTTTTTTTTTGGTTTTTGCATAGTATTTATACAGAATGGTAGGGTTCCTTGTGACATATTCAGATAAATAGATAAATAGATAGATAGATAGATAGATAGATAGATAGAGCTATATATAGTTTATTTAATTTCACCCCCAGTACCTTCCCCTCCCTCTTCCTGATCCACTTCCTCTAGGCTAATGCCCTCATTTCTACTTTCATGGAATACCTTTTTCTTCTGTTTTTCCCCTTCTATCTTCTACATATGAAATAAATCATATACTTTTCTGTTTTATTTTACTCAAAAAGATGATCTTCAGTTCCATTTATTTTCCTATGACAAAATCGTGTTTTTGGTGGATAAATAAAATTCCATTTTTTGTGTATTCCACATTTTATTTATCCATTAATTGGTTGATGGACACCTAGATTGATAACTTGGCTTTTATGAATTGTGTTGTGATAACATGGGCATGCCGGTATGTTGACTTTAATTCTTTTGAATTAATACTAAGAAATGGTATGCCTGGATCATATATTAGTCATATCATATTATAAAAATTTTTTGGAAAACTTTTATGATTGTTGTACCAACTTACATTCTGACCAAGAGTGTATAAGAGTTACTTTTTCCTGCACTCTTGTCAGCTTTTATTGTATTCTTGGCGATTGCCATTCCCACTGGAGCGAGATGGAATTTCAATGTAGTCTTGATTTGCATTTATCTGATGGGTCAAGAAGTTGAACATCTTTTTATAAAATTGTTGCCTGTTTGCACATCTTGCATTCTTGAGGTCAAATTCTTAAGGCAATCAGCTTTTCTCCATATCAACTAATATAAATGTTAAGCACATTAAAAAAAAAAAAAAAAACCTTCACAATAACATACACTGCTGTATGACCAAGAAACTGAGCACTATAGACTAGTCAAGATGAAATTAACCGTCACAACTTGTCAGTCTTACTAATCTCATGTGGTAATTTCATTTTGAATTGTTATGCAGGATGTACAGATCTTGGGATTTGCCCCCTTTACTCCTCCCTCATACTAATTAAGAAAATTAACTTAGCAGTAGCAAATGAAATTTTAGCCAAGCTGTATTTTCCTAGTTTGTCATCAGCACTTATAAGATTATTTGATTATTAAAGCAGTGAAAAAATGCAGTTCTCTGAATAAAAAAATACCACCACACCAAAAAGATCCCACCATGACAAAACATGATTGCTACCTCCTTCATCTGCTGCCCTGTGGGCTCAGTAGCACTGACCTTTACTTTCTGTGATTCCAACAAGAAACTCATGGTCAGATGGGCTATGATAAATTTATAGCGTTGCTGTCCTCAAAATGAGTCTTTTATTCAGCAATTCTAACCTAATACACCTAACTTTTTAATGGTTCAGATAATCACTCTCAGCAACATCAGTGAAGCTACATCTTTGTGGCAATCTTTCCAACTATTAAGTGTGAAGCTTTTTCTCAACCTGGGAAAGAATATCATTCTAAAAGTCGTACATTTCTCTCAAGATATTAGTTTTGCTTTGAGAATAGAACTAATGTTTATTTGGACTAAAAGATGATCATTTCAGGCATAGAAAATGAGTAATCTCAATTACAAATATCAATTTTTTTAGTAAAATGATTAATTGTAAGGCCTTTATCATAAGGAATCTGTATTCTTCTCTTTGGAGGCATTTTCTTTCCTCAAAGTACCATGCCATGACTTCTTATGCAATCTTGACCTTCCTGGTTAGAAAGGTGTCTCAAACTCCTGGCCTCTATCCCAAATTTAATGTTCTATATCCAATTTTGAACAACTCAACTAAAAAAAAAGCAGCAAAATTAAAATGTAGCAATAGGTTGTAGGGCAAGTCAAGATGAGTTGATGGACTGTATATTTAAGATAGAGTGAAAGTTTTTGAACTTGCTATTTTTTTTTTATTTTTATTTTTTGGTACTGAGGATTGAACCCAATGTTGCTCAACCACTGAGCCACATCCCCAGCCCTTTTTTTAATATTTTATTTAGAGTCAGGGTCTCACTGAGTTGCTAAGTGCCTTGCTAATTTGCTGAGGTTGGCTTTGAACTTGCAGTCCTCCTGCCTCAGCCTCCCGAGTTGCTGGGATTACAGGTGTGTGCCATGCCACCATGCCCCCTTGTTATTTTTGTAGAGATGACACTTTTATAGACACTGAGATGAAATTAAGGAAATAAATTTCCAATTCCAAAGAAATAAGATAGGGGGCAGCGATACTGACACTTGGGAGTTTCTTTTTGGTTTTGCTATTTTGGGTATTCTTTTAACCACACTATGGATATGTAAATAATTTTAATTACAAAATTTTAATTTCTTTAAGATTTGGCCCCACATTGAGGAGATGTATTTTACGTGGATGGGATCCATCTACAAAGGCAGGTTTCCTGGATGGCCACTTTCTAGGCTTATTCTAAATAGTCTGGGGGTGGGATGTGTACAGCATTGAGAAGGTGCCAAGAAAATAAAATCTATGCAGATGGAGAGAGTTCCATCCATTTAGATAGCTATTTGTGGCTGTGACAAAAATACTGGACATGAACAACTTAGAGGGAGAAAAGGTTCATGGATTCCGAGATTTAGTTCATAGACAGCAGACTACATTGCAATGGGGCCAAGGTGAGGAGGCACATTATGGGGGAAGGGCTCAATGGAAGAAAGCTGCTCTGCTCATGGAGTGATCAGGAAGCAGAGTTGGGGGAAGGGGCCGCAGGGCAGATGCACCTTTCTGGTCACATTCCCAGTGACCCACCTCCTTCAGCCATGCCTTGCCTGCCTACAGCTCCCTCTCAGTCCCTTCAAACTAGGATGGACTAAGTTACATTTCTCACAGCCCAATCATTTTACCTCTGAATATTCCTGCTTAACACAGGAGGTTTGGGGAAGACCTCATATTCAA
Organism: Tamias sibiricus; assembly: GCA_025594165.1. Taxonomy (NCBI): domain Eukaryota; kingdom Metazoa; phylum Chordata; class Mammalia; order Rodentia; family Sciuridae; genus Tamias; species Tamias sibiricus. The sequence continues at coordinate 54,350,305 of CM046661.1, forward strand.
ACCATAACACTACCTGAAGCTACATCAGTTAAGAGATGAACAGACTCTCAATAATTAGCACAACTGAGGTGAAGGAAACTGAATTCATATCCCAGGGTTTGTGGCATGGAAGTGGAGATCTATAGAGACAGATATAAAGTTGATCCCCAGTCCTGAAGGCAGTACTAAGCAATTTTCTGAAAAGAAGTTACCTGTCTCTGAATATTAACATTCCCTGCTATATGCCCAAGGTGATGTCCAGATGAAGTAGTAGTCTTCAGTGGATTCAGATCCATTTCATTTTCCTTCTTCATATTCACCTTTCAAACCATATTCCTATGTTTCTTGTATCTGAAAGTTCACTTGATCAAACAAATTACTCCATTAAATTGTGCCACTCATGGAAAATCACCAAAGTTAGTCTTTATTTAACTCTTAGGTTGAAGTCCAAACACAAATTGCACTATTTTAAAAGTCATGTATATTATGAATATTAGATTTTCATTTTTTGGAATCAAATATTTTGGATGGATATAATGAGAATAGTTACATCTTCCTTTCAGACTTCTCTAAAGTATATTTATATTATTTTACTTGATCCTCATTGGCATTTCCTGTAGATGTGGCAGTTGTTTTCATCTAATTATACATAAACCTTACATTATCTTGCCTAAACTTATAGAGTTGGTAAATAGAAGAGTAGTGAGGAGAACTTAGGTTTTCCAAAGTCCAGTATTGTACATTTTATAATACCTTATTCATTATTAATTGCATTTTTCAAACTTAGCTTTTCTTCAAAGTAATTCATGGAATCATATGCTAATTGTTCAGATTGAATAAACAAAATTCTTTCCAAGAAGACTAACAGGAAGGATATGCTCATTTTCTCTATTATAATAGCTCATTTTTTTTCATGTTGCTTCTGAAAAACTATGAAATCTAAAATGCATTACTAAAAACTGTAGAATAAATAGGGAACTTTAAGTAAATTACTATTTAACCAATCCCATATTTAAAAATATATATATTGTTTTCTTTTCCTTGTAAAATGAAGTACCATTCACAGGAAGTCAGATTTCTTCTTAAATATTTTCTAGGTAGGAAAGTTTCCTAGCATTTACAAAGTATAGACATAGTATCTTCATATTCTCTCATTCCTACTCCTAATCAGAGAGATGCATTATTATTTCTCCATTTTATTGAGCACTTAGTAGCTTGTCTAATGACTTTGGGCTAAGTAGCAGATAAAAGATGGAAAACATGGTGGTTAGATAGTAAATCCTATGCTTTTTCTACTACACTACTGGATTGGTCTTTAAAACCATAAATAATGAGAAGTCTAATATGCTCATTCAGCTAGAAGACTATATCATGTTTGAATTTCCAAGGAGTTAAAAGAAGTTAACTGTAAAGCTTGTAAAATATTAAATCTAAATATCACACTGAGCCTTGAATTGCTCTTTAAGTAACATCCCTGTGCTGTAAAAATCCATTTGCAATAAATTTTCATATGCAAGCTAAAGGATTTCAAAGTCTTTCTGGAAAGCCCATGGGTCCTATGCAATTTGCACTCCTTACATTCTTTCCTCTGAGTGCTTAGATATTCATTGTTAGAGGGACTCAGTCTATTACCTTAAACTAAAGTCCTAGTCAATTATTACATGTTCATTTTATTTATATGTGTAAATGATTTTTCTGTACTTAAAAAAAATACTATATGTACCCGAACGTCAGCTGCATATTTTCAGTGCAGTACAGTGAAAAAAAAAATGTAGATGTGGATAAATTTTGCAGTTGCCCTTCTATACAGAGAAGCCTTCAGGGAAGATGAACCTTAAAATTGAGCTTTCAGGATAAAATGCAAATGAGTCTAGTGTTTATAATTTTCTGAATGCTATTATTTATGTATTGCAGTGTTCCCAAAATTGTAATTATGGTGATCAGAGGAGTACTTTGAATCTTGCTGAGAGTAGCTAATAGGATCATCAAAATGTGAGGTGTCTTTCTTTTGGCTGGTTAGTGTAGAAATGACATGTAGCAGAGGAAGGAAAATATTGCATATTTCACACTGGAAGAAGCTTTATTGGATGCTGATAATTTTGCTCAGAGGAGGAGCAGGAGTCTTAACATTAAATTCACATATTTCTTTGTCACAATTACTTCATCTTTTTGTCTCATCTCACAGGGTTGTGTGTATGTGTGCATGTGTGTGCATTTGTGTATGTATGCACATGGGCCTGTGTGCCCATATCTAGCAAACATTAAGTGAAACATATATGCACACACACTTATGGCTTAGGAAGAATAGAGCACAGGTTTTTAAAGTAGATAATAGGTAAGAAATATAGAAAGTTGAAGATATATGAGCATAGTTTTTTATTTGGGTAAGCAAATTGTAACAGGGTATGGGAAATATGTTTTCTGGGTTTACAGATGACAATAAATTTGTCATCTTAATAAAAGGCCAACATGACCAAAATAAATGGCAGATGTTAGTGAAGACCATGGTTTTGAAATAAAATAATATTTCAATTCCACAGTGTACAAAAGTGAGGTAATGTAGTTAGAGGGAAGTGGTCAGAATTGTCTGGGACTGAGGATGTAGCTCAGTGGCAGAGCAGTTGCCTAGCATGCCTGAGGCCCTGGGTTTAATCCCTAGCATCACAAAAAAGGAAGAATGGAAGTAAGGAAAAACTGTAACAATAGGATGTCAGTGATATTAACAGGGGACACAAGAAAATAACCTGGAGGTTACTGTTCCAAAACATATAGGACCAGTAAACTGCCAAGTGACTTTAGCCAGAAAGAGCATTAGAAAGAAATGCAAAGGCAAATTCTTTCTTAATAGAAGTTTGAGGCATGCACTTGTGGAAAATACTGTCATACACATTTATTTGCAGTAACCTTGTAAATAACCAGCAGTTCTAAACTCTAAACAATATGCTTTCAAAACTGTACACTGTCATAAATTATAGAATGAAATCTATGACACTATGCTTTCATATTCATAGTACAGACTTTGATCAAGAAATGAAAACAGAACATTCTGGAATACTGGTAATGGTGCTGCTTGTTGGTTAATACTTGAAATTCAACCACAGTCCATTTTTGTCCAGTAGTGTTTAACTTTTGAACATTAGCTTTCATTGTATTTTGTTCTTATTTTTTAAATTAAGCATAAAACAGAAAAGGGAAAGTGGAACACTAACGACAGAAATATAAAGTTGATAAACAATACTACAGAGAAATATTGGACCCATAGATATTAGCAACTATTTTGACACAGTCTGTAGTTTGTGGATTTAACTGGGTAGACTGTATAATGAAGACAAAAAATTTTAATAGGAGAAAATTTACTACCTTAGGAAAGTATTTTAAGTGGTATTCATATGTCTTTGAAGATTTTAGAAAATAGGCACTTTTTTTTATATAAAATGTACTTTCTGGTATTCTAAAGGGAAAGCAAGGGAAGTATGAGTAATAAAAGAAAGCATGAAGAAAGCATGGGTTTAAAACTGACACTAAGTTTCCTAGCTATGTGACTTTCTTTCATTCTCCCTCTTACCTTCCCCTCTTCCTCATCCTCATCCTCTTCCCATCCTCCTCCTTTTGGTTAAACTATTTAAGTTCTCTGAACATCAAAGTCATCTATAATTTGGAGACAAAATGGACTATTTCATTGTTTTGTGGTATTAAATAAAGATAACAAATGTAAATACTTAGCATAATCTCTGATACTGTAAAGAGCTCAATAATTTATGGTAATTATTACATGTCCTAATTTGAATCCTAAATTCTTACCACTGGGATAAAGCATGGGCAGACCTACAAATAGATATTGAATTGGGATATAGCTAAGTTGAATGATTACTATATAGATAAATCTTTTAAGATGGGAATCAGAAGCCAAGGACAAGCATCCCAATGACCTTCTGTTCTTTATTCACCATGTGATGGGATGTTTGAGAGATCTGTTCACTACTCTTACTGTCTTTGGGATAAAATTTAACTTCCCTTAAAGGATTTCAGAGTTTTTATTGATGTGATTTGTGTTCACATCTCCAGTTGTGAACATACTGTTCTTGTATTCTATGACCCAGCCATTTTAAACACTTTAAGTTACTGTGGTACACCATGGCCTCCCTCACGGTAGTCCTTGTGGCTAGAACATGATTTTGAACCAATTGGTTATTCCATCTTATCCTTTAGGTTTTGTCCTGTTTTGACCACTGTTCTTCTCCTCATCTCTGTTTCAGTTGGATGTCTCTCTAATGTATTCTGTATGATGGCACAGGGAGCATAGAAATGCTTTTCAAACCAAGTTGCTTAATCCTTCACATCTGCCACTGGCCTGTGAGCTGTTGGTGATAGTTCATGTCTGAGTTCTTTACCTTGCACAGTGCATGGCATAGAATAGGTATCCCAATAAATATTTATGGATGAAAGAATGAATAAATGATTTATGAAATGGGCAGGAGTAAATATATTGTGATCAAAGAAATTAATATGAAATTATTTCATTCAGAATACTAAGAAGTGGTATAAATTAAGTATAAAAAGGTTTCAATAGGAGGCTTAGCAAAGTCAATGCACAACAATGATATGTGCTTTTGTAAGCATTGTTGAAAACACTGGGAATAGGATCAAGACCCCTTCTACCTCAGACATCTGACCCTCATACTCACTGGAAGACTTTGTAAAGTCACTGAACTTCTTTAACTATAGTAGCTTTATCTATACAGTGAGGATAAGATTTATATACCTGAAAACAAGAGGTTATGAAAATAATTCCTTAAGTCTCTTCTAGTTCTAAGACAGATGACTGTTTAGACCAGTTGCTAAATTAGAGACAACTAGAACTTGTGTACAAAAATTTTGATGTGTGTATTTAAAAAGGAATCATGTGAGAACAGTATAGGGGAAAGTGGAATGTGGATATAAGAATGAACATATGCTTTTTGCAAAGAAATAGATATATATATAGATAAGTGGCTGAAGATTATAGAAAATTAGGCATTTTAAGCACATACAACTAAGTTTAAAAAATTATAGGCATTTATATAAGTCTTATGTATTTTAAAAGTCTCAAATGATTTTGAATATGACCACATATCAGACATAGTTATTTCAATATTCTAAGGAGGTTTTACTTCCCTAGATATTGATTATTCATATCTTATGAAAGCCACAATGAATTCAGATGTTATGTACAAAGATAGCACTTTGAGAGAGATTACATTTGCTTATCAGTTCAAGATATTTTCCACATATAAAAAATCCTCCCGCCTCCCAACTATAATACTCTTCCATGATAATGTATCGGGCTTAGTGTCAAAAATTTTATGTGAAGAAAAATCTCAGAGACTAGGTGGCAGAATTTGAGAATTATGGGAATGGAAATAAGCTGTTCTAAAAGCCCAATGATACACATTCTCAAAAGTAAGTCAGAGAGAGAAATGTATTCAATGCATGAAGATTATTTTTAAATGGAAAAAGTAGAAGTAATAGAATATACTTACAGGTTATTTCAAGTTGAAGAAACTATTTCAGAAAGTACAAGATAGAGCCACAAAAATCATAAAAAGTTCATTATGAAAATCTTAAAAATGGCAAGTTAAAGGTAAATCTGAAAATTAAAATCTAAGTATGAAACTTAGTCATGAGTTTATTATCTACACAGATAAAAGATAAAACATTTGGATTTGTTTATTAGAACAGTTACCATAATACACCACATAGGATAAATGAGAGACTGAAAATAACTTGAAAGTGACAAGATAGTGAAAAATAAGGTAGCCTCCTAAGGACATTATCATAAATAGTAAAGTTACTAACAGTATTAAGACAAAAATAAAAAAAGAATTGTGTGAAATAAAGATCTCATCATTCAAAAATACATTATTGTTCTTTAAGATCCTACCATGTGCTAAATGCTATAAAGTGCTGCTTTTATAGAAATAGACATTGTGGTGTCAAGGAGTCAGCTGCTTATTCATAATATTAAAGTAACTCCACAATTACCATACCAATAATAGGCAAAGACATAGAAATTATAGCAGTAAGTATGGGTTCCTTACCAGGAATCTTGAGTCAGGGTAAGAAAGTCTTAACATGGAATGAATGTTTAAAGACATCCTTGAAAATGAGGAAGGAATACCAAAGTGATTGGTATAACCTTTATGTGTATAGGAAAAGTAGTAGAAAAATATAGACTGAAACAAAAGCCTGAGAAAGTGAAAAGGTGCAGAGGAATAGGCAACATCTGAAGCAAGTTCCATCTGGTTGGAGGATATGTGGATGTAGAGGGCAAGAAGGGAGACCAAGAGAAGAGGATCAGGGTCCACATTTAGAAGACTGACATGATCACATTTGAGCCTTAGCCTTTACTGGTGTTGTGTGAAATAAATTCAGAAAAATGAAGCCTGGAGATATGGAGAGGTTAAAGGCAATTGAAAATAGCAAAGGGTAAAAATGGAGGACAATGTAAACAGAAACCCAAGTCAAGTGGATGTCACAATGAAAATAAGCATCAAAGAACCAATCAGGCATGATTATGCAATACATGTGCAGGACAGGAGAAGTAAAACATTAAACTAAGTTTTCAGATTGAATCACTGTGAAAATGATAGTGTCATTTATGGTGATATGGAATGCTAGAGATGTAAAGTAGTCTATGATGAATTCTGCTTCAGATATTTGTGGGTTTGTGCTTTTAAAATACATAATAGTTATATACTGTAAGCATGCAAATACATGAGTTTGGAGCTTAGAAGTATAGTATGGTTAAATTCATAGCTACAAATGAAATCTCACAGGAATAAAATAAAAAGAAGAATTTCTAGAGTGGGAAAACTTGGAGAACACTGGAATTTGAAAAGTAGATAGAAGATGGATGAAGGAAACTTTAAGTCATAATTGAAGACCTAGCTTATAATATGAATACCAGAATAAAATACTAGAATGGTGGAAAATAACTTCAAGAAATAAATTTTTGTGCATGTGATATATGGAGAAATACAAACCTTGAATCAAGGCAGCACTCAATTCGATGCCTTAGGCATGCAATGAAATACGAAAGATGAAGTGGTGAAAATTCTTCTTAGAATGTAGTAAGTTACATTTTAAAAATATTAATGACTCAATTTCAAGTAGAAATATCCCATGACCTCACTTAAGTCTTGTTCCGGATGTCTTTCAAATTATGACAGCAATAACCAGTCATGCATCCTGGTTCACTGATCTTCTGTGAGGCACTCTGTGTGTAAAAATAATTTAAATCTTCAGGAAAGCAATATCCAAAGTCATTTGAGAATAATGAAGACGGTACAGCTATGGGGAAAGTTGAAGTGCATTAAAGGGATCTGTGCTTTAAAAGAGATTTTTGAGAGATCATTGATGGTTATGAAGGAATAAATTGGGCTACTTTTTCATTTTAACTTATATTATTATCACATGATTTGTCAGTAAAGTTTCTGAATTATTTTATCAAGCTTCAATATTGTTGCTTTCTTTCTATTGTAACATTTTTCCATATAATAAATTATGAAGTAGACCACCCTTTTAAAAACTATGAAACATTTATTCCAATAGAAAAGGGACAATACGAGCAATAAAATAACCAATTGCATTTCTGAGTGAGGACTCAGTGCTGGAAATTCATATGCCTGTGTTCCTTGGCACAACACAATTTTGATTGTGAATGTATTATAGTAATTTTCACTGAAATTTATTTTTCTCCTAGGAAATTAAAACAAAACAAATTTATTAAATACTGGGGACTCATACATAGTACAATGGAAGTCCATTAATATTAGGCCAGAGAAAAGTTTATTTTTAATTTATTCTTTAAAGGATTTTCTAGGTAAATTCAAGATGTGTTGAGATATGGGAAAGAGGTTATTTTTACAGAAGTGAATTTATTTTCAGATATTATTTACATACTTAAGTCTTAATCATTTGTTGGATAAGATAATCATTTTATTTTTTTACTGTTGCTGTAATAATCAAATCTTTCCATTAAATATCTTAAAGCCCTAATAATTTTAAAATATGATAGTGGTTCTTATAAAGTGGCATATGGAAAGTCATGCTACACACTGTTATGGATAGATTGTGACAGGAAGTTCTATAAACCTCACTTTCTCAATTAAGGTTTAAGAGCAGATACCGACTCGGGTATAGCAGAATATCTGCTATTGATCTGAAGCTTTCACAGATAGTAAACTTTGGGAGAAAAAAATAGAAAACAACTATCTAAAGCATTGGAGAGCCAAAAAAGCAAGCAAATACTGGGCAGGAATCAACACTTCTAGGACAAGAACGGCATTGAGCAAAATTTCCATTGTTATGGCTTTTAGCCTGAAAAATTTATGGAAAAATATTTCTCCTTTGATGATTTGAAGAAAACTAGAAGACCAAGCATGGGACAGGCACAGTCACTAGAAATGGGTGTGAAAACATCAGAAAAGAAAGATCCAGAAAGTGAGAAGGAAGCCCATATTCTGTAAATAAACTCTACAAAAGTCCCTGGCTGGTCTCTGAACCTCACATTTGTGGTGAGACATTTAAGCAATTCAGATAAAGAAAAGGCTAAACAGATTTTAACTCATGCTATTGCTGAAGAGACAGATTTTTTTTTTTTTCCAGTTTGAATTTAGCTATGTTAAGTGCCTGCTAAAACAACAGAAAAAGTAATACAACTCTCTTCAGAGGAATATAAAAACCCAGAATTTCTACAACATATGGGTCACAAAGAGGATACAAGCCTGCTCTTTGTCCCCAAAGAAGACATTATCTCATCCCTCAAGATTGCTTGCTGCAGATGTAGCCCTGAGAATGGCCCTGGTAAAGAGCAGACAGGGGTTTGAATTGTTGGCACGTCTTGCAAAAACTCTGTTTAGGGACTCTCCTAGCCATGAAAATCGCTTTCTCGCAACACCTATTGTTCTGTTTTACTTTCATGTCTGAGGTGAGGAAGAAAAACTGTTCTTTATATTAAAGAATGAAAAGACACTGGAAAGAAATGAGGACAGTAGACAGGAGTCCTTGGACTATATGAGAAATCATCTTAATTATTCATAATATGCTAATTGGTTTATCAAGTCATACTTGCCCAATCTCATTCTTTGGTGAATCTCATTCTTTTTCTCCATTGGAGGTACAACGCACTATATGGACTTTGCCTATCACTTATGCATATAATTTAAGAAACATTTTTGTTAAGAAAATAATTGTAATCACAATTAAAACTATACAAATATATATTTTTATTTTGTATTTAAATCAAAATTTTGTACTGAACAAGTGCTATTATACATCATTTTCATGAATGCTCTATTATTATGCTTTAAACAGGAAATATAAAGTAGCATAGGCATGTTAATCTAGCTAATATTTTTCCATAATACCAAGAATCTATCATTTAAATAAAATAATTTCTTACATAAAACACTTAAAAGCATGACCCAAAGAAAATTTCAGCCAACTTGAGTTGCAGTCATGAAAATAAAATTTACTACCTTCGTAATCTGTGATGGATTTTTTTGGCGGGGGTACTGGGGATTGAAATCAGGGGCACTCAACCACTGAGCCACATCCCTATCCCTTTTTTTTTAAATTTTATTTAGAGACCAGGGCTCACTGAGTTGCTTAGCGTGATGGATTTTTTAACACAAGATTTTCTTAAAAGAAGATATGGGATCTAAAAAATATAATCTCACATAAAAATGTTGACAGAATGTCCTAGCACCATCAAGAATTTGGATGGAAGTAAAGAGATGGAAATATCTCAAAGGAAGATCTCCAAAGGAACACTCACTGGATTAACAGATTATCTGATAAATTTGATTGTTTAGTCCTATGGGTATTTAACAAGTGTGTTGAAATGTTAGTAAAAGTACCATTAGATACATGAATCTTTAAGATTTTTTTTTTTTTTTTTTTTCAGTGATGGGGATCAAATCTAGGACCTGGTACATTCTAGGCAATTATTGTACTAGTTCAGAAAAATACTTCAGATTTTCAGTACAATTTATTATTGTACACAAAAATTTATGTCACATCCTTCCTCTAAAGGGAGATATATTATCTTTGGTTTGCATTGACCAACAGAATGTGGTGACACATACATTGGAACAGAAACTTTTTAAGGATGTGGTTCATTTGGCTCAGTTTCTACAAATCTTACCTACTTTCCAGGTGGCATGTTTCCCCTGGGGCCCTCTTTTAGTAGAATTCAGTATGAAAAACGGGCATGGAGGTGACTTGAAGCCAGCCTATATCCAACATGATCTATAGTCCCACCCCTTTATAAATCAGAAAAACAAACAGTAATATCTGTTCTCAACAAATATATTTTTTAAAATCTTTCAAATTTCTGCTTTAAACAAATATTAGTTCATTTTTTTCTTTTTGGGGGGACATTACCATTTTAACTGATGATTACCATTTTAACTTATTATTAATACAGGTTTTTATTGGAATATGCCCACTAAAATGTAATGGTATAATCTACTAAATAAATAAATTCATTGAATTTCTGGATTATTATCCTTATTTTACTTTTGTTCATAACTCTGATGACTTTTTGACACTCTATTGTTCATTTGCCTTCTTACATGTTAAAATTCATTTTGTCACACCAATATGCAAAAGCATGGGTGTCTTATGGCCATAGCATCTCCATCTAGAACTATGTTTGATACAAATTAGGCTCTGAGATTCTTCAATGGATCGAATTAATGACTATACGATAAGGAAGATGAAGGGTATAAATTTATATTTTAGATTTCAAAAGGACCTCTGTAACCATGTATTTGAATATGACTAGCTCTGAGTGAGTAAATGGAGGTCCAAGGAACACAGATAATTATTGGAAGAATTGGGACTAATTACTTAGCTGACATCTCATTTACATCTTAGTTGTGTCCTTTGTAAGTAAATGAGTTCCTTTTTCTGGTCTTCATTTTTCTGCATGCCTAGGTCCATTATCCTTTTAATATTTCTCCTGTCCTGTAGATGCTTCATAAACTTATAGGATTAATAATAAGTAACAAATAATGTATATTGGTACACTGTGTGACTTTGAATTGCTTTAACTCTACCTTCCATGGGTGAATCTTTTATTATGTCTGGTATAAATAATATCAACATGTTATCTTTCACTCAGAGTGATTGTGTTATGTATGCTTCAAGGACAACATGATTTTAGGGTCATGGTGCCTAATAGGAAAATCAAGTGGGAAATCTAAAACAAAAACAAAAATAAAAATCATCAAATAGTCTCAGAGAACACTTTTATGTGGATCCATCCTACATATAATTGCTTAAGATAGGAATCATAATTCTTCAAGGAGGATTGCTGGCTACACGTGGGGTGAAGCCACCCTTGAACATCTGCACTTCCCATATGCTCTTCCTCGGAAAGTGCTGGGCTCCAGCCTAGAGCTGATCGGCCCACACAGTGCTAATCAGGGCACAGCGATGCCAGAGCATGTGCACCCAATTAAGGACATTGCAGCCCACACAGCCATCATGGCTGTTGGCAGTGTGACCTCGCATTCTTAGAGTCTTGTACATGCAATATGGCAGAGGTGAGAGCTTGGCTGTGTTGCACTGTTTATACATCCATCCTCTTCACCTTCAGCTTGCCTGTCATAAACCTTGCCTGTCAGAATGCTGAGCAATAGCTTGGAGAGGTGAACTGGGTCTGTGATGACTAACAGGTGCAGTATTGCTGACTCTGGCACAATTGGGAACTTCTTAAAAAAAAAAATGAATTTTACTCAGTCCAAGTCACTAGGAATGTGGATTTAATGAAGTAGCACATGTGAATATTGACATTTTTAAAAGCTCACATTAAAACTGTGTATATACCAAGTTTTTCAAAATATACTTTAGTCAGGTTTGGATATGACAGAACACTTTTATTAGTGAGAAGACAAAATGTTTAGATTATAATACAATTACAATGTAAGAAATATAGTGATATTATATCTGAAATTAGACACAATCATTTTGAATGTTTTTGTCACATACATTAAGTCAAATATCACAGAAAACAGTATCCATTCATACGTTCATTTATTTATTCATTAAATTATAAGCTTGTTGTTCATCTTACAATGGACCTGGCATTATATTTGGATGCCAAAATAAATGTTCCTTCTTTCAAGTCACAGAAAATACAATTGTGATGCATAATGAAAGATATATCATTTTTTTCCAGTTAGCATTCATAAAAGAACAGAAAAATAATAGCATATTCCTCTCAGTTCTGCTTGTGCTATACTGTGCAAGCATAGAAAAGAATGGGGAACTATACCCACAACAGAAAGCTCCAACGCATACGTAGATCCAAGGATCTTGAAGGAAAAAGTTCTTGTGATTAGTGTAATAAAAAGCAAGACTTGCCAGGTGTGGTGGCACACACCTGTGATCCCAGCAGCTTGGGAGGCTGAGACAGGGGAGTTCATAGTTAGCTTCAGCAATTTAGTGAGGCCCTAAGCAACTAATTCAGTGATACCCTACCTCTAAATTAAACACAAAAAAGGGCTGTGAAGTGGCTCAGTGGTTGAGTTACCCCAAGTTCAATCCCAGGTACCAAAAAAAAAAAAAAAAGCAAGACTTGATTTGGGGTAGAAAGTAAGGGATTGGTAGGACCATTTCACAGAAAAGACATTCTGGGTTAAGCCCTTCAGAGAGGAATTAAATTGTCTATGGACAAAGAACTGTTTAAGTTCGTTTTCTAAATAGGTTTAAAAATGAACAGCAAGAGGGCATCTTATTGCATCTTTTATTCAACTTTACTATTGGTATGTTTCACTGAAGTCAAATATCTAGTTATTGGAAAAATAAATAATGGCAGGAATTCAAACACAAAAACGCACAGGTCAGAAGAAGACAGGCCATTTAGGTATGTGGAGTTGCAAGGGCTTGGGCAAGTCTTTCCAAAGTGTCAGGGTGAATTTGTAGATTGAAATATAACTCAGGACGGTGATCAGTTCTGCTCACAGGCTTTATTGAGCATCACAAGGCTATGATTGAGTTTCAAGAGCTGAGCAAGCACTGCTTCTCAAGGTCTCCCTGATGACCCTTGTTGGTTTGCAGTAGCAGCCAGCAGCTCTTGACAGGTAGAAGTCTATGAGATCCAAGGAGCCTTGGACAAAGGTGTACCCAGGCCCTGACCCTCTCAGTTCTACCAGGGCTATATCACTGACTAGAAATGGTTCATACTGCTACCTATTTCTGAACCTAGCTTCCACATTTCTTCTGAAATTCCTGCACAGTCATTCATTAACTTTTCCTGATTAATTTCTTGATATGTTCCAGTTTTGTACACCCAGATGCATGTTTGGTGAAGACCTACCACAGGTAACAAAAGGTAACAAAAACAATAACTATAAATATTAATCATAATAATAAGAGCTAACATTTCTTGAGACTTTACATGAACCAGGCAACATTTTAATAGTTCAATACCTGTATGAAGTATATTACCAAGGTTCAATTTAACTATTTTTTTAACATTTCTTTATTTGCTTTAGTTGTACACAATGCAATGCATTTATGTTTTTTTTTTAATTTTTTTTTAAATTTGTAATAATTACAATTCATATAGCATCTTTTTACATACAACTGTTTGTATACAAAGTATATTAATACAATTCAGGTCTTCAATCATGCATTTAGAAAAATGATATCCGTCTCATTCAACCGCCTTTTTTTTTCCTTTTCTCCCCCTCCCTACGCCCTTGCTACCTCCCTTCCCCTCCCTTCCCTTTGACCATTCTAGTGTTCCTCTAATCCTCCTATGTACCCCCTCCAACAATACTGTGAACTAGCCTCCTTATATCAGATTAAACATTTGGTACTTGGATTTTTGAGACTGACTAACTTCACTTAGCATTATGTCTTCCAACTTCATCCATTTACCTGCGAATGCCATTATTTTATTTTCTTTTATTGCTGAGTAAAATTCCATTGTGCATATATACCACATTTTCTTAATCCACTCATTTACTGAGGGACATCTAGGTTGGTTCCACAACCTAGCTATTGTGAATTGCGCAGCTACAAACATTAAGATAGCTGTGTCACTGTAATATGCTGTTTTTAAGTCCTTTGGGAATAGACCCAGGAGTGGGATGGCTGGGTCATAGGGTGGTTCCATTCCCAGTTTTCCGAGAAATCTCCATACTGCTTTCCATAACGGTTGCACCATTTTGTAGTCCTACCAGCAATGTATGAGTGTGCCTTTTTCCCCACATCCTCTCCAACATTTATTGTTGTTTGTGTTCTTGATAGCTGCCATTCTGACTGGAGTGAAATGAAATCTTAGAGTAGTTTTCATTTGCATTTCTCTAATTGCCAGCGATGTTGAGCATTTTATCATGTATTTGTTGATTAATCGTGTATCTTTTTCTGAGAGGTGTCTTCTCAATTCCTTACCCATTTATTGATTGGGTTATTTGATTTTTTGGTGTCAAGTTTTTAAGTTCTTTATATATTCTAGAAATTAGTGCTCTATCTTATGTGCATGTATTAAATATTTGTTCCCAATTAGTTGGCTCTCTATTCACCTCACTGATTGTTTCTTTTGCTGAAAAGAAGCTTTTTAGTTTAAATCTATCCCATTCATTAATTCTTGGTAGTAATTCTTGCGCTACAGGATTCTTATTAAGGAACTTGGGGCCTAATCCGACAAGTTGGAAATTGGAGCTTACTTTTTCTTCTATTAGTGTATTGTCTCTGGCCTAATTCCTAGGTCCTTGATCCACTTTGAATTGAGTTTTGTGCATGGTGAGAGATAAGGGTTTAATTTCAATTTGTTGCATATAGATTTCCAATTTTCCCAGCACCATTTGTTGAAGAGGCTATCCTTTCTCCACTGTACATTTTTGGCACCTTTGTCTAATATAAGATAGCTGAAATTATATGTATTAGTCTCTGTGTCCTAAATTCTGTACCATTGGTCCACCAGTCTGTTTTGGTGCGAATACCATGCTGTTTTTGTTACTATTGCTCTATAGTATAATTTAAAGTCTGGTATGGTGATGCCACCTGCTTCACTTTTCTTGCTCAGGATTGCTTTGGCTATTCTGGGTCTCTTATTTTTCCAGATGAATTTCATGACTGCTTTTACTATTTCTTTGAAGAATGACATTGGAATTTTGATTGGAATTGCATTAAATCTGTATAATGTTTTTGGTGGTATGGACATTTTGACAATATTAATTCTACCTATCCAAGAGCAAGGTAGGTCTTTCCATCTTCTGAGTTCTTCTATGATTTCTTTCTTTAGTGTTCTATAATTTTCATTATAGAGGTCTTTCACCTCTTTCATTAAGTTGATTCCCAGTTTTTTTTTTTTTTTTTTTTTTGATGCTATTATAAATGGGGTAATTTTCATCATTTACCTTTCAGAGGCTTTGTCGCTGATGTACAAAATTGCCTTTGACTTATGTGTATTGATTTTGTATCCTGAAACTTTACCAAATTCATTTACTAGTTGTAAAAGTTTTCTGGTAGAGTTTTTTGGGTCTTCTAGGTATATTATCATGTAATCAGCAAATAGTGCTAATTTGAGCTCTTCTTTTCCTATCTGGATCCCTTTAATTTCTTTCGTCTGTCTAATTGCTCTGGCCAGAGTTTCCAGTACTATGTTAAATAGCAGTGGTGAAAGGGGCATCCCTGTCTTGTTCCAGTTTTTAGAGGGAATGCTTTCAATTTTTCTCCATTTAATGTTAATGTTAGCTCTGGGCCTTGCATAAATAGCTTTTATAATGTTGAGATATGTTCCTGATATTCCTAGTTTTTCCAGTGTTTTGAACATAAAGGGGTATTGTATTTTGTCAAATGCTTTTTCTGCGTCTATTGAGACGATCATATGATTTTTATCTTTGAGTCTATTGAGGTGATGTATTATGTTTATTGATTTCAGAATGTTGAACCAGGCTTGCATCCCTGGAATAAATCCCACTTGATCGTGGTGCACTATCTTTTGATATTTTTTTTTATCCGATTTGCCAGGATTTTGTTGAGGATCGTTGCATCTATGTTCATTAAAGATACTGGCCTGAAGTTTTCTTTTTTGGATGTGTCTTTGCCTGGCTTTGGAATTAATGTAATATTGGCCTCATAGAAAGAGTCTGGAAGAGCTCCCTCTTTTTCTATTACTTGAAATAGTTTGAAGAGCATTGGTATTAGTTCTTCTTTGAAAGTCTTATAGAACTCAGCTGTAAACCCATCAGGTCCTGGACTTTTCCTTGTTGGTAGCTTTTTGATGACATCTTCTATTTCTTCGCTAGTAATCAATCTGTTTAAGTTGTGTATATCCTCCAGTTCCAGTTTAGGCAAATCATATGACTCTAGAAATCTGTCATTGTTTTCAATATTTTCTATTTTATTAGCATACAAGTTTTCAAAGTAATTTCCAGTTATCTTCTGTATATCTGAGGTGTTTGTTTTGATATTCCCTTTTTCATCATGAATGTTAGTAATTTGAGCTTTTTCTCTTCTTCTTTTTGTTAGCATCGCTAAGGGTCTATCGATTTTGTTTATTTTTTCAAAGAACCAACTTTTAGTTTTGTCAATTCTTTGAATGGTTTCCTTAGTCTCAATTTCATTGATTTCTGCTCTGATTTTAATTATTTTCTGTCTTCTACTGCTCTTGGTGTTGGTCTGTTCTTCTTTTTCTAGTGCTTTGAGGTGTGATGTTCAGTCATTTATTTGTTTTTTTTTTTTTTTTTTTTTTCTTTTAAGGAATGAGCTCAGTGCAATGAATTTTCCTCTTACTACTGCCTTCATAGTGTCCTAGAGATTTCTATACAATGTATCTGTGTTCTCATTTACCTCTAGGAATTTTTTGATCTCCTCTTTGATGTCTTCTTCAACCCCTTGTTCATTCAGTAGCATGTTGTTTAGCTTCCAGTTGTTGGAGTAGTTCTTCTTATTCCTTGTTTTGTCATTGATTTCCAATTTCATCCCTTTATGGTGATAGAATGGAGGGTAGTATCTCTATTTTTTATATTTGCTGAGAGTTTCCTTATGACATAATATATGGTCTATTTTGGAGAAGGAGCCATGTGCTGCTGAGAAAAAAGTGTATTCGTTTACTGAGGGATGAAATATTCTATATATGTCCATTAGGTCTAAATTATTAATTGTTTTAAGGAGGCTTAAAGTTTGTTTGTTTAGCTTTTGTTTGGATGATCTATCCATTGGTGAGAGAGATGTGTTGAAGTCCCCTAGAATAACTGTGTTGTGGTCTGTTTTACTCTTCAACTTGAGAAGAGTTTGTTTGATGAATGTAGGTGCTCCATTATTTGGAGCATATAGATTTATGATTGTTATATCCTGTTGATGAATGATTCCCTTAAGTAGTAAGAAATATCCATCTTTGTCCCTCTTGATTAATTTTGGTTTGAAGTCTACCTTATTTGATATGAGAATGGAAACCCCTGCTTGCTTCTGCAGGCCATGTGAGTGATAAGACTTTTCCCAGCCTTTCACTTTCAGTCTGTTGATGTCTTTTTCTACGAGGTGTGTTTCTTGGAGACAGCAAATTGTTGAGTCATTTGTTTTAATCCATTCTGATAATCTGTGTCTTTTGATTGGTGAGTTTAGGCCATTAACATTCAGGGTTACTATTGAGATGTGATTTTTATTCCCATCCATTTTTATTTGTATTATGGTCTTTAGCTTGATTTGGTTTCTCTTCTGATTGGTATTTTCCTTAGTTTAATAACTCCCTTTGTTGATTTTCGTTGTTATTTTTCTCTTCCTCTTCATGAAAAATGTTGCCCGGGATGTTCAGAAGTGCTGGCTTTCGAGTTGTGAAATCTTTTAACTTTTGCTTGTCGTAGAAGGTTTTTATTTCATCTTCAAATCTAAAGCTCTATTTTGCTGGATATAAGATTCTTGGTTGACATCCCTTTTCTTTCAGAGCTTGAAATATGCTATTCCAGGATCTTCTTGATTTTAAGGTCTGGGTTGAAAAATCTGAACATAGTATGATTGGTTTCCCCCTATATGTAATCTGCTTCCTTTCTCTTGTGCCTTTTAGTATTCTCTCCTTGCTCAGAATATTAGGCATTTTCATTATAATGTGTCTTGGTGTGGATCTGTTGTGATTTTGTATGTTTGGTGTTTGGTAAGCCTCTTAAACTTGGTTTTCCCATTCATTCCTCAAGTTTGGAAAATTTTCTGTAGTTATTTCATTACATAAATTACTCATTCCTTTGGTTTGAAACTGTGCCCCTTCCTCTACACCAATCACTCTTAAGTTAGCTCTTTTTATTATGTCCCATAATTCTTGGATGTTATGTTCTTGATTACCTACGAGTTTTGCTGTGTAATCTAAATTTTTCTCTAGGATATATATTTTGTCTTCATTGTCTGAGGTTCTTTCTTCCAAGTGGTCTACTCGGTTGGTGATGCTTTCAATTGATCTTTTATTTTGGTTTATTGCTTCTTTCATTTCTGGAATTTCTGTTTGGTTTCTCTTTAGAGCCTCTATTTCCCTATTGAAGGGATCTTTTACTTCCTGTATTTGTTTTTGGAGTTCTTTGTCAAAATGATCTTTTGCCACCTGTATTTGCTCCCTCATCTCATTTTTTAGTTCATTCTTAAGTTCCATAAACATTTGGAATATGTAATTTCTAAATTCCATCTCTGGTATTTCACCAACTGTGCTTGCCATGGAATCTACTGATTAGGTATATTGATTTGTTTGTGTCACTTTCTTCCCTTGTTTCTTCATGTTGCTTGTGTGTCTTTTCTTCCTGCACTGTGGGACCTTGACTATTTCAATTTTACCTTAAAGCCTTATGTTGCTCTTGTAGTAGAATGCTATCAGATCCCTTTATAATTCCTTTACACTTTAAAATCTAACACTTTCTATTCAGAAACTCCAAGTTTGGTCACAATGTACAGATTTAGTTACCCCAGATATTGTTTCCAATTTTCTCTGTATGCTTCTGATGGGGTTTTATAGCTTCAAATATTGGACACAGAGGTGATATGTTTAGGAAGAAGGAAGTGAGTGTCTTGAATTGTTCTTTCTTAGAAAGTATGAAAAGAGAGTTCTATGAAAGTGGTTTAGTGGAAGTGGTTTAGTATCAGTAGACGAGAGAGGAAAGAGAATGGAGTGAACAATTAGGTGGAAAGACCAATTTATATATAAACCTAACTTATGCAGCTGTTGAGATAAGAAATAAAGTAAGATGGAAAAGAAAAAAAATGACGAAAGAGTAGGAATTGGTGTAAGAGATAGGAGAGAGAGAGAGTCAACAAAATGGAGTGTAAACTATATACAACACCGTTTTGCTATATAGTTCTATTGCGCCCATTCTAGAAATCCCAAATTCTGTGTATAACTTGTTTTTGCCTCTGTTTAGTATGCACTGGCAGGGTGTAAATAGGAAAGATGAAGAAAGAAGAAAAGATGCAAAAGTGAGAAGGAAGAAAAGAAAGCAAGAAAAGAGGAACAGAAGCAAACAAACAAACAAACACACTGACAATGCAAAAAACAAAGCAAAACAAAACAAAACCAAACAAACAAACAAAAAAACAACAACAACAAAAAAAAAAACAAAAACCCAACAAAAGAAACAAACAAACAAAAAAGTCGAACCCAGGAACAAACAAGTCTCAGACAAAATGGACCCTGGGAAGCCCTTCTTTTTTCCTTTTCAGTTTAAGCCAATTGTATTGGATCACGTCTAGACAGTGATCCTGTTAGTAGGGTCAAGGTGCACCTTTGGCCAGTGGCAGAATGGCACAGTGGAAGAGTGTCTCAGGGAGGTTGTGTTTCAGCAGATGAATGGCACTGGGAAAGGGACCCTCCAGAAGGCACCCTTTCCCCATGCCCACCCACAGTTGTAGCTTCTTGGGGACCGCTGCGCTGGCCTCAGACACGCCCTCCCCTGCTGGTTGCCCGAGCCTCACCCAGGTGTGCGCTGTTCTCAGAGCGTTGGCGGCTCCCTGGATGTCTGCAGCTGTTCTTCCTTTCTGTCTTGCTCTTTCTCTGGGTCAGCCCCTGTTTTCCTCAAAGATGGTGGTGCTCTCCTCCCGCTCAACAGCAGTTCCACAGACCTTTGTGTCACTCCGGAGCGTGCAGGATCGGCTTGGCAAGATGTGTGAAAGAGCTCTACATGGACACTGCTCACACTTCTAGCCTCCTTTCTATCCTTCCTCGCTGATCAGTTCCAAAGTCGCTGTGTGGATCCTCCCCTTACCACAATGTTATCCCGCGGCTGCGCCTGCAGCGCCAACAGCGCTGCTTCGGACTGTGGACCGCTCCAACTCTGCCCCTGCCCTTCATGGTCCGAAGATCGTTGTATTTCACCGTCCAGAGGTGTACGAATGTCTCAGCTCCCTTTCAGTTGCAAGAGAATTGCTAGTAATGCACTCAAACTTCCCACTACGCGTCTTTTAGTAACTATGTCCAGAGAGCACCTCCCTCCTGTCGGCCATCTTCCCAGGATCTTAACTATTTTTTGACTTTGCAATGATACATAAGTGAAACACATTCAGCAGAAATTAGACTTTTGAATTTTGATTTTCCTCTGTTTAGCAATAGATGGCATGATTCTCTTTCATGATTCTGAGAAGTAGCAACAAGCTCATTTCCAGTCAGCCATGTGATCAGGAAGATAAGCAACCAATACTGTTCAGGGTATTGTGTTGTCAAATTGCTCTGTTCAGAAGTATTTAGCTCTATTAAATGAATTTTTGATTTTTGATAATTTCAATTCATGATGGATTATAAGAATATAACCCCATCATAAGTTAAGCAGTGTCTGTATATATTACTATAAAATCCCAAATTGATAAGTAGCTATCTATATCTAGATTGTGGAAGCTGGAGTGCAGAGAGGGCAAGTACTTATCCAAGTTTGCACACAAACCTGACTGGGCATAGGTGGAGCGTGAGTTAGAGGAGTGGAAACCATATCATGAAAAACTCTAAATTTTCTGCCATAAAGACTAGACTAAACAGCGAGGCGTGGTGGTGCACGCTTGTAATCCCAGCACTTGGGAGGCTGAGGCAGGAGGATCGAGAGTTCAAAGCCAGCCTCAGCAATGGCGAGGCACTTAGCAACTCAGTGAGACCCTGTCTCTTTTAAAATACAAAAAAGGGATGGGGATATGGTCCAGTGGTCCAGTGCCCCTGAGTTCAATCCCAGGTACAAAAAAAAAAAAAAAAAAAAAAAAAAAAAAAAAAAAAAAAATGACTAGACTATATTCTCTATAGATTGAAGACTACTTATGATTTATAAGCAGAGAAGTCACAGGGTCATGTACAAATTAGGATTGCAAGCTTTGCAAAATTAAGTTTTAGAGACGTTAAGTGATTTTGCAAATTTCTACACCTAGCAAATAACAAAGCAAACATAACCAAATATAAGTCCTAATAACTTGTGGCCTCTTTCCACTTAAGACATGGACTATTGATATCAAGTAGGCAAGTCAATCACTCCATGGAGGGGAAAGCTGATGTGTCCTGTTTAAGCACTCCAGGGGTTCCAGGGATTAGCAATTCTGGGTTCCTCTTTGGTGTGGGGATGCCAGTGGCACTGGCTATTGGGAGCTTTCAAGCTACATTCTGCCTGAGGAGAGGGGCCAGTGCATACTTAAAAGGAAAGTTAAGGCCCACAGCAGTAAGTTTGAATTAAGCAGATCTTATCCATAAGAATTAAAATCAGAAGGGAAAGAGGAGAAACAACAACTTAGGTGACTAGTGTTCAAAAATATTTTCATTAATGTTCAGATGATTTTAGAAATAAGTGATTATCATTTGTTATTTACCCAGAATTTCTCATATGAACAAGAGCTAAACATTACTCTTATAGATAGCTACTTATCAACATCTGTATAATGTATAGGGCAATATAATTTTGCTTTATTGTTGTCAAGGTACTAGATTCTGCTAAGTCTTAGTCTCATCATAGTGCATCTACTTTGCAAAGGCCATATGTGGCACGTTAATATACCACATTAGTTGTCAAATTTGCTTCTTGTTTTCAATTTGTCAAAGGAGATAAGGCATTCATGATTTAGGAATGGGAAGTTTTGGGTCTGTGTGTCATAATTTTGATATTCATACAGAAGCATGACATGCAAGTTTATGTCCACCTCATAATAACCATATGTATAAATGGTAGGAAATGCTTTCTTCGGAATTCATGCTCAGAAATATTCAAACTGAATGAAGGTAAACATTGATGAACAGAGAAACCTCTGTGACAGCAAAATATCTCCTGGAAGATAAGTTCTCTGGCATTGGTATTGATCACTCCTCCCCCAATAAAGCAAAGAGAAATACTGGTAAAACCAGCCTCATCCCAACTTTCTTTTCAATTGTAAACTTCCTGTACCTCAGAATGGTATTAAATCATTTTCCCCTGAATTACTCTTATTGTCCTGCTTTTAGATGTTTTGTGACTATTTTTATTACTTGCACATAATTGTGGGGTTCATTTTAACATATTCATAAATGTATATGATGTTTTACTCCATTTCAATCCTCAGTACTATTCCTTCCATTCTCTGCTTCTTCCCCATAGTATCCTTTCTCTACTCCGTTGGTCTTCCTTCTATTAATTTATTTTCAATTGATGCATAATACTTACACATAAAAGTGAAATTCATTGTGATATATTCATACATGCACATAGTATAGTGTGGTAAATTTCTTTCCACAGTTCCTCACCTTTCACATCCTTGTTCCCTCCCCCTTGATTCCTTTCTGCTATTCCAGGGTTCCCCCTTCTGCTTTCATGAGATCCCCTTTAAAAAAAATCACCCTCTCTCCAGCTTCTGTATATGAGAGAAAACATTTGTCATTTGACTTTCTGAGTCTGGCTTGTTTCACTTAGCATGATGTTCTCCAGTTCCATTCATTTACAGGAAAAATGATATAACTTGATTCTTCTTTTTGGCTGAATGAAACTTCATTGTGCATATATACCATATTTTCTTTATCCATTCATCTGTTGAAGAACACCTAGGCTGGTTTCAACACTTGGCTATTTTTAATTGTGCTGCTATAAACACTGAATTACATATATCACTATAGTATGCTGATTTTGGTTCTTTTGGATAAATGCCAAGAAAGAGGATAGCTAGGTCATATGATGTTTTCATTCCTAGTCTTTTGAGAAATCTCCATACTGTCTTCCAAAATGGTTGCACTAATTTGCAGCCCCAACAATACATAAATATATGTTTTCCCTCACAATCATACTAGCGTTTATTATCATTTATGTTCTTGGTGATTGCCATTCTAACTGGAGTGAGATGAATTCTCAGTATAGTTATGATTTTCATTTCTCTGATTGGAAACAGTGTAGAATATTTTTTCATATTTTTTTCATATACATTTTCCCATTCATATTTTTCTTTGAAAAATGCCAGTTTAGTTCATTCATCCATTTATTGATTGCATTTTTATGTTAACTTTTTCTGAGTTCTTTATATATTCTGAATATTAATCTCCTGTTGGAAAGTGGGTAGCAAAGATTTTCTCCAAGTGTATAGGCTGTCTTCATACTGTTTCATTGATGTTTTATTTTGTTTTTGCTATGCAGAAGCTTTTTAATTTGTATTCATTCCATTTATTGAGTCTTGGTTTTATTTCTTGCGTTTTAGTAGGTTTATTACCTAAGTCAGTGCCTATGCCAATATGTTGCAACATTGACCCTATGTTTTCTTCTAGCAGTTGCAGTGTTTCTGGTCTAATTCTTACATTTTTGATTTACTTTGATTTGATTTTTGTGTGTAGGATGAGAGATAGGGATCTAGTTTCATTCTTCTACCTGTGTATATCCAATTTTCCCACCACAATTTGTTAACAAAGCTCTCTTTCCTCCAATATATATTGACACCTTTGTCAAGGATCATAACTGTAACTAGATGGGTTTATCTCTGTGTCTTATCTTATATTCCATTATTCTTTATGTCTGTTTTAATGCACTGAAGAAACTAGGAACATGAGGAACTTTCCTCAACATTATAAATATCATATATTACAAAACAAAAGCGAACATCCTACTGAATGGAGAAAAATTGAAAGCATTTCCTCTAAAATCAGGAAAAAGATGAGGATGTTCACTTTCACAACTCCTATTTAATATAATTATTAACTCTAGCGGGAGCAATTAGGCAAGGGAAAGAAATTAAAATGATACAAATAATAAAATGGAACTCAACTTATCTCTCTTTGCTTATGACATGATCCTATTCTTAGTACACACACACACACACACACACACACACACACACACACACACCACCAGAAGACTTCTAGAACTGATAAACTCATCAAAGTAGCAGGATAAAAAAATCAAAATACAAAAATAAATAGCTTTCCTGTATTCCAATAGTAAAGTTGCTGAGAAAGAGATTAGAAAAACAACTTCATTCACAGTAGTCTCAAAAAATAAACAAATAAACAATCCTTGGGAATAAATAGAACCAAGGAAATTAAAGACCTCTACAATGAAAATTTTATAGATTACTGAAGAAGTTATTTGAAGAATATCTCTGAAAATGGAAAGACTTTCATGTTTGTGGATAGGCAGAATTAATATTGTCAAAATGGCCATGTGACCAAAAATGATCTACAGATTCAATTCAATTTACATTAAAATACCAATGACATTTTTCACCGAACTAGAAAAAACAGTCCTAAATTTAGATGGAAGAATAAAAGAACCAGAATAGCCAAAGAAATACAGAACTAGAAGAATGATGCTGGAGGAATCATAATACTTGATCTCAAATTACACTATAGAGCTGTAGTAAGAAAAGAACATGATATTAGCATAAAGACAGACATGAAGACCAATGTGACTAAGTATTGATAGGCAGTTAGCTCCTTTTCAAATTATATGCTCTGGGATAAGGGTGTAGTTCAGTATAAAAGATGATATAGACCAGACATTTGTAGCATGTAATCAAATACTCAGGTGAAATCAACCATAGAGAATGAGAGGGAACTCAGGTGGGCAGAATAGAATAGAAATTCTTCTCTTTTTTGGACCGGGTATTGAATTCAGGGGCACTCAACCACTGAGCCACATCCCCAGATCTGTTTTGTATTTTGTTTAGACACAATGTTTCACTGAGTTACTTAGCACCTCGCCTTTGCTTAGTCTGGCTTTGAATTTGTGATCCTCCTGCCACAGCCTCCCAAGCCACTGGGATTACAGGCATGTGCCACCATGCCTGGTGAGAATAGAAATTCTTTATCAATCCAAAAGTACATGACTACTGTGTCAGAAAAAAAATATAATAGCAAACTATGAACATTTTTAATTATGAGGGAAGTGGAAGGAAAGGTTAAATGCTCATCTATAAGAATTGGCATGAACATGAATTGGTCTTAAGGCTTGAATGTGCTGGAATACACCACTTACCACATAGAAAAGGGTCAACACCTGTAATTTTGTGAACTAGACACAATCACATGAACAACTCAGAAGTTCAGTTATTGTTATGGTTTAGACGTGAGGTGTCCCACAAAATGTTCATGTGTGAGAAAATGCAAGAAAGCTCAGAGTTGAAATGATTGGGTTATGAGAACCTTAATATATTTCTTGCATTAATCAAGTTCACCTGATAGTGATTAACTGAGGGGTAACTATAGGCAGGGTGTGGCTAGAGGAGGTGGGTCCATAGGGTTGTGTCCCTGGGGGTTATATTTTGTCTGCAAGGGAAGCTCTGTCTCTCTCTCTCTGCTTTCTGTGCAGTGTTCCCAGCTGCTTTTCTCTACCATACACTTGTGCAGTGCCTTTAGAGTCAGCCATCTACCCACTAAGACCTCTGAAACCTCAAGCCCCAAAATAAACTTTTCTTCCTCTAATAGTTCTTGTCAGATCTTTTGGTCACAGTAGTGAAAATATCACTAAAACAGTTACTGAACATATAAAGATTTAGATGATTTAGATGATATAGATTCAGAGTTACTATTGAGTTATATGGGATATTAAAATAGTGTTTCTTAATTTTTTTTTTCTGTTGGAGAGGTAGTGGGTTTAGAGTTAACAGCTATGTGGGTTACAGTGAAGAAATAAACCAGATACAATAAATGTTAGGACAATGCTTCTATATAGAGTTCAATTTAAGCCATTATCCCTAAACATGTTTTATAAACAAGTATCTGAGAAAATACTGGATTAAGCAAAATTAAAATTAGAATTTTTAACTACATAATTTCTCAGATAATATTCGACAGTGACTATAAAATCTTTTTTCCCCATCCAAAGACACTGAATAGTCAACAGAATATTAAACTCCAGTTCTAGAACATCCTTCTCTCAAAACTGAACTTTAAAATTATGGCTCAGATTCTTCATTCACCATCCAGTCTTTGCCATTAATGTTTGTCACCTCAACATTCACATTGATTCTGGTCTCTGGTTTGACTGCCTCTTCTCCAATGAGTCATTCTTCTTTTCCACTGCAGCATCACATTGTCAA
The DNA here is from genome assembly GCA_025594165.1 of Tamias sibiricus. Lineage (NCBI taxonomy): Eukaryota > Metazoa > Chordata > Mammalia > Rodentia > Sciuridae > Tamias > Tamias sibiricus. The sequence continues at coordinate 54,376,768 of CM046661.1, forward strand.
GTTGCACCTAAATTATGCTACCTCCTCCCAGTTTCTTCACTTCCCTATCCTTCCAGCTCATGTGTGTGAATACACCTCCAGGTGCAATTCTTCAACTCCATGGTAAAGCAGTTAAGATAGTGATTTCCAACTCAGATAAACATTATAATCATTAGGGAATATTAAAAAAGCATTACTTCATGGATAACTAAATACATGTATGAGGACACAATTGTTGTAAAAATACTTTATATTAAACCAGCAACTTGAAAAATTGTGCTCTTTATATGTAATGTGAAATGAAATGTACTCTGCAAATGTGTATAACAAATTAGAATAATAAAAAAAATTAAGTTAAAAAAGCCTTAATTTGAAAAAAGATGTAGAAATCAAAACCACAATGGAATATCATGCACATTTCCATGATGACTGAAATTTATCAAGGGTGGGAACAACTGAAGAGCAAAATAACACTCTATGTTTCTAAAGCTGTTAATGTTGCCTTGGAAAACAATTTATACATTGCAGTAGCTAATCTGAATTGTCAACTTGAGTGGATTAAGATTTAAAATGTTTCTGGGTATCTGAATGAGGAAATTTCTAGGAATGATCTGCATGTGAGACAGCAAACTGAAGAAGAAACCCACCCTAAGTGTGGGCAGCATGGTTCGGTAGGTTGGAGGTTTGAATGGAACAAGGAAGCATCAGGGGATACAAGCTAGATTCATGAACGGGTTCTTGGTTGCTACTATGATTGCCTGAGGACATCAGACTCCAGGAACTCCTTCACTCTTTCAAAGCAGACTAACCCAGTGACTCCAGTAAGTTTCCAGGCCTTGGGTCTCGGTCTGGAGAAACATGGTTGATTCCTCTTGTTCTGAAGCTTCAGCTTCTTGGACTACACAGCTACTGGTTCTTTCAGCTCTCCAGCCTGCAGGTGGCCATTGTGTATCTGAGAAAATACTGGATTAAGCAAAATTAAAATTAGAATTGTTTAACTACATAAAAATTATTCTTGTTGTGTAAGCCAATCTAATAAGGAATCTAATAAATTCCCTTTATAATTTTATGTAGGCCCAAATTAAAATAATCTACAAGTTTATTAACAGGAGAATGGTTACATAAAACATTGTGGTATTCACATTACACAACAATTTGAAAGAACTAATTAAAGATTAGCATAACACAAAATAAAAATCTTAAGACCTTATGTTGTCTGAAAGAAGCCAGGTGCATGAAAAGTACATGTTAATACATACTATTTTTCTCTTTAGCATCCCCAGGTTCTTTCCCCATTTTTGCTGCTTTCTACCCCTTTTTTACACTTTTGACCTATGTGGTGAATCACACACTTTCCACTTGGATGCATTTGAGGAGGTCTTTGAATCCCCACAAGTAAAGGAGGGATTGAAGGAGAAGAAAGGAGCTGTCACAGTCTGGTCTCAGAATAAATCATCTATATGACTATCAAACCTATTACACCACCAAGACTGAGACTCTCTTACCTGAATTTCAAAGAGTTATTGGACTACAGATGTATCATGTTTCTTGACCTTGTAACACATTAGAAATGGTACTCAATGCCAGAAAAAGGCTGATGTTTACCATATACTAAGAAACAGATGACCATGGAAAAACATTGTGCTACAGAATTGTACTAAGTGTTCCAACTTATGCTAGTTAGTATCTTTCACCTAGAAATGAAACGAAAAAAAATTTTGTCTGCTCCTTCTAACTACTTCCTCCATTTTTTCACTTCTCTTTGTTATTGTGAATATAAATTTGTATTTGTATTCAATATTAATATGAATAACATTGTTATTTTGAATACTTTCTCCAGTTCCACCTCTCTATTGATCAGTTATCAATTCACTTTAATTTGATTTTCACTTCTAATGCTCCATTGAAAGTGCTGTTGTCAAAAATAGCAGCAACATCCATGTTGAAAACTTTTTAAAAAAATATTTATTTATTTGCTTTAGTTGTACACAATGCATTTGTCTTTACGTGGTGCTGAGGATCGAACCTGGGTCGCACACATGCTAGGCGAGCGCTGTACCACTGAGCCACAATCCCAGCCCTTCCATGTTGAAAACTTTTAATGTCATTTTTTTATGAAGTTAATTATCTCCTACTTATAAGTAAACCTCTCTAGGCTTCAGTTGTGCACACTCTCCTGCTTCTCTTCTTACATCACGGGTCATGCGTTAAGTCTTTTTTTACTGTTTTGTCTTCCTCTAACCAGTTGTTGATTGTGGAAGTACTAGAAGGTCTTCTGCCTTTTCAGCTTCAGTGTTCTATCCCAAGGTGATCCCCTGTCTCCATGACTCTGAGTAGGTTGTATCCTTCTAATTCCAGACACGGGTCCACATAGACCTCTCCTCCAAGTTATAGACTCATACTTTTTACATCATTTCACAGTTGGCTCACAAGAATCTCAATTTTCATATGTTTAAAATTTGCCATTGATTCCTTATGCCTGAGTATCTGGAACCATCATTTATTCAAATATTTGAAATAGAAATGCAGACACTGTTTTACTGCTTTCTCTTATGTGCACATAAAATTTATCTGATTGTCATATTCATTTCACTGTGTGTGTGTGTGTTGTGTGTGTGTGTGTGTGTGTGTTTGCGTGTGTGTGTGTGGCAGGGGAGGGCATGTCTGTTCCCTATTCCCTCCTTTTCACAACCATCAGTCATTCCCACACTCTTTCTATGCCTCACTGTGGCCGGATGTGGTATTTAGAACATGTGTGCTCTGCATAACTTGCCAATTGTGAATGGCAGCCATGCATAATATACCTAATTGGTCTCCATGCTCCCACTACTGGTCCTAATTTCATTTTCTATTGGACAATCAGAGCAATCTTTTAACGCCATAAATCATTGTTATTTCTCTTCTTAAAACTCCTCATTAACCTTATTTGCTTTGAGAATAAATTCAAATCCCTTTCCATTGTCTACAGACCCTTCTTAGTTCCCCCTTGTGACTTCTTCTCATTGGTCTCATGCTACTCTTGTCTTTTCCTCTCTTCTTAGCCATACTAGCCTCCTGAATTTTTTAACAGAACTCCACCTGAAGTAAAGACCATCCCACACATTAAATTTACTCTGAGAATGCTTGTCCCCATGCAGTTTATATACATAACTGTGATTTTCTTATCCCACAGGTCATAGCTTATCCCTTATCTACTCTCCCTCCATTCCTCTTAGTATCTATCACAATATTTTACTTATTCCCTCTGAAGATCCTCATATCACTTATGCTTACAGTTGTAACTCAACTGTCTGGCAGTGTGAATTGTGCATGGTGAAGATTCATTAAGTAGTTATTATTCAAATATATGAATATTTCTCAGGATACAGATTTTCCACAGAACATCATTTGAGGAAAACTCAAGTATTGCTTTTCTAACTCTAAATTTCAGTGAAGTAGTATGAAGCCTTGATTGATTTTTTATGCTAGAAAAAATTATTTTAGTCTTTTTTTAAGAAAGAGATCAAACTGCCTTTTTTGGGTGAAAGATTATTAGTGTATACATTCTTTTCTTGTCTACTCAGTGGAATTTGTTGAGATTCTCTTCTTACATCTAAAACACAACTTTCTACTCTTCACAAATTGTAAATATGATTGGGTGAATCTTTATCCATCTATATGTTACTTTAGAAGTAAGTTATAAATAGACATTTTTGTTATTTTATTCATATATAGTCATAAGTGAATTGGTTTAAATTTTGAAACTGATTCCTCCTGAGATCTTTATGCTATCTCTTAATATGAATGTTAATAATTTTAAAAATTATACTATGGCAAAAGATAAACATTCATGTGTTCACTTTGAATACATAACTTACATTTAAAATCAGAGTTAAATACATTCTCAAATTATCATTTTTTGTGCATACATATAGTATAGGAATCCATTCATATGAATTTATGTCAAATCCAAATTTGTGGAGAGAAAGTTCAGAAAGTGGCTTCCCTTAAGGACAGGATTTTTAACTTGGGAGAGGCACAACAAAATTTCTAGGACAGTGTAAATATTAAGAATCTTGATAGTGTGTATTACATAGATGTAGGATATTGTTAAACTTTATCCAATGTGCCCTTTTTAAAAGTAAAAAGGAGTTTTTGTTTTAAACAATAATATATCAAATATTAATTTCATTAATTTTCATAGTTCATTGTGCTGTATGGGAACATACAGGTTAAAAAAAATAAACATTGCACATATTTAAGATAGAAGTACACAGAAGAAGGAATTAGGTATCTATGAAGGGTACTGAAGTATCACAGAACAGTGTCCAATTACCCTCATGTATGTTACCATTGTATATAATGTGAACTACAAACAATTATCAAGCTCTATTAGTATGATTTTTGGTGTTTGGGTTGTTAAAACAGTGGTATGAATTAGCAATTCTGAATTATTTTGGGGTATTCTCTGTTTGAGTAAATCAGTTATACTACTAGGAGACATTTTTTCACTATTTAAGAAGAGAGTTACAAATATGTCAAAGGAGAGAAAGAGAGCATATAGCCTAGAAGATCAATGTTTTTGACATTATCAGCATTAGATGTCTCTCTATTCATATCCATGTCTATATCATATATATACTTTCTGTCTTCTGAGAGGACCCCAAAGCAATATGAGCAGGAATGAGCACATCTAGCAATCTTATCTTAGTTTTTAGGTGGACTTCTCCAAGAAAAGGAACTCTAGCTCTTGTACTATGGCACTGGAGGATCAATACAAGTCTAGGATACCTTGTTCTATCAGAAGGCAAGGAAGTGCTCAAAGAATGACAGAAACTTAGCAAAAGGATCCTGGATCAAACTTGTAGAGGCTTAACTGGCCAAACCCAGAATAATTTTAGTGTCATAATAAAGAATGTGAATAATGGATTATCACTCATTGAAAAGAAGAGTGCAAAGAACATATTTATATAAATGAATAAGTAAATAAATGTGACATGATTTTGAGAATTGAATTATATTTGTTGATGTTTGATTTGTTTTTCAGCTAACAAATTTGTTTTACTAATAACTCAAATGCTTGTTTATACAGAAATTACATATTATTCAATGATCCATGGAATGTATGAAAGTTATTAAGCATGCAAGATGTTACACTTCTTTAATTAGGTAGTAAAAATTCTTTTACTGTATTTTTTAAACAATATACTATATTGCATTAAAAATGCTCTTTAGAACAAATACAAAAAAAGAGTGAATGACAAAAACAAAATATTCTTCATTGTAGAATGAAAATCAATCAGAAAGCAAGTAGCCAAACTAGAAATTTTTAAATGTAACATATTAATCACATAATTAAAGAGAAGGCAGTATATGTAATTTTCATGTGTGAATGGGTGGAAGTCTTCTTCATTCATTTTAGGACATATATTTAAATGGAAAAATATCTATTGACTAGGATCTGGATGGAGTGGTGGAGAGTGTTCCTGGTCCTTTTCTTCTAATTTGGTCTCCGTTTGGCCAGTGAGAGTCTGTCTGATTGGATAGTGTCTGTGCTGAAGGGAACTGACTACTGCTCTGATTAGCCACTTTGTCAAATGTCACTTGCAATCAATTTGGCAGATGGAAGGAGCCTTCAACTCTGATCAGAGAATCTTTGTCAGGATAGCTAAGTACTGGGATGCAGATCAATGCAGTCACACTTGTTCCATATCTGCACAGGAGAGATAGCAACATTGACAAATGTGCTTTGTAAGCACAATAATAAGTGATAAGCATAACCATGATATCTCAGAATTACTTTGTCACTGGCTTCCTAAATTTAACACAATATTAAACCCAAATTACTATGGCTCAGACCTAAGAAAAAAGACTTGGATATGCTGATTTAAACAAACATACACAAACATGTTTCTACCCAGGTGTAAAAATATAAAGCTTTGTGGGGCCAATACATTTGTCCTTGCAGCTGTCTACAAAGCATTATTGTAATTTCCTTCCTGCAGGAGATGCACAAAAGACCATATCACGTTCACTTGTCTTAAATTCACCTGTCAAGGAAGGCCCAGTTCAATAGCTATCAACTCTACAAAAGGTTTCTGATGTCCCAATCTATCTGAATTATATCAGCTCTCTTCCATTGTTTGTACCTCTAAATTATATTTATTGCATGTTCTTCCCTGGACATTCATTATTTTCTGTGAATATTTATTCTACTGTTTGGTTATTATAAGTGCTTTTTGTGAGTTTTGCTCCACATACTAACCCAAGTATAATACTTATTAACCAAAAATAAATATAAAAATTCAAAACCTTTCTTGTGTACATAGTTTGTAATTCTGATATCCAAAATACATGCCAAATTTTCTTTGTAAATCCAACAATTATGAGTCAAAAGTATTTTAAGTTTTACTTTCTATGGTCTAAATTTACAAATCTATAATCATTATAATTTATTATTATATTATTTTGTATTTGTAGTATTGGAACCATTATTTTCTATAATTAAATAGTGTCAAATTACCTTTACAAATATACCCATACCATTTCTTGTCTTTTCTCTAGCCATGCTCTGGATAGTAGGTAGGTTTCCCTAATCCTATCCAACCCTCAGTAGACCACATGGAAACTAATTAACCCCTAATTATCATTAGTTCCTAATTGCTCCTAATCTTACCATTTTTTGCAATTGTCACAGCCCCTAAGTGAATAATGTTCACATAGCAAATTTTCAGTGAACAGTTTCCAAATTAAACCTAATTATGAATGTTAGTGTGTCTTAAACTCAATCCTAATAAAAGACTTTTATCAAAGACAGATTTTCAGAAATCTTTGAAGTTTTATCCCTTTATATAATTATTTCTGATTCCCTATTTTTTTTTTGGGGGGGGGAATCATTTCTTTTTACTAGTTCTTGAAAATTTTTACTAAAATGCAAAGGCAGACTCTATCCAGAGGATTACATAAAACTGCATACAGGATGCCTGCCAAAGAGTTTCACCTTTCCCGGTGGGCAATTAATAAACTAATGAACCCAAATGTAAAGTGAATATTTCAAATCAGCTTAACGAGAGTGGGCAGAAGTAGAGGGTTGAATTGATGGAGAATCAGTTTAACAGTGCACTCCTGCCAGATGGTCATGTTGCAAACAGAGAAACAATTTTAAGTCCATTATTTGGTTTTGTATTCCATGGTACTTAGGTCTATTCACTGTCGTGTATTTCAATGCTTGTGATATACATTCGCATCAGATATGAATGAGTGAATAAATTTATTTAGAATCAAAGCTTTGTCCATAAATGAATCAGTGACCAAAGAATATACAAGTATAGAGATAGCAAGTAAGCTTCATTTTTCAGGAAACTATGAGAATATGGGTCAAAGTTACCTTCAGTGATCTTCATGGAGGGTTTTCCTGCAGAGAATCCTATGGGAGCAAGTGGACTAAGTGGGGCACAGCCTGATGCAATGCTGTGACTCTCTCTTTCAGCTAAAAGCAGTTATTCTATACGATGTTGGTTTTCAGGTGTAGAGAGTTTTGCTCTACTTACAACAGAGAAGCACTGAAAGCTACAGTTTTTGTTGAAATAGGCATTTTCTAAATTTTTTTTGATTCACAAACTTATTTTCTTATAAAATACAATCTCATAATGATTCTAAAGAATTACTAGGCAATTTATTCACATTTGTATGCCATATAGTTAAGAAACTTTTGCTAATTATTTTTCAATAAAGGGAAGATAATTATAATTTTAAATGTGTATTTTAATTTTATTTAATTTTAATGTTTTAGAAACATTAACAAAAATGTTTCCCTACCTTTACTTACTTTCACTATTTAACTCAGATTAATTATGTAAGAAAAGTATGATTCATTTAAATATATATTTAAGTGTAACCTACTCTATTGTGAATGAATTATTTGTATGATGAGCCATTTAAATGGACCATCATAGGATTTTACAAATGTCTGCATAAATTTATCTAATGTTAACTGAATATTATGCAAGGATGAAAACCACCAAGAAAGTTAATATAATTTAAGATAGTTTTTTGCCTGAATTTTCTAATCTCCTTGAGATAGAGTTGGAAATTTTCACACTGTTCTGCTTAAGGAGAAAATTTTCTCACTTGCTGACTTTTTTAAAAAAATAAAACAATACCATGTCATCTCTAATAGAAAGAATACTTATGATTGCCAACTAGAAGTTAGAAGATGAAAAATGTTCCTTATCTTGGATAGAGTATGTTACCCGGACAGGGGTGCTCCATGGGTTAAATGGTGAGGGAAAATTAGCAAACATAATCAAAAATCTAATCAAGAAGTTCTAATATGTCTTTTGTGAAACTTGCTGATGACACTGGTTCTTAGAGAAGAGACCTCTGCAGAAGAAAAACAAATAATCTAAATCACATTGGCCCCCACATAAAACCAAGCCACATTCCCTCCTTTCCCCAATTGGGAGACCTGTGATTGAGCAAAAACTATGTGCTTGTCTGATGTGGGGAAGAGAAAGTACTGTAATAGCAGACATCATTTCATTCTGTAATATGTAGTATTTATATTATAACTAGGTAGCTTATGACTAGAAAACTAGCTGGATGGAAGGACTATATAGATTTTGAGTAAGGAATAAAACTTTTAAGGTAGCAATGCATTTACCGACATCAGGTAATAGTCTGAGTTTGGATTTGGTCTAACCTTTATACAGGATGAGTTTGTTAGTTTGTTTTAGGTCACTTTTAAATCTTGCTAATTTAGAGGGAATATAATGAGCTATTCAGAAATGAATTACTCTGTGACACAGTGGGGTAGATTACCTTGTAGAGCTGCAGCTGAGTTGGCAGCTCCCCAACCTGTGGTCTGATTTAAAACCTCGCTTTGTCTAGAAGAAATGTGAAGCCAATATGAGGAAAGACAGTGGCAGAGACAGAAGCCCTGGGCAGAGAGGCACCCATGTGAGAGTGAACTAGCTGTCAGTAGGGCTTTAGCTTTATTCTTTCTTAGACAGGGTTAAATGGCGACAAGAATGTGTGCTTAAATATGAGTTATAGATGACTTTTCTATAGGTGACTTTAGGTTTGTTTTTATAAAGTTGCTCACAATCCTAACTTGGTGCCAGAACATACTGGTGAAGGTAGAATCATCTTACTATCAAAATGACTTTGCCCATAAAATGCACATTTCCCACCCAAAACAAAACCAAATAAAAAATAAGAGAAGGCAGCCCAAAATAAAACCAATGAATATACATACTAATTTTAAAAAATTGTCTTCCTTTAGCCTTTTCCATCTTTGATACAGCAATACCTTGTATGTCACAATTTATTTCATGATTGAAAAGAAAATAGAATGGCTGACTCAGGACCAGAGCTAAGTATTAACTGAATGTGTTATAGACTGAATAACTCCTTGGTTTCCTTGGTTGTTAAGTTAGTATATTTTATTGAATTTTAAATGTCTGGCTTCTACATTTCACTGATGTGAAATTGATGACATCCCTTTGTTCCTCATACAAATATTCAGAAAAATTTCTCCATCTGGAAACTTACATGTGTGTTAGACTACAAGATAAAATATGTTTGTTTTAATTTTCTATCAAGGAAAATTATAAAATATATTAAAATCTGTATATGCAAATGCATATATTCTGAGTTTGACTGGGCAATATTTTTGATAATTGATTAATCCAGTGTACTTACATACATAACTAAAATAACTATGTATTTAAGCCACATAAAATTAAAATATAATGTAAAGAAAGTCATATAAAACTTATTTATATAGGGTTATTTTCATCTGTATTGGAAGATACCATTCTTCTTTTACAGTAGTAAGAAAACCAAAGGCATTATTTTATTTATGTATAATTTAAAACACATATTATGACAATTATAGTTGTTAAAAAGTGAGTAATTATCTTAGTTATGCTTGGAATATATAAGCCAGGGTACCCATATATTCATAAATATACAGATCTTATCTAGAGCTTAAACCAATTCTATGCATTTACATTTTTTTTCTTATGATACTAGATCATGATAAATTATCCAACTAATGGAAACTAATTAAAATGAGTTCTTCAGAAAAATATAACTATAATCTCTAAGGCTTAAATTATGTAAGCCACTTCATTATTCTAAATCATGGTCAGAGGCTATGAAGTGTTATTTCATAAGCATGTATACAGAAAATACATTTTTATATGCTGATATTTTTATATCATTTACTTCAATTCTAGAGAGAAATTATTAAATTTCACACACATCTATTTTTCATAAATATTTTTCCGAATTGGAGTTAGGTAGCATTGGAATCAAGTTCCTAACAAAATATACTAACCCACCATTTATAAATTGATTCTAACAGGCCAGGAAAACTTATAGCAAAAAATTATCTTTTTATAGGCTTGAAATATACTGCAATTTTCTCTAGTCAGGTGATGTTTTCCAATATTGAACAGACATTCAGTGCTTTCCACTGAAAAACTTTTACAGTGAAAACATAACACATTTAAAATAAGAACATTAGATCCACTAAATATACTCATTTTACTTGGGAAATAAAATCACCAAAAAAGACCATAGGAGATTTAAGACAAACTTATTAGTCATAATGTATTCTTCCATATTTGTTAGGAAAAAGAAATAAGACGGAATAGTGCAATAAATAACTAATCTTTTGTTTTCATAGAACCAATATTATTTAAGTATCTATCAAATAAAATTGGATCTATCCATGTAGCTACTTAAATAACAAATTTGCTGTTTTATGATCTTATGTAATAGCTCATATGTGAGCCAAAATAGAAAAATCCCTTTAACAATATAATACTAACCTTGCATTCTCAAGATACTCAATTGCTTGTTGGTTATTTATTTTTTCTTGCAAATTAAGTATATCAAATATATGAAGTATAAATTATAATAGAGAAATAGGCTACTACTTTAAATAAAATGCTAAATAGAATTAAAGGCACTGGAATTTTATTTCTATGAACAAAGTACACTAATTTTGCTGTACAAATAAATATGACATACATATATATTTAAAATGGCATAAAATTAATATACAATATCCTGCACTCAGAGATATGAAAACTTAAAATCCACAATAAAACATAATTTTCTCAATGAAGTTGAAAACATTCTTTAAATTATGATTATAATCAATGAGTTAAACAGTTTCTGTGCTATTGCTAGGGAAAGTGCATGGTGCATGGTGCCAATTGTTTTGGAGCAAGTGTGATAAAATATATCAGTATTTTCAACAAAGTCACACACACTGAAAAAATTTTATTCTGAATAATATAGTCTAAATTTAGTCTGAGAAAATAAAGGTTTTTATAAAAATGTAAAGAATATATATATATAAAAAAATATTGATTAAGCCGGGCGCGGTGGCGCACGCCTGTAATCCCAGCACTTTGGGAGGCTGAGGCAGGAGGATCGCGAGTTCAAAGCCAGCCTCAGCAATGGCGAGGCACTTAGCAACTCAGTGAGACCCTGTCTCTAAATAAAATACAAAAAAAGGGCTGGGGATGTGACCCAGTGGTCGAGTGCCCCTGAGTTCAATCCCCGGTACCACAAAAAAAAAAAAAAAAAAAAAGAATATTGATTAATATTGGAAAAATGCCTTCAACAAGCTAAACCTAGCTAATGATTTTAATGCTGATTATGGGAACCATACTGTACACATAAGTCTAGTACCTTAAGTTCCTATAATCAAGATATAAGATAAAATAAAATTACAAAGGAGGAATATATCAATTTATCGATATATCTTTATTAGAAATGACCTTGAATAAATATACATTAGAAAACGGCCTAATTTTCAGTATTACTTAATAAATAAAGGACTTAAACAGAATACAAACCCATGTTCAGTGAGAGAGATTTTAAGGAAAAAGGGGATCTTTTGCTCTTAAAAATTTCCTGGAACAAGCCTTAATTTCATTAAACAAAACAAAATGAGAAAATAGTCTTTTTTTTTTTTTACATTCTAGGAAAATTTTGTTAAACTAGAGACAGACAATATGCAATTAAAATATAACAGGATTGTTGATATTGTAGCTATGCAAATGTAAGCCTGTAGCATATGACAATTATGAGGATAGATAATATTTTTATTAATTTACAAAATAATAGTTTGAACTTAGGTGGTCCATTTACTCTGTATTTAGTACAACCTATAACGTAGCAAAATTATACCTCTAACATACTACCCACTATGAAGCTTTTATGAACATACTAACAATGTCAAAAATGTCAAATCTGAAAAAAAAGATGTATCATATCCCTCAAAAATATTTAATGTTTTAAATAGTCATTTATTTTCTATTTTATGATTATAAATAATTCTTATAAATATTCAATCGAATTCCTTTATTAGTCTAAAAAACTACTTCATAAGCAAATATTCATTGATATTTCTTCATGTTCCTTTTAAAAAATCCTACCATTCGGAAATGTTTAAAATGAGGAAGACTTTTATCCCAAACATTCTGTGCAATATTGAGTAACTACATATTTAGTGGGTTATAAAAAACTGGAACAGAGCCCCAATATTTAAACATATTATAGCCTCAAAGACTTTATAGAACTGTATTATTCATATGAACTTCTTCTGAAAATCCCCTAAAACAGATCAAATAATTTTTTATGTTAAATGACATAGAAAATTTGCATATATAGTGTGTACATATATATATAAATAAGTAAAAATATAATTTTTTTTGTGTGTGGTACCAGGGATTGAACTCAGGGGCACTCGACCACTGGGTCACATCCCCAGCCCTTTTTTGTATTTTATTTAGAGACAGGGTCTCACTGAGCTGCTAAGTGCCTCGCCATTGCTGAGGCTGGCTTTGAACTTGCTATCCTCCTGCCTCAGCCTCCCAAAGTGCTGGGATTACAGGCGTGCGCCACCACGCCTGGCTAAAAAAATATAAATTTTATATTTAAGATAGTTCCTTAACTACAATGCTTTGGATATGGTTTGAGTCTGCATCCTAAAAGTTCATTTGCTGAAGCCTGGTCTTCAGTAAGGCAATGTTGGGACATTGTGGAACCTTTAAGAGGTGGAGCCTGATGGAAGGTGGTTAAGTCATTGGGAGGCACATTCATTGGAAGCCACTAATGTAGTTCCTGTAAGATCAGGTTGCTATAAAAAGAGCAAATCTGGTCTCTGAATCTGTGGTCATGTCTTTCCATGTGATTGCTCTCTTCCGCTCTTGTGCACATGCTTGCCATCATGCTTCCAACATGATACAGTCTTCACCAAAGCAAAACAATAGGGCTGCTCAATCTTGGACTTTTAGCCTCTAAAATTGTGAGCTAAAAAAACATTTATTTTCCCCATAAATTACCTAGCCTTTAGTATTTCACTATAGTAACAGAAAATGGACTAAGAAACAAATTTATTCATGTGTGGAAAGACACATAAGAAGCAACAATAACTATTGTAATTACCACTTGGAAAGGTACACTGTATTTCAGTCACAGTGCTAAATGTTTTGGTGTTTCATTTTCTTTTTACCTTGTCTAGGTAAATATATGGTCTTTATCTTAAAAATAGTAAAATTTTACATATATTGCATAAAATATGATATTTTGAAATATATATACATTGTGGAATGAGTAGATTGAAGTAATTAACATGTGCACTACCTCAAATACTTACCATTTTTATAGTGAGAACATTTAAAATTAAGTAAAATTGCTAAGAGAGCTTTTAGTACATTGTAAATAACTGCAGTCACAATATGGTACAATAGAGCTTATTCCTCATAAAATGATGAACTTTTTCACATGTTTTTTCTGTGTATATTAAGATGATCATATTGATTTTTGGTCTTATTTCTGTTAATATGGTGTAGATTTGCCAATGTTAAACATTCTTAACATCCATAAGAAAACTAGCACTTGATCATGCTAAATTATCTTTTAAATATGCTGTTGAATTCAGCTTCCTAGTATTTTATTGATAATTTTCACATCTATATTCAGTAGACATTTGCCTGTAGTTTTCATTTTTGTATTGTTCATGTTTGAGTTTGGTGTCTGGGTAATTCTGGGCTCACAAAATGAATTTGGAAATGTCTTTGATTTGGGAGGAAGAGTTTTAGAAATATTGGTGATAATTTTTTAAAAATAAGTTTGATAGAATGCATCAATGAAGGCAACAGATCCTGATCTTTCCTTTGAAGGGAGATAATTTATTACTTTTTATTCATTCTTGTTAATTCATTTTCTTTATTTTTTATTAATATGTTCAGATTTCCAATTCTTTTCTTTATTCAGTCTTATTAGGATGTGTGTTCCTAAGAATTTATTCATTTCTTCCAGGTTATCCGATTCACTGGCATATAATTATTATAAATTTTGTCCCCTGTGACCCTTTGTATTTCTCTAATGTCATTTGTAATGTCCTCTTTCATTTCTGATTTTGCTTATTAGAGTCTTCTCTTGTTTTTTTAGTCCAGATAAGGTTTTCCATTGTTTATGTTTGCGAAACAACAATTTTAGTTTTATTGATTTTTTTTTATTGCTTTTACAGTTTCTATTTATCTTTCTCTGATCTTTATTATTTCCTTCCCTCTAATGCCAGGCTAATATTGTTCTATTTCTAGTTTCTTGAGATATAAGTTATATTTGTATCTTTCCCCAGAATTGGAAAATTTTCTATTTCTTTAAGTGACTTTCTATCCTCTTTCATTAAACTTCTATAACTTGAATACTTGCCCTTTTGATGTTGTCTCATTAATCTTGTGAGTTTTTTTTTTTTCATTTATTTTTCTCCCTTTGGTTGTATATTTTCAAATAATCTGTTTTCACGTTTACATATTTTCTCAATCTCTTTTGTTGCTAATGCTTTATATTGCATTTTTATTTTACTCATTATATTTCTCATCTGTTAAATTCTAACTTGTAATGTTCATTATTTCCCTGATTTTGTTGACTTTTTTCTCTAAGTTTTGTTGAAATTTACTGACTTTTCTTAATGCATTTATCTGAACAATTTTTCAGATATTTTGTATTTCTCCATTTTTTCATGGTCAGTTACAAGCATATTGCATTCTCTTTTCTCTATGTTTGTATCTGCCCATTTGAAGAATCAGGAACTTATTTTGGTTTTTGAAGACTGCCTTTGTCTTGGAAAGGTCTTCTCTAATCAGCTCATTCAGAAGTTCTGGGCAAGCATCTAGCATGTCCAACATTTGGCTTATGTCAGATTTCTCTGGCGTGCTGGCCTGGTGTCTGAGTGTCTGAGTTGGAGGAATTGGACCTGAATCCTGTACCACTAAGTTAAAACTGTCGGCTGAATCTTGGTGGTGGTGGTGGGGGGACTTCATCTGTATCTTCAGGACTGGCCTATAAATTTGATGCATGGGGATTGACCTAGTGCTAGTGTAGTCCTTGGGCCTGAATTTGAAGGGGCATGACATGGGTATGGACCTGGAGCCTAAGTCCATAGGCAGGGGTCTGGGGTTAATATCCACAAGGTCCAGCCTGGAACCTGGGTATGCAGAGTTGGTCCAGAGACACAAATCTGAGAAGGTTTAACTGGTTCTAGAGTCTATCAGGGTGAACCTAGGGCCCTGGGAACTGACCTGGATCCTGGGGTCAGCCTGGTACTAGGTCTGGTGTGGGGTTTGGGACCATAGGATCAAATCTGGATCTTGATATGTGAGGTGGTAGCCTGATACATAGAGCAATGGGATCCTATCCTGGAGTCTAGGACTGTGGGATTAGCTGGTGTGTGGGTCCATTGGTACTCACCTGCAGACTGGGTGTATGGGGTATATTATACTGACCTGGAAATCAATAAAGACTAGCCTGAGTCTTGCCAGGACTTTGGTTCCATGGATGTGTTCCTGGAGTCGATGTCCATAGGGGCCAGTCAAGAGAGAGTGAATACTGGTAAGGGCCTGGATTCTGGATCTCCTTGAGCAGACATGTGCATGGGTCTGCTGGAATTTGGGACCAAGGAGGCAGGCTTGGAGAAGAGGTCCAAGGGAACCAATGTGGCACTATGCAGGCCTAGAGTTTGCATCCATGGGTGATGTCATAGTATCTGAGGTCAGGGTCACTAATGTGGACCCTAGGAGAGATTTGAAAGAAGTTATATACACCTATTTGACTCTAGGCTAGTCTGTAATATGAACCTGGGCTGCACTGGCTGGCCTAAGGGCTTGGGTAAGCCTGAAGTCTGGAGACATAGGAGCTAGCCCAGAGTATGGGTTATTAGAGCTTTCTTGACCTTGGGACAAACCTGTACCCTAATTATGTGGGGTTGACCTGGCACTAGGTCAGTCTGGCACTTGGGCCAGATGGGAATCTGGGGATACTGGAGTCCTTCCAGCACTGAAGTATCCCATATACCAAGTATGCTAGACAGACATGAAGCCTATGGCCATGGGATCCAACCTGGCCCCAAGTCAAGTCTTAAGCCTCATTCTCCCAAAGCAGCCTGGAGTTCAGGGCCATGCAAGTCTTCCTAAACCTGGGTTTTACTGGGAAGGATTGGTATTGCTCTCTGAAATGAAACCTGGGTCTCATTTCCTTTCCTTTCACCACCTGGAGGGTGGGTATATATTATGTATTTTTGTTATTATTATTACTATTATTATTTAGGATGATTATTATTATTTTGGTACTGAAAATGAACCCAGGAACATTTTACCAATGAGCTACATCCCCAGTAATTTTGTTTATTCATTTTATTTTGAGACAGAGTCTTGCTGAGTTGGTGAGGCTGACCTTGAACTTGTGATTCTCCTGCTTCAGACTTCCAAGTCACTGGAAATACAGTTGCACTCCACTGTGCCCAATACTGAAGGGTTTTCTGTCAGTGCTGTGCTGCTTGTAGTTAGAGAGGTATAATGAGTAAAATAAATCTGTCCTTCCTACATTCTTCAAAACCACTTTCCTTACATTCATGCATCATTTAACAACAGAAATATATTCTAATAAATGCATTGTTATATAATATTGTCACTATACCTACATTATAGTGTGTACTTACATAAACCTAGATAGCATAGATCAATCACTTGATGTGGTCTTTTGATATAATCAAGAGACATGATAAACATGAAATGTATGAAGTTGCTCCAGACATAACATGGCATACTACTTTATAATAAACTTGTTTTTATATGTACAAGGAGCATATTCTAATGATAAAATGTATGGTATAGTAACTACATATACTAGTAGCATAGTCATTTGTTTTTAATATTAAGTATTATGTACTGTAGATAACCATGTGTGCTTTACATTTAAATGATTGGCAGCATAGTAGGTTTGTTTGCACCAGCATCACACAAACATGTGAGAAACACATTGTGATATGATGCTTTCAAGGCTAAGCAACAGGAATTTTTTCAGCTCCATTATTATCTTATGGGAACACTGTTGTATATGTGGCCTGTAATTGACCAAAACATTGTCATTATGCAGCAGATGATAATATTTCGGTGTTATGCCAAGGTGCTGTCATCTCTTACCCGGTCTCCTTACCTTTTGTAAAAATATTTTTGTACAGAGATAGTTGCTCCAATGGATGTTTCTGTACATATAAGAGGTAGGAAATCCTATTCCACTGTCTTGTTTAATTTATAGAGCATGTCAGACATGTACCATTTTATTTCCATTTTAGAAACGAGGATCGTTAAACTCAAGAGACATTGAGTGGCTTATGCCAAATCATAAATGCTGAAATTGAAGTCCATGAAATTCCTAAATCATACTCCATTTTCCTGTCTTACATTTGGGAAAACTAAAATAAACTGGGTAAGAGTACAGAGCATATGTAGAGTATTGAATATGTAGAATAATAGTGTAGAGTATTAAGAGTATAGAACAAAGATTTAGAATTAATACTATTAAAAATACCTCAGGCTAACTGCAAAGAAGAGGTGCTAAAGAAAGATTGCTTTGTCTTCATGTATCCTGTTGATGGTTTAGTTGCATAGTATTTAAGTATGTATTACTACTTTTTAGGATATTACTGATATAGATGACATTGTCCTATTATATCCATATCCATTTAGCATGGATAGTTGACAGAGTGGCTCTATTGTACAGCTGACAAGAGCACTTCCCCTAAAGTCAAATGCCAGGTTGGGAAGCTTCACTAACTGCCTACCTTGCACATACTCCTTGATTTATTTTTGTGTTTAGTTTCCACCTCACTAGGTAGTTGTGAGAATTGAATGAATTAATACATGTAAAGTCCTTCATTGATGGAGAGCATGTTGTAAGTGCTTAATAAATGTTAGCTATCATTGATATTATGGATTTTGTTTCCATGGATCTTGGCTTAATGCAAAATAAACAGCTTCTTAAGGGATTAGGTTCAGATTCAACACTCTTTATCCCTGAGGAGTGACAGACACCACTAATCAAACATGGAAGTCCCTACCTCAATGCCCTAGACCAGGCCTTGGGATCCTCACATCTAAATGCATCTACCAATACCTAAGAAGAAGTTGTGTTTGGTATGCAGCAATAAACTTATTTTGCTAATATAGGTAATAGGGTTTTTGTTTGTTTGTTTGTTTGTTTGTTTGTTTGTTTACTTTAAGTGAAAAACTTCATGCACTAAAAATAAAATAGTCATGGCATTCTCTCTAGAATAAAGCTAGTGCAATATATATGTTAACTTTATTAAAGTCCTTTTCCATGTGTTTTAAATGATACAATTCACACACACATAAGCACTCTCACAGAAATTAAATATGGCCTAATAATCTAAGATTTAAATAATCTAAGATTTAGATGCCATATGGGTTTTCTTCCTGGAAGATACCCCAATAAATATGTCTCCATATCTTACATTATTCAAAATTGCTAATAGTCAGTCTGGTCTCCTGTATCATAGCATCAGTACCTGCTATTTGCTTTACTTAAGCTGTACCTCCCAGTTTCTTTCATCCTTACCATCAAGTGCCCTTCTTCCATGAAGTCTTGCTTGGCCCTCCATTTCTTTGTTAGTGTCCCTACTTCTGATTTTTTGGATTATCTCTGCCATAGTCCTTAACCAGATAACCATGACTAGGCAAGTTTTCTTCCTAACCACACTGAAGACTCTAAAACGAAAGAAATTTCCTTTCATTTTGATATTCTAGAAGTCTGAAATGGTCTCTTGCATAGACCAGATACTCAATAGATGTTTTATTTAGTGAAGATCCAGTTACTTTACATATGTTGGGCAATATGGATCCTTGACACTATTTTCTCATACTTTACATTCCTAATTGTTTCTTTTTCAAATTCTGTAAGTTATTTGAACAGCTAAACCCTATTGATTTACATCCAGATTTACACGGAAAAACTTCACCAGCTGTTACCATGAAAATACAAGATCTTTGTAATGAAGTTAAAATTTTCACATCATTGTTTAAAAATCTTTATCTAAGAATATTATAAATATTAAACTTTAATATTGCTTCCATCTGTGGATAGAAACATTTTCTCTGTGCTACTATCTGCAGATGGTAACTAAATGATAGTTATAGGAAAATAATGACTTTGGATTTAAGAAAACTCTTATTCATCCTTCACAACTCATCACAGGTATCATTTTACATTTCATTTCTTGTCTGTTCTCTCCATAGGGATCCTTCTAATCTCTGGGCTATTGCTAAATCTTATATACAGTGATGTTACTGCATGTGCCATTCTATAATATCATAATTTTTGATGTCCATCTTCTTAAAAGGAGCATAAGATACAAGATACATGACAACAGTTTTTTCATTTTTTTTTTTTTTTTTAATCACTCACACTCAGAACAGTGCCTAGCGTGGGGTAAGTACTTGGGAAACTTTGTTGAATTGAAAATGTGTGACTCAGTGAATGGAACAAAAAGTGAGGCATGCACTCCATCTCAGATCACTTGCTTGCTTTGAAAGAGACTGCATAAAGGATTTCTAATTCAGGATGATCTATTATAACCATCTCGTGGAAGCCATTATTTTCAGAAAGCATGATGATAGCTTTGCTGTGTTGAAATAGATTATAAAGGCTTTGGCTTGAAACTCTGCTACTCAAAACAGTGAAAGCATAATCAAAAATTGATAAACTTGTAAGGAAACAAAAATGAGATTCAGTATGTTTTTCTTATTGTACAATGGATAAGGGATTTCTGGATTGGTCTCTAAAGCCTCAAATAACATTTTCTTCTCATGAGTAAAAGGAAAAAATAATACATATATAGATAGATATCCTTTTTAACCATTCACTGGGAATTGTTTCAGAATTGCAGTAGTCATGGTAATATTCTTTGATCTGAGTTTAAAAGCCAAAGCTAATTTATATTTAAGTTTTTCACACACATACACACATATATACCCCCCCACACATAATGTCCAGTAAAAACTCCACAGAAATAAGAGACCATAACATATTTTTGTGATATGGAGTAAATACAACATTATTGTAAATATATGTGCACATAAGCATTTTTTTTCTAAGAATTTCCCCTCTTCAAACACTATTTCTGAGATACTTGAACTAGAACTTTTAAAGACAAGGTTTTTAGAATCTTCCAAATTATTACAATTGGTACCAAATCACACTGGATTTTTTGTTCGTCAGATATATCATTTGCTTTTAGGTTTTGTTAGCATATGCATTACATATAGACTGTGTACAAATCAAGGCTTCTTTCATATAACTTACTGCTTTGGTATGTTAATCATTATATTCCCCAATTTGAAGGTAACTTCATAAAAATTCAGGAGAATGTTTTTTTGTGTTTGCATATTTATATTTATTCAGAAAACTTGAATTATGAAAATGAAATATTTAATTTTTTTACATTTATTTGAAATTAATAGAATTTGGAGGATTTACAGACTATTAAATATCATGAAAGTGCATGATTTAATTTAAGAAATATGTGAAGAACATTGAAGTCTTCAGATTAGATATGCAGATTCTAATCTCATAAATAAAAGTACCTACCTGTTGCATCTAGAAAAGGAATGATTGAAGCTATTTGTAAAAGAATCACCTGTGAGATGGATGTATTCATACTATCATTTTCAGGGTTCACATTTTATCCACTTGAATATACGTGAGTGAAAGATCCTGTGAAGCAACAAGCAAGTTTATATGGATAAAATGTTTTTTTATGAAAATACCTTCGACTTGGAAAGACTTTAGAAAACAAAGAAAGCCTATGAGTTTTTAGACCACTAAATTACTGAATCACTATACATCAAAAATTAAACAAATATTTTCATGGAGGACAATCTCATTCTGCATTCTGGTAGAATGAAAATGTTTCTATAATTTGTTTCTTCTTTATTTGTCTAGTCAAGAAGTAGTCATAATAACATATGAATGTCTCTATAAGTAGAACAAACAGTTATGTAGCATTAAATAGTAGTTAGAAGTATGGGTGCTGAAGTCAATGGGATGTGAGTTCAAACATTTCCTTTACCTTTTATGAAGAGCTATGTGTCCTTGGACAAGATACTTTACCATCTGTACCTTTGATTTATTTTACCTTAACATAGAGGTAATAATAATTCATACTTCATAGGCTTTTTGTGAATAATAAGTGTTATCAATAGACATGACATGCTAAGAACAGTGCCAAACATAGAGTAAAAGCTAAGAACTGTATAATAGAAATTGTACACTTTAAAGAGAAATTGTCAAGTGGTGGTGCCCCCCCCCAACTTATTTTTTTCTATGACATATGGTAAAAAAAATAAAATAAAAACATGTACTTAAATTGAGGGATACTGATTGGATAAGGATAAGGAACTCAATATATTTTTGAACTTTGAAGATACTATCTGATGATAAGCATATTTGAAGGCACAACTTTATATCTTACAGTATCTTCAGGCTTATTAATGGAATGCTATTCTTGATATATAACTTCTTTGCATCTTTAGATGTAAATATCATTATATAGTATTTTTAAGGTTAAAATATTTTCTTTTTCTTCAAATTTATTTTTTATTCTAAGTTGTTAGAAATGACAGCAGAATGCATTACATTTCATATTATACTTATAGAGCACATTTTTACATTTCTATACAAAGTATATTGACACCATTTGTGACTTCATACATGCACTTAGGGTAATGATATCTTCTCATTCTACCATCTTTTTTTTCTTCTTCACCCTTTTGCCCCCTCCCTTCCCCTCCCTCCCCATTGGCCATTCTAGTGTTCCTCTAATCCTCCTATGCTCCCCATCCCAAACTCACTGTGAATCATCCTCCTTATATCAGAGAAAACATTCAGCATTTGGCTTTTGGGGATTGGCTAACTTCACTTAGCATTATATTCTCAAACATCATCCATTTACCTGCGAATGCCATGATTTTATTCTCTCTTATTGCTGCGTAATACTCCATTGTGTATATATACCACATTTTCTTTATCCATCATTTACTGAAGGGCATCTAGGTTGGTTCCACAGTTTAGCTATTGTGAATTGTGCTGCTATAAACATTGATGTGGCTGTGTCCCTGTAGTATGCTGTTTTTAAGTCCTTTGGGTATAGACCAAGGAGTGGGATAGCTGGTTCATAAGGTGGTTCCATTTGAAGTTTTCCAAGGAATCTCCATACTGCTTTCCATATTGGTTGCACCATTTTGCAGTCCCACCAATAATGTATAAGCGTGCCTTTTTCTCTACATCCTCACCAACATTTATTGTCGTTTGTGTTCTTGATAGCTGCCATTCTGACAGGTGTGAGATGAAATCTTAGAGTGGTTTTGATTTGCATTTCTCTAATAGCCAGAGATGTTCAATATTTTTTCATATATTTGTTGATTGATTGTATATTTTCTTCTGAGAAATGTCTGTTCATTTCCTTGGCCCATTTATTGATTGGGTTATTTGTTTTTTTGGTGTTAAGATTTTTGAGTTCTTTATATATTCTAGAGATTAGAACTCTATCTGACATGTGTGTGGTAAAAATTTGTTCCCAATTAGTAGGCTTTCTATTCACCTCACTGATTGTTTCTTTTGCTGAGAAGAAGCTTTGTAATTTGAATCTATCCCATTTATTGATTCTTGATATTAATTCTTGTGCTTTAGCAGTCTTATTAAGGAACTTGGGGCCTAATCCAACATGTTGGAGATTAGAGCTTACTTTTTCTTCTGTTAGGTGTAGTGTCTATGGTCTAATTCCTAGATTCTTGATCCACTTTGAGTTGAATTTTGTGCATGGTGAGAGATAGAGGTTTAATTTAATTTTGTTGCATATGGATTTCCAGTTTTCAACGTTGTTGAAGAGGCTTTTTCTCCAATGCACGTGTTTGGCGCCTTTGTCTAATATAAGATAACTTTAATTATATGCGTTAGTCTCTGCATCCTCTATTCTGTACCATTGGTCTACCAGCCTATTTTGGTGCCAATACCATGCTGTTTTTGTTACTATTCCTCTGTAGTATAATTTAAGATCTGGTATAGTGATGCCACCTGCTTCACTCCTCTTGCTAAGGATTGCTTTAGCTATTCTGGGTCTCTTATTTTTCCAGATGAATTTCATGACTCCTTTTTTTTAATTTCTATGAGGAATGGCATTGGGATTTTGATTGACATTGCATTAAATCTGTATAGCACTTTTGGTAGTGTGGTCATTTTGACAATATTAGTTCTACCTATCCAAGAACAGGGTAGATCTTTCCATCTTCTAATGTCTTCCATAATTTCTTTCTTTAGTGTTCTGTAGTTTCATTATGTAGTATTATAAGTTGCATATAGCAAATTTTCTTGAGAGGCTGAAGTTTACTCAGAATGCATTAATCTCACTATAATTTGTACCATTGGATGTTCAAGATCTTGTAGCATAGTGTCAGGTATGTGGTAGAATCACAAAATTATTTTTATTCATTTGATCCAATGCACCTTTTGATTACAACAAAAGATATTTGGCATGTGAACTACCCTTATAATCATTTTCCCACTTGTATTACGTAAAGGACTGGGCTGTTGTTTAATATTATATAGAGAAGGGTTCTATCAAGAAGCAATCCTTTCTAGAACAGATATGAGTATGGTTCTTTATTCCAGAAATTCTTAGAATTTCTGGAATAAAGAAATATTGTGACTCAGTAAGAGAAGGATCAAAAATATGTTCCACTGAAGGTGTTCATTAAGGGGCTAGAATTTTAGAGACCCAACATTTTGGGAAAGCTGCCATTTTGTGACATATTCACAGAATATATCAGGCAAATGAGATTTTACTTGCAAATAATATTAATGGCATACTTGCTTATTTGTAATTGCATTTTTGGTACTACCTTTGTTATTTGAAACTGTTTTTCTTTGGAAAGGGGCTAAATAGATATTAACCATGAGTAGAACTGCTTATTACTGTAGAAAAATAAAGGACTTATGTTATAGCTTTCCAATAGTCTACCTTTCATATCTACTCAAGTAGAGAACTATAGAGGAAAAGAATACACTGTTGAACTTTATTTAAAAGTTAAAAGTATTTTTTTAACAATATACAACCAAGTGTAATAGGGACATTCTATAATGCCTTTAGTTGCACAATATAGGGTTGTTCTTGGAGACAATAACTGAAGCAGACACAGAGTCCAGAAGCTTTATTAGAGAATGGCTTGGGCAATGAATCTCTCAAGCCAAGCTCTGATTGGCAATCGAGTTCCTTTTATAATGTCACAGCTGTGCACCAAGCTCTAGTGGTATCTGAGCACAGCTGGGATCGCCGTATTGACAATATACATAAATGGGAATCACTGCACTTTTGTTAAAACTTCTTCATGCCTTTCTTTGATGCACAATAGCAAACTTTTTGTCTGCACTTTTTTATCTTAATCTGTGATTTGTGTTCTATTTTTTTTCCTGTGGAAAAAACATTGAATGGTTATGACAAAATCTCCTAATGTTTAAAAAATTAGGACTCTTCCCTTTCCCAGAAAATGTGAGTACTTGATAACAAATAGAAAATTTCAGAAGACTCAGAAATCATGTTCTTTCTATCATCAAAGGTAGTAACCCCCACCAGAAATAGATTAAACATATTTTTGAAATGTTGAAAGAAAAAAATCAAGTGGTATAAGAATTTCCCCTTGTTTTTAGACAAACTAAATAAAAATTTGATCATTCAAATTAGTTTTGATGTAAATATCAAAATGCCAGGCTATTCATATAAACTCTATTGCAATACTAAGGAAGTCAAACCAATGGAAAAAATTTGTTTTTCACAGTTTTTAGAATTATCTCTGAAGAGAGAGATTTTGAAATTTGGTGTACTAGACTCCATGATATGCATTTTTTTTTTATGGTCCAAAACATCAAGTGATGTTTACTTATGCAAAAAAAAAAAAAGACTAGTAGAGAAAAGTAAATATTAAATAATTCTATATAACCATTGCTATATAGAAATTACACATAGAATTACTTTATTTGTATAGATGACACATATAGAGCAAGATTTAAATAAACAGTTGCTTATGTACCATCTGTATTTTTTCTCACTAATTTTTAATCTTGTGTATCACAAATTGCTCCAAGATGAATTTTTTCTCCATATCAAATGAGATACTTTAACATCAAAATCTAAGTCCTTGCTTGGAAGTGAGATCCTACATGGCTGGTTCTCAGCTCTGGAATGTTAGCAGTTGGTTTCTCATCAAATCACTGGTGATTCCATAGAAGAATGGGATTTCAAACTAGGAAGGCTTTGACCATTGCATGATTTCTCAACTAACAGTTCCACTATCTTTAACTTCTTTTCAGCCTTTTTACCTCTCAGAAAGCACAAGAAAAAAACTTCCTAAGGAGGGAAGTTTGTGTTTTCCAGTATTTCTGTCATGTAAAACTGTAGTGGAAAGAAGAAAAAAGGAAAGATCTGATTATGCGTCTTTGAGATGACGGCCTGAAATTCATGTGTCTCCCTTGTCTCATTTTGAAAAATAAATAGTATTCCTCTCTTCAAAGATGAAGATTTGTAGTATGTATGGCTGAAACTCTTAGCCATGTGCACACATGAAACACATTTTTTAAATTTATCTGTTTAGATTCTTCTTGGTTTTAAAACTCAGTTCTTAGAGCACACTGTGAATTTCATCTCATTCTAATAAATTCAGTTCATACGTATTATATAAATTACATTCATTAAAATGAGTGTCTTATGAAAATATACAGTGAAATCTGGATGGTATTATTACAAGTTATTGTCTAGTTCCAACTTTGTGTGAAAATCTTGCTCATGACTGTCTGAAAATCACATTTCAAAAACCTGCCCCAGCTACCCTGCTTATGCTAATACCAGGGTAAAATGAATGAATTAATTAATTTCTTGTTTATTGTTTTCATCTCTTCTTTGTTAGAATGTAAACTCTAAAGAACTAGAGGATTTTAGTTGTCTTTTTCACTGGTTCATCCCAAAACTATATAAAACCAAACAAAAACAGGTCAAAATAAACATCCCCAAAATTTAAGAATTTGTCAGGCCCAGCCTTCAAATTTATGCATCTCCAAACAAATTGTGTAGCTATATTTTTAAACAGTTTAGAATAAATGAAAGAAAGTCTTGGTTTTATTTAAATTTTTAAATATAATTAGCATCATATTTAGCATGATCAAAAGTAGAATTTGATAAACACATAATTTATGATGCCTACTTATCTACAAAGTCCATATTTGAAATTTTTGTCATATAAATCCAAAATACACTAAGTATACAAATAAAACTAGCTAAGGATTTATCAACCAACTGCTTTGGACTTGTAAAGTTCCAGAAAGTTGAATATGATAATGAAGTTACTATTTTAATTACTCTCTAATTGTCACTTAATGGCTTAAATATGATTTATCATGGTTCCCTATAGTCCAGACTTTTCAAACCTCTGTTTAATTTGGACTTCAATGATCTCATCCAAACAGACTGGTGGGCTCAGGGAGCTAGGTTTGTGGCTCAGTGGTGGAGCATTTGCCTCACATGTGTGAGACACTGGGTTTGAGTCTCAACATCGCATATAAATAAATGAATAAAATAAAGGTCCATCAACAAATTAAAAAAAAAAAAAAAACAGACTGGGAAATGTTTGCTCTTGCCTCAGAACTAAAAATAAGTGGGAGAAGCAAGTCAGGTCAGTTTTTGAAAAGGGGAGAAAAGTTGCTGTTTTGTTCTCTGGCACGCTTATAGGCCAGAAGGATTTCTCATAATCTTTTTGTATATTTTTTAGCACTCCACTTGTAGACCTACCAAAGACTGCTCCTCAAATTCTTTCTGCCAGGGACTTAAACAAACAAACATATATATGTATGTCACTCAGCTACATACCATCACTTTTTAAATATATAATAAAAATGTAGCATGAGTGGCAAATTGCTAGAAATGTTTCCAAACACTAACACTTCTTTTCTATACTTATTTTGTTGACTGGAAATAAGAGTTCAGACACTGGCATTGGATGGAGGCCCATGCTTTGAATAGCATGGGCAACCAAACATGGAGGAAGCAGTTCCTGTGTTCATTAATGGTTCATCTGAGAACTGGATTAAAGTATAGTGGAGGCAGAAGAGATTTATGTAGCATGAGGGGAGAAGGCACACTAACACTGTTAGTATCTTATTGTCCCTCACTCAAAGGCAAAATTCTAAATATAGTCATAGTTTGACTGCCAACAGACCAGCTTTAAAGGCAGACCCTTCTAAAATCTGCCACAATCCAGGATTATGCTGTGGAAAGCTCATGATCCACTGTGATAGTCAGCCTTTGCCTTGTGCACCAAAGCCATGAACTTGATTGACTCCGTAAAGAAGCCCTCCCTCAGATGTGATTTAATCTGTTTCATGTCCAATTTTCAGCAAGCTTGATTATCTGATTTTCCAGCTCATAGACTAGAAACAGATGATGACAGCTGGCAGCAGGAAGAAATAACTGTTACTGTTCTCTGGCAACAAGAAGAGTTGATAGCTGACTGAATGATCACACAAAAGAATGAAGAAAATGGTCATAGTGGTCTAGGGACATTTGGTGTGGAGCTGACAAATCCTGTCCACCTGTCCAGTCCAAGGCTTGCTGTCAGAACCCGTGACTCGGCCACATGCTTGCTGTGAACCTTTAGTTACTTAAACTCTAGTCTTCACTTTCTGCATCTATGAAATGTGAACAATAATAACTCTTGTATAAGACTTTTAATGTCAAGAAATATAATGTATATTAAAGTACTTTGTAATTGCTATGATAATGATATCAAAGAAAGTTATTTTTATTTCTTTTTCAGCCTCCTAAAATTATGTTATTTAACATACTGATCCCTTGTCAAGCTACTGGTCCCATGTCATCAAGATAATATAAATTCTGTTGTATTTATGAAATAATTGATGTGCTTGAGAAATATTGAATCTAAACTACTTTATACTTCATTTTTAAGAAGTAGCTTTTACTGTTGGACATATTGACTTACCTCATCTAATTTTATAAATTTGAGCCATTCATTTACATGGAAGATGTCATTCCTTGATAGTAATAGAATTTGGAGTTGCTGATATTACCTTGATCAGGTTACTTTAGAAGTTTTGAGTCTGTCTCATTTTGAATGCATGTACAGTACCCTAGGGCCAGTTTATATTATTGCAAAGACCAAAAAATGAAAGGCACTTTACTTGCATGTCTGCATTTTAATTTTATTGCTTTATTTATGTAAAATGGGGTCATCAGGATGTTTCTTGAAAAAGTCATAGTGTGAACTGGGTCTGAAAGAGATGGTGATATTTTTGTCTTGCAGAAAACTAGAGAGGAAATTCTAGGTAGTGATCAAGGTGTGAGTAGAGGGTCAAGGAAACAATGCTTACTTGCAAGTTCCAGAAATTCCTGGAACAATCACTGCACAAATACTTGACTAGAAAGCCTAAGCCATCTGAAGTGAAAGGAAGGAATTGGGAGAAATCTTAATCTATGTAAGACAGAAGCATGAGACTTGTGAAGCCAGAAGTGGATTAATGAATTGTGTGTAGTGTTTAATTATTAATTTCTTTTTTTTCTTAAATCCATATAAATTTTTAGTAGATTCGTTGAGAGATCTTGATTCCTAGCCAGTTACTCTAAAGCAAGTCAGCCTTGTTAATTTATTTTTTGACTTATAAATTGGAATTCAAAAGAGTGTACAACTCTAGATAAGCCAAGAGATTCCCATCTAAGTGCAATGTAATAACTACATGCTTATGGTTCTTGAACACAAGTCTGAACAAGCCTTTTCCCACATATCTATAAGCCTGTCTAGCATACAGGAGATTCCAGGCAATATTTTACCCTGTTTTAGATAATGCTAAGAGGTCTGAATGCATCATCTTCTTTAGATATAACCAAATTAATTTTAGCAAAATATGATCAGTTTTTTTACTTCATGTCACACCTTATAGAGTTGATATAAATTCTAAATCTATCCGATCTGCAGTATTTTAACTTAAGACCATTGTTAATACAGCTAATTTTAGAAATAAAATAGCTTCTTACGTAGGCTGTTTTCTACTAAAATTTAAATTCTAAACATTTTAACCAGATAATTTTTCTGGGTTGAGACACTATGAAAGGCTTATGTACATTTAATATTTCTTTAACCAAATCCTGATATATTGATAGGTTTAATTGTTGCATGAAACTCCTTGTGAAAAGGAAAAAAAAACAATAGTTTTAAAGTTTTAGGTTATGATTTCATTTCAAGAGATCAAAAATGTTTAAAATGTAAGATCCTTTCCTAAATTCACTAGTACAATCATCATTTTAATTGAATTTTTAACTACCGAAAATCAATATAAAAAAGAGACCTTCTTTCTCTGTAAAAGACTATCTGAGAAAAAGGTTATGTTTATTAAAAAAAAAAGCATGAGTATTTTAAACAACCATTGTGTTGACTGTTTCTCACTGTTTATTAAGACAAATTAGTTATGAACTTGACAGTTGGAACACTGACCATAATGAAAAAGAAGTATCTTATAATTAAGATAAATAGTAACCCATTCTGATGGAAACAAGCATGCCAATCATTTTATTTAATATTACCCATTCATGTACAATAATCAACTATGGGCAAGATGACATCAAAAGTTAGAGTTAATATTTTCTGGGGATGAATTGACAATGGATATATTTTGATAAAAAAATAATAATGACAGCAAAGAATATTAATAGTATGCATAAGAACGTCTCTTCAAATGTAAGGTTTCCTCTGTCCCTAGCCTTCATCCCACCTCAGCTCCACAAGAGGCAGTAATTTAATCAGTGTGGGAGATTAAGCTGCACAAGTCAGTTCCTGCATTGTTCCGTAGGACAGATGTCTTCAATTACTATGACAATGTGCACCTTGCGTGAGTCAGAGGTGAAGTGTGTGGGATTTTTAATTGAATTTTATCTGCATCAAATCATTTACAGTGAGCAAGCCAAGAATGAATTTCTAATGGTGAATCTAAAAGAAGTATCACTGGAAAGTCTTCTAGGGTAGCATGACTCAGCAGAGAACTTCTCAGTGATTTGGGCTGGTGACATCCAACCTGGTTTGAAGTGTTTGATCTCTTCTGTGCAAAACATATAGGGGTATTGACAGGTGCTGCTCTAACCCATTTTGATTCATGTAGAATATCCATGAAATATATTTCTTTAAGTAATAATGACTTACTGAAACAGTATGTGCTCATTTTTATAATGAAGACATATGGATTCTAATGTCTTCCTCTCTACTTTGGCATATTCTCAGAATTTAATCTAATTTGCATGATTGTAGTTGAAATATGCAGTTACATATCTCTCAAACCTTACCTCTCAAGCAGCATTTTTGCTCGCAAATTTCCCCAAATACACTAGTTTCCCAAGAGGTTAATTCACAGTATGATTGGATGGAAGTACATAGGATTAGAGGAACACTAGAATGGTCAAAGGAAAGAGAGGGCAAGGGAGGGAGCAGGGGGGGGGGAAGGGGGGAAAAATGGTGATTGAATGAGATGGATATCACTATCCTAAATGCATGATTAAAGATCTGAATGGTACTTATATACTTTGTATACAAGCAGTTGTATGTAAAAAAGATGATATACTTGTGCATTATGAATAAGTAAATAAATAATCTAAAAAAAAAAAAAAAAAAAAAAATAGAGACAGAAGGCTGAAAGAGGAAAGAGATCTACTTTAGTGAAGGGTCTTTGATTTGGAAATGGGAATCAATGAGAAAGTAGATCCCTCCTCCACACCTCCACATACCCTGTATCAGTACATGGCCTTAACTTCTGCTTAGGAGCATAAGCTACAAATCAAACCATGTCCTCCCTTTCTCTTTGTTTCCTGATCTACCCACTTCAATAAGTGTTCTCATCTTTAAAACATATAGTGTACTGTCACTTTGAACATCATAAACCATGGGAGCCATGTACGGACACTGAAACTTTCATTCTTTCATCCTCTTAATGGTTTTTCAGATAAGTCACATCACTTTTAAAGCCTCCCAGTAGCCTCCAAACATCTCAGGCTTACAAACTTCTAACCTCCAAATATCATCACATGTGTCTTCTCTTACTTTTTCTCTGCTCTCACTGGATTCCAGCCCATCAAAATGCTCTTGTGTTGGGCCTGCTCTGCTTAGGCTGATCTTCCACCAGGTCTGCAGCTGCTTTCTACTTATTATACATGTTTCAGCTTATCTATACTCTCCTCAGAGAGGCATTTCCTGACCCTCCTTGTCATTTCCCATCCAGACATATTTCACCATAATACATATTCCTCCCTGGTAATTTCTAGCTCATTTGTTTTTATTCATTACTTTCATTGATCTGTTAATGACTTATTTTATCTCTTTCCACTTAAAAGTAATCTGCCTGGTCTAGTTGTTTTCTTGAAGGCATCTCAGCTCAGAATAGTATATGTGACATAATTAAAGTTTAGTAACAGGTGCTGAATGAGTAAATGCACATTGAGAAGATGTGCTGAATGAGTATATTTTTATACACAGGATGAAATGCTTCCAGATGATATTGGCTACATGCCAGGGATTTGTAGGTGAAAGGGTACAATTGATGTGATTGACTTGTGCTTAAAGATTTCTCCTGTCTTATATCATTTCAGTATCAGTATATCTTGAGTGAATTCCTTTGTATAAAGGTTTGAGTTTTATGAATAAGAGCATGTATGAGAAATTGGTTTTGTTTCTAGACATGTTAAATGTAGCTCAGTGGCTCTGGACTTTAAAATGGAGGTACAAATATCAGTTTGGATTTAGACTGTGTTAACCTCTGAGATTTAGGTGTGCCTGCTGACTACAACAGGCCTTTAAAAAATTTACATAGAGCCAAGAGACATGATGAAAAAAAACAACCCATGTCCACAACTGATCAGGTCAAG
Organism: Tamias sibiricus; assembly: GCA_025594165.1. NCBI lineage: Eukaryota > Metazoa > Chordata > Mammalia > Rodentia > Sciuridae > Tamias > Tamias sibiricus. Next base: position 54,409,070 of record CM046661.1, read on the forward strand.
CTGTACACATCAGATGAATGGGTACATAACAGTGATGATAAAAGTGGCTGCCTTTTTCTTTTTTGGCTATATAACTGCTGACCTATTAAGCTCTTTACATAAATCTTACATATAAATCTTATACACACGTTCTCTGATGTAGGGATTTTTTTTTTTTTTTTTTTTTTTTTGGTACCAGGGATTGAACCAAGGGGCACTTAACCACTGAGCCACAACCTCAGCTCTTTTCTAAATATTTTGTCTAAAGACAGAGTCTCACTGAGTTTCTCAGTGCCTTAATAAATTGCGGAGGCTAGTTTTGAACTTACAGTCTTCCTGCCTCAGCCTCCAGAGCCACTGGGATTTCAGGTATGTGTCACAGACTATAGGAATAATTCTTATTCTTCCACAGTGATGTTGCAACTCAGTCTTAGAGGTTAAAAATGACAGTTATTGTCAAGTAACTTAAGTTTTAGAATCAGATGAAACCTGGGAATGAATCTGGAAACTGCTTTTTCTATTATTTCTCTAAATAATTTTCAAAGATAGTGAGGAAGATTCTATAAAGTAGCTATTGAGGTATTATATGCTTATCCTCAGGTCATGTGAAACCCTGGGAGGTTTTTTTCTTTTTTTTTGGGGGGGGGCACTGGGGATTGAACTTGGGGGCACTCAATCACTGAGCCACATCCTCGGCCCTTTTTTTGTATTTTCTTTAGAGACAGGGTCTCACTGAGTTACTTAGCACCTAGCTGTTGCTGAGGCTGGCTTTGACCCTCCTGCCTTAGCCTCATGAGCCACTGGATTACAGTTGTATGCCACCAGGCGGGGCAAAACCCTGGGAGATTCTGAGAATAGAATGGATATTGTCTTAACAGTACAATCCTGGTCCAACCCCAGGAAAGGGGTTGCTTTATTCTTTTTAGCTCTCTGTCTTTTATATTTCACCTAAGATGCACTATTTTGATATCCTGCTGACAGTGTGCTACAAAATCCATTTCCTAGCCCCTCCTAACCCATTCACCCGTCAACACAATGTGATTCTTCTGGTAAAGCATATGCATATGCAGTTTAGAATTTAGTTTCTTGCCTGTTAGATTAGCAGGTACCAGGGGCAGAAGGTGCTCTGACTGTTAAAGCAGCAGACAGGCAGGGAATTTGGTGGAAAGGTAAAAATGGAAGAGTATTGGAAGGGATGGGGCAGGTGTGAGCCCTTAGAGGGTGTTAACAGAAGAATCCCAGAAATGGTTAGGGGAATCTTTGGGTTAACTTCTGGGAGCAAAATCCATAAATTTTAGTTATTATGGTTAATTTGCAGTATACAATGAAAGACAACAAAATTATTTTTGCCATAAAATGCTGTAAAATGAATTAAATTTCTAGCAACTGGACATACAGAAAACTTTTTTAGTGTTACTTTCTATATACCAGATTTGTGGAAAAAAAGAAAAGCAAAGGGAGATGCAGGAGCAATAGAAACAGCAAAAAAGCAAGATAAAATCATTTGATGGATGGAATAGAGGCCATCATGTTAAGTGAATAAATCAAACTCAGAAGGTTAAGTGTCAGATATTTTCTCTCATATGCAGAAGCTAGAGAAGAAAACGGAAAAAAAAAAGGTAGGGGTGAATTTTCTTAAAAAAAATCAAAGGAAAATCAATACAGGAAAGGGACCAGGTGGTGAGAGGTAGGGAGGGAAGGGGAAAATGCTGGGAAGTGATATTGGCCAAATTATATTGTTAGATTGTGTGAGTATATAAACATATAACAATAAATCCCATCAATATGTGCAACTATAATTCACCAATAAAAATATGGAAAACAGAGAATTATTTGAAAAGATCATTAATTACAAACAATAATTTAACAAGCTGATAGAATAGAGGGATTGGAAACTGCCAGGACTCTACTATTTATTATTTATTGCTATGCACATATGTTTCAGGTAACAATGAAATGTTATAATGAGTTTTATTTTTAGAGTTCATTCAAACATTCTCAAATAGTACCTCTCTCAGACTTTAAAAATTCTAAGTCTTACTATAAACATTTTATCCCACTAGGCTCTTTTAGAATTTTGAGTCCCATAATTAGGTCCAGGTTTGCAGAAATCTGAAGAAGGTTGCTTGGGTTAGTTCTGCCTAGAGAAAATAGCCCTGTAGCAGTAACTGAGAAATCATAAATTGCTCACCTTTACAGAGCTGTAATTGTCCTGACATAATTGTGAGACTGTCCCAATGTTTACATCTGCCCTGAAGGAAATGATCCTTTTATAAAATCAATATGGACTACTGGTCACAAAATTGCCTCCAGTTTTGGTTATTATTGTGCACTGAAAGGCTAATGGAGCTTTTATCAGTTGAAGTGTCCTAGATGAAGTGTCTGTGCTGAGAGGTCAAATGCTGTGGACACCTGACCAAAGGTACAGACAGCTGGTGAACAGAGACTGGTGTTTCTTGAGCAGAAATATTTTGGTGCTTAAAGCCCATAAAAACCACTGCAAACTCTCTTTGCCATTTACTAAGCAACTATTTGTTAAGCTCTTTGTGAAAAAATGAATAATAATCAGACTTCACCTACAAAGAAGCATGAAAAATGAAGCCAACATTTCTGTGTAAGTAGGTAATATCATTTAGAACCTGCACCTGTGGCCACACGTAAAACCCATAGTAAACCCCCACACACACCCACTGGATGCCAATGCCATGGGGGCCTGACTCCATGCTCAGCATATTTTTTGGCCTCCATGGAATTTGTTTGTTTACAGAATGGTTGGGCCCTTTTTTATTGAGGACTGCATGCCAACAGATCCTATCAACTGTGGTAGTTTCTCAGCTGTCTACATAAATGCTGCAGAGCCTCAGGCTCATTTTTAGAACATCCTGAAGAGTTTCATGGGACCACTCACCTCCAGCCCAATTACCCTCCATCATTTAAGAAGGGAGATATTTGAACAAACCAATACCTTTTATTATTCCCACTAGCCTGGAGAAATTGAGATTTTTGCCTTGTTTTGGATCTAGCTCCTAAATGTGGCTACCTTTAGGTTTTGCTCCTAGTCTTTCTATCTTGATTGTGAAAGAAAGCTTTAGTTGCAGAAATAGCAGTTAACAAGGAAAGCATGTGCTGAAGCTGTCCAAGCAAAGGGCTTCCTCTCTATGCATCCCTCAAGCATGCAGTATTTTTGCTTTCCTTTATATTTTGTCATAACGTTTTTAAATATATACATGTTTCTCCTTAATCACAAACATTTAGTTAGCACATAACATGGCAGATCCTTTTTTGCATATTACTTCTTTTCTTTGAAATAATTTGCATGAGGAGAACTAAGAATCATTAAGCTTAAGTGATTGATTCAAATGTGTAATATTCTGGGATCTTTTCATAGCATTATGCACATTTCTTGGTTTGCCCTCTTTTCTCCTCCCTTGCTACTGGTTATCTCAAAAGATGCCTGTACTAGATTCACTGATCAGGAAGGCGGGAGGAAAGGGGAGAGAGGAGGAAAGAAGAAGGGAAGGGGGTGGGATGGAGAAGCACATTAGCAAAAGGAAATAGGCATTACTTAAGTAATTTCAAGTGCCTTTGAGGAACTATTGGAGGCTATATATTTCTTCGCATTATAGGTGAGGGAAAGATTAAAGGCACCCCACTTTAATTCATGCGAATAAAATACATCCTCAAAGAAGCCATTTCCATCTATAGCAACTTTATGATTCCATTATTCAGATCATTTTATTTTCAATCTGCTTGCTTGTTCATAAGGGTTCATAGCTAAGAATTTTATTTCCATACAGCCAAAGAGAAATATATTAGGGAAATCCAATCCATCTAGATTTTCATTTCTGGAAAGGGATATATATCTGCGAATAAAATAATTACATAGGAAAGACAAGTCTACTACATTTTTATTGAGTGAGTCATCACAGGATATGTGCATTTTTCTCTAATGCATACCAGATATCATTTTTTAAATGCTATCACACTCTATCCCTTAAAAATCAACCTATTTGCCATTAAGATGTTGGCACCAGACGCCATTTCTGTACAATAGCTTTTCAAAAGATAAGCCTAAGACAAAGATGACCTTAAACATTCTAAATGTGACCTGGTAATTTACATATGAAAACAAAACCTCCTATCTTCCTCTGTCCTAACAAATGAATATAAAAAAGATTACTGAATAGAAATGATAAGCAGAGAGGGACAGAGTAACTTATGTCTTCACCTCCAGTATTGATAATAAAATGAATATAATTGAAAAATTTCTACCTAATTAATTCATTACTTTGGATGAAGATGGATTTCAAAGATTCTTCAATAAGAAAGGAAAGATACACAGATAATTGTATTTGTAGGTCCAAATACAGATGCAAAATTATGCCAAGATTATACAACATATTTCATTGATATTCACTATAAATGAATAAAAGAATAATGAATTTACAGTATTTATGTAACCATAATCCTGTGATTCTCCTTTATCAGCATCATTTGAATGAATATCATCACATTTTATGCACAATATTCAAATAATAATTTCATGAACAAAAATATTGGGGAAAATACTATTAAATGATATTTAAACAGTAACTTTTTTTTTTTTTTTTTTTGCTTTTAACAGACTAGAATACATAGTTTGTCAAGTATGTAATTTTTTTGGGGAAAAATGTATATTACAATTTAGAAGGTACTAATACATGACAGAAGCATTAAGAAAGTTTGGGATTTAGTATTAAAAAGTAGCATATAATTTCAGGTATTACAATGAAAAAAAGATAGTATATTATAATTGACAGTCTTCAATGTGCTCATACAGATGAAGTAAATTCTTAAATATTTATATAGACAGTTTTGATTATTTAAAGTAATATTTCTTAGACCACTGACATAATAAAAGTAAATATAGCAGCAAATGCCCCATCTGCAGTTTTGTTTTTGTGCTTTCAGTTACCTTCAATCAAATTGAAAATTCCAGAAGTAAAGAATTATTAAGTTTAAAATGGAAGGTTTTTTCCAAATAACATGATGAAATATCACACTGTCCCACTTCATCCCGCCTGGGATATGAATCATCCCTTAGTCCAGCATATCATTCAGTATTTGCTACTTTGCCCTTAGTCATTTCATAGCTTTCTTGATTATCAGCTTGACTGTAACAGTACAGCAATGCTTATGTTCAAGTAACATTTATTTTACTTAATAACAAGAGTAGTACAATTTATTTTACTTAAGTACAAGAGTAGTAATGCTGGAATTAAGACATTTCAAAGAGAAGCTGTATAGTTTCTCCTTTAAAAGAAAAGATGAAAGTTTTGAATTTAATAATGAAAGAAAGAACTCATATGCTGACATTGCTAAGAACTATCATAGGAACAAATCTCTTTATAAAATCGCAAAGAAGGATATATGAATTTTTTTCTAGTTTTACTCTCATACTTCAAAGTGAAAAGGTGTATGGAATTCTTAGTTAAAAATGGAAAAAGGAAAAAATGAAAAATGCATTAAGTCTGTGTAAGAATGAATAGAAAAAATATAGTAAATATAGGATTTGACACTATCTGTGTTTTCATGTATGCACTGGGATTTGGAATATATCTCCCCCAAAGATAAAGGGTCCTACTATAAATAAATGCTCTTGGCTTCTTAATGAAGAAATGCATGTAATGAAATAATGTCTTAAGTAGTTTCTATTGAGATATCTACAGATATTACATATGTTAGAATCCAACATTTAGTAAAATTCAATGCTAATGTTAATTAAATTATTTTTGAATCATTAAGAGATTAAAATATCAAAACCATAAATTAGAAATACTTAAATAAACTATTTGCACTTAAAGAACTTTCTTTTTGTATTTCTAGAGAACAGACTTTTTAATTTTTATTTATTTATTTTTATGTGCTGCTAAGGATCCAACCCAGGGCCTCACATGTGTGAGGTAAGTGCTCTACAATTGAGCTACAACCCCAGACCAGAACAGACTTTTGTTAAAAAAATATATGGTTTTAGTTGTAGATGGACACAATAACTTTATTTTATTTGTTTATTTATACACCATGCTGAGTATAGAACCCAGTGTCTCATATGTGCCAGGCAGGTGTTCTGCCACTGAGTCACCATCCCAAACCCTACAGAACAGATGTTTAGATTTATTTTCCTTTCATATAGACATTGAATTTCAATGATTTTTTTTAAACATTTTTTACACCAGACGAGCATTATTCCTGTTGCTAGGAGGTAAATATTCATTTCTGATACAAGATCATCTATTTTTTTACATCAAAGTTAGAAGAAAAAATATGCTAATCGGTATTTTACCAAAAGTATAAAGCAGAAGGTCTTTATGCTATATTATTACATATTCTTATACTTAGGCTTGAGTGAAGGAAATAGCAGAAAACTAAAAAAAAATTTTAAAAAAAGAACTTGCTTGGTTTTGAACATGCTATATAATTACCACTACAAAGGAAATTATTTTAAGATTCATTGTGCAATTATTTTAAGAATTTAAAAAAATGGACAAATGTTTATCCACATTGGAAAAAGCAGCTTATTCAATTTTCTATAAGATTACTATGTAGTGATATCATAAGTAGTTACGAAGAGAATGCTGGGTATATCTGAGTAATACATTTACAGGATCCTCAGAAGGATTTTCTGACCCAAACCTTCTTGGGTCTTATTCTTTATGTCATTGACAGCTGCTAAGAAAATTATTACCTGGGGATTTTTCATCATCCTCAGCACATAGTTGTACAGCGGTCCATGACACTTTGAGCTGTATCCATCACATTCTTACTTTATCACAGGAATGTTGAACTGGATCTATCTTGAATTTTCTTACTAAAATAAACTTGTAAAACTATGGTTTATATAAATGCAGGTGTATTAACCAAGTCCCAATGCAGGAGGGACAATTGCATAAGTTGAACTAGGATATGTGAAATACAGGGAACAATGCTATGTGACTTTGGTGTTGAATGTGTGCACCCAAGCATGTTTGTGCATGTGTGGTTTGAGTGTTGGCAACAAATTCACTATGAGGACAGTTTTTGGCTTAAGAAGAAATTCAATTTTCAGTGAAATGAAATTGTCCATTTCAGACTCTAAACTCTTTTTTTTTTTTTAAAAAAAAAAAAACAGCTTAGTTATTGTTTATCAGTTTTTTTTTTTTTTCATTTTGCATTTGAACATATTGGGCCAATAAAATAAATTTTCATACACTTTAAATTGTTTTTTCTTAACTGTGGTTACACATGTCATAGTTTTGCTATAATTTCTAAAGACACTTTGGTAATAAATAAAAGGGAAACCAAATAATGAAATTATCATAGTGAGGGCTGGGGTTGTGGCTCAGCGGCAGAGCGCTCGCCTCTCACGTGTGCGGCCCGGGTTTGATCCTCAGCACCATGTAAACATAAATGCATTGCATTGTGTACAACTAAAGTAAGTAAATGAATATTTTTAAAAAATTATCATAGTGATTGATAAAATATGACAGAAATGTAGTAGAGCCATTTGACAAAGAGATAGAAGTCTCTACAGATTTTTAAGGGATTGCCAGAGCAGATAAAAGAAGGTTAAATGTAAATTTAAGAGGTGTGCCACCTGGCATGGGGGCCACAAGTAGGTGGAGAGATCTTAGAGACAGAAAATAAGATAATATCCAACATTAATATCTTTTTGATGTTAGAATGAGGAGCTTTTACAATATTTTTTCTAGTTATGTTTATAGAAAATCTGGAAAATGCAAAAAAAAGACAACATCTTTAATATGTTATAATTGACTTATGATTTAAGGAAGGAAATTTGCATCTTTGTAGAAATACTGAACATGTTTAAAGGAAAAATATGAACCATAATGAAATCATATTTGAATCCATTTTGAAAATTACATTTATACCATTATGATTATATCTGACATATTTCTCGTGACTTTATATTCTCCAGGAAATGCAGTAATAAATGATGCTGTCTATTCCAAACAGCAATGATACTTCAATTATTATTTCAAAGAGACATACCTGATGCTTTGTAGTTATTTCAATATTAGGATACCTGTAAACTAAAGGTACTTCTTTATTTAAGGTTTTTTTTTTCCAAATTAATAGAATTATACCAAACATTTAAGAATTTCAATGCATCAGGCACATTAATTTTTCTTTTACAGATGTGGAAATTGAGAAACAGAGATGTGTCCTGAGGTCACATAGCCATCAGTGGCAGAGCCAGGACATGTAGCTGGCTCATGGCTGATAGATCACAGCTTTAACATTATTTCCTGTTTCATCTAACACTGTGTCACTATTTGTATGAAACTACAATCAGAAATTATAAGAAGTAAATAAATAAATTTAAGCACTTAAAAGTCTGCAAGATAGTTTTAACTAAAGTCCAGAATTTTTTCAAAAGTTAAATTTAAATATTTCACTTAAGACTGTATTATGTACAGTCTTTTTGTAACATAATCACAAAAATTCACATACTTGCTGGGGAAAATTTCTTATCTAAATATATTTTTGTATTCAAGGGTGGGAATGCACACATTAAAAACATTTTTACATCGTGGTTAAATATCAAATGGAGCTTTCACATTTTGTTTTTCTTTATTGTCTTTTTGCAGATATGTTTTTGCCTTTGGAGAAGCTAATTGCTTGTCTGTGGAGGGAAAAAATGTTTTCATTCTGTCCTTGAATTTTGGTGCTAATGTTGTTGCAACAATTAAATGTACCAGTCAAAGTGCTAACTTAGCACCCTACACTTCCCTCTTTAGTTATTTTCAAGAGTTATTATTTTCTTTCTGAAAAATAATTAATAAGTTGTTTCTTCATATGCTAAGCACAGTATTTTTGTTCCTTAATATTTTAGTATGCAAAGTCAGTATTTTTGCTAGCTTTCTTTGCATTATAGAAATGTCCAAAGAGGTATATTTGAAATCTCTAATAGTATAATTTCCAATATTAACCATCTTGTGAAATGTAGATTGAAATTTTAGAACAAGCTTTCCTAGCATATCTATGAAAATATCAATTGATATAAAACATTCTTGTCCCAGATTTTTTTTAAAGAGTCTAATCTTTTGACAAATCTCACCATAGATGAATCACCAGCAGTATAAATTCCAACAAGAGTTCTAAGCTTTTTCTCTTTAGTGTAAGTTGATTAACGCTGGATATTTTGAGGAACTTTTGTATTGGTTAATTATCGTTGGTTAATTACCATTTTTTCTTCCTGGGGCAGACAAGGGATAATAATCAGGCTTTCTATTAATATCAGTGTACACATAATTTTTAGAATGAAATTGAGTTTGTTTTCTGATGTAGTATATTTCAATGTTAGATGTCAAATCATATTTACCCTTTCTAAATTATAACTGGATAGTAGAATTTTCACAATTTCTTTTTTGTTCTTTAACATCAAGAAATTTTTGTCAGTATTTCCAGATGGCACAAAATATTACTAATAATAGCAATGAGTTCATGTTTTTGAGCTCTTAATACATGTCAGGCCATGTTCTAAATTATTTATATTATTATCTTGTTTAATTATCTCACCTCAATATGTGACTGAGGTTCACATTCTTTCCCAATGTCACCCAAATAGTAGAGAAGCCACGCTTCAACCCCATACAATGCATCCACGGAGCACATAGTTTTCATGATAGACTCTATAAATAATTCACCCCTATAATATGACTTCATTGTATGCATTACTAATTTAAAAACTTCTCAAGAAGCGAATTGAACCTTAGCTGATATTTAACCTTATTATCAAAAGACTTAACTAGTCTTTATTATGCTGACACCAGTCTCCTAAAATAAAATAGTTCTGACCTTATAAGGTTTGAATGTTTCATTGTAATATGACATTTCAGATTCCTGAGAATAATTGCTGTGCTATTTTATTTTAATTGCTATGCATAACATTCAATGGAATGGGGAATTCTTCTTCCATCAAACTTGAACTATCAGCTACCCTTTGATAATGAATCATGGAATTTTAAATATTTGGTTCTGTTTTTGTCATTAATGATACCTTGTTATCATGCATAATTTAGTGACTCCATAGTCAATAGGTTTTCATATTTTAAGTTTATGTATCATGGGGAAGAGAGGGAAGGATACAAACAAAACTAATTTTAGCATTTGTTTAAAAACTACACAATATGTTAGGGTACTATAAACATAACACTGGCTTGTCAGTGATAAATACACTTCAGTCCCAAGAACAGAATAGCAATATTCCTATTTTCTCCAGTTATTCATTTGCTGCCTTAAGAACTGTGTCCCTATCAGAGTGGCACTCTTTTCTATCTGATCTTGCTATCATACCACAAAGTTGTAAAATATCATGAGAACCATTGTATCTTTCTTTAGAACTTTTGGTCTTCCCTAAGTTTATCGCCTTCTTTAGGTGTAAATTGCTCCTGCCAGCTCTACACTCTGCATGACCTGCTTCTCCATAGTAGAAATAATAGATTATACATAATCAAAACGTAGTGGTTTTGCTATAACTCAGAAGATGATCCATACTCCAGGACTTTAGGAAATATTACGTATTCACAGGTTCCTATGCTATGTGATCATTTGGACTTAGAATGAATTAAGGGGGCTATGGAATTAGAACAGGGACTCCTTTATTTTGAAAAACAAATAAGCAGGCACAATATCTCACAATTATGTGTAAACATAAGAAGTTACCTGAAATTTAGAAAATTCATTACAATGATGACATCATCATTTGAAGAAGCACTACACCTATCATAGTCAGAGACTATATTACTTTCAATAAAAAAGTCACATGAGTGTTCCTCATAGATTATTTCCTAATGGGTCTGATCTCCCTTTCCCCTGGAAGCCTGTTTCCTCTGGCACACCATTTAGGGCCATCTAAAATCAAGAGGAGCTTATAACACCAAGTCTCAACCTGACTACACACAACAGGATCAACTTGGAGGAGTATTTAAGAACACGTATTTTCAGATGCCACCTCATATATGCTAAATAAGAATTGGAGGTGGAGAGGGGATGCTAAGAATCAACATTTGATCTATATGCAAAAATGCATTTACAAATTCTTCAGTTCATTTTGATAGCCATTTGTGAATCCCTGTGATGACCTAATGTCAACTTAAACATCCTGTTTGGGGGTTAGTTTACTACTTAACTAGCTCCTCAGCTGTTCAGTTCTTCCTTTACAATACATACTTTGAAAAGTTGTTGGGGACATGAGATATAGTAGATGTTAATTGCTTTGCACAATACTTGACCCCATTAGTGTTTCTTAAATCAATAACAAGTACTACTATGATTATTATCATCAATTATGTGTTTGAAGTATGAACTACAGATAATACTCATTGGGCTGAGAATGAAGGGATTAAATTCTTACTAAAAAATTAATCCTCTGGAACCCCTCTGGATATTGGAGCTTGAGTCTTAAAGTCTGATTTCTCATTTCTACTAACCCAAAGTCATATACTAACCCAAAGTCATATATATAATATATATATATATTATATATATATAATGTATACATATATATGTGTGTGTGTGTACATATAAATGTATACATAATGTATACATCTACATAGTCAAGTCTTTCAAAAGCTGAAAAGGATGTACAAACATTTTATCATTGAGTTCTACTTGATATTCTGTTTGTGCAGATAACTGTTTTTTCAAGGTAAACCATTCCATTTTCCATTTTTATTGTTTGGTTTTACTAACTTATTTTTCAGTGCTTCAAGCAAATGATTTGTTATACAACACAATAGTAATTTTGTATCAATTCAGCTTACAGTGTACTTGGACAGTTCCCTGTCTAACCACCAGTCATTTGAGTTAAAGGTTGTCAGTGTCATCAATGGAAGGGCTGGCACCCAGATGCAGTTCACAGGGTAATTATTCTAAAATACTGAAGAATATATTGACACTGGAGCAAACAACTTTTTGGTTGTCCTTTTAAAATGTAGGTTTATTTAAGATGGACAAAACGGAAAGTGAAGAGTTTTCCTGAATAGATCTCAGTGGGTGGAAAAAGGTGTACACATGTCCTCCTGAGGGTTTTCCTTTGCTGCTGCCATCAGTCTGGCTTCTTTCTTCCATTTTTATTGTTTCATGCCACACACAATAGCTGTCACTTTCATCCATAAGGCTGCAGGGTTCCTATTTCTAAGGTAATGACACAGCCACACGTTTTCTCAGAAGTGATTCTGATGTCTTCTTTTTATATATGATTAGGAGCCTCCAGGATCCTTTGTATAAAGCAAAATGTACCATGTGATTAAATTCTTACTGCATCTTATCTTCTCTGGAGGTAGCAGCCCTGTAGTCTGTATTCTGTAAATTTCAAATAGTCTTTTTAAAGTATTAATTTAAAGGCTTGAGTTTAGTTATCATTTAGTTTCTTTCTTTTAAGTCAAATATCTATGCACTTATTTTTTTCATTGACTGAGTAATAGTGACTTTTGGGCTGGGGATGTAGCTCAGTTGGTAGAGTGCTTGCCTTGTAAGCACAAGGCCCTGCATTCAATTCCCAGCACCACAAAATAATAATAATAATAATTAATAATAATAATAATAATGACTTTTTTAACTAAAAAAGTCACTAAAGTCACTCCTAAAACATTGTCAATTTTTTTTTTTTTTTGTTTGTTTGTTTTGTTATTCTATGAATTGCATTTCTGTGTCTTGCTATTCATTTCTTAGCACATTTGTGTAAGAGCAACTCCATGCAACAATTTTTGAAAAGGATAAAATTTATTTATTTTTGGTGTTCTTTTCTCTTTGCAAGGTGTTTCCCTCAAACACCAATATTCACAAATACTCTCAACACTATTGAACTTTTACAAAGTGGCAGACAGAGGAAATAAACTGACTGGCTTAGAAGCAGCTTGATGGCTTGCTAACTGTGCAGCCAGAAACAAGCTTTTAGCTTTTCTGTGCTTTAATTTGTATGTTGACAAATGAAGATAAAATATGAATTTCATGGATGTGCTTGAGAAGTGTTAATTATTATTCCTACCCTCAACTAGTTTAATTCATACACTAGAACATACATGACTGCTTTGGATACCGCGTGGTAAATATCCTGATAAATCTATGTAACATTTCTGCAAAGCAGAGAGCCACAAAGGCAACGCTTCATGTATCAAGCTGAGGCTTCAAGATGAGTCCAAAAGTTGCAGTTCAGTGTTTCCAGGTCCCTGAAATCTTACTTCATATATGCGATGATGCAGTTCATACTTACATTAGCAACCTTCTCTCTGCCTTGTCAAAATTGGGTTGAGTTATTCTTGACTTGATTCTATCTTGCAACTCAAAGATCAATTTCATCTTTGGAATTCTAAGAAATGGGTTGTTCTTTTGGCACTGAGCTGCACCTGCAGCATCAGTCAGCACTTGCCCTTCCTCTTGCCAGAGCCTCAGTTTTGGTTTTCATCTTTCCTCACCTGTGTTACTGGGACAACCTCCAAAATGGTTATTTTTAATGACATTGTCCCATTTCCTTAGTTTTCTAGAGCTGCCATAACAAAAGACGATATAATGGATGCCTTAACAAAAATCCTTTCTCACAGTTCTGGAGACTAGTAGCTCAAGCTCAAGGTGTGTTCAGGGATCTTCTGAGGCCTCTCCTATTGGCTAGCAGATGGCTATCCTCGTGCTGCCTTTTTTTGCAGAGTCTGCCCTCCATCATATGTACCCTCGGTGCTTCTTTGTATGAGCAAATTTCTTCTAAGCCACAAGTCTGATTAGATTAAAGCCCACCCCATCTCCTAATTTAATTTTAATGACCTCTTGTAAAATGATTTGCATCTAACAGAAAGCCTATCCACAAGTACAGTTGTATTTTGAGGTACTGGAGTAATAGCTTCAACAATTACATTTTTGGGGGATGTGGGGAATACAGGACACTCAGCCCCTAATATCCTTCAAATATATTCTTCACACTTTAATCTCAATAATCTTTCTAAAGCAGTAGACTGATCTTGAAAATCATCTAGTTTAAAATTTTCACTGTTTCTCTATTGTCTTTAGGATACTTCCATATCACTTTGTATAGCATATGTGAACTGGTCCTCATTGGTTTTCTTGATAAATTGAGAATGCCTGGAATGTTCCTCTGAGGGTTATTAGGCTGTGAGGAGACTCAGTGAGAAAGGGTTCTGTGATCTATTGATAAAGTCTGCTATAGCAGCAGGAGGCAGGGGTGTCCCACATTGTGCATAGAGAATTTACTAACTTTCACCTTGTCTCTACAAATTCCCTAGCCTTTCCTACCCCTCTTTCCACCTTCTCTGACTCCAGTGACTTTAATAAGTACCCAGACATCTTCTGTTTGTGCCATTATTTTTCTTTATCAAATGTTATTTCCTCGTTTTAGAAGACAGTATTGGACGCTCCTCTCCTTCCTCTTCTCTTTCCTGGCAGTCACTTGCAAACTTCAATTCACATTTCACCTTTCCCAAGCAGCTTTTCTGGTCTCTTTTTATTCTTACATTTTTCATGTATGTATAGGAACTAGCATATATCTCAGCAACTATTAAGATACCCTACAATATCTAGCTTACTTCTTTGTATTTCCAAAGATGGCTTGACATTGTTTAATTCAAGAAAAATTATTTTTATCTAACAGAAAGCCTATGTATTTGATAAATGACTGTCTTTCAAGCCATCCACAATGGTTTATACTCACATGACTACATGGTAACATTAACACATTAATATCTATAACAAAGAAAATATTAATCAGAATTTGTAAGAGATAACCTAGAAGTTCCAGTTTATTCATACTTCTGTCAATATCACTCAGGATAAAACAACTCAAGTATTATAAGCTCATTCACTTTATATTAAACCTAAATCTTCCCAGGATTATAGAAGTAGCCAAATTCCTGCTATCATCCTAGAACAGAATCTTAGATTTGATAAATAAGTTTGGTTCTGTAATGAACATTTCTGAGAAAATAATTAGCACCATTGACTAAGATGAAGACATTTAGAATAGCTTTTTGCATAAGTTTTAAAAATCAAGGCTGGACATGGTGCCACGTTACCTATAAGTTCCTGACCAGGCTAGGCATCATGGACTCAAAAAAAAAAAAAAAAAAATCAAGTTACATATAAACTTTAATTGAGTTTAAGTGTAAAACTGCACTCAATATGCTGTTGCAACTAGATCCCTGTTTTATGTAAGAATTCAAATATGTACAAGACTCTGTTATTAATTGCCTTCAAATAGATATTTATACTTGGTACCGAGATTGTAAGATGACACTTTTACTTTACTTAGTAAATGAGATTGAGACTTAATGAGAAAATTAACTTTAAAATGCACATCTAATGCAGTAAATATAGGTCACTAGTGATGCTATGCTATTTTCATTTTTGCTATTAAAAGCATGCTACTTAGGCATTTGTTGTACATATGAACTAGATCTTATCTCCTCACTGGAAATCAGTAAGTACAAATCTAGCAGTGTATTCAGAAGTAACTTTCTTCAAGGAGCATTTATATTTTTCGTGAGAAAAATGACTTACTCTAAATTAAAGAGGCCTGTTCTATTTTTCTGAATAGTTTTTATATTATCTTCACTGAGGAGCTTGGAAAATGTGTTTATCTACAGATATGCACTTCTTTATCTTCTTGTAGGTTAGTGCTTCTGGGTCTTCAAGTGTTGACAATTTTGCACTACCTACACAAATTCTCTATTATATGTTTGAAAAAGGTGCAGTAGTTTAGTGGGTGTTTTATTCCTTTACTGAATCTTAATGTTTCTGACAAAAGAAGATCACAATTAGAAAGTTACCTTTCTTTACTGAATATGTTAAATGCAGTTACATGACTAGTACTATTTCTAACAGCACAAATCTTAAGTACAATGATGCCTTATATTTTAGCGGTGCAGAAAATAATGGCAAGCTGATGCTTCTGATTAATATCATCACATATTAATAACAGCTAATTAACTTTCATTTGAAGCATTGCAGCTGGATTATATGATCTTTGCATAAATTTTACCACGATAAAAGGAAACTGCATGCTAATGTATTTTTGCTTTAATCTTTATTAGTAATTCATCCACTTACAGAAATATGCCGCTCATTTACAAAGATATTCTGTGTCAATAAGATTTTCCTTTCAAATGAGATTATATGTGCTTTGCTGTACAATCATATAATACTTTCAGTCACTTGCCAGAATAATCTACAAAGGAATATATAGGTTTTATAGTAGAAAAATTATATTTATCAATGAGAAAATCATAATAAATACAAAGGAACCTAGAACTTCATATTATCATACTATTAAATGTGTAACTATCACATTGAGAGAAAAAAGGATGGCTATATGAAGGAAAAGGAAAAGAACTCAAAGAAATATTTGATCATAGAATAAATGCTTCATCTTAAATCTGAAATTTAAGGAGAGATTCAATTCCAAAAAGAACACTAAGAAAAAAATACCATAGGTTTCAAATAAAAAATATCCTACCATATTCCTTTCCATATCAACTGACCACAAGATAGCATTCTCCTTACCACTTAGAGCAACAATAAAAGGCTGTCTATTGACCCCCGTATAAGTGAGGGTACACTGGAAAAAACAAAATTCTAGAAGCCAGGACAGAAGTTTAGTGCCTCTCAGTTTGCTATGGATCTGAGTTTTAAAAAACTACCATGTACAAGTAATGGTACCTGAGCAAATCATTGTTTGCCACAGAGCATTTCTTGGCTCAGGTATCACCACGGGGCATTGAATTACCAGGATGTGGAGAGGAGATTCAGAGGTCTCTGGAGTTTTCTCTGTTATACCTTCTATAAATATAACTTTGAGAAATACCAGATGAATGCACATCTTCTTGGTTGTAAAAGGTACCATCCGTTGTAATTTTCTCCATCTGACTTCATGTAATAATAGTTAGAACCATAATTAGGCAATTACAAGAAATATCACTTTATTCAATTTAACATGAACCAGTTGTCTGTGTGTTTAAGGAATCATACTTTTGAAATATTTCTAAGTGGATTTCGTCCTAATCAAAAGATTGATGTATTGCATAGATTAGTGCTTCTCAGAAATGAATACTGATATAAAAGAAGAATTAACTTCAATCCTCCTCAAATTATTCCACAAAATAGAAAAGAAGGGAACCCTTCCAAACTCATTATATGAAGCTCATTTCACCCTGATACCAAAACCAGACAAAGACACATCAAGGAAAGAAAACTTATTTCTCTTGTCCTGAATATAAGTGTAAAAATTCTTAATGAAATACTGGCAAATTGCATATAAAACACATTAAAAAGATAGTGCAGCTTGATCAAGTGGGTTTCATCCCAGGGATGCAAGGTTGGTTCAACATATGAAAATCAATAAATGTAATCCACCACATAAAGAGTCTTAAAGAATCACATGATTGTCTCAATAGATGTAGGGAAAACATTTGACAAAATAACAGTATGCATTCATGTTCAAAACACTATAGAAACCAGCAATTGTAGGAACATACCTCAACATTGTAAAAGCTGTAAATGACAAAGCTAGACCAACATCATTCTAAAAGGAGAAAAACCTGAAAGTGTTCCCTCTAAAAACTGAAAAACAGACAAGAATGTCCTCTTTCATCATTTCTACTTAACATAGTCTTTGAAACTCTAGCCAGAGCAGTAAGGCAAAAGAAGAAAAGTAAAGGGAAAAGTATAGAAAAAGAAGAGCTCAAACTATCTCTATTTGCCAGTTACATGATCCTATATTTAGGACACCAAAAACTCCACTAGAAAGTTCTAGAACTCACAAATCAATTCAGCAAAGTAGCAAGATACAAAATTGACACCCATAAATCAATTGTATCTATCTTATGATTTAATATTTAAAATAAACTGTTAGATATATAATGTAATTAGTTTGCTCATAGTATAATTATTTCATTTTACATGTGAAGAAAGTGAATTGAAATAAAGCTAAGGGACTGTCTAGGTCAGCATCAGCTGAAGACATTGCTCTTCTCTCTTCACTCAATTTTCTTTGAGGGCTAGCCATGCTCCCCTTCATGGTTCTAATTGTTTTATGACAATATAGATAGTTTCCTATTTGGATGGACCCCAAAAATGATATGTCCAAAAATGATCTCCATAACTTACTATCTGTGTTACTCACTTTAGATTTTTACTCAAATTAGTGCCATGCCCCTATCTATCCCTGTGTCTCAGTGGACAGTTTTTAAGTTGGGTTAACTTTAGGAAATCTCTCGTCCTAAACTGCACTAGAATTTCAATTGATATTCTGATTTTCCACTCTAAATATGGTGTTTTATTTTTGCAATGTGTTGTGCTAACTGCTACTGCTTTGATTCTTTCCAGTATTTTTTAAATTACCAAAGGCAAGCCTTAGCGGGGCGCGGTGGCGCACGCCTGTAATCCCAGCACTTTGGGAGGCTGAGGCAGGAGGATCGCGAGTTCAAAGCCAGCCTCAGCAATGGCGAGGCACTTAGCAACTCAGTGAGACCCTGTCTCTCATAAAATACAAAAAAACGGGCAGGGGATGTGGCCCAGTGGTCAAGGGCCCCTGAGTTCAATCCCTGGTACCACACACACACACACACAAAAAAAAAAAAAAAAAAAAAAAAAGGCAAGCCTTTGAGACTAAAATTTGAGGATGGAACTAACAATAGAGAACTTTGGTCATCAGCAAATGAGAAAGAAAGAGTTTAAAATTAAAATATAGGTAGCTGTCTTATGATAGTGCTTTATCCATCTCTGTCTCCCAGGGCTTTGCAGAAGCCCTTCCTGTATAGAAGAGGCACTGTTGCTGAACCATGGTACCTCACATCCTGTGCTACTCAGACTCCTCACCTCTTCTCTGTAATCATTTGTCCAGAATCCCAGATTATTGCTTAATTTTGCAATAAGCATGAATGCTATGCTAATGAAAAGCACAGTAGGAGAAAATGAAACTATTTCTCTATTCTCTTTCTCTGTTTCTGCTAAGGAACACCCATTGCTACTCTTAACAGAAAATCCAGCCTTGATAGACAAGTAATAACTTAGTCATTTGGGGATTGATACATAATTATTTTGGGATTTTTCTTGGTCTATATGAGGTTTCCTCAGGATTCATGCTTCCTGGGTAGACAGAATCTCCCCGAGGCCTTCCACTTGGTGCACTTTGCTTACTAATCTTCCTACTTCCTGGGGGTATAGTAAGCCCAGGACTTCTTTCTTACATGTTGGTGGGGGGTACAGCATACTGCTCAGGGAAACCTAGGGACCATCCTATTGTATGATTCCTTCAATGATTACTAACTACCACTCATACACGGTTTCAAATATGTGTTTCCTCCACTTTTTTTTTTTTTTTTTTTTTTTTTTTTTTTTTTAATTTCTCAAGTTACTACCCCAAACCAGGCCACAAACACTTTTTCTCTGGGAATCCCCTAAACTTTTCTGATATTCTTTGCTCTGGAAAGTTTTGGTCTCCTAACTAATATTCAGAAAACAAATTCTGTGCTCCAAGCAATTGATGTAACTTCACAATCTGACCACGAAAGAGCATTTTGTTCTTAAGAGTCTGTGAAATAAAAGGGGCAAGGGGAAAGAAACAATGGCAGAAAGAGTTTAACATCAATATACTAAGTGCATGTATAAAAACTCAAATGGTATGAAAATACTTTGTGTAAAACCAATGACCTGGAAAACTGTGTTCTTTATATGTAATACGAAAGGAATTGCACTCTAAAAGCATGTATAACAAATTAAATTTAATTAATTGATTAATTACTTTTTTTTTTTTTTAAAGAGTCTGTGAAATAGCAAAATTGCTTTGGAAACTATACATTGAGCAATTTCCAGTTTTTTCTAGACTTTGTAAACCACTACACCCCAAAATTTGATTAATTCTTTTAGTATAGGACCACATGGCAACTTCAAATATCCAGCAATAAATGAGGATTGAATTT
The DNA here is from genome assembly GCA_025594165.1 of Tamias sibiricus. NCBI lineage: Eukaryota > Metazoa > Chordata > Mammalia > Rodentia > Sciuridae > Tamias > Tamias sibiricus. Next base: position 54,429,013 of record CM046661.1, read on the forward strand.
TTCTGTTAATATTCCAACAATGACTTTTTTCCTCTACATATCTTTAAAAAATGAAAATTATATCTCCCTTTCACAGTCCAGAAAATGTTATTTTCCCAATGAACCATTTCTATTAAAACATATTAAAAATCATAATAAATATTTCTCAGCAATTCTAATGGCCAACTATTAGAATAAATGCTTTTTGTTTTATTTTGCATTTGTCATGCTACATTAAAAGCATATAAAAATAATTTTACCAGCTACGTAGAAACTAAAGATGGTTTGAAATACAATCAATTCTACCTTGGACTAAAAGGAAACACTATTCTTAATCCATATTTAATTCAATAATGGACTCTATAATATAGGAAAAAGCATGTTGGTCAAGATAGCTAATGCAAATATAAATTTCCATAGGAACTATAAGGAGGAGATATTGTAGTTGTTAGTTTTGTCTAAATTGCTATTGTCTTTAGAAAACATATTTTATATTAGGGGGAATGTGGGTAAATTTGTTAACAATCTGTTCTTTAGGAGACAGACTATCCTGGGTTTTTATTAATATCACTAGATAAACTGGTTATACTATTCAGACACCACAGACTCTGTATTTTTCTGAACATTGAGATGTACATCCTACATATCCCCCTCAATAATAGATTTTAAAGCACTATTTTATATTTAGAAAAAATAGTATATTCAAGGATGTTTGTGGTTATAACTTAAAAATTAGGATGGAAAATTCAAATAAGAAATGTTAAATAGAAGCATAATTATATTCTTAGTGATTATTGTAATTAAATTCGTTCTGTGTTTTACTTGTGAATTACTTGACATTGAGACGACACTGATGAAATTTCTGCTGCTCTGAAAGTTTGAGAACAAATTAATTTTTCAAAACACTACTGGCAATTTAATACACATATTAATTGATATTTAACTTTATGCACTGAAATTGTTTCTTGAAAATTTAATTACCTTATCCTCCATTTGGGTTAATTATGAAGCAATACAATTTCAAATTAAAAGTGTAAATGGTTTTGATTTAATTACATTGTGATAATTAATAATGTAGGTAAGTTTCTTCCAGTAAAGATACCCATGATCAAAGAATATTTTCCCCAAAGATTCTGGGAATATTTTTATTACATTTTGTAGAGGGATGCCTGGGTATGCAAGTGGAAGATGAAAGTGTATTAATAAGAAAAGTTACCAGTGGGATTCCTGTGCAGAGTCTGAATAAAAAATTTAACAACATTCCCAGTATTTGCTTAATACAATGAGTACAATATTTAATAGTGGAAAGATTATCAGTTTAGCCTGTGAGTATCAATTATTAGCAGAAAAGGTGAAGAAAATGATTTTATAAAATGCATCATGCACAAAAAGTAAAATATGTAGAAGGACATCTATAATTTTCCTCTCAATCAGAGAGATGTTTTAATATTTTAAATGCTTTCATTTTTTTAAATATTTTCTTTTCTTTGTAAGTTTAGTTGGAAATTTTCAGTTTTGACAAAATACAATGGTAATGCTTCTTTTAAAAAGTCTATTACGATCTTATCTCTGAACGAAAATTTCTTGCAATTTAATAAACCTCAAGTAGCTAGAGGGATAACTTCAAAAATTGTAGAAATACTGTGAATCATAGTTGACTAATTACAGTAATTTTCAATAATTTTTCTTCTTTAAGATACTTTATATAGAACAAGACAGATTTGACCTTCAGACATTGAGATATGTTAATTAATTTAAATTTATTTAATTCCCATTTTAGAAAATTTATTTCTGATGATTCATCAACAAATATTTATAAATAATCATTTTTATTCCTGTTTTGATGTTTTGCACAATTATATTATCAAGAGCTTTTTATACTGTATGCTTTATTCTGTTGATCATACTACTTTTATGAGATCCCCTTTTATTCCTCTCTCCTTTTAGCTTTCATATATGAGAGAAAACATTTGATGCTTGATTTTTTGAGTGCCTTAGCATGATGTATCCAGCTTCATCCATTTTCCAGCAAATGACATAATTTCATTCTTCTTTATGGCTGATTAAAACTCCTTTGTGTATAGATACCACATTTTCTTTATCCATGTCTGTTGATGGGCACCTGAACTGGTTTCATAACTCAGTTATTATGAATTGTCTTGCTGTAAACATTGGTATGCATCTATCACTGTAGTATGTTACTTTTAGTTCTTTTGTATAAGTACATAAGGAGTGGGATAGCTGGATTATATGTTAGTTTCATACCTAGTCTTTTGAGGAATTTCCATACTTCTTTCCAAATTAGTCCTACCAATTTGCAGTCTACCAAGAGTGTACTTTTTCCCACATATCCTAGACAGCATTTATTATTATTTCTATTCTTGATTGACATTCTAATTGGAGTGAAGTGAACTCAGTATAGTTTTGATTTGCATTTCTCAGTTTTCTAGGGTTGTTGAACATTTTTTCATACATTTTCTAGCCACTTGTGTTTCTTTTCTTTAATAAATGTCCATTAGTTCATTTGCCTGTTTATTAATTAAGTTATTTGTTTTTCTGGTGTTAAGTTTTTGAGTCCTTTATATATTCTGGATATTAATACCCCATCAGAGGAGGAGTTGCCAAAGATTTTTTCCCATTTTGTATATTCTCTGAACACTCTTGTTTCTTTTACTATGAAGAAGCTTTTTAATTAGATGCCATCTCGTTTATTGATTCTTGGTTTTATTTCTTGAACTTTAGAAGTCTTGTTAAGGAAATCAGTACCTGCAATAATACATTGGAGGATTGACTCTAAGTTTTTTTTGTTTTGTTTTGTTTCTAGCAATTAGTGTTAACTCCTTGATCTTTGATCCACTTTGAGTTGATTTTTGTGTAAGGTGAAAGATAGGGATCTAGTTTCCTTCTTCTAGGGTGTATAGCCAGGTTTTCCCAGCACTGTTTGTTAAAAAGGCTCTCTTTTCTCCCACTTACATTTTTGTCATCTTTGTCAAGGATAAGATGACTGTATCTAGGTGTATTTATCTCTGTTTCTTCTATCGCATGGGTTTTCATGCCAATGCCATGTTGTCTTTGTTACTATAGCTCTACAGTATAATTTCAGATCAATTATTGTGATGTCCCCAGCATCACTCTTACTGCTTAGAATTGCTTTGGCTATTCTGGTTCTTTTATTTCTCCATATGGTTTTTATAACTGTTTTTTTTAACTTCTGTGAAGAATAACTGTGGAATTTTGATGGGGATTATGATAAATTTGTATATTGCTTTTGGTAACATGGAAATTTTGACAATATGAATTCTGCCAATCCAAGAACATGGGAGATATTTCTGTCTTGTAAGGTCTCCTTCAATTTGTTTCTTTCAGTGATAATATTCACTGCACAGGTCTTTCCCCTCTTGGTTAGTTAGATTTATTCCTAGTATTTTATTTTATTTTTTTAGTCTATTGTGAATGGAATTGTCTTCCTGATTCCTTTCGTAACAGAATCATTATTGGAGTATAGAAATGCTATTGATTTTTGTATGTTGATCTTGTATCCTGATTCTCTGCTGAGTTTATTTATCAGAAGACAGATAAATCCACCTAGATACAGTCTTCTGGTGGTATGTGTTTGGAAATAACTTTAATACTGCTTTTCTTATTGGTGTTCCTTTAATTTCCTTCTCTTGCCTGATTGCTTTGCTAGAGTTTCAAGAACAATATTGAATAAGAATGGTGAGAATGGACATACTTGTTTTTGATTTTGGAGAAAGTGCTTTCAGTTTTTCTCCACTTTGATGATGGTTTTTGGTTTGTCATATATAGCCTTTATGATATTGAGGGGACTTTACATTGTATTAAGCAAAATATCAGTAGCAGTAGTCAAATTTTAATCTATTATTCCACAAATAAAAAGAAGGTATGTTACAATTAATAAACAAACAAAATTGATTATTGGAAATTTTATTATTAAATTGATAGATTATAAAAGGTTATTTGCCTAGGACTTTTCTAACACAATCTTATAGGAGAAGAGTCAGGTCATGAGCGATTATCTTGCACCTAAAACATTTGTTCTAATTAGGTTTTAACCTAGCAATCTCTAATAAAAGTGTAAAATTTAGAAACATTGAATGCTATAGAACTCAGCTTAAATTTAAAATTGGCAAATGTATAAAATTAATCATAGAAATAATATTCCAAGTTTCTATATATTTAGAGAAGAAAATTATAATTTATCTAAGGTCTCATATTTCATCAACAAAAAATCACTTCAGATTCAATTACTACTAAGGGTTTGAGTGTGATGACAAAAGTGACAAAGGAATTTATCCTACCATAGTCAGTGGTGACCATCTTGTATAAATATCATTCAAATGGCTTCTCATTTAGTAATGATGTTTTTAGAGATATTTTGTAGTGTAAGTAAATAAAACATTTTCAGATATTTAGCACAATAACACCAATGTTACCTATTTTTGTATTACTGTATTAGTAATACTGTTTATTTTTTATAATTTATAATATAGAATATAAAATGTTCTATAATTGTTCATATGTTTATGTTTGAATGGATATGTTGAGGATGAGTGGATTTTGATTGAATAACCACACCTCTGGTTATTTCAGAACCTCAGTAATTTGTGCCTCTACCAACAAGAAAAGCATCTGAATGTTTTCATTCACCTCTGCTACATGTATTCCCAATAGTCACAAGGCGTTTGTTATGTTACTTAAAATTTAATTGTTAGAAAAGTCCTAGTCCTAAAATAACCTGAAATACTCAACAATAAAGTTTAGGTTTTCATTGGAGTTTCACAAAATGTGATTCAGCTACCTGGCTTTGAGGATATGGTTGGGGTTGTTTTTCTGATGCCTAAAGGAACTACTGTGATGCCCTCTGCTCCAGCGCATCCTTGAGTCCCTCCTGGATGCTTTGACTAACACACAATGCAACAATTCATTTCTGGCAGTGAACTGAATGGAATACATTAAGCACACATCCTGCATTCTGAACTGCTTTCTGTTTACTTTGAATTGTAATTCAAGGCATTGAGGTCAGGCTCTAAATTGCTGGACATTTTAGCCCCTAGTTTTCTGTTAAATTTTTAGTCCCCTTTGTTCTGTCATGGTGGAAATCTCCCTGAGATAAGGTGACTCCATGTGTGTGATTTGGGTGTTAGAAAGAGAGCAGTGTGCATCTTTCTCCCTTTCTCAGAGAAACTATGAAAATATGCCTTCTCTTACATGAAGCAGGACTTGAGAGCATGCCAGTGCTGTCCCCAGCTCCAGTGAAACTCTCACTCCCAAGGGAAAATATAGGAAAAGGAACTAGATATAATTTTCTTTTAGTTTTAATACGTTTGCTTGCCTAGTGAGTAGGGAGGTAAAAATAAGCAACCAAATATATTCATTCCATACTCCAAATTCCTTAAGAGTGCCAATCTCCCTCTTTTATAGTTAACCATTTAATATTTACTTGTCTTCAAATAAACAGAGCTTGAGACTACAGAAAGCAGCGTTTAGTGAGTTTAGTAAAAAACACTGGTACTTTGCAAAAGAAGAGAGATTAATACTGTTCTTGCTGGAATATGTATGTGATATACACAGAAAAATTCACAAATGGATTATGAGGTAAGCACAGATGACACAGAATATCAAAATTTCTTTAATTAAATATCATACTGATGAAAACAACATAAAGTGCAGAATCCTGAATTACTCTGAACAGAAAGTTAAAAGATATAAATATATCTTGCTAAAAGTAATTTAATTTTAGTTCAACTCAGAATTGCTTTGGGCGGCATTAGATAAATTATCAATCAACATTATTATATTATTAAAAAGATATTTATTATGAAAAAATCAAACCTGAATATAATCAAGCATCTAGGTTGAATGGCTAAGTTTGCAAGCTACACAATGCTCAGAAACCTAATTAAGTGATATGGAATTGCAGTGGAAAAAAACAAAACAAGTAAGATAGAAAATTCAGAATATAGGATGTTTTAAAAAGCAAAATTTTCTACTTTCTTACCTCAGAAATGAAAAGGAAAATATAGGTAGATTAAATGAAACTAATCTCTAAAAATGAATTTTTCTATATGTGACACAAAATAAATATTTTAAAATAATGTAAGACCATCAGGGAAATGTGGATACTGACTTGTAATCTGATTATAACAATGCAGTTTGTATTGTTTTATGCATGGTATTGGAATTGCAGTTAAGTTTTGTCAAAGTGTCTCTATTTCTTACTGAAATGATTATGTGAAATGCTCAGCTACCTGAAATCTACCTCAAAAATAGTTTGAAAGGACTGGAGAGTATGGGTCAAACAATATTGGCTATAAATTGATAATTGCCCATGTGAGTCCATTATACTATTTTCTATATTTATAAATACTACTAAATTTTTGGTGATAAATAGAGAAAAGAGTATCTTGAAGCTAATTCTTATGAGAACAGCATTACCATTGGGCTCCATATTCAAATTTTATTCCATTCTCCTTCTTATATATAATGGTAGATACTGATCTGGTGTGTCAATCAGCTTTCCATTGTTTTAGCAAATGCCTGTGATAAATCAAAAAAAGAGGAAGGTATACAGATTTAGAAGCTTCAGTCTTTGGTTCATTCACTGGATCATGGCTTTGGAGGCTGGGGCAAGATAGCATATCATGGTGGGGGGAGGTGCATGGCTGAGGAAGCTGCTCACCTTAGAGTGTCTAGAAATCAGAGAAAGGAAGCAGATGGGTTCCCCAATTTCCCCTTCACAACATAACCTCAGTGACCTAACTTCCTCCCATTAAGCACTACCTCTTAAAGGTTCCACCACTTCTCAAAAGCAGCACAATCTGGCAAATAACCTTTAACACATAGGCCTTTGGGTATACTTATCCAAACTGTAGCATGTGGTACAGCCTGAATTAAGAGTATTGATAAGGCTAACCTTAGATAATAAGGAGTTTGAGATATATTTACAATAGAACATAATTTTGTATAGTTAAATATAGAGGGATGTTCAAGAATAAAATATATAATAGATAAAGCATAGATCAGGTTTTATTATAATAAATATGGAGAAACTTAGGTGATTGAGAAACCAGGTTCTGATGTCTCCTTTGCTAATTGTCTTGGTTTATAAAAGCTACCAAAGTTCCTGAACTTCAAATACCTCACCATAAAAAAAGGTAATAGGAGTACTTGCTTCAAAGGACTATTGTGAATATTTAATAATTCATGATAGCATTTAATTCTAGGATATAAGTATCAACAAGTAATACCTATATTCTAAGTATGTTATTAACATGAAATAATTTATTTAATCCTCACAACAACCATCCTTTGAAATAAGAATTTTATTATCAGGTTTTACAGATGAAGAAACAAAGACACAATATTACATGAATTATTCAAGATCATCCAGCCAATGAGTGGCTGAGTTGGGATTCTCTTTTCTATGTGTCTCCAGAATCTGTGATCTTTAACAAAGTATATGGAATGCAGCAAATTGTCAAATAATAAATGGTTAACAAAAGTTTTAAGGACTGCAGTTGTAGCTCAGTCGTAGAGTGTTTGCCTAGCATGTGTATGGATGGCACTGTGTTCGATCCTCGGCATCACATAAAATAAATAAAGTTATATAAAAGATTTAAAAATAAATACATAAAATAAAGCTGTTTTTCCATCTACAACTAAAAAAAATTAAGAATAGTAAACATTGTTGCCTTTAGTGGTAGGATCTGCATCAAATAACTGAATTTTTATACTATACTCATGAATCTTACTCTCTTCCAGAATTATTATATTTTGAATTTGAAAAACAAACATTAAAGAAAGTTTTTCATAGTAATTTATAATTTTAGTTTCTCTTTAGCAATGGAAAAATTTTGTTTATGAGCACTTACAATGTCACAATCACTGTAATTAACATTTTCCTTAGAATAGCAGCCACAAGCTACCAGAGGGTAAGAAATCTTGAATAAAGAAGGAAAGTGAACTTTCTTTAGTGTCTCCAAGAAGGGTGAGAAATTAGCAATCAGTATGCATCTATTATACTGAAAACATTAACGAATAATATTATACCAAGCTCTCATTACAATCTTGAGAAAGGCATTATTATCTCATTTTCCTATACGACAAGATAAAATCAGGGTTTACAGAAATTAATTACTTCACTTAAAATCACAAACCAATAAATTATTAAGCAAGTATTTAAACCTAGTTTGGCCTATTTTCAAAGTCCATGTACTTGGCTATATCAAATATTGGGTTTCTTTTTTTTTTTCTCTTCTTTTTTGCATTCGTTAACTTGGACAATAAACTCCAGTCCTAGTGTCCAGCAAAATTTGATTTATTTTCATTTTATTTATATTTCACATAATGTCATTCCCTATTCAAATGACATTTTCTTGAATAGAGAATAAATTTGATCCAGCAGTCATACTTCCAAGAAGAAAATGCATTATCATTAAAATGTTTAGTGGGTCTTAATCAGTAAGATTTCTAAACAGTTTATTAATTGCTATGTTTATTTCTTTTATCTATATTTGTTCCTATACTATTCACTGAGTCATACGGACTACCTGTGGTAAATTGGTACTGTTAAGTTTTTTAATCATATGAACAAGAAAGTTGCTATATTTTCTTCAAGTTAGAATAGAAGAAAATATAAAGGAATATTATTCTGATCTTAAGGCACTCTTTGAATACTTAAGGCCTTTTAATGCTAAGTTTTTTTCTTTATAGAAATATGTGCCCAGGATTTTCCTTGCTATTTCACAAAGAAAGCATGTAGAATTGACTAAGTTTATTTCAGTAGGCATCAAACTTTCACCAGGTAATTTCTCTGTGACATACAGAAGTGGATCTAAAAGAAATCTAAATAGTATTCCTTTCATTAAGGCAGCATCTTAACACAGGTGGAAAGACAGAAGTAATGTCGTCAAATACATACAGATGACAATATGATGTATGAAATCTTAAGAAACATTTAATTTGGAACTGATGTAGTTGGGCACAATTTGATAGAATAGATGATATTTTGAACTGAGTGGCTAAGGGAAAGTTACAGTAAAGGACAGAAAAGCTGGCCCTTCTGTTTAGAAGCAATTTCAACTTTTTTTGAAAGAGCGTATGTGAGTCAATAACAGACGCCTGAGCAAGGGAAACAATTTTATACATACAACATTTGACTAAAGTTTACTATGGCAGCCTTATTTCTGGTGAATTCTGTCAAGGATTTGTGAGCAAAGGGAATACTATTATAGCAAACAAGTGAGGAAGTTCTATGGGGAGTGACAGAATTGAAAAGGAAAATAGATCAAGGATGGGAATGGTAGAGAATGCATGGATAGATGGACAGAGAAGGACAGAGACAGGACAGAGAGAGAGATAGGTACCTTCAAAGGATAAGAAATAATTTCTGGTATCACGTACATACTCTGGGCATCAATAAATAATAGTTTCTGCCTTATTTGTTACTTTTTCTTTTTCTCGGTGGTTCTCTGTTTCTTCACAGTCGAATCTTAGCCAATTTTTCTCCTTAGATTGGGGAAACAGGCATGAACCAGACTAGGACACATTCTCTTAAGCCAGTGAGACTGTTCCTTTAATTGTGTCTATTAAAGTATACAGGTAAACATACCACCACATGGCCATGCCTAGCTGCCAGAAAGCCCCAGCCATTGCCTCTGTACCAATGTGGTCTCTATCATCTTCTTCTCAAAATCTTTTCATTTCTATTGTTCAGTCAGTGGTTATATTTTTCTTAAGTTTGTTGTGAGGAATATTGGAGATATTTATTTTGAAGATGATTTCTAAACTTTAAAAATGTTGTACAAATATATTACTAGTAAGTAACACAGTGAGGAAAAAAATTAAAAATTCATAGGAACCATATTTATAATATGTACTATTCCAAAAAAAATGATGAAACAAAACTGTCTTTTAGATCATATGCTTCATTTAAGGGATATTTGTCATAACCTGGCCGAAGCTATCACTTCCTATTCATAACCTAATAATCCATCTAACTTCTTTAGGAATGTATAAATGAAGAACTTCTTCAGGGCAGAATGTTAGTTGATAACAAAAGGCATGGCTTTGAATTTGAAGTGCTGAAATTAATGACAGAGCCTTTGATTCAAGTGCACTTAGCAAACATCTTCTAAAATGCCATCTATATCCAAGGTTGGCCTCATTCTCTTCTTTAAGTGAAGTTTTTTTTCTGGGGGAATAATGAGGTAGCAGTTAACACTAAAAAGCAACACTGAACAATTTTTGCAGAAATGATATAAAAAAGGCATATCCATTTAAATTTCCAAAAGGGATTTTTCTAAGCTTCTTGAATTATCTCCCCAGTGTAACTTGTAAATCATTTAATTTTTTTTTTTTTTTTTTGGTACCGGGGATTGAACTCAGCGGCACTCGACCACTGGGCCACATCCCCAGCCCTTTTTTGTATTTTATTAGAGACAGGGTCTCACTGAGTTGCTAAGTGCCTCGCCATTGCTGAGGCTGGCTTTGAACTCGCGATCCTCCTGCCTCAGCCTCCCAAAGTGCTGGGATTACAGGCGTGCGCCACCGCGCCCGGCTTCATTTGATTTTTAATGACTATGAATTTTCTAGATCTTACTACTTGAAAAACGAATGTGTTTATTTTCATACAAATATATTGGAAATGAAATTTAGCAATTCCAAAAGTATCTATTTAAATTAAATATGTGTGTCTGTCTTATGAGCATAAATGTTTACTTTTTTTATGAATCAATCATGAAAGTTTATTTTTGAAGTTAGAAAACAGTTTTGATTATCTTCAGATTAGTTCCATTTTAGTATATTTAACATTTTCAATAGTTTTTCTGTGTTTTGAACTTATGTCTTTTCTTTTTAAGAAAATAGAACTTTCTGGTGGCAGGAAATGATTAATAAATTTGTTGGTTTTCCTCAGTGTTTAGGAAAATATATATGTCCCATAAAGCCTTTTTTTATTAAAGAGGGAGTTCAGTGGCAGAGAATTCTAAAGAAATGGATTTGAAGCCTTGCTTCAGGCCTATTGGAAGTCCAGGTGAAGGTGTAAAACCCACAAAAGGCTAAGTAGGGATCGAAGGTGGTATACACAATTACTAAAGCCATTGAGAATTTAGAGGAAAAGATAACTAAGGCAAGCAGACTCAATTTTTCAAAAAATGAAATAAAATTTTCAAAAAATAACTTTACATACTAAGATAAATCTTAAAGTAATAGAGGGGTTGAGGTGGCACATGAGAAGAGGGTAGGACTTATCTAAAAATAACAGAAAGGGAATTTTATAAATAGTAAGGCAATACCTCATGGAAAAACTGGTAGCATGAAATAGTTCCCAAATTGTAAAGAAAAGTAAGAAAATTTAATAAAAATGACAATATGTATTAAATGTATATAACTGTATGTATTTTTAAAAATGTGTGATTTTGACTGATTTTACTTATTTATTTATTTATGGTACCAGGGATTGAATCTAGGGGCAGTTAGCCACGGAGCCAAATCCCCATCCCTTTTTACATTTTATTTTAAGATAAGGTCTCACTGAGTTGCTTAGGGCCTCTGTAAGGTGCTCAGGCGGATTTTGAACTTATGATCTTCCTGCCTCAATTTTGCCTGATTTTAAAATATGGAAATCAGCTTATGATGTGCTTGATATTGCTAGAAAAAATTATCTCTTAAGATCATGTAGAGGTGTTTGGTTTTAAAAATTGGCAGGGGTAAGGTTTAAGCTTTAAGATTGACTTGGGTTCAACAATGCTGGCTCTATGATATTGTGCTGGTTGTTTAGCCTCAGGCAAAGTTTTTCATATTTCTGTCTTTATTTTACTCTATTGTATTTTTTATAGTGTCAAGAATAGAACTCAAGCACTCTACCACTGAGCCATGTCCCCAGCCTTTGATTTATTTATGTATTTGTTTTATTTTATTATTATTATTTTTTTTATTTTGAGACAGGGTCTAAGTTGCAGAGCTGGCTTCAAATTTCTAATCCTTCTAACTCAGTCTCCTGAATTTCTGGGATATCGGGGGTGTGCCACAGCACCTGGGCATTTTTTTTCTATTTTAAAGTTAAAGAATGTTATCATTAGGTTTAAATGAGGTGACATGTAAAGTATCGAACTCTGTGTTGGACACATAATAAAATCTCAGTGTTAAAATATGAAAATACTGTGATGATGATTTGAATGAAAAAAGAATAATGTACTTAGGGAAAATAAAACACTATTGCTTAAAACTGGTGATAAAGTAAATGTTCATTAGCATATTAAGTGAAGGTGAAATAGCTATTTAGTCCTGGGTGCAGGAATTGCCTCATTATTCATTCAGTAACAATTTACTTAGTACTTACTTTCTACCAGGACCGATCATTTTTTTTAATATATATATTTTTTAGTTATAGGTGGACACAATATCTTTATTTTATTTTTATTTGGTGCTGAGGATCAAACTCAGTGCCTCACACATGCTAGGCAAGTGCTCTACCTCTGAGCCACAACCCCAGCCCAGGGCCATTCTTTATGAGGGTGACAAGCAGCCAGGAAGGGCAGGTCCCCCACCCTTAGGAAATACGTGACTAGGGGTCTGTGGAGGCTTAACTATGAAAAAGACAGCACCTGCCCTCTGAATTGTCAAAAAGAACACTCTTTTATATGTGTCTGTACCTGAGTTTATCAGGGAAACTACATTTTTAAATTTTAATATGCCACAACTTCTATGAAACACAAAGAAAATGATGACTAAAATTTTTTTGAATTATTCTAATTTTAAATTTAACAATATACTTCACCTAAATTTTCAACAAATTAGTCCAGAACTTAAACCACTATGTATGATAGGTTAAATGTTAAACCAGTCTTTCTGCACTTGTTTACAGTTCTTAACATTCTGTGTGGAAGCAATATAGATGTTCTATAATTCATGAGTTTTAGAGAAGGATCAGCATTTGACTCAAGATTAACACTGGCAAGGGATGACATAAATTTTTCCTCTTAGTCATATTTTTATAGTAATTTCAATATTCTTCAATGAATACTTCAAGTACTCTCTTGCAAATTTGAGAGTGACATATAAGTGAAAATGTGCTTTGACCTTATTTTTGTTGTCAGAAACTACAACTAGGGCTATTGCAAAGGACATAGGCATAAATTTCTATAAACATATTTATAAGAGATAAAGTAGTTTATAAATGCATACAATAAATTAAGAGACCAGGAGATGGTAAACATAAATAAATTACTATAAAAGGGAAAACTTTCCTGTCTAAACATACCAGAAAGCATATTACAGAAAAAAATTGCATTATAGAAATTATATTGCCAGTAAGGTAAAAATGTACCACCTCCTTACAAGAAAAGACACAACATTTCCTGACCCCAGGTTTGGGCCTATTATCTCTGAAACACTCACTGAGTCCTGTATTAGTCAACAAAGTATGCTACAGATATTTCCTATGGCACTTTTCAATGCAGGCAGAAAGTCCCATGCTAAAATACAATCCAGTGAAAGCAACCCTACAGTGTCTGAAGTAAAAAGTGGCCAGTTCTCCTCAAATAGGGGAAATCTAGACTTGCTAGCATGGAAGCATACATACTTTCAGGTCATTGTTCATGACATTATATACCCAAGCTTTTAATAAGAATGGCATTTTCTCTTCAACATGCTTTGATGAACCATTATACAATTCCCCTTTACTGCTGGATGTGGTGGAGCATACTTGGTCTATAATCCCAGCTGCTCAGGATGCTGCTGGAGGATTGCAACTTTGAGGCTGGCCTTGGCAATTTAGTGATACCCATTCTCAAAATAATAATAGTAGTTGTGAGGATGTACAGCCCAGTGATAGAGCACCGTAGATTAAATCCCCAATACCACAAAAAAGCAGAACAAAACAATTCCTCTTTAGATGAGTGGGATCCTCTATACCTGTTTCTTTTTGCACATTGCTATAACCTAGATCTTGGAGAGGTACCAAGCAAATAATATGAATCCCCTTTTCCCATGTCAGATGACTGGGATTTTCAAATTTCCCTCAATTGCTCCACATATTAGACCATCTACAGAGCAGAGGTGATGTGCCTGCTTTTCCCTTTTCATTGAGTTCCCTCCCTGTTCATCTTATTTTGTCACCCAGTTGAGTTTGTTAGAGTAATTTTGTTTCCAGTCACTTTTATTCATCATAGTATTTATAGTCTACAGCTCTAAGAAGATGTGTACCTCTCCCAATGGTTGTGAGAAATGCCATGAAATCCTGCACACAGTTTCTCAGCACAGAGCCTAGCATAGTGTTTCCTATGTTTGCACTTCAAAATAATCCAGAATTCCAAAAAGGACTAAGGTGTGTTTGGTCTTGACAGTTCATAGGCTGATTTAGTCAATATAGACTGTGACCTGGGCTTTGGAAGTATGAAAAGACCTTTTGGTAATTTTAAATTGCATAGGAATTCGGTAATCACTGATCTAGCAACTAATAAATGCTCATCAGGTTAGCTACAGTTCTTTCCAGATGTACTTTGATGAAAGCTCTGGTGCTACAGAAATCATGCAGTTATTTTAAGTTCATATATATGCAATATTATCACATATGCCATGCAAAAAAAATTTTTTTTTGTTTCTATTCAGGTGAGAACTTAAATTGAAACATACCCTTTTTAAAAAGTGCCATACAATGTATTGTACAACATGTACTACTAATCATATTCTTTTATATATTGAAATTAAAAAAAAGAAAGCCATGAGTCCAACAATTATAGGCAGTTCAAGAGCTGACTTTGCACAATGTCAACAAGTAAAAAGATGTGCTGAAGCATTCACTAATGATTTGCAAGTCAGCAAGTGGTGATAGCAGCTGCTTTATAGATGGAGGAAAATCACACCTCATTTTCACTGTCAGGGAATATATGTGTTTAACTCATTTCCTGTTGTAAATGTGAAAATGTTCATTAGATTGAAAAAAGCATAGTCTCATGTTATGTATATGAAACTGATGTGAATTAACTGATCAAAACATGGTTAGTCTAAATAATAAGGATTCCAGCAAGAATAGCATCCAAGAGCATTCAGAATCCAAAAGCAAATTAACAGGTCCTTACCCAAGCTTCTCATTTTTTGAAGTAGGAAACTCTTTAATAACAGTCTTACCAACACCTCCAAGGTAATCAGACAATCTAATGGTAATTCCATAGCTGATTTCTCCCATATTCCAACCATGAAGCTTTTGATTGTGTGATGGTAACCTCCTGGGAAAATGAGTTGCATTGGAGGCCTGTGCAGATCAGAGAAGAAAGCAAATTCCTTAAGGTGGTGTCAAAGCAAAATTTGCACTGTAAACAAGAAGGGAAACCTCAAGATGATTGCAGTGTGAGACAGAGACCAGGAGTAATCTGAGCTCAACTCCTCCTTGAAATATGGTGGATGGGTGGGGAGCAGAGGGGTGTTAAGTAATTAAAGTTCTGTGAAAACAAAGAGAACAAGGACCATCTATGTTTGCTAACTGGTTTTACCAAAGGACATGTAAATTTCTCTGGAAGATTTACATATCTGGCAAAGTTTCGGCCAGTAAGCTCTTACCCTCCCTGAGACCACAGGAGATGTGATAGGGGCACTATCATCCTTGATGATTAGATGTGAAAGGGATGATGTCTATGTTTTGAGAAAAATTCCTGGATTGCAAAACTGGCAAGAGGCAGTTATACAGATTTACATATCAAAGGGCAGAAAAATGAATGGATAATTATAAGTTTTCTAAAGTAAATTTTCTAAGGGCAAGATAGGTCAGGGTCTAGAGTCAGGAAGAAGCCTACCTAAAGTTTGGTTAAGTAGAGGAAAAAGTTAGGCCATTGTTTTTCATCCAAGAAAGTTCCCATTTTAATTCTAGATAATATCTTATATTTTTTAAACTTTGTGTATTCACATCATTTCTCATTTCATTTTCACAACATATGCTGAGTTTGAAGCAACAGATATTATGATTCTTTAGTGTGTTGGTACACAGGGATATCAGCAACTTTAATATTATCAAAATTGACAAATGATAGCTCTAAGATCAGTGAACACCCTCCTTCTAAGCCCAATGGCTAGAAGTTCTCAAAATAGCCATACTACCAATAGTTGTTGGTGCTATTGGTATCCGTAAAATTGACTATATATGTTCAATGAAGAAACAAAGTTATGTTTGACAGAAATTTAAATGACTGTTTTATTGGGTGCAAATTTATTGAGATCCACCTGCTTTGGTCTTCCTTTGAGCATTTATTACAGTTGGTATATGAATAAAATGTGGCTTATTAGTATGCTAAGCTAATCAAATACCTCATTTTAGTGTAGTTGGTAAAATTTACTTTAAATTATTATCTAGTTATAGTTAATACAATATGGAGCCACTGGCCAAATAAGGCTATTGAGCTCTTGAAAAGTGGTTAGTATGAGTGAGATTTATTATAAATATAAAATATGAATGCATGGCTAGGGGTGTGGCTCAGTGATAGAGTACCTGCTTAGTATGCATGATGCCAGGGTTTATTCCCTTGTAGTAAACATAAAACAATAAAACAAAAGCTCTAAAATTTGAATTATTAGTATGAAAAAATGATATAAAATATGTTATTTTTTCTTATTAACTACATTTAGAAATGATTGTGTTTTGCATATATTGAGCCAAATAAAATATAATATTAAAACCATCATCATTTAATTTTATATTTTTAATTTTCTATTTCTGTTGATCAACATTTATTTAGGTAATTCAATAAATATTTAAAAAATAAATAAGATTTGTCGTAGAAAATCACTTAGTATTTAGGTTACAAATCATCTCCTGAATATTTTGAAACTGGGAGTCCATTTACATGAAAACAACACTTCACATTTTTAATTTAAAAAGACCTATGCAAAAGATATGGCTAATTTGAAATGTTTGGTTGTTTTGTGATTGATGTGATTGATTTTTTTTTTTTTTAAATCAAAGTGTTTGGAAGAAATTTATACCTTGGCCTATTCCCAAAGGACTTAAAAAACAGCTTACTACAGGGACACAGCCACATAAATGTTTATAGCACCAAAATTCACAATAGCTAGATTGTGGAACCAACCAGATGCCATCAGCAGATGAATGGATAGGGAAACTCTGGTATATATACATAATAGAACACTACTCAGCACTAAAAGAGAATAAAACCATAGCATTTGTAGGTAAATGGATGGAGTTGGAGAAAATAATGCTAAGTGAAGTTAGCCAATCCCAAAAAAACAAAGGTTGAATGATATATTTGATATGAAGATACTAACTTATAAAGGCAAGAGAGAGGGAATGAGAGAAATGAAAGATCTTTAATTAGAACAAAGAGGGGGGAGAGAGAGGAGGGGACAAGGGGATAGGAATAATGGCAGACTGAGTTATCCATGATTACCCTAAATACATGTATGAAGACACAATTGTTGTAAAAATAATTTATATTAAACCAGCAACTTGAAAAATAAAAAAAGGAGAGATGGTTTGTAGAAAGTTTATATGATCATAAAAACTTTTTGTTTGAATCATAAACAATTATTGCCTATGCAAAAAATTACATTAATATGTTTTAAAAGAAAAAAAAGCATGACATGTGTGAAAAGAGACTTGAGGAAAGGACTGTAAGGAGGCACAGATGCATAAGTCACACAAAGCCACATTTTAGGATGGCATTACACAAGCAGAACAGCTGCCTTGAGTGTGCCTGGAAACAGTCTTTAGCACTCAATGTGAGCAAAGTGCTCTGGAAAATCACATGAGTGATGAAAATATAAAAATTCACAGTCTGTATTACTCTGAAGTTTTTAAATTCTTGTATCAGGCATGAAGTTTTAACTGGGGAGACTGAAGCATGTGCATGTCAAATAATGTATAACTAATATATCAGTCATTATCATTTGTTAGATATGATAATCTTTTATATTGTTCCCCTATAAAAGAGTAAAATGTCTATAAAATTGACAATCTTGACTCCATCTTCAATAGAGACAGTGAAAAACTAACTCTATCTTCAAATCATACCCAATATGGAGTAGCATAAACTAGATTTGCCTTGTCACTTAAAATGAAAATAATGGAGAGATAGAAGAAACAATAGTTTTCAAGTCATGGGATAGCAGGCAACAAAAGACCAATTCCATAGAGAAGTAAGCCTTATGATCTATTCAACTTAGTACATTCAAAGAGTTCCCAGGTCATGGAGTTGGGCAGTGAGCATTGAGGGACAAGGCTCACTCCAAGGATTGAGCATCTGGGGCTTAGATTGCAGGGGAATTAAAATGACTAGAATTTGCATAGTTCAAGGCAGGGGGGTGGTGGGGGGCAACTTATGCATAGAGAAATGCTGGATCTGTGTTGGGGAGCTCCCTCAATTTTTTATTTGATCAGTACATATGCATATAGAATTTGGGAAATGAAAAAAATCAGAATGATGAGAGATAACAGTGTCCAGCAGTCACACAGGGCTAGAAATTGTACCATCTCACCTATTACATAGGAAAATGTTATGACTTATTGTGCCTTGAATAGAGTGCACAAAGTATTTTCACTCACTGGTGAGGAATAAATATCTCTAGTCTTAGCGTTACCTCACTTTCACCTAACGACACCTAAAAGGATAAATATCTTTCTAAGTAATTTATTGGCATCCCAGAATAAAGATCATTTATAGGTGCATTCAAATATCTGACACAAAACTTATTAGCATTAACAACTTTTGGAATCCAATGAAAATGACCAGGCATTCAAAGAAGCAGGAAGAACAATATCAGCAACTGGAAAGGTGCGTCTACAAAAAGGAATAACCACTGGAAATAACAAATGATAATATTTAAATTTGTCTAAAGCAAGGTTGATTGAAAGATTTAAAAAAGGAATGTTTAAAGAAAGTAAATTGTCTGAAAGAATGTAGAAAATAAATAATTAAAAACACTATGTATTAGAGAATCAAAATATGACAATTCAGGGATAATTTTTACAGAAAATGTGAAAATGTAAAATGTAATGAGAGAGAAAATTATACCTACATAATGGAAAGACAAACAGTATTGGTGGGTAGGAAGACTCAATATTGGTAGCAGTCCATTCTCTCCAAATTGATCTACAGCTTCAACACTGTATCAGTCAGTCTAATGACAGGTGTTTTTTGTGAAAATTAACAAAAATTTACATGGAAATAGTAACTAAAGTAATAAAAATTAATTGGAAAGGAACCAAGTTGGAGGATTAATGCTATCTTATTTCAAGACATAAACATATCACAATAAATTTGGTGTAGTATTAACACTAGTATTTATCAATAGGAGAGAATCCACAAATGAGAACATGCATACAGGAACAACTGATTTTCAACAGTGAAGCAAAGGTAATTCTTTGAAGAAGTGGTCTTTTCAAGGAATGGTGCAAATGAATGAACCAAGTTATACTGCATATCATATAAAAATTAACATGGATCATAGACTTAAATGTGAAGTATAAATTTATAAACCTTCCAGAAGAAAACAAAGGTTAAAGTGTTTGGGCTTTAGATAGTTAGGTATTTTTTTTAACACCATAAACATAATCTATCAAAGAACAAATTGGGTAAAATTTCTGCCCTTTCAGCATTCTAGAAGAAAAAAAGACAAACTAAAGTAGGTAAAAATATTTGAGTTATATGCTAGTTTAAAGATTTATATCAGAATATGTAAAGAATTCTTAGAAGTTACTAACAGCAAAATAAGCAAACCAGTTAAAAAATGAGCAAATTATTTGAGTAAGTCACTTTAGTAAGAAGGTATTTGTATGGCAAATAAGCTAGTGAAAATGTGATCATTTAACTGGGGCAATAGCCAGCGCCTCATTGGGGGTTCTTCTTCCTGCTGAGGAGGGTGTAAGCCACCTGGAAACTGAAAGTCTCAAATAATTAGCGAAGAACAAAACACAAATAGTCAGAAATATATTTACAAAAAGCAGAGCCCCTGATGGATCCAGTCCACATGGGTGCTAGAACTAATCAAAGGAAAAGATGGTGCTGGTGGTTTATTTAAGGGGGTACATCAAAGGCAGGGATGAGGTTTAAAGGGCAGAATCTTGCTTTCTGATGTCTTGCAGTCAGCAGGTTGATTGGCATATTGGCAGGTCACACCCATCTCAGGTGCTGTGTGGGCCATGGCAGAGTGGGATAGAAAGTCACATTGTCCCTGAAAAATTGACTAGAGAAAATGTCAACTGGTCATTCCCAGACACCAGAAGTTTCTATCCACTAGGCTTCCATGCAAGTGGCCGACATGCAACCCATGGACAGCTCGTGACAATCATTAGTTATTAGAGACAAGAATGAAAACTGGAATGAGGTATCAGTACACAATTATTGGGATGAATGAAATTAAAATGACTTATATTACCCAGTGTTAGGGTATGGAGAGCCAGGTACAGTGGTGTAGGTCTGTAATCCCCAGAATTTGGGAGGCTGAGGCAGGAGGATTGCAAGTTCAGAGCCAGCCTCAGCAAATTAATGAGGCACTAAGTAACTTAGTGAAACCCTGTCGCAAAATTAAAAAAAAAAAAAAAAAAAAAAAAAAAAAAGTGCTGGAGGTGTTGCTCAGTGGTTAAGAGTCCCTGGGTTTAATCCCTAGGATCAAATACACACACACACACACACACACACACACACACACACACACACACACGGATCATATACCATGGGATAAAAAAGGATACAACAATTTTGGAATATAGATTTTATTCCAGTCCACTCTAGAAGATGGATGTCATTCCAGAAGAAACTTCTGTATCTCTACACAAAGACTTGTACATGAATTTCCATTTCAGCTTTTTTGGTAATAGCTAAAAAGGAAATGACTCAAATGTCCATCAACAGGTGAATGGAGGAAAAAAAAAATTGGCACATCACATAATGGAATATTACTTACTGATAAAAATGAACAATTGATATGTGGTACCTCATGAATTAATCACAGAATAATCATCCTGACTGAAAGAATTAGACCCCCCAAAAGCATACATACTGTATGATTCCATTTACATAAAGCTAAAATAAAAAAAGAATCTACAGTGCTATAAAGTAGGTCAGAGATAGGTCGTAGACAAAGATTGGGAATTGGCAAGAAAAGAAAAGGATTACAAAGAGGCAAGAGAGAATATTTTGGGATGATGGATGCATTCATTATCTAGGCTGTAGTGATAATATTATAATTGTATATATACATGTATGTCAAAACTTATCAAGTTGTTCACTTTAAATATTTTCTGTTTGATTACATCAGTTATAACTCAACAAAGCTTAAAAAAATGAGAGTATCTGTTTGAATGCACAGCGGTAGGAACTTGATGGGACTGAGATGTTACAATCACTCTAATGACCTAGAAACTTAACATCTCAGAGACACCCACATTTAATAACGTGACTTAACAATAAACATGCATTAAAAATTGTAGGGTAACCATTAGATTTTAAACCACAAATTCAGTCTGCTGTTTTTATTTCAAAGAGGGCAGGCAATCTAACTTTACTAGATATGAGAATGCTGTGTTAATTGGGCTGTAGTTCTCAATAGTTTTACACATTTCGCAATACCGTCACAGTTGTCAAATTATATAGTAGTATTAGTAGCATGTTAACTTAAATGTGATGATGATGTTGATTTGTATGGTTAAAGAAAAGTTCTTCTGCATCTCACAATTACATCTTAAATTTGAACTGGAAGAATATTATTTGTAAGAATAAAAAAGCACAAGTAAAAAGTTGTCTGGGTCCTTAAAAGAATTTATTCAGAACTTTAACAAATTTGATAACCGTGGCTTCCAACTATTGCCATGGTATATACAAGTTAAATCATAAAACACGTTACCTGTGCCAGTACAATTTCTACTTCACCACAACTAAGAAGTTATTTTCCTCCACTTTTTAAACATTCAACTTAGGGATGACTTTTGCTAGGCAGGTATATTTAAGCTGCCTTTCTGTATCAATATCACTTTCCTAAACCAATTATTATTCACTTCTGTTTGTATTTGCTTGATCATCTATACCAACTTACTCCATGACACTGTGATGCTCCACTTTAGTTATCAAGTGACTGGTCTATTCCTCTTTATATTTTTTTTTAATATCTTAAGAGAATGGAGCATGATATTTTAATCTTGTCTGAGTCTAGGATCTGATATAGTATAAATATTTAAAGGACTGTTAACTACATTGATCAGTTTGGGGGTATTTCCCTAGTTTACAGCAAATCCTGACAAATCCCTCTTTTATCGCTATGTCTGCTCTATAAATCTAGGTTAGTAAGCCTCCACACAATGCTGTGGTTCTAAATGCTCCCAGAAGATATATTCAAGTGATTTTAATCAATCTGTCACAAAATATCATAATAGAAACTACAATTATGTCATACACTATGTGTTTGATAGGATCAAAATGAGATACTACAAATTACTTGAATAAATCAAATGAAAGAGCCATATGGAGTGTGGATTCTGATAGTAATTCAATCTCTAAACTAGAGTCACACAATCATTTTAACCAATCTGATGAGATAACAAAATTGCTACATTTTATTCTTATGCTTATTATACAACCTTGTCCAAATTGGATTCAATAAATTCTAGTTGGATTAAATTTGGTTCTGTACTGGGAAATAAAATTGATCAAAGTATGTTACGTGCATGTAGGAATATGCCACAATGAAACTCACTATCCATATAATTAATTATACACCAATAAAAAAGAAAAAAACATTCTGTACAAGATGGGTACATTTCATTGCCTAGTCACAGGATTCAAACAAATTCTTATTTGACACTTTATATTTGCAAATAATTTGCTGATGATATAATAATGGCCCTGGAGTAAGACTGTAAGACTCCTGGCTTGTCTCTGCCCATGCAGATTAAATCACAGAGTAATTTTCGATCAACATTTTACTTTGAATTTTTCTTGAGTATCTACTTTGTTCAAAAGTTGTTAATAAATGACAGATAAAATCAGACAGTCTGTTTCTTTATGGAGTTATAGATATCATTCAAATAGTCAAAGAAATGAGAAGCTGAATTGAGATATGTGGCACAAAAGAATCATAAAACTACTGGGAGAGCCTGTGAGAGAAGTGTTTGATCTAGAATTCAAAAAGTCAGAAAAGAATTTTCCTGTGGAAGCAATGATAGGAAGAAGAGATACAAATTAACTAGGAAAGAAGGAAGAAAGGATATGCCTGGCAAAAGCAATGCAATATGTTGGAGCAGGAGGAAGGCCTGTGAGTGGAATGTAGAGAAAGCCCATGTGTCTGTATCTGACATGAAACATAATAAGAGGTGGTACTAGAAAAAGTCCCTAAAGTGTTAACAAAGAACAAGGCAGGCCTTTGGACAGACTGTTGCTCAAGTATGAGAAGTAGATTGGGGAAGATTAAATGGAGGCCAATTTGTGAGGCCATTGTTATCATGTAGTCAGAGATGATTGAATATTGAGTGAAGCTGGTAGTAGTAGAGATGGAGAGAATGGCTGGATTACAAATACATTTAAATTGACAGTTCTTAGTGAGGGACTGGATAAGGTGGTGGAGGAGGCTTTTCAAAATTTTTGACCTGCATGACTAAGAAAATGATATTTGATTTACTGAGAGAAGAAAAATTTGAAATGGCCAGTGTTTTCAGAGTGGTTTGGGGTGGTGTGAGAAAGTATAATGAGTTGGCTTTAGACATGTTAAATTTGAGAAGGCTTTGAGAATTACAGAACTGGATGTGCTAGCACCTGGTAGGAGATGAGATGCTGGAGGTAGAAAAGCATTGTGAGCCTTCTTTATTGAGGTCATGATTGAGCACAGAGGAGTGGATCAGATCATCTGAGGAGAAAGAGAAAAATGAAGATAGAAATGGGAAAGGTGGATGGAAAGTGACACTCTGCATGTACTTGGGCAGGTACACTGGAGAAAGAACACTAGAGAGAAGCTATATGACATTGCACCTCAAACTGTTGTTGGTGAGCTACTAATTTTCATTAGGAATGCTGTATCTGGTTAGCACAGACCCTAGCCTACATTAAATTCTTAGTAACTATATAATGAATGATCATATGGGGCAGAGTCTTTTTATTTTTCTAATTCAAAATTATAAAATTGTTATGACTAGTCTTAGATCTACTGCATTGCATTTTGAAGTTATATCTTGATGTCAACTTGTTAGAAATTATCAAGTTTAAATTGTGGCCTGGTTAAGGATAAATTTGCTACAACTATTCCTTGAGCACTAGACAAATATACCCTTTTACTGTTCAAAAGCAAAATATTATCAGTAGACAGTTTGGCATTTGTTTTGATTTCAATCTTAAATGCCCCCCAAAAGGCCTGTATTGAAAGCTTGGTCCCTAGCCTGTGGTACTATTGGGAGATGGAAACTTTTAAGAGGTGGGGCCAAGCAGAAGAGAGGCCATTGGGGGTGCACCCTTAAAGGGAATATCAATACCCCTTTCCTTTCCTCCTTCTTTCTGTTTCCTACCTGCCATTAGGTCAGCAGCTTTCTCCCCATGCATTCCCCACCATGTTATCTTAACTTGCTATAGGCCAAGAGACTGACCTGAAACCCCTAAAGTCTTCAGCAAAAATAGGTCTTTCCTCCATTTAAGGTGATTTTCTCAGGGATTTTGTCACAGTGACAGAAAGCTGATGGAGCTAGCATTAAGACAGATTATCAAAAATTGTTGGGACTATTAATCAACTTCTCTTCCAATTTCTTCTCTATTTAATCTACCTTTTATAAAAAGGTGTGTTTGTATCTCTGATTAAGACTGTTGGACTTTACATTCTTCCCTGTATTGCTGACAACTTTTATTTTAAAGAGCATTTGTTAGGTATATGAAAGTTTGTGAACATTGTATGATATATAATTTGTTCCTGTTTAATATTTTGGATTAAACTCTACAGTTTTAAATATGAACTCCATAGCACTGTTTGCATTTTCTTTTATTCACATGTTCTTAATCATCTCTGGCTATTGTTTTATTTTTGCCTTATCTTGTCATTTTTCTCAGGCGTGTTTCCACTCAGGCCCCAATACAAAATAGCATGTAGCCCTGGGAATTTTATTCGAGGAAAAATGCAAAGATTAAAGTTGAACATCTTACCTAGTATTTTGAGCAGATGAGGTTTGAATGGCATCATTGAGGAGACGCTACCAAACCAAGAAGATTCAGGTCAACTTGTAATAACAACTAGCTTTATCTTAAATTCTAGGAACTATACCCACAGAGAATTGTCCTTAATGGATCATCTCCAGAGAGTATAGATGATCCTGACAGGCTGTTATTTCTGCATTCCCAAAAAGTAAGTGTTGTGACTTGTAGTATATACTAGGAATATCTGAGGAAGAGTAAACATAGGTGAGTATCCTTAGAGGTCAGTGGAGGTAAATTGTCCATACACCTGAGGACACATAGGTTGGTTTCAGTGCTACAAGCTTCATTCAGCTCAAGGGACACTGAATGATGGTGACCAGTAGAAGGGCTGCCATTCCTTTATTCCTCACTTTTACATGTACCTCAGTAGTGAACATTGTGGTACACCCCTAGATCTCACTTAGCGCTAAAGAACACATTCCTTTGGGTTTTGGAGTGCTAGAGCCTGACAGCTCCTAGCTCATTTTTTCTGTGAGAATTGCCCTGGATTTTAGGAATCTGCTTTTTCTGGAGACAACCCATATCCAATAACTGCCCAAAGTAGGGTCCTAAAGAATCATTCTCCTTGCTTCCATTCATGTACACTTTTCAGGGTCATCTCACTCCAGAGCTTCAGTTGGCATTGAATAAATTCAAATATTCTCTCTGCCCAGTATTGCTTTTAATTCTCTGTGGCCTGTAGTGATTTTGAGAGTTTGCCCTATGAAAATTCCTGCATGCAAATCTTTATCTTGGAGTCTGTTTCTCAGGGAATCTAAATAGCAACACCATTTCTACAGAAATATGAAGCTATAAAGGTTTAGGTAGGACTTCTCTCAGATTTCTAGTGGTAGTCAAACTTTCTATCTGCTTTTTGAGTGAGGAATGAGAGGTGAACAGTAGTTAAATTTTACTAGGATAAATTACCATCTTTCTAAAGTCTCATGAGAGGATAAAATCAGAAAATTCCATCTGTGTGTATTGTAATGATTTATATGTTGTGTGCTGTAATCTTGAAAATAAAAGCTAAATCAGGAAAGATTTAGCTGTTATGATAAGATATGATCATGATGGCATAACTGAAAGTACAAAGTGAAGGGGTCTTTCATTAAACTAAACCTTTTCATTTACAGATTTTTTTTCTGTATGTACTTATAAATGACTTAGGTTTTACTCCTGTAACTTTTGCATAAACATTAAAGGAGAAGGTTTTATGTGCGCTTTAAACTTTGTAGCATCCATTTTAAACACTATATTGAACAACATAAAAAGTTTTCTTTCTGGGATTAAAAAAATGTGAAAATTTTGTCTTTAGAAAGCACTGGAAAAAAATGAATCAATTTAAAGAAAAATGTAAAACGTTAACCCTGCAATGAATGCTATCTCCTACAGAGGGATAAATGGTAACATAAGTAGTACAATTTGAGTAAAAATGCCAAGGATGGGCTGCATAGAAGTATTTTCTCCACATTTCCTTAAAATTTAACATAATTGCTTTTCTTGAATGACCTTGAATTTCAAAACAACATTTTGAAAAATTAGAAAATGAATTCATACCTCATTGGCTAGCTCCTATTTTTTGGAATTGCTACATTTGACAGTTCTATTTTTAAATTTTCATGCATTTACTCATTTACTCAGTATATATTCATTGAGTTCCCAGCATAACATCTACTATGCTAGGCCTACCTGATTTATTTTCTACTTTTTCAGGAATATTAACCATTAGTTTATGAAATTTGTGGGCTTTTGCTTTAATAAAAGAATATAAGGGAAAAATATCTTTATGGCAATGCTACAATATGAAACATTCTTGTAATTATGGATTGAATATTATAGCAAGTGATACCAAGCAGCTATTTGTCAACAAAATGCCTTGAGGCTGATGATAACTGGAAATTATAAAGGATGATCAACTTACCTGCATGTAATGGAAAGAGCTGTGTGGATTGGTAGAAATCAAATGGAGATAAACTTAACAATTACAGGCTTTCTATAATACTTCTAAGGGGATTCAGAAATATTTATTTTCACAGATGATCAAAACTAAGATATAGAGGAATTAAGAGATTTAGACAAATATATATTGCCATTTACTTCAAAAATTCAATTAAATCAAACTTTAATTCCAAGAATTCCCTCACTCTGTTAACTGGATCCTCCTATTTCACAATTTTGCCTACAGCCAGCCCTGAGGAGACCTACTTTCTATGAGAACAGGGCTAATCCCCTATTGCCAGTGACATTTTATATGGATTTTCTGTTTTTTTCATGTCTGCAGTGGAAAAGAACAAACTGTTCTCACAATATATGGCAGAAATTGTTCAAGTTCTTGTTCTGCATCTTATCTGACAAATTTCTTTATGTGGGACACCTGCCTGAACAGAAACATTGTTTGTCGCATTGGCCCTTTTATTATTTTTAAACCTACCTTAAAACAATTATTTCTGTGCCAATCTTTCAAATAAAGTCCAATTGATCCAGCATTTAAGAATGACTTGTGTTTATTTAAATATTCTCATTCAGCTACTATGTCAAATATACCAAAATGAATTTTCCATATATTCAAATTGGAAAATATTTTTCTATTAAAGTACAAAGGAATCAGTAAATGCTTACAGTATCATCTGAAGAACTTCTATGATGTTTAATGCATCTCTAAATAAAAATAGTTATTCCTCCTATTCCATGTTTTGTGTTCATGATGGGTCATACATTGTAGAGAATATATGTAATCAATCACCTTGTTATGGTTTTTTCTTTCTTTCTTTGTGTTCCTTGTGGGGAAGTGTAATGGCTATTAATTTTGAGGCATTATGTCTTTTCTTAAACTCCTGGTGCAATATATTTAGATATTAAAATGTATATATAAACTGCAGTCTATATAAGAAATCTTTATCCCTTGAGAAAAGTTGATACTGGAGAAAATAAATCAGAAACTAATAGATACAATAATTCATAGACCATTCAGGGAATTCATGGATACTTGATGTTGAAAGAAGCAAAAAGATAAACCTTCTTTTCTCTGTGCCCTTTTTTTTTTGTCCTTTTTTCTGTCCTATATTTATTGAATGCTTGTTACCTGGTCTTGAAATTTTTCAGATTAATTGAAGAGGGAGATACACTATAATATAATTAAAGAATGACATAATAAATGCTTTCCAAAAAGGGAGAAGAAAAAGGATACTGAAGCTTCAGTATATTATGTAACAAATTGGCTTACTCTCTTGTCACCATGAGTAGGAAGCAGGCTGGGTTCCTACCTCCATAAGCATGGAGTACAGCTTCCCTGATCTCGAACGGCCGATACTAAACTACCCAACCATTTGCAGTACTTGTGGAGTTCTAATGAATCCCTGCATTAACTCTTTTCTCTTTTCTATTTTTTCTGCCTCTTGATGACATTTATATTATATATCCTGTTTCTCCAGAGTCTCCCCATAATTTTCATCATTTGCACAATGAAGTCAACATATTTTCCAACATATGTCAGAGAAATTTACTATTCCTACAGTCAACAACAGGTTATTGGCACTCAATTTCAATCTAGGCTGATACTTGGAAACTAGGCTAGGACTTGGAATTACCAACTGATAAAAATATTGATGAAAGGAAACTGATGGAGCTGGAAAGGTCAGCAGATTGTTTAAGCTCATTAGCAGACAAAAAGTACCCACAGATTAAAAGGCATAATTCAGTGCACTTCAGGCACCATTGAAACATTGATTCAGACCCTGCTGCCAAGTAGCTTATAGTTAAAATGGTAAGCACGTAAAAGGACATCCACAGATAGACAAAAATGCACTCTCTTCTTTGGTAAAATCTAAAATTGGCTTTCAATTTATGTTTGTGTGTGTGTGTGTGTGTGTGTGTGTGTACCATTTTCTCTAAATAGAAAAATAATCTTTATTTTTAAAAGGATATATTTCAATGGTCACATGATTTTTCATTCATAGCACTAAACTAGCTGTAGGGTATGTAAAATATTATTGTTAATTTTTTAATTGACAGAATAGACAACAATAACTACTGATTGATGCTGTATAAATTAGCTTCTTTGCCTCTTTCTTTGACAATACAAAAGCAGTACAGTATTTATGGCTAGTGATTAATAACATACCATATAATGTTATGACTTGAGTATTATACACTGATGTCTCAGAACTATCCAAGCTTCAAAGACAGGGATGAATTAGTTTTGTGTACATTTCTGGTACTGCAGAATACCTGCCCCAAAGCTGTGACACCTATAAATGTTCAAGAACAAATAAAACTGCTCAAGATAAAACATGAAGACTGTGTTCTCCTCCTGCTTTTGGCTGAGATTTTCAACAGAAATTCAATTGTTTTGATATTTCTAGACAATGAAAAGCTAACTGCCAAAATTTTCTTCAAGTCTTTGCATCCTGCTTTCAGAGGTGTTCCTTTGGGACAATTCTGAAAGCTACCAAATAGAAATGTCAGAAGCAAATCATATTCCATGATATCACAAACATAAATAAAATGTTTAAGACAAGGAAATCATGGAATCAGTTGTAATAACTGGTCCACAATCACAATATATAATATATGTAGTTGTGCTTTTTTTTTTTTTTTGTACCAGTGATTGCACTCGACCACTGGGCCACATCCTCAGCCCTTATTTTATTGTATTTTATTAGAGACAGGGCCTCACTGAGTTGCTAAGTGCCTTGCCATTGCTGAGGCTGGCTTTGAATTCATGATCCTCATACCTCAGCCTCCCAAGTGCTAGGATTACAGGCATGCACCACCACACCGGGCTAGTTGTGCATTTTACAAAAAAAAAAAAAAAAAGAATTTGTGTTCATTCTGAAATTGCTCTGGTAATTCTTATTTATGGATACATAAGTTGATATCCTAAAAAGATTTTTACAAAGAAATTTCATCATATTTTGGTTTTGCACATGTATTTCAGTCATCATCTTTATAATCTGGACAATCACTTTGCTTCTCAGTTGTTGTATGACTGATTTGGCAACAAAAGAAAACTGAGGAGTGTTGAAGTGGCAGCATGAGCTCTGTAAGGGAAGAGTTTTGGAAAACTTTTGATTGGTTTCTCAGTTCAACAGTAATCAGTTAAAAATTAAATTTCTTCAGGGCATGAGTTAAAATCAGGAAAATTTTATCACCTACTCCCTACATTTTGGCTACCCCCCCCCCTTATTTTCTAAACACAGAAGAGTGGCTTTCCACATTTCTACTACAAACTACTTAAAACACAAACAGCCAAAAGGTGAAAGGAATGATACAACCATTAGAATTATAAAGTAAAAAATCATATAGATATTTGCTCTGCTTAGTTTGCACCCATTTTGCTCTGGAGTATATATGTATGATAATAAGCACATGCGTTCATTGAAAGTGGTCATTTGCTAAAAACAAACAAAAATCTCCTATAAGTTGATATCAGATTTTAAAGAATTAGATATTTAGCATTAGGTATTGTTAAATGATTTATTCTGTTTTTGTATCATTTAAAATAAACTAATTCTATGTTATTAAGTGCTATGGTTTGACTATGTCCCCCCCGAAGTTTCATGGCCCCAGTGTGGCTATGTTAAAGACAGTAGAACCTTTAATAGGTGAAGCCCAGTAGGAATAATCAGAACACTGGGGGCATCATGCAAGGAAGAGAGCAATATTGTGCTTACCAGACCACAATTAGTTACCCATCAAGTGAAATGTGATAAAAAAGAGCGAGCCTAACCCCTGAATTTCTCATGCTTCCTGTACTGCCCTGTGACTACTCTTTCTCTATCACAAAGGCTTCCTCCATGATGCCATCTACCATGTTGTAATGAATTGAATAATATAATGCTCTAGACTGAGTGATTTACAAAGAATATAAGTTTATTTGCCTCAAAGTTCTGGAGGCTAGGAAGTCTAAGAGCCAGCATCTGGTGAGGGCCTTCTTGCTTTATGATAGCATGGCAAAGGGGGAGACAAAGCAAGTATGATAGCTCCAGACTCCTCTTAGAGAATCCCTAATGCCACAATTTTGGGGCCCACCCTCATGACCACATGAACGCCCAATTACCTACCAAAGGCCCTGTCTACAAATAACACCAACATATGATTTTGGGAATTGAGTTTCCAACATATGAGGCTTTTGGAGACCCATGCAAACAATAGCATGCCCCTTCCTTTACCTTAGGAAACAGTTCTCATTTTTCCACATTATGGATTAATTTTTCATATTCTAGAATTTCGTGCAATTTACATCATACATAATATATTTGTGGGACGCTAGGATTCTTTATTCAGCATAATGTCTGTTGGGTTTATCATGTTACCTCCTGTACCAGCATTGTATTTCCTTCAATTGCTAAGTATTCCATTGGAGGAACACATGACAAATAATTTCATCCATTCATCAACATCCTTTTATTTATTTACAGAATTGAGTATTATGAATAAAGTTAATATGAGTCATTTCTGATAACCATTTATATGGATAAATATTTTTGTTATTCTTAGAGAAAAACAGATGAGTGGTATTCTGGAGTCCTTTTCAACTTTTACTAGCTGAAATAAAATGAATTATATTCCTTTTATTCATAAAAATATAAGAAAAAACATAACTTTCAAAATGAATAATACATACACCCCTTTTTAAATTTTCTTTCATGAGTAACACATATGAATGCTATAATGTGACATTTTGATGTTATTGTTCATTTTCTTAAAATACTATACAATTGACATTTTAAAGTACTTATTTCAGACTCTCAGATTCTCACATAGGAAGTTTCTCCTGTACGTGTTAGTATATTACTAAATGAATAAACACAAACCAAATAAGCACTACATACGTCTTCTGAAGTTTCTGACACAGCAAAAGCCAACATTTTTTACATCTCTACAAGTATACTGCCCAATAAGAAAAAAATAACTTTATTCACAATACATAAATATTTATTTACTATATTTAAATTGTATTTATAGCATAAATATTCAATTGAATTTATAGCAAAAACTATTTTTACAAAGAGATTATAAACAATTACTCTGAAAACTACTGATCCCCAAATAGCTTTAACTCCATATTCCTAGATATTATGAAATATTTATGAAAGCGTAACAGTTTACCTCAAGTAAAACATTATAAATAAGATTATTTTATCTCACTGAAAAATATGTGATTTGTAAAATTCATACTTGGGAACTAAAACATGTATATAAAATTAAAAATGTATTGCTTTGTCAAAATAAGCCTATTTAAAATTCAACAATTAGATCAAGTGATTGGAAATGAAAAGATTAATATATTTTACTGTAGGTTCTATAAAAATACATCTAGTAATATAAACAGCTATACATTTTCCACAAATATGCTGTAGTTAGTCCAAATATATTTACCATTGAAGTTTTATGTGAAACATTAAATTAAAGGAAGATGAAAATTTATATTTGTAAAAAAAAGTTTGAGTGCATATGTTAATACATATTCATTTTACTGAATAATCTCACCATCTGCTTCCATATTTACATTATTATTTGCATAGGAAGGATAAAGTAAAATGGTGCATATTACAGAATTTATTTAATGATAATCATGATGAATAAGTGCAATTTAATGTTGAGACAGCTTTTCTTATAGCTAAAGAAGTAATTTTCCCATTATCTTTCAAATCATTTTAACCATAAAAGATCACTAATATTATCATAGTCTGCCTTATATTATGTCCATAAAGTTTCAGGGTATTTTTTTCCTTAACACTAGGATGTGTATGTGTGTGTGTGTATACACAGAACCTTTTATTTATTTATTTTATTTATTTATGTTTTTAATTTTAATTTGTTATATATGAGAGAAAAATGCATCACAATTCATATTACACATATAGAGCACAATTTTTCATATCTCTGGTTGTACACAGAGTCACACCATTCTTGTCTTCATACATGTACTTACAGTAATGATGTCCATCTCATTTTACTGTCTTTCTTACCTCAATGCCCCCTCTCTACCTCTCCCTCCCCTTTACATATCTAGAGCTCATCTAATCCTCCCATGCTCAGACCCCCAACCCCATTATGAATCAGCATCCCTAAATCAGAGAAAACATTTGGCATTTGGTTTTAAGGGATTGGCTAACTTCACTTAGCATTATATTCTCCAACTCTATCCATTCACCTGCAAATACCATGATTCTATTCTCTTTTAATGTTAAATAATATTCCATTGTGTATATATACCACATTTTCTTTATCCATTCATCTACTGAAGAGCATCACTATACCAGACCTTAAACTATACTACAGAGCAATAGTAACAAAAACAGCATGGTATTGGCACCAAAATAGACTTGTAGACCAGTGATACAGAATAAAGGACACAGAGACAAACCCACATAACTATAGTTATCTTATATTAGACAAAGGCTCCAAAAACATACATTGGAGAAAAGATAGCCTCTTCAACAAATGGTGCTGGGAAAGCTGGGAATCCATATGCAACAAAATGGAATTAAACCCCTATCTCTCACCATGCACAAAACTCAACTCAAAGTGGATCAAGGACCTAAGAATTAAGCCAGAGACACTGTGCCTATTAGAAGAAAAAGTAGGCCCCAATCTCCATCATGTCAGCTTAAGCCTTGGATGTATGAGCCTGAAACAAACTGACCTCTATTGCTATTTGAAACGACAAATTGATAGTCGCATTCAATGAACTAATGTAATTCAGTGAAAACACAATATAACTATGCATATAACCATGCCTAGGTTTCACAAAACAATGTTGAGATGGAGAAAGTCACAAATAGGTAGGAAAGTCTTATAATTTTTTTGAAGTCACTAGATGACATTGTTGAAAGATGAATGCCTTGCTGATAAAACTGCAAAGAAAACAAAGGAATGGTTATCAATAGAAGAAACAGGGGTGTAGTTTAGGAGGTGCACTGAGAAGATTTCTAAGGTTCTAAGAATGTTAATTTAACCTAAAACAAACTACATAAAGAAAACTTTCCTCTGTGGTATTTGATTATATGATAACATTATATTACAGTACCTGTTAGACTGACACCATTGCTTATAAGCTGTTATAAATCTGTATTAACTTTCTATTGCCATGTTATAAATCACCACAACAGTGACTTAAAATAACACAAATTGATTATTTTCTGTGGTCAGGAATCTGAATGTGGCTTAGCTGGGTCTATTTCAGATTTATTTCACGGTCTGCACTCAATATTTTGGCCTTGCCTGAGGGTCACATGAGAGGTAGCCATTCTCAAACTCACATAGGGCTTGACAGGATTCAATTCCTGCAGGAAGTTAAGGTAAAAGCCTTTGCTCCTTTTGGGCTGTTGGTTGGAGGCCGCCTGCTGTTTTGTGCCCTGGCCTCCTCATATGGCAGCTTGCCTCATCAAAGCCATTAGAGGAAACAGCAAGAGTCTACCAGCAAAGGAAGATGGAATTTTTAAAAAATATTTGTTTATTTACTTTAGTTGTACACAATGCAATGCATTTATGTTTACGTGGTGCTGAGGATCGAACCCGGGCCGCACACGTGCGAGGCGAGCGCTCTGCCGCTGAGCCACAATCCCAGCCCAGATGGAATTTTTTTACCATAATCATAGAAAGTTGTATGATATATCTTTACCATCCACAGGTTATAACAAGTCACAGTTTCTGTTCCCACTGAGTGAGAAAAATATATCAGGATGTGAATACCAGGAGTGGGAGGTCATTGAGGACCATTGGAGTACCTATGTGCCCCACCTTCTGTAACTATTCATAATTCCAAAGTTATGGTCAATTTCATTTCATTTGAAAATTTGTACTCTAAACTTGCTATGTCCTACAAATCTAGCACTGTGCTTTTCAAATATTGGCAGACCAAAGAAAACTCATATAATAAATGAATCTTTTTGTTGTTGGTGGTTGTAGTACTGGGGATTGAACTCAGGGCCTTGGATGCTAGGAAAGCACTCTACCACTGAGTTACATTAACAAGCCTTAATGAGTCTATTATATTCCAAGAATACACAACAAGATCACATTTTTCTTCTACCTGGAAGCATCAAATTATTGTTACTATAATATCATTCTATCATTTGCTAGAAGATAAGGAAAAAAAGAAAATAAAAAAATTAAAGAAAATTTATAACACTGTCAAACAAAGACCATCTCAGTTATGCAAATCTTTTTGATGCTGGAAACAGAGCTGAATGTTAACCTAAAATATCCAGGGTTACCATTAAATCAATTACCTAGAAGAATTGAAAAAGCTAAAATACAATTGTACATATAATGTTAATGTGCTTTTAAAATAAACAAAGCCAGAGTGATGATGTCTGACCTATAAGCCAAAAATTATTTTTATTTATTTATTATTCAATGTTGTTGTATATATAACAGTAGCATGCTTTACAATTTATAATACACATAAAGAGCAACTTTTTACATATCACTGATAGTATACAAAGTATATTCATATCTTTCATATCTTCAAACATGCATTTAGGGTAATGATATCCCTCTCATTCTACCATCTTTTTTTTTTTCTCCCTTTATACCTCCTTGCTCCCTCCCTTTCCCTCCATTCCCATTGACCTTTCTAGAGTTCCTCTAATCTTCCTATGTTCCCCAACCCAACCCCATTGTGAATCAATTTCCTTATATCAGAGAAAACATTCAGCATTTGGATTTTTGAGATTGGCTAACTTCACTTAGCATTATATTCTTCAATTTCATGCATTTATCTGTGAATGCCATTATTTTATTCTCTTTTATTGCTGAGTAAAATTCCACTGTATATATAAACCACATTTTCTTTATCCACTCATCTACTAAAGGGCATTTAGGTTGGTTCCACAATCTAGCTATTGTGAATTGTGCTGCTATAAACATTGATGTGGCTGTGTCCATGTAGTATGCTGTTTTAA
Source organism: Tamias sibiricus (assembly GCA_025594165.1). NCBI lineage: Eukaryota > Metazoa > Chordata > Mammalia > Rodentia > Sciuridae > Tamias > Tamias sibiricus. The sequence goes on from CM046661.1 coordinate 54,465,074, forward strand.
AGTCCTTTAAGAATAGACCAGAAGAGGGATGACTGGGTCATGCCCTGGTTCCCTGCCCAGTTTTCCAAGGAATCTCCACACTGCTTTTCATAATGGATGCACCATTTTGCAGTCCCACAGCAATGTATGAGTGTGCCTATTTCCCCACATCATCTCCAACATTTATTGTTGTTTGTGTTCTTTGTTTTTCTGCTGTACCTGAACAGTTTATGGATGTGACAGAATTGCCATTCTGAATTGGATTGAAATGAAATCTTAGAGTAGTTTTAATTTACATTTCTCTAATTTCCAGAGCTGTTGAACATTTTTTCTTGTATTCGTTGATTGAGTGTATATCTAATAATAATTCAGGTTATTATTAGCAATAACTTGTACTTAAGAAAAAACATTCTAATGTGGTTCCTTATTTACATCTGACAATATAATTAGCTCTAGAATTTTTTCTTCTATTATAGATAAATATTAATATTCCAAAAATACTGTACTTAAGATAGTGACTTTGTAGTGAAACATAAACAATGGTCTTTACATATCAAATCAAATGAATACGTAAATTAAGATAGGACATTGCATGTTTAAGAACACCCATTAGACAAGCAAAGGTTGTTGTTCAAAATAAAAATACTTTCCTTTTTAGAGCAGATTTAAATTTTAAAAAACAAGTTTATTAATCAAAAAAAAAGAATTCTTTGTTATTCTGCTGTACCCGAACAGTTTATGGATGTGACCGAATTGCAAAGTTTTGTTTTACACACATGAGTGTTGAGATCCCATGTTCTTAATATTATTTAGGAATTTGAAGATGGTGTAATTTTTAAAAAGCATATGATTTCAATCACTTGACCATCATAAATTGTAAACTATCATTTAGTTGTATTTACAGCGGTAATTAATCATATATTTTTAATACTGAACTAACTATAATGTCAGCCTGACAGTGTTTAAACCATAAATTAATTTTTCTCAGATAAAATGACACAATTATGATTATAAAAATTGTTTAATGTTAAGCCTAGTTAATATCTTACCATATAATCTTGTTATAGTTCGTAAGAGTAATGGATAATGGTTAGTATGTAAAAATATTCTCTTTTTTATTCTCTTTCTAAAGACAATGAATTTGACATGTATTTTAAATATTTAAATTCATTGCTTTGACATATTAAGTTAATGTGACACAAAAAGTATAATAACATACCTTAGGAAAATATTCTTAATGCTACAGATTTTACGCCTCATTGCTAGAACTGTTTATATAAACATTTTACATGAAATTAATAATTCACTTGTTCTTATTCAGCATAACATGTAGGATTGAGGAAAAGCTATAAATAAATCTGTGCATGGTTCAACTTTTGAGACAGGTATCACCCTTTATGATTATTTTAGGACCATTTGTTGAAATAGCCTTCCAACATAATGACACCCAGATTACAAAAAGCAATGTAGATTCTTCGTCTGATTTTTCTCCACAAATTGACACAAAGAGAAATATTATGCATTTACATATGTACTATATCATCTTACTCTCCAATTTGACTTATTTTTATCTATACTTGAACATTTTACTTTTAGCCTAGGATAGTCATTAACTTTTTTGTCCTATCCATTTAAATTTAAGATTTTTAATTATTTCTGTTATCAGGTCTTTAACCTTTCTTTTACATTGTCATTAGACTACTTCAAACCCAATTTCACTATGGATATTATTATTAACAGATTTATCTTAAATTATTTTAGACTATATACCTCATATATTCAAACCTCATTTCTTGCTTATGTTTTGCTTTTGTTTACCACATCAACATTTCCAAATAATAGTGCTTCTACATGGATGCCTGTGTTTTTAGAAATGTTTTTCAGGATATAATTTTATTGTTAACAGCGTAACTCTAAAAAATAGTGTTTCTAGCATCAAATTGAAAATATAAACTCATTTAAACTTATCCAGTGTAGTTACCATCTAAGATGATTGCTAATAAAATTACTATGTTAACAGTGGTTGTTATAAGGTGAAGTTCTTAACTCTTGCCCTTTATAGCACTTCTGATGACAAGAGAAAAAAGAAACAGGAGAGGGTAGAAATGAATGAACAAAGATAAAAGGTGGAAAGGAAGGAAATGAGGAGAAGTAAAGGGAAGGAGAGATGAAGGAAGGTATGTGAAAAAGTCTCATGTATGGTTGGCAAGACAGAACTTTGTCATTTGTCCATACCTACTCTCTGGCCCATCTTTTATTTCCTCTGTGAAATAGACCCATGAGTGGTCATTTACTTACTGGATGTACCAAAAGATGGCATTCATCTTGCAGAAGAGAATCAAGAACTCCTGGAGTGAGGATAGTTTCAGTGTTTAGGGAATGGTGTAGAATTACTTGGATTCTTCTTCTTCTTCTTCTTCTTCTTTTTTAAAAATCTGTTATGAAAGCCTTTAATAGGGAACCAAATAACAGTATTGGAAAAGGATGAAATATAAAAAATGTCATGGTTTCTCATTTATTGATACTCTCAGGAATGAAATTCCTTTTTCTTATTTATATTAAAAACATTAGTTTTAACTATGAATTAACTTACTATCTTTTGATAAACTCTTATACTTCTGATGAAAAGTTCTTTGTTCTGAAATTATTACATTGACTATAAACCTTTATTACTTCATTTCTTATTTGCCTTGGTTTTATTGATCACAGTTATAGAACAAAACAAAACTATGTCATCAGCTGTACAGTAGCACATGCTGTTAAAATATTCAACAGAAATAATCCAAAAGGATAATTTGTTTTTCTTTATTTAAACCAAAATTAAATGAATAATGTCAGTAAAATGACCTTCATTATTCCCCAAAATATAAATGCCCTGATGCTCCAGTAAAATATCCAGCCTTCAGTGCTCAATTCATGCCTAGATTTTATGATCTCTGAAGTATTGATTTTATCTTCAATTTCCTGAAATAATAACTTCGTATGATAATAAATCTTCATGCTCTGGACAAATCAGTCATGTGTAGCAAAATCAATTTTCTCTTTACACAGTCACTTCTTTTTGGTCCATATAGTAAAGATTTTTTTTTAAAGGAATAGGTGCCTATTTCAGACTCTAATTGTCTTTCTTTTTAATTCAATTTACATATATTAGCCCAAAGTAAAAAAAATACAGAAATATTTTACTCATTATTTTTATATAGAGAGTATAATTAGCATCTTCAAATTTGAAATATTTCATGACTAGTATTATGTTTATCTAAATTTATCATGTATTTATTATGCAGACTACCATAATAAAAAGAGATATGTGAAAACACAGCTTCTACTTAAAATATTTAACACATATAGAATTTCTTAGTGGTTTTGTTAGGTTGCTTCTTCAATTCCTGGTAGGGAATTTGACAGCAAATTCTGGGCAGTGCCAGCTTCAGAGGAAACATGGTGGGCATATTGTAGATATGTGAGTTGGTGGAATGTGAGAGGAATCTTCCAAGATATGTCTGTGTTTAACATCATGCAAGGGTAGATGAGAAGCAAAAGAGAACAGGAAAGAGGGAAAAGAGGAAAAAAAATCAAATTACAGCTTTGAAGAGTAAATGCAATATGGGAAAACTAAAACTGAGTCAGGGGATGAATGTATGGAAGATACAAGTTCAAAACAGAAACAAATAAAAACCCGCAGAATACATTGATGTGGGAGTCAGAAGAGGAAAATGTTCCAGTAAGATGTGAAGGTGAGTGAAATGTGGCTGAAAGTGGAAGTCATGTTAGGATTAAAGCATCCAGAGAGTTTGCAGAACAGGAAGGAGTTAGGGACCTTGTCAGGGGTCCTGAAGAAGGAGAAATGAAAACCAAATAGCACAATGTGAGGAAACCAAGACTACCAGCCTAGGCTCTGCTTTTAAATAGCTTGACTATGAACAGACAAGAGAACTCAAGGAAGAGCTCAAGGTTGGCTCTGTATTATTTTACTTTGCAGACAGGAGAGTTGGGCTTGAGGACAGTCTTTTAAGAATATCTTCATTTATACAGTGTTAAGAATTTCTCTTAGTAGAAAAAGTAAATTTTAGAATTTAAGTGTCTCAGGTTATAACCTCTTAAGTCTTGTTGTGGCCAGTGTGTTAGGGGAAAGGATATTCAGTTTTTCCTACCTTATCACGATTGGGAGTTCTTTTCTACAGTTTTTATTTCAACCAACAAGGAAATATTGACTATTGTATTTTACATGTTCTCACTCTAAATTTGAATCTTGATTTATCAGTCTTAGGATAAACCTCAGTAAGACAATAAATTCAACCTTTCTGCTTACAGAAATGATGAATTGGTTCTCTCTCTAATCCTATACTTCTCGTGGTCTGTGATAACGTCTCCCCTTCTCCCCTCTTTCATGATGGATATGTCTCAGAAGCTGTGCCTTCTTCAAACAGTGCAAAAATACCTTCTAAATAATATCTGCTATTATTAGATACAGTTTTGGTGGAGAGAGGTAGAACAAAGATAATTGGATCAACTCTAATCATCAAGTTTTAAAATTCAATATGATGAATTTTATACAGAAATTCTTCTTCCTCAGTAGCTGCCTGCAAGGCAAACCAAATGGCTTATTAAAACATTAATGCTGTGCTTGCAGTCAAAGTTATGTGAAACGAGATGCCCTAATGTCTCATATATTCAAATTATAGGATTCTTGTGAGGTGGCATCACATTTGATTCTTTTCATCCAAATGTCATCTATAAAGTTTTAAACACAGTGAAAAAAAATTCTTAATGATATTTTTTCTTGCTCACCTCCTGAAACTGATTATTTGCATTGCAGAGTTACTATGCCTTTACTAGTATAAAAATTTGTATTCATTGCACTTATAAAGTGAGGCTGACTCCTTTGGCACTCCTCCTACCCCACACCACTTTTCCAGTAAAAAAAAAAAAAAAAAAAAAAAAAAAAAAAAAAAAATCTTTTCTAAAGGATCAGAGACCTAATAATTTTTCAATCTTGTAAAGATTATCCACATCAGGGCAAAGAAAGAGTTATAAAGGAAAAAACTAAATATAAAAGGTCCAATCAATCAATCAATTGACTCTAGAGCACTGTAATGCCTGGATCGATCTCACTGTTTGATTTCAGCCACTGATCAAAACAGTGCCATCCAACCAAATCCAGAGCTTGACATCACTGTGTGTTTGCTAATGGTCCATTAAGGAACTTGAATTACTTCCAGGATACTTTGCTTTTGTCCCTGCTGTCCTTTCTTTTCCCTGTGGTAAGATCTTTGTCCTTCCCCAAACACTCACATGGTTACTGACATGATAGATGGGAACATTTCTACTCAAAGTTAAATTAAACTATTTTGATGTAGCTGATTTTGTTTTTCAGGAGGGAATATGATTAAGGAGGCACAGAGGTTTTTGCTTTGTTTTCTCAAAGTTCATTTTATGTTCTTAAAACCTTAATATAGAAAGGGAAATAAATTTGATTTTCTAACAAATTTCAGATTTGAGTATGAAGTAGTGCTAATCCTGTTATTGAAATGATATATGTGAATACTGTCTAAATAAGAGCAAGCATTGTCCCAGATACTCAGCAGAGCATAAAAGTTAAACGGATTTAATCCCTGCCTGGTGGTTTACAAGTTAGATGGAGAAACCAATAACATATGTGGAAATACCTGCGGCACATCACAAAGGGACAAACCAATGTGCACTGACAACACCCTGCCATGATTGGCAATGATGCTAACAGCATTCCCAGATTAGTTGCATAAGATACCGTGAGTCTCAGAGGTCAGGTTCTTGATTTGTCTGACTTAGAGTCTACATTCTGCTGAACTATATTGACCACTAGGAAGAGCAAGGAAGGTTCAAAGGTCTTCAAGTACTCACTGTGCCAGTGTTGCCAACATCCTTTGCTCTACTTGCTGTTCATTCAATTATAAACCAACATGAATGTGGTTGTGTTAGTAAGGGTTTTCCACAGAGATAGAACCAGTAGGAGATAAACACATAGATACATACATAGATTGGAGATACATGAAAGGGAGAACTTATTGTGGGAATTGGCTCAAATGATTATGGACGCTGAGAACACCTGTCTCAGGCCATCTGTAAACTGGAGAATCAGGGAGGTCAATAGCATGGTTTAGTCCAAGCATTAAAGACTCAGAACCAGGATGTCAATAATGTAACTCTTAGTCTGTGGATAAAAGCTTGAGAACCTAATGTACTGCTGGTACAAGTTCTGTCCAAAGGCCAGAGAGCATGGGGTTCTGATGTTCCAGGACAGAAAGAAGGTACCTCCACATCAGGAAGCAGGGGGAGTGTGGGGGAGAGAAAGAAAGATGATGATTGATTTGCTTGGTTTTGCTTTGATTTTTCTCTGGTCCCCAGCTCATTGGATGGTGCCCACCTATATTGATGGCAGTTCTTTTCTTCTTGGTCTATGTATCACACACCAACTCCTCAGAAAACAACTTCACAGATGTTGTGGCATTTTCTATAAAGCCCTCTCCTTTTTCATGAAAGATATGATGTTGAAAGAGTTAACTTTGACTTCTACTTGCTGCTGTTCAGTTCTTTATTCACATATATGGCCACCAGGTATCCCTATTTCAATTATTTAGATCCAGACTAACTTGGTACATTTATCTTTTCTTGAAAAGAGTAACACAAACCTTTTTCTATAAGTACTTAATTTCTAGTTAATAAGCTTTAAGAGTCTTTTTGTGATTAAAATAAATTTCTCTTACTTTTAAAGTAGATATAAATCCCTTAAAGCAAAAAAAGTCCTTCAGCCTTGCCTCCCTCTTTTCCCTGCTTCTAGATTTTATAAACAACTGCTATAAAAGAAAAACAATAGTGCTGTGGAATCCCAGACAAAGAAGGTTGACTTTTATCAGACAGCCTAAATAGTATGCAGAGAAAACAGTTTCAGTCACGTACAGGGCCTTGAAAAGGTACAAGTGACCTCAAAACCTTGAAATATATAAAATAAGAAATTTAATATGTATAAAATGTAATCTAAAAATTAAGTCATGTCTGTAATAAAATCATCAAAGAAAATGTAAACATTCTGTGCTGCCAAAAAATATGCTTAAAACCTATAACAAAGAAAAAGTAAAGAGAGAAGGTTCCACAGCCTGACTCGTGTGTTGGTGTGCTATTTTCCCCATCGCTGCTTCTCTGCCTCCGTACTTCGCTGAGCGCTCGCGTTGTACCCCCTGACTGGGGCTGGCCCCCAACACACAGACACACCTAGAAATTATGCTTTACCTGATCTCTATGTGTTTCTTAATCCAGTTAAGTTGATACCTAATATTAATCTCACAGTAGTCCTGAACCAAAATTTGAATTGTCATTCTCATCCATCTTTGAAATTCCACCAACTCTTCTTGCTATTATTTCAAATAATTCCAAACACAGAGATCTTAAAGAATAGGATATACAACTTCATAAGTCACAATTGTGCAGGATGTGAGATAATTAATTTGGAATGACTAATTTGTGCAGAGGTTATGAGGAAATCGGGAAATCAATGTACACATTGTTTATATATATATATATATATATATATATATATATTTTTTTTTTTTTTTGAATCAATGTTTGTCTTATTTATAATTTTGCCTCCCCACAGATTCATCTCATAAAGGTATAATAGTGATCTTTGAAGCCTCCCTAAAACATGCCCTTTCAATGTCAGCTCCTATTGTAACTCCATCATTTTCATGGGATCTCCTTCTCTTTTCTTCCTTTCTTTTTTAATTTTTGTATTTTTCTTGGATTAAGTGTTTCTCTAGCACAAGCTTTCACAGGCTAGAAATGGGACTTCCGTGGTTCCGAAGGCAGATAGCTATGTCTTATAATTATGAAAGCATGTACTGTACTGTATGCTGCCCACCATGAACTTTGAGTAGTACTGCTAATGTACCTTGACTTTCATATCAGTAGTATCTTAATAAGGATTTACATATGTGTAAATATGCATGTATATTCATATTTTTCCATATAATTTAATAATTTGTCCTCATTAATGAGTATGAAATATTGGCCTATTGTTTTACCAGTAAACTAGGTTCTGTGACATTTACAATTTTGACCTGTTCCTCTTGTGAGTTAATGTAACTACCTATAGTTCATTTTCCATAACATAGCTTAAAATTTTCCAGTGCACTAAATAAAAACTCACATATTCTGTTCATTGTTGTTAAAAATCACACTCCAACAGTGAAAGGATAGGTTGTGTTGTTATTCAAAAAATGTGATCATCAATTCAGTCCTGTGTTGAATATTTGAATGGAAAGGGCATTTAGTGTTTTATCTCCTATTCATGATTAGCTGGTGTATGGCCCCATTAGATTGTGGAGTAATATACTTCTTGGATTTGAGTAATTATTTGACTAACATAGTTCATCATATGGGAATAGGGTTTGTCCTTTTAATCCCAAATTGACAGCTAGGTTGTAAAACTGAGGGTTAAAATGTGCGTAAGTGTTGCCAAATCACAAAGCACCATGCCCTAGAACTTACTAAGAGGAAGAAAAGCCAGCCATTTTCAACCTGAGCCCCTACCCTCTAAAATCTATATGATGAAAATAAAAAGGATAAAGAATTGCTAAATCAGTCTTAAATTCTCATTTTAATGGGAAATGCATTGGCCCCATCCCCTTCTCCTGGTAAGGAGGAGGGTGAGAGAAAGCTGATTGTCTTCTCTTTGGACTATACAGCATGGGAGACAAGCAAATTTGGAAAGAGTCAATAACTTTTTGTTGTCGTTGTTCTAAATATTAGTGACTGTACTTAGAGTGAGAAGTACCTAATGAATTTTTGACCCTATTTTATAGATTTGGGGCAACAGGAGTGTTTCAACTGATATCTTGATACATGTTTAAAGTGGAAGACTAAAATAATAATTTTTATTTCTTTAGAGTATAGCCACAATTTTAGAATGCTGTCTACACCCTCATTCACAGGCTCTGTTTTATAACTTTGAAAATGGATTTTTGCTGACATTTAAGTAGTCTAGATTTAGAGAGTTAGGGGAACAGTACAAATACTTTGAATGTAACATTGTGAATCACTTTTTGAATATTCTGTGAATACTTGTGACATATTATTCATTGTAAATAATGTTTATTTTCACAGTAAGAAGATATTAGAGCTGAATGTGTCTGAATAACGCTGGCATGATTCAGCAATCAATCTAAAACTATGGGTGCATATGTTAAACAATACTAGCTGAAGAGTAGCAATATAGTCTATTGTCAGTATTTGGGGAACTATAATAAAGTGCCTTTAGGAATCTGAAAATAAGGGATATAGGATGGTTTTTGCCTTAAAACTGCCAGATAAATGCCTAATCAAGAAAGTGTATAGATATGAAATCATCTAACCAAGGCCAGATAGATGGTTCTGACCTTGGCAACACTGCACCATACCATGATTGCCTGTATTAGCAAATTTCTTCAAAGTGAGAAACAGAATTGTGCATTTTGTGGAAAATCCTGGAAATGTGGGAAAATGGTTATGACAGAGGCAAAAATTGATTCATTCAAATTCTGCTAAACAGAAGGCATCTTTATCACAAGACAGACACACACGTAGATTTATTTAAATATATGATAATTTAACTGGCCTTAAATATTTGATTATTTAGATGTTAAGCAATCTTTTGATCATGCGTTATTTCTAATTTATATCCTTCTATAGGAAACTTATTAATTTCAATTTTTTTAGTTTATTAAAATAAGTACTTAATTTTTGACTAGTAATAATAGGTAATTATTCTAGTAATCTACTTTCTTCAGACAAAAAATAATAGTTACTATTATTTCTTATGATAAATACATTAGTGGTTTGATTTTACTCTGATTAAAATTATATTTTAAATATGTTTTAGCGTTCTGATTTTGTCTTCCTTGGTTGAATCTGAGCCCTCCCATGTGGGAAGAGTCCTTATCTGCACAAGGACTGAGTCAGGTTGATGTGTACACAAGATCTAGGACTAGACACTGGACCAGAAAATGCTCATCAGCCAAAGAGGTTTCTAGAGAAACAGCCTAGGTACACAGCATGTCTGGCTACAAGAAATTCCTACTAGTGATACTATGACACATTGTCAGGGTTTTAAACAATCCTTTTCAGGCTACTAACAAAATTCCAACATGATATAATACTTAGAGAAAAATATTTAATCATCTCTTCAGACTCATGCATTAAAACTTTTATTTTTTTTATTCTACTTATGTGGTTATTGTTAAAGAATGCATACATATATACATACACAAACATATATATATATATATATATATATATATATTTTCATACATATATGCACACACATACCCACAGACCCACACGTATTTATTTCATACTCCAGAAACACTTAGACTCCTTTTTTGGCATATCCAAATTATCAGCATCACTACTCTTTGCTTAATAAAATAAGGAGTACTCGCACACAATAGCTGTGATGCCATAACAGGTGATCTGGTAACCAAGATGGCACTAAGGTATTTGAGAGAGAGGGACAGGGACTATAGTTACACAACTATCATTATAATGAATCTGTTTTGTTATGATATTTTAATCTCTTATTTTACTTAATTTATAAATTAAGCATCATCATAGTTATGTATGTAGAGGAAACAATGTCATAGAATATAGTTTCAGTTCTGCAGTTTCAAGCATCCACTTGGGGGACAGAGAATATACTTTCTACAGATAATGGGGGAAGATGGTATACATACATTTCATTCACACATAGTCAAGTATGCTTTTTGGTTGCATATTTTATGCTTTATTTAAAAAGATCTGCTGTCCCACAATGAGTAATACAATACTTTTATAATTTTTTATAATATTTTAGCTTCTTATTTTTTATGGTTAAATCTTTTAGCTCATCCCTAACTAATAAGATGCTTTGACTTAAGATACAAAATTTGTTTTCTTGTAATACATACATTTTGCTTAGGAAATATGTGAGCTTTGGTGATGATATTAAGATGGACATTCCTTTCTGCATATTGGTATAGCTTTGAGAGCACAACTATAGCATATCCTCAAGAAATAAGCTTATTATGTAAGTAAGCCTACTTAGATTATTGGCCCTCAAGTTGGAGGGTGTGTGGTAGATATTTTATGGCATAATACAGTGCAGTAGGTAAAATGACAAGCTTTTTTTGTGGTTCTGCTATATTACCATATCCATATCTGTTTGCTGATATGTTGCTGCTTTCCAGTTAACGAGATCTCAGGATGTCTATGAACATTTTGGCTTGTCAATCATGAACCCAAAATTTGGGTTGCTATACTATATTGGGTTTTGATTATTACCAATTTCATAAAATATATAGATGGGTTCAAAGGGAACTTTTTTTCAGTGACTTAAGAATGGCCCTTAAGGGGCTGGGGTTGTGGCTTGGCAGTAGAGTGTTCGCTTAGCAAGTGTGCTGCCCGGGTTTGACCCTCAGCACCACATAAAAATAAAAGTCAATGTGTACAACTAAAATGAATAAACAAATATTTAAAAAACAAAATTTAAAAATTTAAAAAAATAGAATGGCCCTTAAGAACATTTCCTGTTTATAGGTAAGCATAGCATGTAAGCCATTACCTAACTGAATTAATTCTACTGATGCTATTATAATTCCTAAGCATTGAAGTAGATATTTCAATGAAAGGACTACCCAATTCATAATTATTTGATTAAATTTGGAAGACATGGAGTGATGACTACTTGGGTTGAAATCAATATGGTGTTGATTATTTTAATTGTGGTAAAGTAGGTTGAGGGCTAGAGTGGGGAGGAAATAAAGAAATTGGTAAATATGAATGGAAATCTCAAAGGCTACTTTCCTTGAGTGAAAACTCTCCACATAAGTCATCTGGGAGTTCTGTGTTTACATATTAAATATATCTGTGGACTGGTGATGAATTTTTACCAGATCTTAGTAAAATAAATATTTACATGTGTGCTAATCTGCCAGTTATCCAATGTTGTGAGAGGAGGTCGTTTTTCCATATTAAAATATCATTTACTTTACAAAAGCATAATAATAATTTTTGTTGCTCAACAAGTTTTAATTCATTTATGTGGAAAATTTTTTCTGCCTTACTTTTTAATTAAATTTGTTTTGAGGAGTGTGTAAATATGGGTGTGTGTTTTTAATTTGTGAAATACAAACCTTAGAAACCCATTATTTTGAAAGTATTATGTTGGATTGTACATCAATATTGACTACATTTTGAAGATGTTAAGAGCAAGGTAGGTACCTAGCAAAATTAACAATTCGTTTTTAATTTTGACTGGCATACATAGCACCTCAGGGTTACTTTAGTTACTTTAAAGGATAAATTGAGATTGAAGTAGCTTTAGCTAAGAAATCCTAGCTGCTAGTTATTCTGAGGAAGCTAGGCTTAACCAAAATGCCAAATGCTATCTTTAGTTCCTAGTGCTCAGTGGAATCTGATCTGAACTTGCTAAAAGCACACAAGATTGACATAGCCATCATCAGGAATCTTGGAAAAGATTGAAGTACCTGGAAGGGCCTTAGATCTTGATCGAATTTTGCCAGGGCTGAGAAACTACCTGGGAGACACAAAGGCATCAGTTCAGTTAAGAATACGGTAGTCTATTAGAGAGCATAATTGAGCATAACTGGAAGGAGTTGCAAGGAAATAACTCAGGTACTTGTCATTCCTGTTTCAGTTCATTTCTCTAACAAAGTTGATATAGCAAAAGGAATTCTTTTGCACTATAATAAACATGAGTTAAATGTTAACATTTATAACTAACAGGTAGTATATCTACATAGTAAACTGAAAGAAACATAATAGTAATTTTAAATTAATTCTCAGAAGTTAGTTCGGTTTTTGTAAATTGTGTCATTTTTAATCACAATTACATGTAAGCATTAAAATATAAATTTTACTTAGTTTTTTCAAATCATAGAAGAATAGCAATTATACCTATATTGTTGTTTTTAAAGGCATACACTTAAAGATATATTATTATTGAGAGAATTTCAAAGTGAATTAAATCAAAGTGAATTAAATTTCATGGTAAATACTAAAAATGCTTATTTCCAGTAATTTAACAACTTGGTTCTTTAAAATCCTGACCATACACACAGGTATTTTTACATATTCAGTCATACTTAATTATTTACAAATATGTTTATTTTGGGGCCCATATCCTCTACTAAACTATTTCCAATTTTGGCAAAACTATACAAGAGGATGAATCCATGTTATTTCAACTTGTAAAGTTTAGCTAAGCCAATGTAAAACAGTGAATAATACAAAGAAACATTTTACAGATGAAGTGTATTTATAAAATATATACATTGTGTGTTTGTTTATTTATTCTTTTTTAAAAGTATAAGAAGATTGGAGCTGAATTTTGAGTGTTCATCAAGTAATTTCAAAGCACTTCTTTAGCTGCAATCAAAGTTATGTAGTAAACTCAAGAACCCTGGCCTTTCACTAGGTTGGTAGTCAAATGTTATTTTTTTTTTTCCTAATTCATTAGTAATTTTTTTAAAAAATCTAATTTTATTCTTTACAACATTTAATGTATATTTTTACTTATGATAGGCTGCATTCATGTCCAGATTTGCTACCTGACTTTGAATAATAAAACTGAAGACTGTGTGTGGGTTAGTGGTAGAGTACTTGCCTTGTATGTATAAGGCTCTGGAGTTCATTCTCAGCTCTACAAAACAATTAAATGGATAAAAATACTCACTAGAAGGAAACAAACAAACAAGAAAACCTGTGTTTTTGTTAGTCATCTTTCCATCTCCAAAACAAAATATGTGAGAAATTCAGCTTAAAAAGAAAAAAAGATTTATTTTGGCTAATGGTTTTAGAGGTCTCAGTTCATAGTCACTTGCTCTATTGCATTCAGGCCTGTGGTGAGGCAAACATCATGGTATAAGGGTGTGGTGTAGGAAAGCTGCCCATCTCATGACAGCCAGGAAGGACGGAGAGGGAGAGGAGAGAGATTGAGTACAAAATATACCCTTTCAGGACATACCCCAAATAACCCACTTTGTCCATCAATGCCCAACTCCTACAGTTCCCAACACCTCCCAACAGCCCATTTAGCTGTGGTCAAAGCCCTCATTATCCAATCACCTCCCCAAGATCCCAACTCTGGACACTGTTGTCTTGGGGTCCAAGACTTCAACATATGAGCTTCTTTGGGACATTTTAGGTCCAAACCATAATACATATGTCAAATAAATTTATTACTTTAAGATTACAATCCAATCCAATATTATTTACTGTTGCAGTGGAAGAGATACCTACAATAAAAATTAAATCATATATTTGCTCTTATCCTTGTATATATATACTCATTGAATTTGGTTATTTTTTCTCCTCCTATTATTTTCTCCTTTGGATTATGTAACACAGTGATAATTTCACAAAATAAGCTAGAGCATTTTTTGCAGGGACTTCCAAATTTTATTTCTTACAAATAAATTGGAGTAAGTTTGAAATTTTTTGTATCTTGAATATTTGTCAGCACTGACCTGAGAAACCACCTGGGCTTATTTTTTTTCTTAGTTGGGGGTCGGGAGGGAGGATATGAGGATATATATATATATATATATATATATATATATATATATATATATACACACACACATATATATAATATATTTAACTAAAGTTTTAATATTGCTCATATTCATGACATATAAATTCAGTTTTCCCATTTCTTCATTATTCAGTATAAGTTAGTTGTATTTTCTAACAAATCTGTTAGTTGTCAAATTTAGTGGAATGCAATCTAGAATTTATACACTTTAATCCCACATCTATAATTTGGATCTTTTTATCCTAATATTTCTGATTTTTACTATTTCTCCTTTTCTCTTGAACAATCTTGCCCAAAGATTTTTCATTAAATTTGTTAGTGTATTTAGATAAACAGTATTTTGCTAGTTTAATATTTTTATTTTATGTTATTTTCTTTTTCTTTAATTTCTGCTCTTAAGCATTCTTTGGTTAATATTATGCTTAATTTTTGTTTTAAATTTAATTTGAAAGCTTAAAGTTTTTAATTTTCAAGATTTGTCCTAACAACACAAATATACATTTGTGTGTGGGGGCGGGGGGGAGTACTGGGATTGAATTCACGACCTGTAGCATATTAGAGCTCAGTGGCAGAATACTTACCTATCTCCAGCACACTGGGATGATATATTTTAAAATAAGTAAAATTGTGTCATATTCTACAAGTTTGGATATTTATTTTCATGAAAATTTATTGAATGTTTCATTTTCTTCTTGGCTTATTTTTTGAAGCATAAGATATTCACATTGCTTTTTCTAATATCTATTCTATTTTTTTAAAAAAAAAAAAATTTTCATTAAGAACAAAAATTAGGTCATGTAGGGTTCAATATTTGGATACTTATTTGGTCCATTTGTGGGCTACTGTTATTCACATGAACTAGAAAATCATATGTATTCTATAATTAGTGAGTTTATAATATATGTTCATTAAATTATGCTTCATATTCATGTTGTCTAAATATCATGTAGACTTACTGGATATTTTTCAACAGATTTGCCAATTATTGAATTATAGGTAGAAAATCTTGAATTATGATGGGGGGAATTTATACATTTTTCCCTACAGTTAGGCTGATTTTTGCTTATCATGTTTAAATCTAGCTACGTTAAAGTTTGGGATTATTATATTCTCTTAGTAAACAGCCCCTTTAATCACATGGAACCTCTCTTCTTTATTTTAGTAATATGTAATTGCTTTAATTTTTGTCTGATATTAATGAAGCAATTAAGCTTTCTTTCTACATATTTTTCCCCTGTTTTCTAGCATTCTTCTTCAGCACTTGGTGTGTTTGTGATTTAGAAGAGCCTCTTGTGTATGTATTTTGCTGGCTTTATATTTTATTCATCCTAATAGTCTTTGTTTTTTAACTAGAAAGTTCATTTTATTTACAATTATTGGAGTTACCAATATGTTGACAGTAATTTTTTTCTAGTTTAATTTGTCATATATTTTGAATTGATTGGAATTTTGTTTTACTTATTCCATTTTTTTTCTATTGACTGTATGTAGCCTTTAGAATTTTATCTGCATACTTCACCTAAAAAGTTTCTGAATTTGATCAGTACTTTTGCCCTTACCCCATATAATTCAAGGATCTTTGAACACTACACCCACTGTTATGTTTTAGTAACTTTTAATAAGATGTAAACATCTCCTTTTAGAAAATAAAACCAGCATGTTTTACATGATCGTTTCTTCTTGTATCTTCCATGTTTCTAATCTGCTTTCATTATAACTTCCTTTAATTATAATATGATTTTTAGAAAATTTGTCCATTTTTGCATCTATAATATTGTCCTTTTTATTTTCCTTTTGTTTTTCCTCTTTATGCACTCCTTTTTCCAGATTAACAATTCCAGATTAAGAGTTTTTGTATTTGTTAGTGCTGTAAAGTAATTATTCCCTGTTTGGGACTTTGGTGTTCTTGCTTAGGAGACACATGCCAGCCTAGCTGTTGTTTCTTTGTCAATAACATATTACTTTTTCAGATGCATTTAGGCATTGTTCTTATTTTTCTTTTACTATATGTATTTTAATTTCACCTTGATGTGTATTTAAGTTTCTTGAATTTAACAATTTATATCATTTTAAAGAAATTTCTTGCAACATTATCACTTAATATATGGTTTCATACTCATTCTGTATATTTCTTCTAAAACTGTAGGATGTTCCCTATCCTTGGTTTCCTATCCTTAATATTTCTCTACTCCTTATTTCTTTGGGATTCAGTCTGGATACTCTCTTCAGCTCTATCGTCTGCTTTGCTAATTCTTCATCTATGGCTAGTCTGCTTTTTAAATCACTCATTTAATTATGACTTTTAATTATTCTACTTTTTCATTTTCCAGAACTTTACTTTATTCTTGGCTAAATAATATTGATCATTTTATGTTTCTTTCATTCCTCATACGCATGTTCAATTCAGGCACATAAAGTATATTTTTAGTATAAATTTATTAATCGCACACACAAAAATATGTATATTGCATGATATTCCCAGTATCTAAAATTTGCACAAATGTTATGCTTTCTGTTGTTTCTTGTGGTTTTTATATGGCAGTACACTGTTCCATTTTCTGTTTGGTGACTTTTGATTATAATTATATATTCTTTAGAAATTTATCTGTAATACATATTACAAAATTTGTTTTCCCAGAAAGGATATGCTTTTAAAGCACTAATAATTTAGGACATTTAATGGATTTACTTGTAATTCAATTTCAGGAAAATGCTGATAGTGAGAACTTGACAAGCACATCAATGAATGGGCCTATTGAATTTAATATTTTAGGGATTTGATTTTTTCTTTTCCATCCAGTGTAAGGATAAAGAAAAACATGTATTTTCCATATGCTTTGTTACTATGGATTTTTGATTGTTCACCTCTGTTTTAAAAGATGAAAGTTATTAGATATATTTAACAAGTGGGATGGTATGAACATTTTTCCAGTTAGACTACATGTTGGCCATAGCAATTGGCAGAACTCCATCAGTGTATACTACTTTAGCATCATCATTTCAATGATAAATACTCAGGAAATTAGGAATGAAATCCTCTGGGGTTCCATTTATCCACAGAGGTCTCTTAAAGCTTCTGCCTAGGAGGAACCACATGTTCTGAATCCTTTTTCTATATCTGGTGTACCTTCAAAAGGAGGCTTGAATTTCCACAGGTTGGCAGATATTCAATTAATGAATGCCAGATTCTATGGTTTCTCACCACTAGATGAATACTTCTCAATTCCAGATGCTGGTCTTTAAACTTCTCCTTGTTTTAGTTCAAACTCTGCAATACACTTTTAAAAGTTAAAAAAAAAAAAAGTTATCAAGAAAGGGTAATTGTTTTGGAGTGAAATATTTGTTTAAGCCATTATTTTTTAAATTAATATAAATAAATGTGTATTCTACTGGATGCACAATTCTGTACTAATAGCATGTTACTCACATTTCTCTTTACTGTGTTTTCATTGACTGGTAGGTACTCTGAGGTTCATGATTCCTTTGGTAAAATGTTTCACAATTTTAATAGCTAAAGTGCAATAGTGATTCTGTAATTGCCCTTTCCCTACATTTTCTTACAATTAAAGAGAGGAAAATTTGGAGTGCCAAAATCTTTACACAGAATGAATTACCAATTTTACCTTATAGAGTATGAAATAAGAGTCATTTTTATTGCATCCCTTGCAGCATGATGGAAGAGACATTTTGCTATTCTTCCAGTTATAGTAGAAGGGCAAACGACCTCCCTCTTTTGGAATGAATAAAGAAAATTGCTATTAGAATTTGCCAGAAGCCACTTAGGAACAAATAGATAATTTTTATAACTATTAGTTTTGTGATATTTTGAAACTTACACACTCTAAACATTTTAACTTTTATAATTTGTTATTCTATTATGGGAAGACATAATTTTTATACTCATAAGGTAAATGTGTATTATATAATGTTCTTTCACCATATTTACAAATTTCAAAAAGTAGAATTCAAAGCAGAGTCTATTTTTAGGATTAAGGTAATAATGATGATTTCATTTCAATGATAAATACTCAAGAACAACTTAACACATTTGATATGTAAGATTTGTGTCTGTTGAAGTCAGCTTTTTTGCCAGTGTGACTAAAAGACCCAACAAGAACAATTTTAGAGGAGAAAAGTGTTTTTGGCACTCACTATTTCAGAGGTTTCAGTCCACAGAGAGCCAGAGAGCCAACTCCATTGCTTTGTGCCAGAGATGAGGTACTACATAATAATGGAAGGGCATGGAGAAGGAAAGCTGCTCAGAATATGACAATCAGCAGAGAAAGAGAGAAATGTGTGTGCATTTACACACTCTGCTCACCAGGGACAAAATATAAATCCCAAATGCTCATCCCCCAGTGACCCACCTCCTCAGCCACACTCTACCTGCCTACAGTTATAGCTCAGTTAATCCATCCATGGATTAATAATCCACCAATTATGTTAAAACTCACATAACCCAATCATATCACCTCTGAAAATTCTTGCATTGTTTATCAAATGATCTCTTGGATGACACCTAATATCTAAATCATAATACTACTCCTTAACCATCTGATATAGGGCTCATCTTTAACATTGTACAAGCTATGCCTTTAAGAAGACACTGTTAATTTTTCTTAGTGGTTGGTCAGAATGTTTCAGATGGAGTCACAGTGTTTTGACTCTAAAACAAAAGTGAATAAATAACAAGCAATGTAAAATTGTTTATTTAAAAAAAGTGAAGTAGGACTTTTGGTGATCATTTGCTAAAGAATTTCCATGAAATATTCACATAATCAAAGCAATTTTTAAGAACTTTTGAAAACAGCCTTAATGTGAGAAGAAAGAATGTCAGATGTGTTAAGTTTATGCTCTTCCATAATTCACATATATAACAAAGAGTATTGAATATTTTCAGTGCATTATCTGAAAATGATCTAAATGGTTTTACAGGTCACTTTGAAAGATGAGATCCTAATGAGATTTCTTGTGAACTTATATCAGGTTCCTAAAAAATTAAGATATGCCATGGGTTGTTTTGTTGTTGATCTTGGTTTTAGCAGTGGCACCAATGAAAGGATTGAAAGTATGTATAACTTGGTTACTAGAACCATTACAAAATATGCCCAAAGTGCAAAATGAATATATTTCTGGAATACTGCATACTACTCATTATTTGTTATTTAAATAGAAATAATAAAGAAGAAATATAGTAGATAGAAACTATTGAATTTTAGCCACAAATATTGTAAAATGACTAGAAATTTATGTCACTAGAAAGGTAAAAATAACTATAAATAAATAAAATGAATCTGTCTTCAGTAGAATAATTCAGGTTAAAAGGTCCATGCATAATATGTGATGAAGAATCCTTCAAGGAAATTAGTAAAAATTAATGTGAAATGGCAAAAAAGTTCATGCAGTCAGTATCTTTAAGACAGATACCTGAAAACCCTATAATAGAAATTGGATCTGAGAAAAGTAAGCAAAAGTTTTATTCAACCAATCATTTATTCATAAATGATTTCCAGATTAATAAATAACAGATCTTGGTTTTCTAAATGTCTGTTAGAACTTTAAAACTGCCTCCCTCTCATACTTCAGAAATTATAGGATTTATCCCTGATACCAGGAAATAGTACTAAAATTCAAGTTTAAAGCAGTGAGGAAAGTAATTAACTTAAAAAATTCAATAATTTGGTTCCTGGCCATAATTATTTGTTAAATGACAGTCATCAACTTTAAGTCATATCCTGTGCTTGGCATTCTGTTGAAATGATGATTAGGGACTTCTTCTGCCAAATCCCATATCCTCATAAAATTAAAGTACTGTTACCGGACACTGAAGATATTAATTAACCATGAAAACCTGAGTTCAATCCCTCAGAGTCAGCTGTGGATGTCATCCATGGCTTGTTTCTCCTCATACCAACAAATCTTATACAAGGTGATCTGAACTATGGATTCAATGAATAATGGGGTTTGGCTAGGTACTTTTATTCTTTAGAAAGCTAAGAATGGTTTAACAAAATAATTTTGTTTGGATTCAATTCATTCTCCTATGAGATCCATAGTCCTATAATAAATTTGTTGGGCTGCCTCAGCATCAGATTCAGTAATGTATATAATGCATTTATTTTCCAGGCATTGTGTAAGGTACATCCATAGCAATGTATCTGGATAAGAATCTAAGTTTGACACTTACATTTTCATAACATAATCACAATTCTAATATCTAAAGTGTATGCCTCTCACTGAACCGCTGAACAGAGTATTCATACCAGGGCACATTTAAGAATGCAATCAGGAGTCTAATATATATTAATCAATTAGATTATATTAGATTTTCTCATTGAAGGTAGACATATTTATGAGAACAACAGGCATTTGATAATTGAAGAAATTTAATATTTGGAGATGGAATAATGGGCATGTTAGCTGTGTATTTCTCTATAATAAAAGAAACAAGTTTTGTCTCTATATTAAATTAGATTTACAGGAAGAAAAATGTGTAAGCTAACTGGTTAGGTCCCTCCTGTGGAAGTATCTTTAAAGATATTATGCCTTTAGAATTCATAGTGATTCTATATTGTAAAGTAGCAATTTGTATAACAATTATTTTCTTAGCTATGGTGTATTTTTTTGTTTTTGTTTTTTTACTTTTTTGCCAGTGAGGACACAATATGTTTTCCCATAAGTTAAATTTACTAAAATGAAAACAGTTTAAAACATTAAGTTTTCATCTTCTACCTTAATTATCAGCACAGTTAAAGCCAAATTTAGAGGCAAAATTGTGATAATAAGCAAATACCTTTTGTCTGGTAATATATAATTCCTCTATTTTCATCAGATAGTTTCTGTTTTATTTTATTTTAATCTCCTTTTATGGTACTTTTAACCTCCATATAAATATTCAATTAGTTTAAAGATCTGTAGGAAATAAAGAGTTATTACGTTTTTCTCATTGAACGTAGACATTTTCATGAGAACAACAAGCTAGAATATATGAGGTTGAGACTGAATTAGAAATTGCAAGACATATGATCATCAGAATTATAAGTGACAATAATCAGTTTTGAATATTTGATGTGGTCAGTTTTCATTCCTGAGTGATGTCATTGATGTTAATTTCCTTATTACTCAGAGAAAATCCTGGCAAGAGATAAATTTATCTGAAACATGGCTTTCACAAATATTTTCACACAGCATGGATGGCAGTGTGACAAGATGGCCAGGAGGGACTGGGACCTGAAACTGCATAAAGGCAGAGACATCTGGCAGATGCTGGTCAAGCAGTCAAGTTCCTGCCTGTCAGCTGAGGCCAGAAGGAAGGAGTTGATTATGACTGGACATTAGTCAATAATATTCAGGTTCCTGGGATGTTCAAAACTGATCAAATGTGGTGCTAATGAGGATGGCTGAACTCCATGGCAGCTGTCTCACTCCATTATGTTTTGTTTGGGGAAATCCTGGTATTATATGTATTGTTGACAGAAAGAACCTTGAGTCAGAGTAGGATTTAACCCTTCATTGAATCAAAAACTATGCTAAATTATTTTGCTTTTAAATCAAATGTGTGTGTTCATTTTCTTGATATTGTAATGTATTACAAAAATGATTGTAAAACAACTATTTCAGTAATATCCTCAATTTTTTCCCCTTACTCTGCCTTCTTCCTCCTGTCTCTCTGCCACCCTTCTTGTGCTTCCTTCTTTCTTCCCTCTCTTCTTTCCTCCTAGTCCTCCTCTTTTTTTTCTCCTCTTCCTCTTCTTCCTCCTCATCTTCTCTCTTCTTTATACTCTCTCCATTATGTTTTGTATCCTGTAAGCAAAAAGTACTCTTGAGTGTTTCTTTTTTAAGAATTAGATTCTTTTCATAGCATATGTTTAAATTAAGTTTGTTATCAAAAATACATTGATTTGGTAAGACCATCTTTAATGTGTGTATATAGAACTGTGAAACTCTCTTAAGTTTCAGCAATCACTTGGATGCTCACTTCCCCCTCAAAATAAAAGTATCAACTGAGTTCAGCCAGTAATTCTATTAGATCAAGATAATGAAACACAATATCTTTCCAACATTTATTTAGCATTACGAGAAGAAACAGTGCATTCAAGATGTTCAGGTCATAGTTGTACATGCTCCACTAAGGTTTTCATAGGAATGATGCCTTCCTTGATCTAAGAAACCTTTTTTTTCTTCAAATTTATTTTTTATTCTAAGTTGTTAGAAATGACAGCAGAATGTATTACATTTCATATTAGTCAAAGATTAAGAGTTTTGATCTTAATGGTTTTATATATACTTACATTATCAATATAATTTCATAATCTGGAATAGATATATCAATTTGTAGTAGTGAAAAAATAACCCAAATCCTTCCTTATGGACTTTCATTGTCTTATGTGCTTATTTTATTAAAAAAATTATATGACATTTGAATAATAAATAGATTAAAAAATCATATATATGTTATCTAAAAGACTCTTAATCTCTCTGTGAAAATTGAAATGTTTTCATTGAAATCAAAGTTTGAATTTAATGACTAAGATGTTCATCTGAGTGATTGTACTATACATTAATCCTGATTTATCACTCTCCTTTTGTGAATTCATTTACATTCTTCACATAATTAACTTTAAGACCCATTGAGATAATCTGCACTTCAGTTATCTGCTTGCAGATCTGACCATTGCTGTTTAACAGTATAAAAACATCTTCTTTGCTCTGTTGTAATTATCCCATCCATAAATGTGTCCAGAATAGGTATAACTCCTTTGATATCCCCTGTTATTGAACCTGGCATTTCTTCTCTGGTGCTTACAGAAAAGAAGAGCCAAAGAGCTGATTTTTTTAAACTACTTTCCCTGGGTTCACATGGAAAAGCTAAGGCAAACCAAACCCTGGAAAAATAGAAGCATTATAATAGAAGCACTCAAATTTTTCCATCTGATCCTGGAATACTGAGTTTCTTTAAGGACTTCTCATCTTTTCAAAACACTTTAGGCAAACTGTCAGTCCCAGCAATTTATTCTCATCTATTCCCAGACATGGATTTTCTTGAGATGGAATAGTTAGCCTTTGAGAATTAAATTTTTATAAATTATTCTTCCTACTATGTTACTTTTTAAAAACTTTGACTTGGTACATGAAAATAAAGGATCAAATTCTGCAATTGTCTTTCCCTTTGACTGGAATTGACATGTGAGTATAAAAAAAGTTAAAGATGCTAAAAATTAATACAATATAAAATGCCATACAACTACAATAGTGTTCTGTTCAAAAGAGTTTTGCCTTCAAAAGTGACATATAAGCCGGCGCGGTGGCGCACGCCTGTAATCCCAGCACAGGCTGAGGCAGGAGGATCGCGAGTTCAAAGCCAGCCTCAGCAATGGCGAGGCACTTAGCAACTCAGTGAGACCCTGTCTCAAATAAAATACAAAAATGGGCTGGGGATGTTGGTTGCCCCTGAGTTCAATCCCCGGTAACCACAAAAAAAAAAAAAAAAAAAAAAAAAAAAAAAGACATATAGGCTATATTAAAACTGTGAGTGTATACATATGTGTTGAAAAAGAAAACCAACTTTAAATGATATAGTAAATTTCTTAAATTTGTATAACATATGAGAATATACTTATAATAAACAATACAATAATAATAATAATATATATAACAAATTCAGATTTTAACATTTTGGGTAGGTTTAACCTTTAATTCAATTTACTTTAATGAAAAAGAGTTGAGAAACCTATTCCACTTAATTACCACCTTTCTGAAGTTCATATATTTGGAAAATAAATGTTAAAGAAAGGTTGTCACTAACAACTGCATGTTCAATATAGGCAGTATTTTTTTCTGTGTTTAAAGAATCTAAAAATGAATAAATCTTATTTTATGTAATTTGGCAGTCATACTTTCTTAGGTACTTAGTCTTGATTATTTGAATAGTCTTCCTTAAAGAACACTGTGCTATACAAATCTCCTTAATGGATTTTAACAATACTTTTATTTTTTTTCCCCAATATCCTTAAAGCTTGAGATGCCTTAATTGCTAGGGTCAGAGAGAAAAAACTCCTCTACCCTCTTGAGTTTTGTACCTGTATGCCTGTAAATTAAACAGACAATAGATAGGAGAAAAAACGATGTTTACATTTATATAAAAGATATCTAAGAAGGGGCTAGCTTATTGACATAAAGTTGGAGGTTTAACATTTACTATACTCTAGCAGTTACAGTTGATTTTCATTTTTAGTACATATGTATATACATGCACACAGTTTTAATACAGCCTATATATCACTTTTGAAGACAAAATTCTCTTTTAAACAGGGGAACATGAAGAGGTAGAAATCAGTCTATGGGGAGAACTTATGAATTTATTTAAGAAGGACTAAATTTGTTTTCAGAGCCAACAATTCATAAGAAGGTTTGTGAAGATGCTTGCTTGTGCAGGTCTGAGAGGACTTAGTGTCCTCTTCATGGCACTGGAACTCCTCTAGGGAGAGGAGTTTTGGTAGATTTACCTTTGATCTTTCTCCTGGGAATAATTTATGAGAATCTCATTTTCAGAAGCTGTTGCTTTTTGTTAGATAAAAATAGGAAAGCTCTGAGAAGGCTTGTTTTTTGAATCTGTACCACCTTAAATGTCTTCAGCTTAAAATGATCTTTGGATCAACCCTGGGGTTCAAAGAAGGTCCCTATACTCAAGACTCTCTAATTCCATTTTAGCTGCACTTGTAGCAAAAATCTTACTGATGAATATAGAATAAAATTTGAAATCATGAATTAAAAAAAAAAAACTAAGCATATGGCAGAGACTGAGCTTTTGATTAAACAGCCACAATTGTTCTCTTGTGACATAATTTTCCATGCAACTTTGTTTCCAATGGATTTGAAATTTTTCCTTGCATTTGAACTCTTTCCCACATACAGTGAAGTAAAGAAAGAAGTAATTTTTAATAAATTGAACAGATAGGGGTACAATTAATATAAGACTGGGAATTTTGTCTAGCATCAAAAAAGAAATAACTTCTTTTTTTCAGTTTATAACCTGCCATTTCAAAACTATAGAAAAATTCCATGTGTAAAACACTGTGGAAACAATTTTTGTTTATTTAACTGCTATCATATCTACATTTAGTCTCTACACATTCAACTTCTGTTATCTATATGTTTTTAGGAAAATATCCAGTAAGATTTGTCTCTTTCTCTCTGAATATTGAGGAAGCTAATTTCACACATTTTTTTTAGTAAAAATATACGGAATGAAGAAATGTTAATGTGTATTAAAAATGACACAGTAGATAACAGCAGCCATTCCACCAAGACAAGCCAAAATAAAAGAATATGTAGACTAAGGTCTTGTAGAAATAGATACGATTTTGCCTGAAAAAAAAAAGTAATGGCTTTAAGCAAACCAATGTTCTCAAGTTATCAATTTTAACTTTAATTTTAGCTTTCTTTTTCCTGTCAAAAATTACCTTTCAATCACATACAACTTTTAAAATTCCAGTTGGGAAAAACCTGTATATTTCTTTTTTAAAGGTGTAAAAACAAAGATATAGATAAATATGCAGAAGTGGAACTTGTGATAATGAGATTAATGCAAAGAGTGTTTGAAACTGGTGAGGATGCCTCACTGTGGTTGTTTAAAATACATAAACATGTGTGCAAGGAAACTTCACCTAAGAAATATTCCTAGGCTTCCCTGCCTCTTGGCAATTGAGCCTTTTATTTGTTTCCTGTATGGTACATTTTGTTTCTTGTTCTCTGTATTTAAGGAATACATATTGCTTTTGAATTATTTTATCTTGAGTCAAGCAGTCCATGGTTCAGCTAGGACAGACTGCCCCTCCAGACTCAGGAACTTTTACTGTAAGCCTCAGGGAGACATGTTATTCAGGCTGTTTGAGTTCTAGGTAGCTGAGGTAAGAGAAATTCTGCCTTGCACTATTCTTCCATCCTTTATCTTGAATATATGCAATATTCTTCCATCTTTTATCTTGAATATATGCAAAAAGTTATGCTTTAGAAGATTAGAGTCATATATTGTTTTATGTCCCTAGATCTATAAAATACCATCAAACTATCCCATGTATAAATCATGGTATCCATAGGTTCTGAAGACAAGGTTCTAAACATCTTATTTTGGGGAATCTCAAATATAAATTAGGAATATGTAATTTATATTCACTTGGATCACTATATTCTCAAATTACACTCATTTAGTGAAAATTTTTGTTCTGAGAACACAGTTGATGGTACAAGTTGTGATGTTTTAAGTTAGAAGGCCTGGTTGCTGAATGCCTATCTTGATTTAATTTTTCTGAATGAAATATGTTTGAGGCATGGAAAGTCCAGTAACAATTTCTTTTGTGAGCAGCGCTTTTGCACTTGGCATTTCTCTAACTGCTAATGCTTCATTTCTTACACACCTGATCTCCCAGGGTCCAAGGCTGCTGAAGGGATATTTAAATAAGCAGCCAAAGTAGGGATTAAGTACCACTTCACTTGGCTTCAAGTTTCATCAACATCTTGGTAGTAAGGAAACTAAAACTAAGGGGATACAGATGAATAAAAAGAGATTTGAGTGCTCTTGGACCATCAGGAATTTCATTGTTCCTAAGCATTATATGACATATATTTCCTTGGATTACTATTGCTTAAGATGTGAAAAAGCATGCAATTTATTTAATGTCATTTTGTTTTCTAACCTAATCTTTTAGATGTTCAGCATATCCCTTACATTTTCATTAATTGAAAAAAAAAAATGAAGTCATACAAAAAGTCATTTAGTAAATTGTTACAAGATCTAGGGAAAGAAGAATACAAAGCCATCATCACAGTGGTTGTTCAATTTGTTGAATATTGCTAATATTTCATCCATAAAATGATGTTAGAGACTTGGGCAATTTTTTGGAAGCAAATTATGGCCAAAACATTTATACTTCAAACATGCCAATGGCAGGTTGCAGCTGTTTATATAGGAGGGCAAATGTCCAGTGGACACTTTATTTTTCTTTCATATATGAGGATTGGGACAAGCACAGATATTAACATTAACTTTATAATAATGCCTGGTATCAATTGAATATTTATTTATTAAGCATTTATATTATACATGTATTTATTGTGCTGTTTATACTTCATCTTTACAACACTTTCTTAGGTAGTGTCACTGTTCTCCCCACTTTGGAATGGAGAACTTGCCTAAGATCACACAGATTTTTAGTCAAGAACGAACACTTAATTCATGCACATCTGACTTCAGAGTTAATAACTGCCCACTACACTGTTCAGGAGGACTTCTGCCTCTTCACAGATTATCAGAGGTCCAAAAGAGAGGTTCTTGAAATTTGAATGCAGGCACATTGTTGGGGAGTCCTCTTGAGAAATGTCTTTATGGAATGGAAAAAAACAAAAAACTGAATTGGACAGGTTCCTTACCCAGTCCAATGGAAGCTCTGGAGCTGGGGTGCCCTTTCAGGATTGATTTGAATTACGGTAAAGGAGCTGGACCTCTTTACCTGACACCAACAGCAATTGGATGAGGGCCATTCTGGCAAAAACAGTAATTGAATATGGGTTTTCCTGGCATGACCTGGGGTAGAGCAAGTCGGGCCAGTATCTCAATAATGTGAACCTTTACTGCAAACATCCTAGGATAAACTCTCAACTACTGACACTAGATTGAGTTAAAGACTACAGTTAGGCACAAGATAAGTATCCTAATGATAGCTAACTGTACCACAGTTCACTATGTAAGTTTTTAAACTGTGCAACTCTGCTTCTTTTCACCTTTCTTGTTCTATATTCCAAGGGAAGGTCCATAATGATCTCAGAGCTCCTGCCTCTTCATCTATCTTTATTTAGTCTATACAGAACTGTTAATAGCCTCCTCCACATGCTCTTATTCTGTCATTGTCCTATCTTTTTTGCCTCAAGTACCTTTGACCTTCTTCCAGACTAGTAAGCTCTCTTTCTGTTTTTTTTTTTTTTTTTTTTTTTTTTTTTTTTTCTCAATTATTATTTAAAAAATTAGAAGGACCAGGGAAATAGCTCACTGGTAGAGCACTTTACTGTCATGAGTCCTGGATTCCATCCCCTGGACCACAAATAATAAAATAAAGAATATTGAATGTATGTTCATCTGACTTCCAATTTATTCATGATACCACCTCCAGTGGATGTGCCCTTCCTTTTTAATGCAGTCTTTGTACATACTATAGAACTTTTTTTTATAAAATCAGTACATTTGAGCAAGGTTGCCCAGCTTTCTTTATAATGCAGAATGCAGACAGTAATATCTGAAGTGACAGATTTTCTGGCATCTGATCCATGAATCATTAACTGCCACTCTCATGTCTTATTATAGCACCACTTCAGTTTGGGTTATGATGATTTTCTGAGGCTCCTCCTTGAATGCCTGGCAGCCTGGTCAATAGAAAGCAACCATGCTCAGTCATATGCTACAGTGCACTCCAAGTTATTGTTTAGTTTATTCAAATTTGAAACTATAAATAATCTACCCAAAGCAGCCCAGATAAGTGACAGTTCTTCTTATTTCTACCACTTACTGGCATAATTTTTTTCATCTTCAAAAATAAGAAAATAAGCTCTTCTCAAAGGATTATGTTGAGGTTAAATAAAGAGATATTTAGAAAACCCACTACATTAAAGTTACTGTGAGGGTAGTAATAACAAAATTGGACTTAGCGGTTCAAACAAGATCTGTATTTTAACCTTTTTCAATTTAGTCTGCTTATGTGCTTTCCAAGAGGAAAACAAGGAACACTATGTATCACATTGACTTATGGAATATTTTTATTTGTTTGAACAACATAACATTATTAACTTGTGACATATACTCTCTATAAATACTATTTAAACATTAACCTATTGAATCATGGCAATAACTTAACTATTTAGTGATTATTTTTACAGGCATATAAATCAAATCTCATACAAGGTTAGTAGTAGTACTAGACACCATGGGAGAAGTTTAGAAATCACTTGGTATTCATTCATAATATATGCTGTTAAAGCTGTTAAATAGAACATATGCTATCTCCAGATTGATTAATCATATTTATGTATCAGTTTATAGTTGTCAAAAATATTTTATAAAATTTATCTAGGCTGTTTCTTGGCACCAAACCTGCAATGTATGCTGGTCAATGTTGCTGTTCTTAAAATGATGAAGATTGCTTTGATTCTCTGAAGATACTGGACATTCTTACCTTCCACACAATTAGATCAGCAGATGTGGCAGGAACTTCAGCTCAGGTGTTGGGCTGCTTATTCCCTCCCAAACATTAATGAAGACTTCCACAAATATGTTAAGAACTAAAATTATTAGTGGTTTATTTTTAAAGTTTCTGTGAGAATGCAATATATTGAGTTGATTCCTGTTTTAATAACCTTTATAACTTGTTGACCAAAAGACCAACAAGAACAACTTATAGGAAGAAAATTTTATTTTGGCCCATGATTTCAGTAGTTCAGTCCATAGATGGCCGACTTCATTGCTCTAAGCCCAAGGTGAGGCTGAATTTCAAGACTGAAGGGCTTGGCAGAGTAAAGCTGCTTAGTTCATCACATCCTAGAAGCAGAGGGGGAGCTCTGTCACCAGAGACAAAATATAAACCCCAAAGGCATGCCTTCAGAGACCTACTTCCTCCTGCCACAATCTTACCTGCCTATAGTTACCACCCAGTTAATTCAAATCAGTACATTAATCCACTGATTATGTTATAGCTTTCAGACTCTAATAATTTCACCTCTAACCATTCTTGCATTGTCTCACAGATGCGCTTTTGGGGGACAATTCATATCTAAACCTAACATTTCCATTTTAAGTAATTATTCCATATAATTGATTAGTCACTTTGTTATCATTTGTTTTGTTTTTATTGCTATCTCTTTAGACTTCAAATTAGTATTACAAATTTATTTTTTTAAACATTTTATTAGTTGTTGGTGGACCTTTATTTATTTTTATGTGGTGCTGAGAATTGAACTCAGTGCCTCACACATGCTAGTCAAGTGCTCTACCACTGAGCCACAACACCAGCCCATGTATTACAAATTTGTAATGAATATGATGGTCTTTCTGATTAGAGAATTTTGATTTTTAAAATGGATAAGCTTTGTTGAAAACATAAATTATAAATTTTACTTAAAACTGATGTTGTAAGAGACTCTAAGAATATACCTCAGAGAGGTGTGTTTATTGGCACACACTACTCATGAAGAAAAAAATGTTCTTAACTCATACCATCCAGAAACTGGGGACCTAGTTCTGAGGACTAAAAGGATGAAGCCAACAGATGCAACCATGGAGATAGAGATATTTACTTTGCAGCCAGTCTAATAATCTGAATTATTCCTATAAGAATAAGTAAAAATAAATTGAGAAGGATGTACAAAGATGTTCAACCTCATTTGCCCCCCAAGAAGATTACATAGTATCTTCCTAAATTTCAAATACAAAATTAGACAAACATTTTAAAGGATTATTTGGCTTTGATTCTGTTCATATGACTTTACAAAACTATATTTTAATATTTTTCATAGTTAAATGAAGTAATAGTAGGTATAATAGTAATTACCCAAATATATTTCAGAAATTGAATAAGGGTAACATAAAGCAATAGAATTTAAAGCACCCCAAAATGTCAAAATCGCACAAATATTGTGTACTATCAGTCTATATTTTATACTAAAATCCTAATTAATATGTAAGAAAGGTACTATTTGTACACAATTGGAAAGAAAAAAATCATTTAGTTCCTTCTTTTTAAATGCAGTCAGATAGCATATGCATGGAGAAAAGTGCACACTTAAAAGTACATAATATCTCTTATACCTCTCTTTCAGTTCAACTGAGAGTGTCCTGGAAGTTCATATGTATAGAAATAGGATGCAGCATAAGTGGTCTGTTAACACACAGTTTGAGCTGAGTCTACATTTGTTTGGTCAATTTACAATAAGACGCGTTTTCTGTGGGTCAACCAATCACCATGAAATGTCTAAACCAATGGAAGAATTGAAAATTAAAATAATGTTATATTACTAGGAATTATTTGGACAGTTTCTTTTGCCTGGTAATTTTATTTGTTCAGCTTCATAGGCAGTTTGAATTTAGCAATGAATTTGATGTTCAGGACACCCTCAATAAATTTTCCTTCCACCTGGTTATAATTATAAAAAGTGAAAAAAAAGAATAGTCATATATCAGCCAATAAAAAAACTCATGCTTTAAGTTACCTGATCACAGAAATTTTCAATGTTTTTTTCATTTTTCATTATTATTGCCAGCATTATATAAAATTAATTATAGTGATCAAATTGCAGTGAGCCCTGTTGACCTTATAAAGCTAATAAATTATGACTGATGAGTCATAGAGAAATTTTTGTTGGCAATCTATATGTTTATTAGCTAATAGCTGTACCTGCTGAGTATTCCAGAACAAATGTAGAGTCAAAATTTTCATTTGAAAATATGTCACTACTTCCAAAATTGTATTGCTTGATGGAGAGTCATACTTTGAGTGTGGCTGTTTTTCCTGATAGTGAATAAAGGCATCATGAAAAATCTAGCAGTATATTAATACCATAAAGCAAAACGAATAAGTAACCAAGGACCTACACATTGGTCTTTGGAAAATAATTGTGCATCAGTTGTTATATGCATAAGTGGGCATACCTGGACATTTTAAGTATAGATTAATGTCACTTTTTGTGCACAGGAACTCATCACTCTTCAAAGAGGACTTTTAATCATGACAAATCAGGAACAAGTACATAATATCACCATCACACAGAATGAGATATTAGGCATAAAACAACAAAAGGTAAAGTTGAGTTGCATTTTTTTGCCTTAAAAGGCAAGTACAATGACATATGAAAATTTTAGCTAACATTGGTGGAGAACAACATTGCATTATTTCTTGGACCTTACTCGTGAACAATTTCTCTCCTTTCTTCATGTTATCTGTTTACTGATGGGACCACTATCAAATATTCAGCATAAATATTTCTTTGTTCTTTGGGATGTCAATTCTGTAGGCCTGTTTGAAATCTCTGTGCTATACTTATATTGTCTAAACAGCAGGACTACTGCTGAATTTATAGCCATTCACAGTTCATCATCATAAAATAAACAGACAATCAGAGATTTAGTAGAAATATGATAGGATGTTTATCTACCAATATCTCAATGTTTTATTTTTAAAAAATTAATTTTGAAATTTATCTGACATGCAAAAAGGATATTGATCCTTACAGATATATAGATAGCACCTTATTCTTCAAATCTACAGCTATATGGACATATTGTGTTTTTAGATTTAAATGCAAAATCTAGCTGAAATTTTTAAAAATCTAAATATTTCTTTATTAGTTTATGAGAACACATGTTAAAATGGCTAATATTTATTAGTAATGCTAAAATTAACTTTTTTTTCTAGAGCTATCAATCTCTCAAGTTAAATTATTTCAATAGCTGGTATACATATTCAAGTAGTTACTTTTCAAAGGCTTAACATTGAACTTACAGGTATTTTTCTGTGTAGCTATTTACCTAGATGCATGAAAACTTAGTATATTTGTAAAACTATGGCAGATAATCATATTTTGAATATCTTTGAACTCTCAGAAAAAGAGAGGGAAAGCAGTAGGATTGATGAGAAAGAGCTTTTACTGGCTGAAAAAAAAAATTTTTACTGGGGCAAGAAATACAAATGAGATGTAGCAAATATGTGTCATGCTCAATTCCAAATGATGCCACCCTGCCAGTCTGCCTTTTGTCTGCAGAGGCTTTACTGTGTTAGCAACCTAATAGGAATCCTCTGGGGCTATTGGGCTGGCTCCCAGCAAAGTAACAAATTCTAAAATGTGAGGACTTCTGAAGTGCATGTTTAACAGTGGTTCCCAAAATAGCTCCCCAGCATGCAGAAAGGAATAATGCATTTTCCAAAAGGATACCAAAAAAACAAAACAAAACAAAACAAAAAAACATTGTGGAAAATCTTTGTCTAGCTTTGCATATTTATTTAATAAGATTGTTGGAACAATTTGAAAGAGCATTTTATAATTATCTTAAATGCCTTTCTTATTTAAAGTTTCCTCATTTAGATTTTAAAGTATTTCTCTGGTAGGTGTTATTCTTGGAATTATGTACTGTGACTAAAGGAACTCTTGATATACTTTAGGCTAGGCATTTTTTTTTTTTTTTTTTTTTTTCTGCACTGTAGCTTAGCTGTTTCCAAACAGCCTTTGCCAAATAATATTTCTTTGTTGGTTGGGAAACTAGTGAACAGAAAATTCCCCTGACATAAGAGTCTTCAGGTTTAACCAGGACTATGAATACAGGATGATTGGAAGAAATCTCTTGCAATTCTGAGAAGGAATTAAGAGTGAAACTGAGGAATATAGAGAGGTTATAGATACGAAATGGAAATTGAGATAGTCATGCTTCTGATATCTCATTTTGCTTTTCTGTGACAGCAATTCATTCTCATTATACTTACACACTTAAATATATATGTTTAAATATGCATATGCACAATTGCAGGCTACATAGTTTCTCTGCACACATTTTTGTCTTTGAATTTATTTATCTATCATATCCTTTAAAAATGTAGCAGTAATCATCCCTATATCTTTTCTTCTACTTTATAAACTCATTATTAAAAATGTGAATTTCATGAGTACTTTTTCTAAGCCAGAAAATATTTTGTTTATTCTTCTACAAACTTGATTATTTTTTCTCTTCTAAGCTTTTGAAAATCAGATGTCCCAGGGATTTCTTTGAAAAAAGATAATTTTACTTTCATTATTCTAATGACCAGAGAGAAGTATGTATTTGTCTTTTAGTAGCTTCATTTGCCATTCCTGCCTCCTGCTATTTTCCTGTATCAATTTCTAACTGATAATATTCTGAGACTTATTATTATATAAAAATCTTTTTAAGTACACAGAATGTCATCATTTATTAAGTATGTCCCCCCTAAAATTTATATGGTTGTACAATAAAATAAACAGGTTTTTTTTTTTTTTTTTTTTTTTTTTTTTTTTGTGGTGCTGGGGATTGAACTCAGGGGCACTCGTCCTCTGGGTCACATCCCCAAGCCCTTTTTTGTATTTTATTTAGAGACAGGGTCTCACTGAGTTACTAAGTACCTCACCATTGCTGAGGCTGGCTTTGAACTCTCGATCCTCCTGCCTCAGCCTCCCAAAGTGCTGGGATTACAGGCGTGCGCCACCATGCCCGGCTAAACAGATTTTTATTTGAGGTTCATGACAGAATTAAAGTGCAGCCTTATATTGCAAAGAAATTCTGTCTGAAGGAGCTACCTGTTGTAGACTTTTGTTACAGAGATATCTTAGTGTATTCTAGGGGAACACTAAACTTTTCAGGCTCATATGATGAAAGTTTGTTATGAACAAAGTTATTGTAAAATCAATAAAGTTAAACTATTATTGTTATATTTTGCTCTCAGCCTACAGCATACAAAGATGGACTGTGAATCTTTGAGAATGTAATTTTCCCAAACTTATTTAACTCAAGACTTTCTTTTCAAGACCATATAGTTTTCAGAGCACAGTTTAGGAAATATTGGTCTGGAAATTTAGAGTTTTAATATGGTGGTACACAATTATTTTTCTGTACATTGTCAGTATTTGTTAAATAATTACATTTGACCTTTAAATTCATGTGAATGTCTTTAAACTTTGTGTTAATTAATTTCAAAATCTGTTAAAGGATATACTGAAAATTATGCAGAAACTTATCTATTTTCCATTAAATAAAAATATGAATCATGAAGATATTTGTATATACATGTTTTTTATAGCTTTTCACATTATTTTTTCTTTTTGTTCATGCTACCAACTTGGGCTTACATATCTATGATAACATGTATTATCTATATTTATCCCAATGTTTTTATAAAATAGGGCAAATGAAGTAAATATTCAAATTACACCAAACAAGAATGATTAAATAAGCATGTAACTATTCCATTTATCCTCTGGCTAAAGGATGTTACTCTTTTCCTTTTTGGAACACAAACAAAAATTAGAAGCAGATCTAATGAAAGAAGACACTGTTGGTAGCCCTCCAAGAGATAGAAAGATGGAATTCTTTTCCTGGTAAGATCACATTCAACTCAAAGTTCTCTTTTTCATCAATTTTGGAAACTTCTGGGTTTTGGCAGAAGAATGTTTTGTCAAACTTCAGCCAAGATCTGTATGTATGTCGTCATTTTTGACATTTATATTTGGGCCTTCTCAGGTGAGTGTTGACTTCCAATTTTGCTGTGCTGTTCTACTGCTGACAGACATGGTGTGTGAGTTAGAAATATGATTTGACAAGCAAATAACCATGACAACTTGGAAACATCACTACTCTGTTCCATATTATGTTATCTTCATTTGAAGTTTGTGCTTTCCTAAAATGTTCCTACAAAAATGAAATAAGATATTAGAATGACTCTATATTCTAAATGTCTTCTAAACATTTAGTGTAAAGTAATACTTAATCATTTCTATGCTAAGGGAAGAGGCTTTTATTTTCTTCCAAATGGACATTTTATGAACTGTGTCCATCAGGAAACTTTTTCATATTGGAGTTTTATGTTGTTTCTTATAGGATTCATGTTGATTTAAAAACTCCAAAATCTATGAATGATAACTTTGCTTTTAGACCAAGTCAAGCAAAAGCAAGGCAGGTCTGTCTCTTGATGTGTGTAATCTTTAGGAAAGCAGTTCTAAGAGTAAAGTTTTCTTGATATATCTCTAGTTTCCATGTAATTTGCTTATTATTTAAAACACCATTTTATTCATTTTATTGTTTTTGATAGTGAGATGTCTTTAACTCAGAAAAAAAGACAAATATAAATTAAATAGAGGTAAGTAGTTTATTAACATCAGAACAGCTATTCTTCCTCTTGAATAAAGGGATTAAAAAGCAAAAATAACTTATCTGATAATTTATTAGAATAGGGCTAATATTTTTAAATCCTTTGACTTGTACAGAATCCTTTTATCATTTCAATATAGATAAAATGTAATTT
Organism: Tamias sibiricus; assembly: GCA_025594165.1. Lineage (NCBI taxonomy): Eukaryota > Metazoa > Chordata > Mammalia > Rodentia > Sciuridae > Tamias > Tamias sibiricus. The sequence goes on from CM046661.1 coordinate 54,501,719, forward strand.
CTTATTAATTTTTACATAGCTTTTCAAGGTTTTATTTGAATATCCATGTAGAAGTTAAGATATATCTAGTTTCTGAAACTAATTAATTCTTTAGAAAGTAATGGAAGTGATAGATTGAAAGATAAACACAAAAATAATATTTACACACATATAAAAGTTTCAAACTAGTACAATATAGTTCTATGTATCTTTTTTTCAGATACATGATCATTATAGCAAATTACTTCATTAATCAGTAGAGTGTTTCTGTAACCAGGTTTTGTTATAAGAATTGATGATATATTTCTCAGTAGAAGTATTTATCACTTCTGAAATTTTATTTCAACAAAAATATTACATCTGATGTTTACATGAAAATTAGTGGTAGGAAAAATTTTGCTACCCAGGATTATGTGGCTGACAAATACTCCTCTTATTATGGGGCTGCTCTTCATTCAGTGGTTCTGTTGGTGTGCAGGATCTTGTCTGATGCTCCCTTTTTCCAGGAAGAACAGGCATAGGCATGGGCGTCAGTATTTTCCAAGGAGATGTGGAAATCAGCAGCAGATCAGTCAGCAGCCACTGACTTTGTTGGGATTTATTAGACTGGAGCTGGGTTAGAAATGAGAGCTACCAGGTTCAGCAGATCCAGATAGGACACCATGGGATCACTCTGACAATCTGAATTACACCCCCAACCACTGCCATTTTCTGCTCACTCTGTCACCTCTCAGAAGGTAGAAAAATGAACCTGAAGTGTGTCAGAAAATTAAGAATGCCTCTAGTCTGGTGAAGACAAGTGTAATTAGTTTTATCCACTACTTATTAAAAAAAATTAAACCAATATGTAGGAATGTCCAGTTAATATATGATAGCACAATGGAATTTAAAATATTGTATTAATGAACAAATTAGTGATCTAAATTGTTATAAATTTGAGGTAATTGTTCTGGTATATATTGCAAAATATTTTTGTTATATGTACTTTAATGTTAGTAATCAAGCTTACATACCTACTATGATGTATTCTTCTATTTTTTACTTCTGAAAAAATATGACTTAATTTTAAATAAGAACATGAAAGTACAATATAAGCAAAGTGCAGTAACTTTACAAATAGTTATTAGGCATATCATGACATCATTATTACCTATTTTTGCAATAATAGTTATCATAACATGAAATATAAATTTGAAGATGTTATTGGCCAGGTGAAGGAATCAACAGCTCAGCCTATTTTTAACTTACCAATGTATTCTGATATTGCTATCATAAAATACCAATATGCTCACAATATCTGGACTAGAACTTTAGATTCAAATATCAAGACAAAGGTTTGATTTATTAACCCTAACCAAAATTTTGAAAATGTTATTAAACAGAAGATTTGTCTGTACATAGAAATAAATCAATAAGATTGCAAATTATCTAAAAATAAGTTTTAGGGCAATACTATCAACATTGAGTCAAACGAGTTATTTCATAAGTTGTTCCCTGATTTCTTATGTGTGAAATGACACTATGAACAACAATTTTTAACTAACTAAATAAACATATTCCTAATGTGTTTCAATGAAAATCATTGTATTTTGGAGGATTCTGTCTTAACCCATTGGAAGTTATCTTTATCAACTTTTATCAGTGATTGAGTATATGAAGATATATTCATTTTGAATATGAAATAAGTTTGGAAAGACGAAATAGGTTCATAACATTTATAGAATGCCATACTTAGCCAGGTGCAGTGGCGCACACCTGTAATCCCAGTACATGGGAGGCTGAGGCAGGAGAATCATAAGTTCAAAGCCAGGCCTCAGCAATGGCGAGGCACTTAGCAACTCAGTGAGACCCGGTCTCTAATAAAATACAAAAAAGGGCTGGGAATGTGGCCCAGTGGTCGAGTGCCCCTGAGTTCAATCCCCAGTAAATATAATTGTCATAAATATAAAACTTTATATTTAGATATGGCAACTGGTAGAAATGGACTTGATAGAAATTTTATTAAAAATGGAGAAATTAATTCAGTAATTCTTTCTTATGGGTATGAAGTTAAATGATTATTATAAGTAGCATTTAATTTTTGGCCAATGACATCAGTAGGCTATCTAAAATATGTGTCTTACTATTTACCTATACTGCTCAAAGAAAATGTACAGAATTGTTTGTTTGTAAGTGATGGAATTCAGGGGTGGTTTTAAGCACAAGATGGATAAATAGGAGTCCCAAAATGGGAATGATATAATGAATTTTAACTAGCTGAGTGAATATATATTAACGTGTGCTGTATGCTAATAAGAATCAGAGTGACTCATGGATTAGAATCAAGTCATATAATTAAAATTCTTATGTTTCCAAGTAAAAAATTAGACTTGTTTTCTGACAAAGATCTCCTCAAATTTAAGTATGTATGTGAACTGTTTTAATATCTTAACAGTTAAATTATATAAACTCATAAAATTTATTGAAAACAGTATTACATAAAACTAATACCTATTAATATTTAGCAATAAAAAAAGAACAGTAATGATTTCTTTGGAGTTTGAAAGAAAAACAAACAGAATTTATAATGAGACAGATTTCTATTCAGTTTTAAAGGCTCTACAACATTAAAATATGGAATGGTTTTGCTTTATAGTGAATTATACTTCAAGTAAAATAGGCATTTTTAAAAGGAATTATCTAAAAGGAATTTATTGAGTAGTAGGTAGTTGTATTCAAGGAATTCTTAGATAGCTTTTGGAACAGAACAATTCATGATTTGTGGACAGGTGGATAAATATAACAAGCCTTCTTTAATTTGGTCTCTGCTAATTGAGAGTTGTAATAATTGACCTCAGGAGTGGACTGAAAGAGCAAAATGCTTAACTGAATGGATTACTAATGTGAAGCGAATGAGATACTTAATTAACGTATAAATGATTTCTAAACCTCTTCTTAATAATTTTGGAAAAAAATCAACTCATCACTGGAGTCCCTATTTTTCGTCAAGCATTGTCTTAAATGGTGTCAAAAAATAATGACCAAAAATATATAGACTGTCATTAGATTCTTACAGAATAACTAGGGAGATAAGCTTAATCTGCAATAAATTTTTTGGATAACATAAAACAATTTAACAACAAGATTTTGGTCTCATTTAAATGCAATAAGAATTCTAGGAATTTAGAATACCTGAAATTTTTGTATTCTTGATTTATATTGATGTTTTCAACAGTGCGAATCAGGTTCTTGGAATTTTGATAAAAATCTGTAACATGTCCATTCTTATATTCTTCCTTATCAAATCCCTTAATAAAATGCAGCTTCATGGAGTCTTTACTATATCTACAGTACCTTTTATACAATAGCCACTAGGTACATATTTGTTGAACCACACCCATGCTCATTTTCAAAATAGGAGCCATACCTATCTTTCCAAGCTTGTTGAGCATTTTTGAGGACCAATTTAAGTAACTTAGATAAAAGTAATTTAAATAAAGTTGCCATATACACAAATATGCAATTGTTACAAATCATTTATTTCCATTAATTTATCAAAGAGATGTGAAAGGTTCTATTAGTAATCTTTTTTGGCCTGACTGCAGATACCATAGATAGCAATAAATTGTTACTCGCCAGAAATTTTTCTTTTCATTGGTACCTAATTATCTGTTTTGACAAAAAAAAAAAAAAAAAAAAAAAAAAAAAAAAGAAAAAGAAAGAAAGAAAAAAAAAAAAAAAAAAACATGCTCATTTCACTTGGTTCAACCTAAGATATTTTTTCCTGGTACAAACTGTCTTTTCCAAACACCACTAAATAAGGATTCTGCATTATTAATAGATTGTTCTTAGCCCCAAAATATTTGTATTTGTTGTTAGTATCTATAGAATGAATATTATTTTAAAATATTAGTATGGTTTGATAATGGGCGTGGAAGAGGTGGATTAGACACCTCATTCCAGAAACATTAGTGAACTGTGCTTCATTTCCAGCCATGCAGGTCATGTAGATCCTAGTGCAGGAGGAGAGACTGAAGACATGACCATAAAGGACTAGAGATTTTCATTATTCATTAAGAGCAAAAGCTACTAGCATTTTCAAATTAGTTATTTGAGATACCTAGCTCATCTTTAAAGCAATATTTTTAAATAATTATATATAAACCAAATAAAGTGCTTTGGCAAATAGTGAACTCTATATTATGGAGGTGTCTCAGCAAACTAAGTTATTACAATTTTATAGACAATAAACCACTTTATGATTAATGACCCACTAACATGTACAAAGCTAACATCATGATTTCAGAGAATATAAAAATAAAAGAATGTTTTATGATAACATTTTGAGCTGTTTATGAGACATAATTTAGTTTTATTGAGTTGTTATAAATTCTCTGAGTAGCAGAAATATCACCTTTTACTTCAAATTGTATGTATTTTAAAACACAATGAGTCAAAGATGATGGGATAGTTTAATCCACTGCCATAGTAATTCTCTCTGACACATACTACTCACAATGAAATGGGTTCTCTTCATAAGAACACAAGCTGGTCAAAAGATAGAAAAGATAGGTTTTAAAGGTGGACCAAACTGCACAAGTCTGAGGGGGTCCAGCTGATGTCACAGGAGCATCCATGCATCATGTAGAACTCTGTGGTTTAATCTTCGTTCTTGTAATTCCTCATTGGTTGATTTTAGCATTGATGAGAGGAGAATGAGGTAAGTATAGGTTCAGTACAAGTATCCTACTGAGTAGTTCCATTCTAGAATGACTCTCAAACATCTTAGAAGCCAAAGATTTTCCTTTACATTAAACTGTATGTGACAGCAATTTAAATTCTCATTGTTTGGTAGAAAAGAAAAATAAACTTTTAAAATTATAGATAATCTTATCAACATAGTACTTGAGAGTGTTCCAGTGTATGGTTTGAAGCCATTGGTTTAGTGTACACCAAAATCTCTTCCTGGACTTTTAATCCATTATAAACTTTGCAGCTATTTTTTAAACTACTCTCTTTTTAAAAATGTTTAAATAGAAAGTAAAATAAATATTTACATTGTTTCAGATGTCATTTGAATATGCACATATTATTATCTTCAGATTTTCCATAGATATTTATATAAAAATATAGAGAACATTTTTAAAATTAGTATGAGAATGTGGCTCTTGTAGTATATGATTCACAGTTAATTCCTTCAATATACAATTAGCTTTCTTCTTTATATTATAGGTCTAAAACACACATTTCATTGATCTCCATGAATGGCATTATATAAGCACAAATGTTGTAATGTCTTCTTTTAGTTGTTTTATTTCTGCATTTTTATTTGTGCATTATAACTGTACATAATGGTGGGGTCTGTTGTAACATATTTGTGTATGCATATAGCATAAAGTTATAATTTGAAATCTAGTTTTTGATATTTCAGCTAAGTCCCTAATATTATCTCTTCTTCACAGGCATATCCTTTATAGTAACTTTTAATGTATTCCCAATGATTGTTTGCTACACACAAGTGTGAGTGTGTGTATAAATATATTCCATGTTTTGTGTGTGTTTAGATTGCACACATAATTTTAAGTTTTAAAATTCATTCTTTTTTTTCCATTAACTTTTTTTGCTTAATATTTTTATTTTTCTTATATTTTTTCACTCTTTAAATTTTTGATTAATATGATATAGATATTAAATGGTGCAGTATGACATTTCAATACATACATAGTGTGCACTGATCAATTCAGTGTAAATAGCATTTCTTTCTCCTTATTTCTTTGTTTAATTGAACATCTGTCCATGCTGCTTTCCACCTGCTTCATAGCTTCACATAGATGCTTTACATATATATCTTACTTATGTATATCCATAGATGGATTTCTAGGTTGGTTCCAACTATTTGACATGATGGTTAACACTGTGATTAATTTAATTATCCACTGAATTTCAGTTTGTGTGTGTGAGTTTCCCTAGTGTGTATTTTCAGAAATTTTGCATGCTACATTATACACATACTCAGTTTTACTGAATGCTGGGGTTTGTTCCCTAGACTTGACTGGCTGCATGGATTTCAATTCCAACCAGCTTGGATGAGGTTCTTAAGTCTCCCTATCTACCTAAGACAATATTGGTACTACTATTGCTATACTGTTACTATTAACTGTAGTGACATGTTTCCATTTTTCTTAGTTCTCATTTATCTACTAATATTCTACTAATAATATAGACTATCTCTTTGCTATGAACCATTAATCAGTTTATCTTCATGCAAAAATTTTTTTTCCAATAGCTCTTGTCCATTTTCCTGTTTTGATAACAAGATTTATTTTTATGATTAAAGTGTCTGGTGTGTTCAATTAAGTAAACTCTTATTTATTACATTTGTCTATGAAATTAATGATTGTTAAAAATATTTAATTTTGAAGAAGTAGAACCCATCAATTTTTCTCTTTACATTTTGTGATTTGGAAATGAGAGCCAGCTAGTGCTAAAAAATATTTCCTAACCCAGGATTACATGGATATATATCCTGTTTTATTTTTGATTGTTTGTTTTTAGTTTTATGATTTAGTTTTTTATAATCAGGAAAGGTTAAAAATTTTAATAACAAAGGTGAATTATGTTAATGATGATAATTAATACTTTGCTTTAAAAAAATCAAAGGAAGATTAAGTTTAAAGCAATAGTTTCCTAGAACAGATTCAATGTTCAGTGAAAATTGTAAAGAAATGATACTATAAAAGACAAAATAAGGCAGTCTGTAGAAGAAAGAATTATTGGTAAAAAGGTTAACAATAATAATTCAAAAGCCAGATGCCTTTAGAAAACTAACTCAGACTATCATATCTAACTATAAAATATATAGAATATTGTCTAATATTCTAAATATAATGATCTAAGTTAGTTTTTTTTCTCCATAATAGAGGAAACTCTTTGGTTATAAATCTTAATAAATTGTGATTCACCAAATTAAGAAATCATAACTTTAATATGAATATATCATTTTTCAGAGAAATTTTAAAACTTATTTTTGCTAAAAATAATTTCATACTGGCTTTAGGATATAAATAAATAAAAGTTAAATATATGCTTTTACTTCACAGGAAAGTTTTATATATTCTTTGAAAATGAGATATTTTGCTTGTCATTTTGTACCATATCTAAGCTTCTTTACTTCTGGAAAGGATTAAAATATTTGGGAATAACATTGACATTTATACCAAAATATTATGCCATATTTTCTGTACTTGAAAGCAGTGTTGTTTTCAGGAAAGATCATAAGAGATGGACAGATTCGAGTGTGTTTGCCCAAAACAACAAGGTCAGGGTAGGAGGAAAATTTGTGTAAAAGCTGAGGGTAGCAATTCAAGCTGTGTTTTGTTTTTTTCCCCCTTATTAAGTACATCTAAATCTATTTTCAGCTAATCACATTTTATAAAAAATGCTAAGGTACATAATAATGTAAGGTTAGAAATTGAGGACAACTGTGACTATTTTTACTTCAAAGTTAATAAATTATTAACTTTGGTTGCCTGTTTTTAAACTATTTTATCTCCTGATCAGACATTTCATTATTAGCGACTATAGAATAGTTCAGAATTTCCTGCTATAAAGTATTACTGATCATCAAAAAATAAAATAAGCAACTTGGGCTTATGTATTAATCCTCTTTTTGTAAACACTCTCATGGTTTTATTTCCCTAAATTTCTTTGTATTTCTTCAATTTAAACTTCTTCACTTTTGCCTACATCTGTCCATGTGTCTACTTCCTTTCTAAGGGTTCTAAATAATTTCAATGAACTGTTGAGATAATCAGTCGTACTCTTGTCTAGTCTGTAATATAATCCTAGTTACCCTATACACTGCTCTTAATATAAAAAAATAATAATAATAAACAAACCCCTGCTGTAGTTTGGACATGGAGTATCCTCCAAAGGCCCATGTGGTAAAGGCTTAGTGTCCAGCTTTAGACTAATGGGAGGTGGTGGAACTTTTACGAGGTCAGGCTGAGTGGGGAGTGCCCTTGAAGGAGAACATGGAACCTCAGTCTTTTCCCTTGTTTTCCAGTCTGCTCCTTGAGGTGAATGATTATGCTTCTTCATGCATTCCCTACCAGGATGAATTGCCTTTCCATAGGTCCAAAAGCAATAGGGGCAATAGACCATAGAATGAACCCTTCAAAACAATGAGCAAAAATAAACTTTTCTATGAGTTTATTTTTCACAACATTGGTTTTTCAGATATTTTTCCACAATAACAGAAAGTGAACACATTCTCATAATGTTCATCTTTTCAAAATCTGAGTTTCCCAGGACGCTTTTAGTAGTTTGTATGACTAATTTCAACTTCTCTAATTTTTATAAGCCTAATGAATAGTAATATATAACCATTATCCCTGTTTACTTAATTATTTATTTGCTTATGTATTTATTCTTCAACAAATAGGTCCATATACTTAGAGAATACCTTAATAATTAATAGTTACCCTAATGACTCATTTTCATTTGCTTTTTTCATTTTCTCAGGATTTTAAGATTTATATTCCATCACAGACTAGCCTAAGCCAATATTTTATTCAAAATTGTTAGAGTATTTTTAAAATATATAATTCCTGTTTATGTCAGTGGTTAGAAGTAAGGATCCTAAGTTTGGTCTGATGATACATCACTACTAGGTATAAGAGAAAATCTCAGGAAGAATTCTATACACACATTTTAATGTATTTACCATTAGTTATGATAATATCATTAATGTTATTTCAGTTCTCTGTCCTTATAGGTATTTTGAGTGCATGTTACAACAATAAATGTTTTAGGTAGGACTTAAAACCTATTATGAGCATAAGGAAACAAGAACTCCCTGCCTCTATAGCTTTGTATAGAACACTTTTGAAATCAAGCCTGGCACTATCACAAGAGCAATGATGAGAGGCTCTACATCTATTAACATCATGTTTATGCAGATTTGTTTGTACTTTGAAAATATTTAGAGTTAATTCACATGTTTTGCATATCAATGATTTTTGCCAATAATCTTTTGCTAGCATACATTCTGTTAATCAAAAACTTTGAAAAAAATATTTATAGTTGTAGATGTTCATAATACCATTATTTTGTTTATTTAGTTTTTTTGTTTGTGTGTGTGTGTGTGTTTTTTTTTTTTTTTTTTTTTTTTTTTTTTTTTTTTTTTTTATGTGGTTCTGGGGAATGAACCCAGTGCCTCATGCAGGCTAGGCAAGCACTCTACCACTAAGCAACAATCCCAGCCCCTAATCAAAAACTTTTGATATTTATTAAACACAAATATAATTAAATGCATATAGAATTAGCAAATGCAAATGCGAAGTAGCCTTCTGAGTAAGTGCTAGCTAACTACTATGAAGCATGTATTACTGACAGATAATTAGAATACTTTCTCGAGCTTTGTTTCATGCTTTATTTTTACTTAATGTAGATGGAACACTTCCTTCTGTTTCACAGGTTATTAACATTAATGTGACAATTTCTGAACGTGAAAATATAAAAGAAAATTAATTCCTACAATATGTTAAGTCCAATTTATATCCCTACTTTATCTGGTAAATCACTTGACACAGATTTATGCAGCCTCCTCCCAAATATATGCAGTATATACAATGTTCTGTAAGTGTAATTTTGATTAACAATTTTTGAATCTGATATCAGGTACACATTTACTGCTCTAATTTCAAAGGACAATATTTAGATCCCTATGATTTATTCTCTTAATGTTTTGTCTTCTTATCACTACAGAAACGTTATTCAGGTCCAGAATAACCAATGACCTGTGTGTAGTGGCTCATCAGACATATTTGTGAGCTACACCTGTGGATAGTGGCCAGATCCCTTTCTATTCTTTCAATTCATCCTGAAACCACTGTCACCAATTAGTCTTCAAGGGAGAATTTTACAGACCAAGTTTTTCTTAACTACACTCACCTAATGTAGGGTTTATTAAGGGTGGTAGAAGTATATCCCAAGTAGAAGTTGTGATTTGTTCCAAAGATCTACAGTCTATGTGTATAATTGTACTAATATTTATGCTGGAAAAATGCCAAGTTTAAAAGTAATAAGAATCAAAATTCCTTCACTGAGGGAGCATTATTTTATAACATATATATGACATATGTATATAGACATATGTCAGATGTTATATATATATATAACATAAAACCTTGATATTAATGAATCTCTTATCAAATATCAAAGCCTATGTTACATAAAGTTTTTCAAGGAAAAAAATATTATATTTTCTAGGTAAGGTTTTCAATCCAGGGTATAAATTATAGAAATCACAACACAAAAATTAAAACCTTTAAATTTTCAATATTCCTATATTATGTTAATATGAAAAGTATTTTTAAAAGAGATTATGAATTTTTACTTATGTTACCTTTGAAGATGCAGAAAATAGGCAGTAATATTCATGAATATTTAATGAATTCAGTTTGCATTTTATTTTTATCTGACATCAATAATACAATATCTTTCAGATTAACTATTGTTATAAGAAAATGAGAGTATGTTTAGCATGAGTTTAACTGATGACTGAATTTAAGTCAAATTTATATCAGTCTATGATGATAGATTTTCAGTGATTTCAGCACTGATGAATAAACTGATTTTTTATATGTGAGCTGAGTTGGTTGTTTGATTGGGATATTGAATGTTGACTTCTGTACCCTTCAGGCTAATAATAAATAATACTTTTAGGTAAAAACTTCCTGCCCAATAATTGACTATAATGTGGTTTTTAGCATAACTGAGTTGCCAGATGAATGAAGAAATGGGAGGAAGTAGAGCCATTGGAGATTTATCCAATTATTATTTAGGAAAAGTGATTTTTATTTAAAAAAAAAGTTTTTCTTGTGTCACATTGCTCTTTGCTTCTATGACATAGTCAGTATTTATCATTTTCAATGCCCTTTAATTTTATTTTTAAAAACTTCCACCTAGTATCTAGCAGATGTTATTTCTACAAATAAAATTTTCATGGAAAGATCTCAATGATTGTTTTAATTGCTCAGAAGAGTTTATAGTATTTATAAAATTCCCACTTCCAGACAGTAATGAGTAAAAAATCTGGTTCATTGAAGGCTCTCCTCTTAGAGAATGAGGATGATGCTCCATATGATATATTTTCACTAGTAAGAACCTTGTGCCATAACCACTTTACAGGTCACTAATTAATGTCACTTCATTTACCTCTTTCCTTTTGTTACATTGTTAAACTCTCTTCCTCCACTTTTCTTGTTTTTTACCCTTTCTTTCCTTCCCTTCCTTATTCTGAGAGTATAGACTGGTATACTCCTGAACTCCTTTCTCACGCTCAGCATCCTCAAGTTGAAGTCACTAGATTGCATCACTTAATCCAGAATGCCCTCTGGATCAGGTACTGCCTTGGTGCAGCCATTTACAGCAGAGGACTTCAATATACAGAAGCGTCTCCATGCAGGGGAAAAGAGAATGGTAGGCTTTCTCTCTAGTATGTCATTGTACTTCTTTTGTTAAGGAAATGGCTACTTATTTTAAAAGATCAGCAGTTTGCAGAGCCAATGGCCTTCTTCTTCTTCTTTTTTTTTTTTTTTAACCTTTATTTATTTATTTTTATGTGGTGCTGAGGATCGAACCCAATGCCTCATACGTGTGAGACAAGTGCTCTGCCACTGAGCCACAACTCCATCATTTTCTTGCTCCTTTTTTAAAAATAGCAATTTAAAAATACATTTTAACTTTACTGTAAAACCTTTAAAAGCAGGAAATTCATTTTATGTATCTTCAAACTGCAGTAGTTATAAAAATATTTGGAGGATGGAGTAAAAAAGAGAGGAGCAGAGGGGGAAAGAAGGAAGGAAGGAGAAAGGGAAGGAAGAAGGAAGGAAGTAGAGATGGTGACTATGAGAATTATGAAACATTTTAACTCACAATATTGCCCAAGACATGTTCATTGAAACTACTTTTTCCCCCACTCTGGTGGAGATCAAACCCAGGACTTCCTGTATATTAGGCAAGTGCTGTACCCCTAAGCTACTGAGCTACCTTAATATCCCTATATAACTTATGATTGATTCATGGAACATAATTGAATTCCTTTCTAAAGAAAATGGCTTTTCTAAAAAAAAAAAAAAAAAAAAAAAAAAAAAAAAACTAAAATTACATATGGTAAAATGCTTCTGTCCAAAAAGATCTAATCATCTTGGAAAATTTTCTTATTATGTTACCTTCTCTTTACTCTCATGGGTTTATTTATTGAAAGACAAACTATCCCACATTTATTTCATCAGAACAAATTTCTTCTTTAACTCAATTATTCATCTGCCTAGACAACATCATCACTGGATTCATAACACACAGACATCTTCACAGAAGATATCATACACTGAATTACTCTTTCATGTATCTAAAGCTAAAGCTTCTGACCATCTATATGCTGAGGAGAGAAAAAAAATCATGTGAGAACAGAATAAACTAGCCATCATAATTTATAGGATATTACTCCAAGGAAACTCTACATAAAGTTTAGGGAGGGGCTGCTAAATGCTACAAACCACCCTGAGGAAAGACTCAGTACCAGATTGTTATAACTCTTATTCCTTAATCTAGAATTTTACCATTTGCCTATTTTCAGACAAGAACTTTCTAGAAAAGACAAGCAATCTTATCATGAATAAATTATGTATATCATTATATCCATGAACTACTTACTTTCAAATAGATATCCCAGAGATACCAATGTGAAACTTCAGTTGAGAACAACTGCCATCTTGCACTTTAAGTTTATTATGTGAGTCTTATTATCACATGTTTAAAATTATAGCAAAGTGCTTTGCGCACACTGATATTTCAGCAGTGGTTGATTATTATTAATATTATTGGCATAGAGTCTTTTCTCTTGTTATTCCTATTGATATAAAGATACAATACCCACCTATTTTAACCTTCCCTCCAATATCCATGGTCTTCCAAATTCAACATGAGCTTTTTCTAGAAGTCTTTACTCTTTTGATGTTGTTGAGGAATATGTTACAATAAGGTCTTTTATCATGTTTTTTAAATTTCTTACAACATTAGTATAATTATTTAATTCTCCTAACTATCCAATTTTAACCCCAATTTGTCAATGAATACACAGAATCAGAAGAGTTCAGTGATTTATCCAAGATAAAAGGGCAGAGGCAAATTTGAACCAAGTAGTAACCTTTTAGAGCCCTGCACTGGACTATCACACCAAATGATATAACTAGTTGGGAAGTTCTGTTTTTAACAAAATCAATAATTATTTCATTGCAAAAATATTGAATTTATATAAATTAATAATAAGTATTAATTATTTTAATGATTAAACATTTTTAATTTAAATTCTGTGTAGCAACTTCTTCTGGAATCTAAATTACTGTTGTTATGCCCAATAAAATTGGAGCTAAAGTATGAGTGTAACATAGCCTTTGTTTTGGCATGGCAATGAGCTCCCAAGTTTCAGCTTTGTACATGAAAAATATAAAAGTTTATTTGGATTTAGTATAGAGTTGCTTTTCAGCCTTCTTGTTTCATAGACTGTATTTTTTATATAACTCCCCGTCATTCCATAGCCTTGAATTGTCATAAAACTGAGGAAAAATAAAATACTTATGTTTGGGATTGGTTCCTACAAAGGGGAGAGGATGTCATTTATTCATTTATTTATGGTTTGTGGCAAACAAGATAATAAACTTTTTACTTGAAGTAGTTTACAAAAGACAACATACTTGAGAAAGTTGGTTTTGGTTCCTCTGAAACTGTGTGAATAATTGCCCAGTGAGATTAGTAACTTCTCTCTTGGGGAATGTAACAACTGACTGTACCACCAATGTGAGAGGTCAGTTATCATCTGTAAGATATGCTCATTGTGATCTGAAGAAAAACTTTTGAGGAGCATATCTGAAGAATCTTTGTCCTTTTCACTTGAGAGATCACCAAGGGGACCTGGTGAATCTCTTTATTATTAATATTATCATTATTATTATTAAAGTTACAAAAATAAAATCAAGAATTTCCTTTAAGTTTTCACCATTGATAATCAGTGGTCTTTAACATATAGAAGTGCATGGATGTTTGTGTATATATTTGTTCAAAGTCTTCAAATGTTAACTGAGGGAAATTATGAGAGAGCCATTTATCTCATTAATTATAGTTGCCTATCATCATTTCTGAGATTTCTTATTTGAAAGTACACACAAAACACATGGTTTTAAAAGCAAAGCCAAAGTAATATTGGGCAGTTTCACATCTGTATTTACTGAATGTTTTATATTCAAAATTTTTTAGAATCATAAAACTAAGCAGTGTGTCATGAGTGTAGGCTTTATAAATCTACATTAATTAATAAATTATTTCTCATTTTCCATGAGAAAACTTGAGTCTTATTTAAAGGAAAATTGATGCCAATCACCAACTCCTTTTGATACCAATATCAGTTATGCTGAAGAATGATATATCAGCAATGGTGAAAAGTGTTGTAAAACCAGTGACTTGAAAAACTGTGCTCTTTATATGATACGAAATGAATTGCACTCTGCAAGCATGTATAACAAATTAGAATAAATAAACAATTTAATTTTAAAAAAGAGTGTTGACAACAGCATAGAAATAAAAATCAAGGGAACTGTCATATGCTAGAATAATGAAGCTGAGTAAAGCCAAAGGTAATAATGGAAGTTGGTGCTTTAGACTTTGTCATCTGATAAGAATACCATAGTCTTGTGAAGAAGTGATTATCAGTTACATTTTCTCTATTCTATCAAAAATGGGGACATTAAAATATTTGACATGCTATTGAAGATTTTTTGTGCCATTGGTAGTTAAATTATTATTTGTCTTCATTTAAAAAGTCATGGGCACTTACCAGCATAGTTTCTGGTATCTCTTGTCTGGGACTAAGAATGAATCCCTGATTAAAAAAAAAAAAAAAAAAAAAAAAAAACTACAATATTTATAAAATTATAAGAAATTTGTGCAGTTATGGAATCAGATGAAAGTGGATTGCCAATTATACAGTCTAGCTTAAATACTGCAAAAATATAATTCCATTTCTTCTACAAAGGGAAAATCCTCTTGTCATTTTATTGGCCTGAATTAATTCCTATTTATGTTGCAATGATTTACAAGCTTAGTGGTTAAGAAAACATACAGTTGTCAACTTTCTCTCCCTCCATCTATCAACTTCCTTCATCTTTGAATCAAGCAATGTAGTGTCACTCTGACCTCATTCCTATAAACTTGGGCTGGAAGGGTCCTCCACTTTTCAGGCTCAATTGATTAGATTGGATGCACATGGATAATCCAGGCATACCTTCTGAAGGTCCTCACTTAATCATGTTTTCAAATTCCCTTTTGCCAAGTAAGTAGCAGATTCACAGGGCTAGCAGGTCTACATCTGCCATTATTTTTCTGACCACATGGCCCAAATGGAATAAACTGCATTGTAATTTGCCCTGTTTCAGTAGTTTCTGTTTTGGTGCGAAAACATCTTGTTATTATAACCATCCAATTGTATCCTGATTTTAAAAACATGAATGCTAGATTTGAAAGGGAATATAGAGGTCATCTTGTTCAAGATTTCCTTTGAAGGTGAGATAGGTAAAATTCACCAGCAAAAGTCCGTGATCCACATGCATTGATTTCTTAAGAGTACTGTGTTTCCTAATTTACAATTGGATTTTTTAAAATCCCTTCATCATAAAACAATTTTTACTAAGTTCTATGAAAGATTTTTTTTGTGTGTGGAAACAGTCTTCATTTTTTCTTCTGTGATATTATTGTTGGGGTTTTTAGCCCCCGACTCCTCTCAACCTGCAAGAGAAGGGGGAGCACGCCCCAACAAGGACCGATTGGGAAAGGTAAGATCTGACTGACCGCCCACACCCAGCCCACCTTTTGGAGGACAATCAGATGCATCAGGGAGAGCAGTCAAGGCAGGAGCTCATTTTATTGAGGAAGTTGGACGGCCTTTATAGAAGACATGGGCCAATCAGCAGAAAGGTTATAGGGGGGCATAGGGAGCACAAGCAGATCACATTGGAGGAACAACCACTAGCCTATCCTAGTGGTGGTTTGATTTTTCATCATATGTCAGGTCAACACCCCTGGGCTAGGCCAAGTCCACATATCAGGAAGTGAGAGACAGCCAGAGAGTTAGGTTTTCATTTCCTTGACTTAAATTTCTATTCTTTCGGCTGACGTGTTCTTAATGTCCCCAACATATTACTATTGTTCATAATACCTCTAGAGTATGTGTCGTTCATATATGAATGATAAACTTTAATTAAAACAAGCATTTAACTTTGGTTTTGCAAGAAAAGAGAATAGCAGTTTGGCATTATCCAAAGAGGAGTAAAGTTATAATTTTCCTGCTTGCGGGACTTCCCAGACCATCCCTCTTTAATGTTACAGAGCTTTCCTTTATTACAATCATGTATCACAGAAATCAGTTGTGCAATATAGACATCTCTGATGGCAATGCAGTAAGCTCCTTTTTATTTGCATACACGTATCTTGCTTTTGAATGAGAGAAATATTAGGGAAGGGAAAAAAAAAGTACCATTTGTTGTAATATACCCATGCTCAGCAGATGCATCCTGAATATACTGGATGATCTAAGTCTTGCTCGATAATGTTGCCTATGAAAGGAGAGGGATGCAGAAAAACTAGGATATCTTTCAAGAGTTTTGAAACTGGGAGCCATAAGACAAAATGAAATGAAATAGTTTGTGATAAATTCAGATTGGAAATATGCTCAGTTAAAAAGACTACATAATGGTTTATGTCTACATGTATCATGAGAGCATTTTCACAGGTTTTTATGAGTCAATATTCACCCCTAAAATATATAATAGTAGGACTGATATTACTCTTACTGCTCTTTAGAGAAGAATGCACAGGTCAGGACACTTGCCCAAAATTCTAGCCTTCAACTACCTTCCAGCTTTAGATGTCTTATTCTGATTAGATTATGCTTATGAAGTGTTATTGACATAATAAATTAATATAAAAGAAATAACTTGAACTCTCCAACTTGTTTCAGAATCTCTCATTGGAGGTTTTTTTTCTTTTCTCTAAACAAAATTAAGATTAAGAGAATATTATCTAAACACAATTTTTTAAAAAAGTTTCAGGTGAAAGCAAAGCACTTTTTATAGAATGTTCAATTTACATTTTTTATTGTCAATCTTCCCTAAATAAAGCTGGGCTCAGATAAAGATAGCTGAGTGACTAAAATTCAAAAATAGCTTCTTGTCAGGAATACCACATACATTGATATTATGATGATATAATGAACTGTTGTCATTTTCTTTGAATTAGAGGTGATAAGAAATTAAAGGGTTAAAATAGAAACAGAATAATGTACAAGAGATTCTAGGAGTGTTACGCTGATTACAAGCATTCTAAGGAAAATTATTGGGGTGGAAGAGAGGGGGATAGGTGAAATCAGGAAAATGATGCTAATTTGAGCACAGCTTGATAGGAAAATGTGCTAAATATTATTTTAAATCCTATTAGATGATTATCTGAAATGTGCACCAAATTATATTAAAAGGAAAAAGACATTGTATCTATATACCATATCATTTCAAATAATACAGTAAGCCATATCCATCACATTTTTAAAAACAGGTCTACATGGTAAAATAGTGCTTGCTTCCTAATCACATGAGGCACTGCATTAGACTTGTATGCTTTTGAGAAAAAACAAATGAAAGAATAGAGACAATGGGGTTCAGTAGAATATGAAGACATGATAGTTTATAAAATGGAGAGGAACTGATACTTTAGTATTTTTAAATTTTTATTTATTTTAATTAGCTATATGTGACAGTAGAATGCATTTTGATTCATTGTATACAATTTCAGCACAATTTTTCATTTCTCTGATTCTACACAATGTAGCATCACACCATATGTGCAGTCATACATGTATCTAGGGTAATGATGTCCATCTCATTCCACCATCTTTCCTACCCCCACACCCCCTCCCCTCTCCACCCTCCCCTTTGCCCAATCAAAGTTCTTCCATTTTTCCCATGCCCTCGCCCATTGTGGATCAGCATCCACTTATCAGAGATAACATTCAGCCTTTGGTTTTGGGGATTGACTACCTTGCCTAGCATGATATTTTCCAACTCTATCCATTTAACTGCAAATCCCATAATTTTATTCCCTTTTAATACTAAGTAATATTCCATTGTGTATATATACCACAGTTTCTTTATCCATTCATCTATTGAAGGACATCTAGGTTGGTTCCACAGTTTAGCTATTGTGAATTGAGCTGCTATAAACATTGATGTGGCTGAGTTGCTATAGTATGCTGATTTTAAATCCTTTGAGTATAAACCAAGGAGTGAGATAGCTAGGTCAAATGGTTGTTTCATTCCAATTTTTTTTAAGGAATCTCCATACTGCTTTCCAGATTGGTTGCACCAATTTGCAGTCCCACCAGCAATGTATGAGTGGGCCTTTCCCCCCACATCCTCATCAACACTTATTGTTTGTATTCTTGATAAGTGCCATTCTGACTAGTGTGAGATGAAATCTTAGAGTACTTTTGATTTGCACTTCTCTAATTACTAGAAATGTTGAAATTTCTTCATATATTTGTTGATCAATTGTATATATTCTTCTGAGAAGTATCTGTTCAGCTCCTTAGCCCATTTATTGATTGGGTTGTTTGTGTTTTTTGGTGTTAAGCTTTTTGAGTTCTTTATATATCCTGGATATTAGTGCTCTATCTGACATGCCTGTGGCAAAAATTTGCTCCCAAAATGTAGGCTCTCTCTTCACTTCATTGATTGTTTCTTTTGCTAAGAAGAAGCTTCTTAGTTTGAATCCATCCCATTTGTTAATTCGTGATTTTATTTCTTGTGCTTTAGGAGTGTTGTTAAGGAAATGGGGGCCTAATCTGACATGATGAAGGTTTGGACCTACTTTTTTTCTATTAGGTGCACAGTGTCTCTGGTCTAATTCCTAGGTCCTTGATTCACTTTGAATTGAGTTTGTGCATGGTGAGAGATAGGGGATAATTTCATTTTGCTGCATATGGATTTCCAGTTCTCCTAGCACAATTTGTTGAAGAGGCTATCTTTTCTTCAATGTGTGTGTGTGTGTGTGTGTGTGTGTGTGTGTGTGTTTGGGTTCCTTTGTCAAATATAAGATAACTGTATTTATGTGGGTTTGTCTCTGTGTCTCCTATTCAGTACCAATGGTCTACATCTCTATTTTGGTGCCAATTCTATGCCGTTTTTGTTACTATAGCTTTGGAATATAGTTTAAGGTATGGTATTGAGATGCCTCCTGCTTTACTCTTCTTGCTAAGGATTGCTTTGGCTATTCTGGGTCTCTTATATTTCAAAATTTCATGATTGCTTTTTCCATTTCTATAAGGAATAACGTTGGAATCACATTAAATCTGTATAAAACTTTGGGTAGTATGGCCATTTTGACAATATTAATTTTGCCTATCCAAGAGCATGGGAGATCTTTCCATCCTGTAAGGTCTTCTTCATTTGCTTTCTTTAACTACAGAACTGTAGTTTTCTTTGTAGAGATCTTTCACCTCTTTTGTTAAGTTGATTCCCGATTTTTTTTTTTTTTTTTTTTAGCTATTGTGAATGTGGTAGTTTTCCTAATTTCTCTTTCAGAGGATTCATCACTGATATATAGAACTGTATTTTATTTACAGGTATTGATTTTTATATCCTGCTACTTTGCTGAATCCATTAACTAATTCTAGAAGTTTTCTGGTGGAGTTTCTTTGGATCCTCTAAGTATAGAGTCATGTCATCAGTAAATAATGATAGTTTGAATTCTTATTTTCCCTTTTTGTGTCCCTTTAGATTCTTTTGTCTGTCTTATTGTTCTGTCTAGAGTTTAAAGGACTAGGTTGAATAGAATTGGTCGGAAAGGCCACCTATGTCTTGTTCCAGGTTTTAGAGGGAATGCTTCCAATTTTTCTCCATTTAAATTAATGTTGGCCTTGGATGTAGCATAGATAGCTTTTAAAATGTTAAGGTATGTTCCTACTATCTCTAGTACTTCAAGAGTTGTAAAGATGACAGGTTGCTATATTTTGTCAAATGCTTTCTCTGCATCAATTGATATAATCATGATTCTTATATTTAAGTCTATTAATGTGATGAATTATATTTATTGATTTCTGTATGTTGAACCAAACTTGCATTCCTGGAATGAACCCCATTTGATCATGGTACACTATTTTTTAATATGTTTTTGGTTGTGATTTGCAAAATTTTGTTGAGAATTTTTGTATCAATGTTCATCAGGAATATTGGTCAAAATTTGCTTTCCTTAATGTGTCTCTGCCTGGTTTTGGTGTCAGGATGATACTAGCTTCATAGAATGAGTTTGGAAGGGTTCCTTCCTTTTCTATTTTGTGGAATAATTTGAGGAGTATTGGTATTAATTCTTCTTTGTAGGTCTTGTAAAAATTCAGCTATGAGTCTGTCTGGTCCCAGGCTTTTCTTGGTTGGTAGGTTTTGATGGTGTCTTCTATTTCCTTGTTTGAAATTGATCTGTTTAACTTGTGTATGTCCTCTTGACTCAGTTTGAGTTGATCATATGCCTCTAGAAAATTTTCAGTGTCTTTGAGGTTTTCTATTTTACTAAAGTATAAATTTTCAAAATGCTATCTAATTTCTTCTGTATTTCAATAGTGTCTGTCATGATAATTCCTTTTATGTCATGAATTTTGTTTATTTGAGTTTTCTCTCTTCTTCTTTTCATTAGTGTGGCTAAGGGTTTGTCAATTTTATTTATTGTTTCAAAGAGCCAGCTTTTTGTTTTGTCAACTTTTTGAATTGTTTCTTTTGTTTCAGTTTTATTGATTTCTGCCCTCATTTTAATTATTTTCTGTCTTCTATTACTTTTGGTGTTGGTTTATTCCTCTTTTTCTAGGGAATTGAGCTATAATGTCAGGTCATTTATTTGTTGACTTTTTCTTCTTTTAATGAATAAACTCCATGCAATGAACTTTCCTCTTAGCACTGCCTTCATGGTGTCCCATAGATTTTGATAAGTTGTATCAGAGTTCTCATGACTAAGAATTTTTTTATCTCCTCCCTGATGTCTTATGTTATCTATAAGTCATTCAATACAATATTGATTAGTCTCCAGGTGTTGGAGTAGCTTCTATTTCTTATTTTATCATTGATTTCTAATTTCATTCCATTATGGTCAGATAGAATTCAGGGTAGTATCTCTATTTTTTTTGTATTTGCTAAGACTTGCTTTGTGGCATTGCATATGGTCTATTTTGGAGAAGGATCCATGTGCTGCTGAGAAGAAAGTGTACTTGCTTGTTGATGGATGGGATATTTATATATGTCTGTTAAGTCTAAAATATTGATTGTATTATTGAATTCTATAGTTCTTTGTTTAGTTTTTGTTTGGGAAATCTATCCAGTGGCCAGAGAGGTGTATTAAATTCACCCAGTATTATTGTGTTGTGGTCTATTTGGTTCCTGTACTTGAGAAGGGTTTGTTCAATATACATAGATGCCCCATTGTTTGGGCCATAGATATTTATGATTGTTCTATCTTGTTAATATATGACTCCCTTAATCAGTATGAGATGTCCTTCTTTATCCCTTTTCACTATTTTTGGTTTGAAGTCCACTTTACCTGATATGAGGATGGAAACCTCTGCTTGTTTACATGGTTCATGTGATAATTTAGTATTCTTTTGCTTCACATATACAATGAAGCAACTTGGGATACACTAAATAATTACTTATCTGAAAGGAATCAATATTTTCTTTAGCTTCTAGATTAAATATTTATATTAAATTGTGTCTTTCAGAATTACAATAAGGATTTCTTCCTTCCTTCCTTCCTTCCTTCTTTTCTTCTTTCCATCCTTTCATTACAGGGATTGAACTCAGGGGCAGTTAACCACTGAGCCACATCCCCAGCCCTTTTTATTTTGTAGTTTGAGAGTGTCTCACAAGTTGCTGAGCTTGCTTTGAACTTGTGATCCTCCTGCCTTAGCCTCCCAAGCTGCTGGGATTACAGGCATGTGCCACCACATCCAGCTATAATGAGGAATTTTGTCCTTTGCTTCTTTATTTCCACTTGCTTCCAATGCAATTATGTATAATTTCTATTTTCATTTTTCACTTATGTTTCTTTATCCTACACACTTATCATGTGACTATATAACAGAGAATCATTAAATATGAGAAAGGGGGTTGATAATTGGTGGCAAAGTTCCTCAGATTTGGGTCTAACAAAATGAGAGCTACAGATGCTGATGAAATTGTAGTTGAAATGTGTACTTTCTGCTCCTCAGCTCAGTCTGCTGTCAGATCTAAGAGGCACTACCAGTTAACATTTTTTTCTCATTTGAGGATAAAGGTCACAATAATGTGACTCTTTCAGAAAAATAATCATGATCTCCAGTTCATAATTTTATCCTTTTTATTTTCATCTTATTGAATATTGTCCAGATATAATTATATGTACTTATGAGGTGCAAAGAGATATTATATGTGTATATAATGTGGAATGGTGGAGTCAAGTCCATTAACAATATACATTCATTCAAATATTTATTTCTCCCATCATACAGACTTTGTACCCTTTCACATTTTCATCCTATTCTACTGCATCTCTCAGCCTCTGGTTACCACAAAGGAATGCTATTCAGCCTTCAAAAAGAAGGAAATCCTATCATTTGCAGTAACGCAGGGGATATTATGTGACATGAAATAAGCCGGCCCAGAAATGCAAAGGCCCTCTGTTTCTTTCAAGAGCCTTCATGCTTGTCTAGTTGATTTATATGAGCTCAACATAATGTTATCACCACTTTCTTATCATTCTGTCCTGCCTGTTTCCCACTTCTTCCTGACTACTTAATATTGCTCACACTTTTACATGTGGACCATTTTTCATTTTTATGTAACTGGGTTTTGTTGTGTTGAGAACCTTATATTCCTAAAATGATAAGTTTGCAGTAAGGCCCATAAAGAAAGAACTTTGGGGTGTGTGTATGTGTATGTGTTGGGAGGATAGATGGAACTAATAGAAAGCACTAAGTCAGACAAAGAATTATTCACATTACATGATTTAAATTACCTAAAATTCTAGAAGTAGACAAAATGTGGCTGTAAAATTTAAAGATATACACTTAGAAACAAAAAGGAAAAGGAAAAAAATACAGGAAAGATTAACATAGAAAGTAGGAAGTGGTTTTCTTTGAGTGAAAGAGAGGTGATAGTGACTTGGAGGGGGCCTACAGGAGCCCTGTGAAATCCTTGGAATGTTCTTTTCCTTAACTAACCAGCTGATTGCCTGATGGACTTTTGTGCTAATTTATGTAGCTATGTGTACTTTGTATACTTCTCTTTGTGTATTCTATTTCTACAAAAGGTAATAAAATTTTGAGTGATATCTAAAGGGAAAACAAAAACAAAAAATGAAACTTATTTTCCTAAGTACAAATTAGGAAATATCCTTCAAGTTTTTTTTCTAGTTGTATTTTAAATACAATTAGAGTTTTGCACGTTACATATATAATGCATATATGCCAGAAGGGAGTTTTTTTTTTTCTAAATAGAATAGCAATTAATCCATTATAGTATTACAGTGTATCCTGATCTCTCTCTCTCTCTCTCTCTCTCTCTCTCTCTCTCTCTCTCTCTGTTGCATATATTGTGATACCTCCTTTAGTATATGTTAATTTAAATAAATACAGTGCAGTGTCTGTAAATTTGTCTGTCTGGGGGCCAGAGCTGTAGTAATTAAATTATTTTAGCTCTTAAATATAATAAAATGCATATAGCAATATTCTAATACACTTCAGCATTTTTTACCTATTTATATTTTTAAATTCTAAGTATTGTAAATTGTACAAAGCTTTTTGTGTGAATTAGCTTTGAAATTAACATAAAACTGCATATTCATATTAAAGAAATTAGTATCTTTCCAGAATTTTCCCCATATTCAGAATATTATTTCTCTATCCCAGTAAAAATGTGAACTTTCCTCCTGTAAACTTCATCTAGTTACCAATTATTCTGTTTATGAATGATTACCTATTTTTGTTTATATATATGTGACTGTGTATGTACATGTATGTATTTGTAGATTTTGCTGTATTTGATGAAATCATATTTTCATGTTCATTTCTAACCAAATATATTGTCATCACTCATCCAAAGTAATGCAAAATGCAGGTTAAAAAAAGTGTATGTATGTTTGTTATTTTTATGTCTTCAATTAGTATGTCCAAAGATATAAAATGACAATGCATGCATAAAGCTTTAATAGGTACAACATTGTGGGAAAATAATTTATATGCATAAATCAGAAAACTCTAAATTCATTATCTCACATATTCTAATCTGTAGAAAGCACATATTAAAAAATACAAGTTAGCATGTATCCATGAGAATAAATTTATTAAAAATATAATCTATATACTGAGCAACCCAAAATTCTCATCTCAAAACTTCTTTGAATTCTATTTCTGTACCTGCTATTTCCTCTTAGGCACCAAACTTAAGGATGTGGAAAATGGACAAGATCTTTATCTTCTATCTGCTCCTCTCCAGTCTGCTGTACCTCATAAATGCAAATTCTTTCTTCCAGATACTCAAGCCAAAACACATGACCTCAGTCTAGACCCTTTTATGTTCCTAAACTCTACATTTGATCTAGTAACATATTCTGTGTCAACGATTTTTCTTCAACTCCATGCCATACTCTGGCCTTACTCATTATGTTCTCACTGCTCTTTTTGTAGTAGCTTTTCAACTGCATCCCTGTTTCTGACTTGTCTCTTTGATCTATTTGAACTCTGAAACCAGTGCACTTCTGCTTAAAGCCTTCTAATGTTTTCCCAACTCACCAAGAGCAGAAACCATTGAGAAACAATGGCCTGGAAGGCCTGCAGAATCCTTCTGGAATAGCTCTGATCTCTTTTACTTCCCTCCTTCCCAGTCAGTGTAGCCTCCTTGGGCTCCTTCAGGGGGCCATGTACACATTTATCAGGACTTGGTTATACCTTCTTTGGAGTGTTTTCCCTCATTTCCTACCAACTCCTCCCAGGATGATTCATTCCTTAACCAAGTCTTTGATTATCTCCTCACTGAAGTCTTCTTTGGCCACTTCAGTCTAAATGTGTGACCACACCTTCACACTACTACTTTTCTATTTTATTTACCCTCAGCTTACTCTGTAGCTTACTCTGTAGACATGTCACATGATATTTTGTCATGCATGTGTGTGTGTGTGTGTGTGTGTTGTGTGTGTGTGTGTGTGTGTATTGCCTTTTTGCCTTTTTAAATAGTATATAAGTTTTCTGAGGGCAGGAATTTTTGCTTTTCTTTTCTGTTATATCCATGGTACAGAACAATAATACCCAATACATGGAAGGAACTCAATAATTATTCATTGACATGAAGTTTGCAACAGTATAATATGGTTTTATATTAAGTGAAAAAACTGAATATAAAAAATCTATACAACATAATGTCCTCTATGTTTTGAAGAAAGCAGACTAGATAGAAAAATGTTCAAGTTACAAAAGATTTATTTGGTAATATGGTTGAATTTAATTCTTCTTTATATTTTTGTGTTCTTTCTGAATTTTCTGCAGTGAATTGAACTACTTTTTATAATCAGAAAAATGTCACAACAACAAAACCCTCAAAAGAGTCTGCAATTATTTAAAAACACTGATTAAAACAAACAAAATAACCCTGACATTTGCTTGGCCTTTTTTGAATCATCTATCAATTCAATTCTACAATTACCTGCCCTCTTTCTGTGTGGCAGACACTGTGGAAATGAATGCAGGGAAGAAAAAGTCCCTCTTCTGCCTTCAAGACACCAGGCAATAGAGCAAGGACACATTTCATCAGGGGCAAGGCATCTTAATGCCAGTTATGATGGAGGTGCGAGCAGGTGTCAGAGGATTGGTGAGCAATTGAGGCAGAGATCACTCCTCTTGTTTTGAAATTTTTCCAAAAAAGGATCCAACTTAATTAATTACATATTTTTATATAACAGCATGCATTTGATGGATCACACTGAAAAATCACATTTAAAAGCCCTGAAATTATAGGCAAAAGTGGTGTCAGCACATAGGCATAACAAATAGGTAGGAAATATTCTACTTTAACCGGAACCATATGGGCATTAATTAATTCCCAAACATCTATTGTAAATCAAACACTATGCTGGTGCCAAGGATACAACAGAGGGTGAAGCTCAGTCTTTTTCCCCCAGGGAATAATGACTTGAAACAAATCAGCACATGAACATATTAAGTAGAGAGTGGGATGTGTTACAAAGGAGATATACTTAGAAAGATGTATAGTTATGAAAACCCATGGGAAAAACAACCCACTTGGGATGGGGTTTTCAGTGATGTATATGAGTAGGAATTTCCAGAGAAGGTGATTGTTTTCAATGGAGAAAGAAAATACAACTAGGAATTTGCTAACACAAGGGAACTGTCATGGCAGGAAATGGGGTTCTGTAGACTCTCAGGAAAGAAGAGTCATACAGAAGGCACAATGAAGAAAGAAAGCCACTGTGAATTTAGTATTGTAGAAACAAATATACTGGAGGGTTGATAAGAGGAAGGACATGTAGGAAGGGCTCTCTGGTGCTTTCTTTTCCTATTAAATATATTGCAATACTGATAATTTGTAACATAAACAATAATATGTAATAATATGGTTGACAATGGGATACTAAATATCTAATTATATTTTTTTGAAGTAAGTGAACTCCAAGTATTTATTGTTACATATATTTAAGAGTTACATATATTTACATATATTTAAGAGTTCCATATATTTAAGAGTTCCTCATCACATACTTATTTCTGCAAGTAGAGAAACCTTCATAAACCATGAATGTGGTTGTATTTCTAATTTTGATTTAGGTTTACTTTGTGAGGGACTTAAATATAATGTAGTTATTGCCATCCACTCATCAAGGAAATTGCATAACAGTAAAAATCCTGTCTATTTATAGCATATTATTTAAATAAATTGTTCATTTATCATATACTAATATTTAAATAGCTGTTTGTGAATTTATTAGCAGAGATTATGTGACATTGGCCCTTAACTTGATGTCTTTCTAAACCTTGCAAAATACTCAGCTCAAAAGGGTGAGTCACAAATATGACAGATGAAGAAAGCATTTAGGCATTAAGGGAGGGGTGTGCATTCATATATGCAGTGCTTTGCACTCTAAACAAGACATTTATATTTAGAATTAATCAGACTCTTAGAGAAGCAGTGATTGTTTATGCAACCTGATGCTTCAAATTATCTCTTTCCATAGTCTTTGAAATCAATCTGTCGAATGATCAAGAGTAATTAGTTTTTGCTAAACTCCCCATATGAAATTTAAGGATGGCAAAACAAATGATTGGCTACAGTACAATTCAGTTTGTTGTTACTTGACTGCTAATCTAAATATATTGCAAGGAGATAATGCTATTGGCATAAGCAGGAACCAAGACCAGGACACCAGTAAGGATAGCTATAGTCATATGTCTGGGTTCCAGGCCAGGTCAGAGCTGTGACCTTGTTTAGTGGTAGTAGAAGTCTAGAAACAATACTCAGGTCAGATGTGAGAAGACACAGGGCTGTTATACTAACAATTAAACCTGTATTGGTTATTCTAGCCAAAATATTAAAGGCTAAAATATGAAATGTGGAACACTGTTTTATCTCGGACAAATGAATTGTGCTTTGGGCCTATGTAACTATGAAATTATGGATTAGATTTCTGTTTCTCTGCACCTTTTTTCTAATTTTTTCTTTAGCAATGAAACTTATTTTATAAACTAAATATTAGGTGTATTTAATGTATAATATTGCCTATGGTTAAAGCATGAAAAGATATGGCCATAGAGTCCTGTTTTCTCTGCAGCCACCTCCCACACAGTGGCCCTAGACAACCTTTTTGGTCACCCAGCATTCCAAGTAACACAGCTAAGAAGCACAAGAAGAGGATCCTTCTGGTTCCCATCTTGTGCTCTGTGGTTTATAAGTAGGTCAGCTATGGCAGGAGGTTCATAGAGTTCTCTCTATTCAAATGAGGTAGTTTGAAAATACAGTTTAAAATGATAAGGAGTTGACCTCTCAAATGGGAAAAGAGAAAATAGGACAAGAGACCAGATAAGCATGTATCTTTTTCCAAAAATAATATGTACCATTTTTCCCTAAACAATTATTTTATAATCCTATTTATTTAGAATTACATATTATGACATACATGAATTGAAATACAACCAATATAATAAGAAATATTAAAAATTAAAAAGCAACAATTGTGTGCACTTGGCTCAAAACCATAGTTGGAAATCTTCTGGAGTAAAGAATTTATAAAGGTGAATCTGACTCCAGATGTTTCTCATACTACTGGGGCTAAGGCAAGTAAGGAGCATTAAAAGCCAAGACAGATGAGAACTGGAGATATAAGATGGGGTGGGCAAATGCAGGTATGGGGAGGGGCTGTGTTGCTATCAGGAATGCAGTTGATCCAATCAAACAGGTAGGATTTAGAAAAGACATGTATAGAGTGGGCAGCACTCAACCTGGAGTGGCAGAATTCCATCTGAATGATTCATTAATTGGGTCTGAGAATATAACCAGTGTTCATGAAAGAGGCTAATATTTATTTTAATGGCTTCTTCTGCACCGCAATGATAAATGTATTGTTATTAAGTTCACTCTAATACATAGAAGAAAATATGGGGAAGAATTTTGTATTAACCATGGGTACAACTGTCAGTATGGGTAAGTCTGGTAGGCATACTGTGAAGATAGGAAAGGAATGAAATATAAAACACAATGTCCTTATATATTTAAATACATAAGATTTGGAGCCAGTGATGGATACTGTGATTTTCTGCTCAAATGTCCCTTCAAGGAAGGACATATTTCTTTCTCCTGCTTCTGGAAATGTTAGGAGCAGGCAGCTTTTCAATGTCTGTTCCTTCAGGTACCAACTGCCTCAGCTAGAGAGAGCCACTTGGCTCAATATCTCTCATACAATGACAGATAGGGACTGAGGCATAGTCTCAGCCACTTGGCTAGGAGTCACTTCAGCAGTCTAATGGGCCATTGGAAACTACACAGTTCCTCCTGGGGTTGGCTGAAGCTGATGTGGGTCTGGCTCACAACTGGATTTCTCTCTCTGCTCAAAACTGCTTTCTTCCAGTCTCTTCCTTTGGATATCCCTACTAAATATCCTGTCCATTAAGTTCTGTGTCAGAGTCTGCTTTCTGGAGAATTCAACCAGTATTGGAGGCAAGAAGGAGAAATGGAGTTAGGCCTGGGGATAGGAACAAAGAAGAAAATAAGTGAAGTATATTTAAATTAAATGTAAATTAGAGGCTCCATCCAATAATTCATACCATGTCACTAAATCATCATTATTAATTAATTTGAAGACCCTGTTCTAGTTTGAATGTTAAATGTCCCCTCAGAGGTCCATGTGTTAGAAGCTTGTTTCCTAAAGTGGTGATCTTGGGAATTGCTGTGGACTTTTAGGAGGTAAGGCTTAGGGGATGACCTTAGGTACTTGAGGCATGCCCTTGAAAGGGACTGCAAGGCTCTTGTCTCCTCTTCTCCCTTACTGTGCTTACTGGCTCATGAGGTGAGCAATGTGCCGCTTTGTCAGAGGCCCAAAATTGTGAAGCCACTAGATGTTGGACTGTAACTTCCAAAATTATGAGCCAAAATAAATGCCTTTTCTTTTTTTTTTTTTTTAACCTTGAATATGTACATTTTTTATTTGTCAATTACACCTCAGTAGAGTAAAAAATATAATGAAAAGGTAGATACCCTGAGTAAACACTGTCCCATAATCCCCTTCTCTGGAAATGGTCCCCATTCTGAATAATTCACTGGTGCTAAGCAGCACCCTCCTCCTGTGTGAGCAGTCATCTTGGACCGGGGATGTAATGCCTTTTCTTTATAAGCTAATTATCTTAGGTATTTAATTACAGTAACACTAAACTGACTAACATCCATGAGAGAAAGTTGTTATTAGGATTAGTATTAACCAATATGTACATAATAATATCATAAAAATTGTGTTTTTTCTTTTAAGTTTTCTCATGTAAAATAGGTTGAGATACTGTCATTTTTATTAAATATAATAATAAAAATAGATTATAATACTTAAGAAATGTGCCAGATCACATAGTTAATAAATAATAAAACTTGACCTAAGACTTATAGACTCCATATTTTTTGTTTTTACTACATTGTCTATAAGATATTTACATGCTGGCAAGCAAGACATGAATAGCATTAAAGTTTGAATCCAGTGCAGGTTTGGTAATCTACGTCAATACGGTTACACACTTATGTATGAATCTAACTGAAGGTGAGCAAGGAGGGACACCTCTGTGCATAATATGCTGAACTCGTTGGGAACCCATGAAGGCAACTAACTGGAAAGTCAGCTTTCCTTCGAGTGCTACCAATGAAACAACCAGAAACTAAGCAGTGAGCTTGCATGCATGGCATGTGCGCACGCACACACACACACACACACACACACACACACCTCCTTGCATTGACATGGCACCTGCCAGTCAGTAAATGATATTTAAGATGATATTTAAGAAACTTGTAGACCATAGCAATGGACAGGAAAGCCTTTGTTGGGGGTTGTTTCAGTTTTAAAATATGTATACTTCGACACAAATTTCATTATGCATCATTTTCTAATTCTGTCATTAGTTTTCAAAGAATGAGATATCTTTTAGCCACAGACTCCTTTAATTTTTTAATTACAAGTAGGAGCAGTTCAAAACCAGCCTCTCACATTTATAGAGAGACATAAATCCATTGTAAGAATCCCATGGACCTTCCTTCCATAGTACTGCTTCCACTAATATATGGCCATGAGCTCTGAAGCTATCTCTTGAAACTGTTTTCCTTCTCACTGAAGTAGAAGCCACACTCTTTTCTCATTACTGCTGTTTTCTCTTTGAGCTGCGTGATTTGTGATTTGTTTCCTTGCCTTTGCCATTCTTTTTTTAGTGCTTGCCTCTTAGACAACATGGAAATCATTCTCATTAGCAACTTTGTTTGCTCTGTTCCTCTTATAGATCTTAACATCGCTGTCCTGAAATCATTTCATATACATACATTTCTTAAGTCAACAGTATCCTTAACACTGCTGCACTCTTTTGGAGGATAGTGACATTCAACTTCAACATAGTATATAGGCTACCTCAACCCATTCCCAGCCTACCAGACATAAGAGAATGTGGGCCAAGGGCAGGGTAGATCAGAACCTCTGTGCTACTTATTTTCACCTTCTGAGTAATAGAACATGTGTACATTTCTTTTCTTTTTTTTTTTTTTTTCTGAAATGACTATCTTACTTTATTTTTTATCACAGTTCTTAATTTTATTTTAACTTCAATAATACATCCCACAAAATATGGGGAAATTATAGTCAGCATTTGTCTAAACCCTGGCAGGTTCTTAAAAATAGTCAACTTTTAGAAAAGATTCTGAATGGTAAGCATCGATTATGTCTTCTAATGGTAGCATTAAGAAAAAGTTAGAAAAAGAGAAGGCAGCTGTAGCTTTCAAGTAAAAATGTGTGTATATTCTGTAAGTGCTTTAAAGTTTGTCCTGATTTATTCTCATGTGAAGAGGGGATTGCACTTAGGCTGTAGCTCTTCTGCTAAGGGCATAGAGCACCCAAGTCATTCGCTTGGGAAGAAAGAGCATCCTCATTCTTGCTCTCTGAGATTTTGACAAAAGAATATTCAGTATCATTTCCAATTCAGCAAAGGCTCACAAATCCATATTTACTTTGGAAGAAGTATGCAATAATAATAAAAACAGAAATAGAAGGCTCAGCGGTAGAGCACTTGCCTAGCATATGTGAGGCCCTCGGTTCAATCCTCAGCACCACATAAAAATAAATAAATAAAATAAAGGTATCATGTCCAACTACAACTAAAAAAAATAAATATATAAAAAAAAGAAATAAACATGAAAATTAATTGGAACCATTGCAAGTTTGAACTTGCAATCCTCCTGCCTCAACCTCCCAAGTGCTGGGATTACAGGCATACGCCACCATGCCCGGCACAATGGGACTTTTAATAAGATAAATAAGTGCTTAGACCATAGTAACCAATTAGATAATACACTTTAGATAATTAAAATGTAATTATTCTATTATTAAAAATATTTTTTGCAGTGATGTAACACATGGAGTAGCTTAAGTCTTTATCCTAAAGAAATAGAAACATAGATAAATTAAGGCTTGTGGACTTGGTGTATAAATTATCCATCAGTGGTCTCAGGAACCTCAGTGGAGCCTCTCAGTGTTCTTTATTTGGTCCATACTCTATTGCAGGGCAGGGTGCCATGATTGGGGAAGTAACCTGAAGAACAGTAGAAGTTAATGAATGTAATCTGTTGGTTCTTACTTGCCCATTGGTGTATATAGTGGTTTCCTAATTCTCGGTATTTCCTCGTGTCTCTCTTAATTCTGTTTCAACCAGCTATTTTTAAAACAAATAAAAGCTACTCAATATTTGTGTCAATAATTTTACTACACCATTGTATCGCTCTTTAAAAAATTATTTTAAGTGTCCTGTTCTAATATTACATTGGTATGTAGCTTTGTTCAGGTATATTTCATATGATATAACATTCACCCATTTAAGTGCACCTTTAACTAGGTCTTAGTATATTCACAGAATTGCATTAACATCACTGTCACTTAATGTATTTTCTTTCTCCACAGATTTGCCTATTCTGAATATGTAATGTCAAAGGACTTGTGCAATATGTGGTCTTTCATGATTGCTTTCTCTCACTTAGCATAATGTTTCCCTAGGTTCATCCATGTTTTAGTGCATATTAGTACTACATTTATTTTTATGATTTTATATATTGATGTATCAATTTATTTTGTATTTTGTCTCTTGTTCTTTAAGTGTTATATCTAAAATATGTTGCTAAACATA
Source organism: Tamias sibiricus (assembly GCA_025594165.1). Classification (NCBI taxonomy): domain Eukaryota; kingdom Metazoa; phylum Chordata; class Mammalia; order Rodentia; family Sciuridae; genus Tamias; species Tamias sibiricus. The sequence continues at coordinate 54,534,720 of CM046661.1, forward strand.
AGGTAATGAGGATTTATTTGTGAATGTTTTTCTATGAGTTATGTAGTTTTCAATTTTACAATTAAATCTGGGATCCATGTTAAAGGTTATTTTTGTTGTTGTTTTGTTTTTGTGTTTGTGTTTTGTATGATGTGAGGAAGAGCTTCAGATTTATTTTAGTGCATGTGGATATACACTTAACATTTCTTGAAAGGTAGTACTTTCCTTATTGCACTGTCCTTATTGAACCTATGTCCAAATCATTTGACCCTAAATATAGGAATGATTTCTAGATTATTTATTCTATTCCAATGATATCTATGTGTATTCTAATGTTAGTACCACAATGTCTTGGTTACTATAGTTTTGCACTAGGGTTTGAAATTGAGAACTATAAAGTTTTCCAACTTTCTTTTTCTTCAAGAAAATTTTGGCCATTTTGTATATTCCTAAATGAATTTTTAGACCAGTTTATAAATTTCTGCCAAAAAAAAAAAAAAAAGAAGCTGGGATATTCAAAATGATTGTGTTGACTCTATATTGTGTTGACTCTATAGATCAATTTGTTTAAGAACCTCCATCTTAACAATTTTAATTTTCTATACTCCAAGGGAGTGTATGTATTTCCAATAATTAACATCTTCTAAATTTTATTCCAATAATATTTTGTTGTTTTCAGTTTATAAATAAACTCAAGAGTATTTAAGTATAAATAATATTGCCAACTTTTATTTTAAAAAGTATAATGCTGCTGGGTGTGGTAGCACATGCTTGTAATCCCAGTGGCTCAGGAGGCTGAGGCAGAAAGATCGTGAGTTCAAAGCTAGCCTCAGCAAAAGTGAAGTGCTAAGTCAGTGAGGCCCTGTCTCTAAATAAAATGCAAAATAGGGCTGGGGATGTGGCTCAGTGGTCAAGTGTCCCTGAGTTTAATCCCTGGTACCTCCCTTGCCAAAAAAAATATGTTGTTTATCATTGTCTTGAACTTACTTTGTAAATTCATCTTGTGTATTTTATTTTTTTTCCATTTTATTATTCAAGTAATTGTTTCTATTAATTTAATTTTCAGCTTGTTCATTTAATGTCATGTGTAGAAAGTTTGATTTTTTTATGAAAAGCAGACTTTTTATTTTGATTTTCTCTATTATTTGCCCATGTTTTATTTAATTTATGTCTAGTCTAATCTTTGTTACTTTCTTGATTCTACTTGTTTTAAGTTTAGTGTGCTATTCTTTTTCTAGTTCTTTAGGTTAGGTGACTTTAGATTTTCCTTTTTTTTTTTTTTTTTTTTTTTTTTTTTTTTGGTACTGGGGATTGAACAGGGGAATTTGTCACTGAATTACATCCCCAGCCTTTTTTATTTCTTTCATTTTCAGACAGAATCTCGCTAAGTTGCTTAGGGCCTCGCTAAATTGCTGAATCTGACCTAGAAATTGCAATCCTCCTGTCTCAGTTTTCTGAGTTACTGGGATTATAGACGTGCACCAACGTGCCTAGCCAGATTTTTCTTCTTTCTTAAAATTGACATAGCTATACATTTTTCTTCTTGTACGCTTTATATCCCATAAGTTTTATAATACTTAATTTCATTTACCTCAAAGTATTTCCTATTTCCCTGTTTTCTTTTTTGACTCATCATTTACTTAGTAAAGTGTTGTTTAATTCCTACATGTTTATGAACTTCCTAAGGAATTCAAAGTTTGGGCACAGTATCAAGTGTTCTCTAGGGATGGTGGTTTTAAAATTCCAGAGGTGGTCAGATCTCTCCATTGTTTGCAGTGCTGCCAACATTTGGTTACCACAGTGGCAAAGCAGGGGAATGGGGAAATTGGATGTATTATATTTTTTTTCCATTTGTTCTATAGCTTGTGTTATAAGAGTTCTGAAATGCTTCATGTTAGCTCATTGGTCTATATTTCTGTTGTTTGAGAGAATGCGAGAATTTATCACTCTGCCCTTCTTCAAGTCAATTCACCCAAATAATTTTCTGTTTTAAATAGTAAGAATTTTTATTGTTGCCAGGCATGGTGGTGCATGCCTGTAATCCCAGTGGCTCAGGAGGCTGAGGCAGGCAGGAGGATTGTGAGTTCAAAGCCATCCTCAGCAAAAGTGAGGTACTAAGCAACTCACTGAGACCCTGTCTCTAAATATTAAAGTACAAAATAGGGCTGAGGATGAGAGTCAGTGGTCAAGTGCCCCTGAGTTCAATCCCTGATACAAAAAAAAAAAAAAAAAAAAAAAATAGTAAGGATTTTTATTGTTAAGGGATCATTTCAGAATTTCAGAAGTTACAAACAAATCATTTGTTCTGACAATTTTAAACTCCAAGGATTCTCTATGAAAATTATTTATAAAGAAATTATAAAGTAAATACCACCTAAAACAAACAGCAAGTATCTGAGACAGCATTCAAGACAATGAACATGTACACAATGAGGAAAAATAAAAACACAGTTTGGCTATTTCTTTTCCTCAATAAGAAATGTGTTGCATAAAAATATGAGGTTCATCTTTTGGTGAAAAATACTTTCATTATAAAAAATTTTTGAATTCTTTCATCTTTCTCCCAAAAAAATTTCAGGGTATGAGCTGGACAAATAAATCAAAATAAGATGACACTTATTTCACATGAACCTCAAGTCTATAACTGTACTTACCATTTTCTTCACTGTAAAATCTTAATATCCAGGGGCATTGGGTTTAACTCAGTGGTAAATCACTTGCCTGGCACACCCAGGGCCTTAGTTTCAATCCCCAGCAACCCCCCTCCCACAAAAAGCAAAACAAAACTGAACCTCCATATATCAATATGCAAGCAAGACTTAGTGTTTGTTCTGTGACATGTAAAAGAGAAGCATCCATCCAACAACAGTGACCCAAGAGGTACCAAGAGGTATGAAAAACTGGCTGTAGGACAAGGTGATCCCTATTATGTTGACCAGAAAACAAGGAGATTCCAGTTTTGGTCTACAAATAGTTAATAGCCAAGTCTGACTATTAACTGTATGTAGACCTCAAACAAGTCTTAGGTTCTCCTAACTGACGGGGCTGGTGCACAGAAACAGTAGGGTCAAGAAGGTCAAAGTCACCCCAACATGTCAGTGGGCACCTCTATGCCATGATGGGTCACTGGTTACACTGATGTTGGTAAAAAGAATCAAGAAGCTTAGGTTTGGGAATAGCATAAACATTATCACCTAGTTAACAATGATCAAATTTATGGTCTAGGGCAAATGATACAAAAATAGGTAATAAAGTTCCCCAAACATAATTGCTGAGATTTTCCAATCTGACTTTTAAGCAGTACAAAAGGGTTTCTTCCACACCACAAGAACACATTTTATACCAGTGTTTCTCAGAATCAATCGTATCTCCAGTTCTAGCCTCAGTTTAACATATTATTTTAAATATATCATTGCTATGTCAGAGCCACTATAAAAGCAGAGTCAAGGGCAAGAAACCCCCCATCCAGAATCACTGGTATAAATATCACTCTAGAATCCAGTGAGTATGAGAACATTCAAGTCACAGGGTTTGAGAACGGATATGTGGCAGTTATTTCTTTCCTTCTATCACTGGGACATACATCTCTGGTGGGTGGCTTGAAGGTTGGTGTATCTTTAGCCATTTGGGTGGTGTGGGCACAGATCAGTTCCACGAGAGAGGACTTCTGCACTCCTTCATGGGTCTAGTCGGCAAAACCTTCAGAATCAGATTTGTGAAGGGATCTGGGTCCAAAAAGTTTCCATTTGTTGATGAGTATCTGTCCTTATCCCCATTTCCAGGATCCATGGTGCTAGGATTTTGGTCAGGTAAGGCTGCAGAGGAACCAGAATTAAACCATTATCTGGAACTCTGCTTAGAAGAACATTGAGGTGTGCTACTTGTGGTAGACGAGGCTGATGCAGGCTGCTTTCTTCTTTAGTTATCTCTCCGCTTTGCAGCTTTAGTTTGTGGGATGCTTCTGCCACTCAGAGTTACTTGGCCTCTTCAGTGGTAGGCCCTTGTGAGTTGCATAGCCAGTCTCTCTCAGCCCTGCCTGTTGCTCAATATGCTGAATGTTCTCCTAGGTCTGTTTTGTCATCAGATCATTCATGTTGACATGAATAGCTTTAGGCTTCACTAGTACAGTCAGTGACCTTTGACAGGGTCATGGCATAGGAGGATGTCCTCTCCTTTGTCTTCCTTGTTAAGGTGCTGATACTTGTGCTGTGGAATCACTGGCTTCCAGGGGATTCTGCCCATGTCTAATGGCATCACGGGCATAGGAGCACCTACTGCCCATGGGTCAAAGACATCTTGCCTAGAGACCCAGGAGTCTCAAGAGCAGGCACTTCTGGTTTTCTTGAAGCCATTGAAACATTGAGATCCAAGTCATTTTCTATCTGTAATTTGGACTTGAGTCCCTACCACCACAGTGAAATGATTTCACAATTTTGCTGACAGACAGGTGTTAATGAGGAGTACTGTTCAACTGCTGCAATTAGCAAACTTTTCCAGGAAGAGTCCATCCAGAAATTCTGTTCTTCCACTTTCTCTAAAATAATTCCAGCGCAAATTCTGGCACTAAAGACACTCTGAGGACCCACATCTCCAGAGTGGCTGCAGCACAGCCTAGAGCCAAGCCATTCTGAGAGCAGTGATAACACTGACTCTCTCTACCTGCCGCTAGAGAACACAAGCTGCCACCAAAACAACTCCTTTACTCTTCACAAAGAACTTTGTGTTAGGGTAAAGTCATCCCTATTTTTCAAACAACTGAATTAGAGCCCAGATATGAAATGTTTCACTCAAGATTATGCTGCTTGTTTATTACATAGCAAGAAATTAACCTGTCTTTTTTTCCTACTTCTATATTTTTTCTACCTTATCACAGCTCATACACTCTATTGCTATTTACTTAAACCTTAGATAACTTGACCTTCAAGGAACCTCAGAGAGACAGGGCTTAGCCTCTCATTTCACAGATGAAGAAACTGCAGTCTAAAGTGATAAGGCGCCTCACTCAAGATTTTATTACTAGCCACTCTAACACATACTCTTTATAAAGTATGCCTACCGACTCCAATCAGATCGTGAGTTAATTAAGATGTTTGTTATAATTTACATTGTAAGGATACAATTACAAACTTCACATAAATTTTTTGTTCTGGTTTTTGTCTCAGTGCAGCCTCACAATTTTCTTTTATCTAAAATGTTTGTGCTTTATTTAGCTATAGTGTGTATGTGTTAGATTTCTATTAGTGTGTAACAAAGCACCACAAATTGAGCAGGTTAAAGTAAAATGTCTCTATTGTTTCATTGTTCTTGAGGTCAAAATCCAGGCTGGCCATGGTTAACTTATCTTCTTAGGATTATATGTGACCAAAATCAATGTGAGAAATAAATGCACTCTCATCTACAGCTTGAGATGCTCTCAAGTTCATTCAAGTTGTTTATAGAATTTAGTTATTTATAGATGTAGAAATAAGGCTTTCAGCTCTTAGAGACTGCTCTCAGTTCTTGGTTCTTCCACTTTCCAACCTAGCAATAGTGGATTTCCCTCTCATTGAATCACTTGGCCATGGTATGAATAGGGTACCCTCTACAATTTGTGTCAAAACTTCATCACTAATGCAATAGTATTAAGAGATGTAGCCTTAGGAAAAGCAACTCCCATGAGGGCAGAACCCACAAGGATTATATCAGAACAATTATAAAAAGGTTTGAAGCTTAAGGGAGCATTCTCTTGTCCTTTCATCCTTCTTCCATATCTGGACATATTGTTTGGACACCCGGGGGATGCAATAATTAGGAGCCAGCTTGGAAGCGAAGACCAGGTCCTCACCAGATACTGAACCTCAGAGAGTATTGATGTTGTATGTCTCAGCCTCCATAACTGAGGAAAATTTTTTTTGATTATCCGGCATCTAGTACTTTTTTACAGTGGCACAAATGGACTAAGATACTGTTTTATACTTTGAATTTTTCCAGGAAATTCTAAGTCCCTTTCAAAGCATGACTCAACTAATTAGGTCAGACTCACCCACTATTATACCATTTTCTAAAAATCAATTGTTTGAGGATCTTAGTTACCTCTTCAGAATCTCTTCAGAGCAACATATAGATCATAGATTGAATAAATAGAAAAAAATGAATGTAATCTAGATAGGAGACTTTTGGGGAGTCATCTTAAAACTCTAACACAAGAAATATGCCCCCTTTTATCTTAGAATGGTGATTTTACATCAAAGGACACTACTGAGCCACATGTGTGTTCCCTGAAGATATTATCTTACCTGATGCACACTTTGGAATTCACTATGCCATGTCCACCTGTCACTGACCGTAAGAGAAGCAGTTTATAGGTTAAATCTGGATTTAATATTAGAAGAAAGAAGAGAATCTACATTTCAGAGGGACAAATCAGTGAAATAAAATGAAATATATGTACATATATATACATGTATATATATACATATATATATATGATCCATTTTCTCATTGTAATCAACTTCAGTCAGATTTAAAACAATATTTTATATTGGTTTGTTAAACACTAGTTGATGAACAAATAAAAGTTTTATTCTCCACCCACAAGGACTTATATTTGTAACAAATTTCCTTCATAAAATTATAATTAAAACAGAAGTACAAAGAAGTGCTATACAAGAAAACAGGGAAGAATTATGACCCAGGTCCCATTTAGCACAGAAGCTTTGGACAACTGACTTTCAAAAAGCCCAAGGTAAATCATTATGCCCAATTAAACAGTACAGAAGGATGGTTAGGTTAACTATAATAAGACCATTTTGTGTTTGAAGATATTGAAATGCATGAACTGTTTTCAGGGAGAAGTAAAAAGTCATATTACAGAGGATATTTTTCTTTGCAACTAGAAGAAAATTAAGTTAGTAGTTCCCAAAGGCTGAGTATAAATCCCAGTTTAAAAATATGTTTTTGACACTGCACTAATCATTTGCTTCAGAAGTTCTAAAAGTCAATCACAACATTCCTTTCCTCTCAGAATTTGTTATAATTATTTTTGTCCTATAATGTTGCTAAGTCTTAGGACTACAGCAAAACCAAGGACAAATAAATGAATTCCAGATTTTTCTTTCCATGATTTATCAATTTCTATTTCCAAAAAGACACCTAAGACAAAGACAGTAGCCAATTGATTTATAGTAAGTACCATTCTGAAATTTAATTTCCATTTCTAAAGGATACTTTTCCTAAGTTAGGTAGGTATCTTGCAAAGCATTTGTTACAATAAAATTGTGTTCTTAAAACAATGTCTAAATATATGTCAACTGAGATGAACCAGTGGAGCAATGTTCACCCCCAGGATTCTAGTGAGAAGCAGCCTCCTCTTACTTTACCCTTGCCAGGGACTGGACCCAAGCCTTGGTTGATGGCAGAAATTCTGTTCTTTTTCTGATGAGTTAAACTCCATCTGTAATGTTTTGCCTTTAGAAACCACACAGTTCTGTAATGACTCCTTTAGATCTTAAGTGAGGAACAATGTCAGGGCTTCAGCAACCACCTTCTTAGGGAAGTGATGATCAGTTTAGGGGTAGTTTATGATCGCTACTGAAATCTACATAACTGTAGAATCTAAGAAATTATCCCAAGGCAATCTCCAACTCAATAGCACTGAAAGCTTGCTTCATAAACTATACAAATGTGTGTTCTCATGCTCTTGAGATAATGGGGTAAACCAACACATGCAGTGAATACACATGAGTGTCCTGTTGTCTTTTATAGAATCTGAAGAATAGTTATAGTCACAGGATTTCAGTATTCCTATCTCAGTTCCCCAGAGATGCTAGTTCTTTACTTTTATTCATTCTAGGCTTGACCATGTGCACAAATAGAAACTATCTTATCTTACAGAAAATCCATTCAATTATTAGGTAACAGCTATTATTAAAACAGTTTCTACTAATTAACCAAGTTCTTACTCCTAACTTATGGCATGGTTCAACTTGACTCACTGAAACCATGCAAAGTTAATGAAATCTTGTCAAACATTTAAAGACAGCTATCATATTAAACATTGAGATCTGCTTTATTTTTAACTGCCAAGATAAATGAACTTTATCCAGGTTACTTTCGGTAGCAGGAGGAAAAAATAATCTGATCATTTTATTTATTTACTTTTGAGAATTTTTCTGTAATCAAGAAGCATATTGGGAAGTGGCACTAGATAAAATAGTAAAGCCGTATTTAAGGAGATTGCAATTAACTCATTAACTCAATAAAGCATTTCATGGTTATCCCTACTTGTACATTTTAAAAACTATTTAGTTGGTGAAACAAGCCTCACAGGATCTGTGGTACCTTTAAGTTACATTGGGGTCTAAAATGCATTTATACAGCATTGTGTACTTTTAAGAACTGCCCACAAATTTCTGAATTGTATTCTGTTTATGGAGAATTAGGAAACTTCTCTCCCTAAGGCCAACTTTTCAGTTTTCAAAAAAGATGTGGAATCTATTAAAATTGTGTTTTTCTAATAAAATATCATATTTTTCTGAATAGTTCAACCACTCTAGATATTAATAGTAACTACATTTATAATAAAATATATATTTATAGCCAGCACCACTAGTAATTGTGATTATCAGAGAGAACAATAGACAAAGAGTATCATCATTCATATATTTCAGGCAGCAAAATTGTGGAAATTATGAGAAGATATCATATTCATAGAGCAGATAAAAATCATTTTAGTCTCTGTAACTTCACATTTTAAAAACCTGCACTCATTATCTCTTTCATATCAATATTCACTTTGTGAAGCCTTAAGTTAGTACATGTAAGACAATATTCAAATTGAAATTCAATTTACTCTCTCCAGAAAACTCAATTACTTGATTCGGTCATTCTCTTCATTCATTCATCCATCTACTCATTTCGTACTAAGCACTCTATTAATAATAAAAGCATGAAGGAGATATAGAAAGTTCACTGTTGTATAAGAGAATTGGGTGGGCATGCAGCCATGTTAAAAACATTTGGGTCAGCACTATGACAGAGATATTAATTTTGTATTGGTAGCCCAAAGAAATATGCAGTAAAGTCTTGACTGGAATGGGCAGGTAACATGTCACAGGGGAAGGAACAGAGAAGATACAAAATTCCTGAAGATCGTACCAGGGAGAAGGACACCAAGTCACATGTGGGCAGCAACTGTGAATATTTTTTCACTGCTATATTCCCAAGAACTTCCCATCACCATTCTTCACACAAAGAAGACTTCAGTAAAAATATCCAGTAGATGTATGATTTCTAGGCATTGAAAATGGCAAAAGCAAAGACATGGAAGTGTGAAACAGTTTGGCATAATCTTAAAACTCAAATTAGATAAGTATGTCTAAAATATAGAGATGGTACTAAGGAGGTAGGCAGGGGCTCAAATATAGGCAATTTTGTATGTTACCTAGAATTGTTTTTTAACAAAGATTTTCACCATATGTTACTTCCTCGGGCATTGCAATTTTAACATATAATTCATAGACAAGTTTTAGAAGCATAACACTTGTTTTTCTAAGAATGAAAGAAATGGAAGGAAGCAAGCAAGCAAGGAAAGGAAGAAGAGGAGAGAGAAAGATGAAGGGAGAGAGGGGAGATGTAGAAACAGAAAAAAAAGACTTGCATTTTTCTACAATAGAAAACTGGCCTAGACATTGGGAAACAGAGTTGAGACCAACACATGGTTTGAGAAAATTTTAGCTTTACAGAATTTAGATTATTTCCATCAGAGCACTTTACTAATATAGGCATCCTGGATACAACTAAGGGAAGAGTAAACATATGCATCCTTAGAAACTAAAACCTTAAGGCAATATCCTAGTGCTCTTTCAGCTACAAACTACCCCAGGTTGCCACCACCAATCACATTGTATACAGACATTCTAGAGCTGACATTTGAGATGAATAGGGCCCGGTAAACAAGAATAGACCATGTGAGTCCCTTTTCTTACTTACAATCATAGTACCAAAATAATAATTGGACTTGTTCTCCAGATTTTGAAAGATGATAACACTATACTTAGAGAAAACAACAACTTTAACTCTTAACCGGTAGTAACAATTCAGTTCTTTGGCATCGGAGGGAAGAATTTTTCTAAAAACAAAAACAGTGAAGTTAAATTTAAGAAAAAAAATATCATTATTTAGGCTGAGGAAGAAAAGGCCAAAGTTCTGCTCCGAAATCCAAGATATAGCAATAACACCAGAGATCCTTTATTTTAATCATAGGAAACTTTTTTATTACTTTTGCCTGAAACAGAAGAAATTTAATATTTGCATGTTACCTGTGGAGAATCTTTTGCCTACTTTATGCTTCAAGGTTTAAATAGGAAAGCAAATATAACCTTATTAACATTCCTCTATAAAAGATCAAAATTAACATCTTAAATCATCCACAACCCAATTTTCTCCAGAAATTTACCAATTTCTTCAGAGTTAGGTGCTTACAGAGATGAGTGGTCCCTAAAGTGCCATTTGGTGATACTGTAAGCACCTGACTCCATAAGTACTTTATAAATTAAGGGTTGATTATTTGCTTTGCCAAAGAATTCTTCCCTTTACAAGAGATCCACCAGAGGATTTCTTTAATTAGTTAGCTCCCTAAGTGCATGTAAAATAGGGAGAGACTAAAGTTTCAAGCTGCACAGCGCCTTTTAGAAATTCATCTGACTTCTGTTCTTAACTTCCTGGATTAAATATAAACTTTATCACAGATTTCTTGGCCTGATCCATTATATAATTCAAATGAGCACAGATTCCCCAGACCACCATGGCCTGCTATCCTCTGAATTAGGTCAAGGAGTGTAAGAAATGAATGCTGCCTGTAACTGCATTCAAAGAACACTCAGGTATGCTACCCCTTTCAGAAACCTTCAATCACCTCTCTCTCTGACACCAGAACAATGCAGAGATTGAGTCATTCACAGAGGCTTATTGTGCTCCTTTTTTTATTGGCAGAGGAAGACACAATTAAATCAGAGAAGAGATATATTGCCAGGAAAGGTGGTTTGTGCCCCTAACTCCAGCTACTCTGGAGGCTGAGGCAGGTGGGTTGCAAGTTTGAAGCCAGCCTGGGCAACTTAGTGAGACCTTATCTAGAAATAAAAATTAAAAAGGGCTTAGAAGGTAGCTCAGTGCCAGCAGTAGAGTGCTTGCTTAGCATAGGTAGCCCTGGGTTCCATCCCCAGTGCTGGAAAATAAATTATGGTAGACATTATAAATACATGGGGTAGGAGACTTTCTAGGAAGAATGAATGTGTGGGGGAAAAGCCAAGACCATTAGGATCATTTGTGTGGAATGGGATATGTTCTAAGAGTTAAAGGATAGAAGAGACCTAGAAGAGAGACGGTGATAGGAGAGACATAAAGGAATGGGAATAGAGCTGAGTAGATTACAGAAGACCTTGAATTTGATGCTAAGGGGACTGAGTCTGACTTTAAAGGTACCAAGAACTGTTAAACATTTTCGATAATTGAATATTGCAATTATAATGGGCAAATCTGAACAAATCTTGCAATAGAGTCCATGAGAGACTTGAGGACAGAGACTAGACAGTTTCAGAAAAGCCCATCTGGAGGGAAGTGAGGATGTGATCAATGGTACCACCACTGGAAAGTGTAGCAAGTGAAATGTAATGAGAGGAATGCCAAATGTACAGACCAACTAGATGATGGAGAAGAGGGAAGACATGCCCATGTCCTCTAGCTCTGACCAAAAGAGGACTGGCACAGCCATCAATTGGGGAATAGAATTTGGCAGGAAGAGAATTTAATGTTTTCTGTGTTTATCAAGAAAATGTGTGCTTCTGACATATGTTAAAGCATCCCTCTGTTTTATATTGTGATAACTTTAAAGAGAGTTGGAGAACTTCTTCAAGAATTGTGACTTTATAATTTAAATGCAAAACAATGATGCTTTGGATCATGTGTTATAATTTCAAACAATGCATTATCTACATGCAATTTCAATCACTTGTTTCCTATTGTCTTAAATATATCTTTGAGGTTTCTCTTCCCACTGGGAAATACACATTGTGTTACAAAAGAAAATCACCTGGTTCTGTTCATCTGATTGGATTTTAGAGTTTGAACAGTCTACTTCTACCATTGTAGAATTTCTTTTCTTGTACATGTCACATGTCCTTATGATTTCTCTGACTTTTACATAAAAACTGCAAGTATGAAATCTAATTTCTTATTAACTCATATATTTATCAACATGAGTTATGTAACACACTAGAATCTGGTGGAACAGATATTCATTTATCTATTCCAGTAAAGTTACTTCATGGTAAAAGATTGTATGGCTATGATTTGTGCTAATAGATAAGTGATATCACAAATTTCTATTCATATTTGATTAAATTTCTGCCAGATCAAAGACATAAAATCCTAAATCTTGTATAAGAAATTAGTAATATTTAATAGGTGATCAATGCTAATTTTACCTTCCTTTATAAATGACTTATTTATTTATTTGATATTCCTACTCAGTAATTTTATCTAATAATTTCAAGTTTTTCAATATTCTGCATAATGTGAGGCTGGGTGGCATAGCTATGTTTATGAAAATGGACATAGGGTAAAGTAGGTGAAAACAGAAAAGTGTAAATATTGGAGAGTAATAATGCAAGTAGATGATATTTTTAATCACATTAAAATGAGTGAACATTGCTAAAGATTCAAACACAGTTTTGTCCTTACTTTCTGTGTGATATTCTAGTTCAAGGATGTGTTGAAATAACAACTTGGTACATTTATGCTACATGGAAATATATTGATGTGGGAATTGGTGAGGTCAAGGAGAAGGTCAAGTTCTCTCTTAAACCTGTCAAAGACTTTCTATGAATAGTCTGTAATTTCTTAAATGTCTTTGGAAGTGTTTTTTGCTGAACTGAGTTCCACCCATTTCTTCCACCCAAGAAGCAATTAATTTTCACACAGAGGAAGAGAAGTCCCACCTCTCCCCTCAGGAAAGGCATTGCTTGCTCCTTGAGTGCATTAGTACATTCTGGCATTTATAAGCAGGTCTCTGAATCTGTGTGGATAATTCCATCCACTTAGCCACATCAGGGAGGGAGGCAGCCTCACCATTCCTGAGCAGCTCCCTTTGCTTTTATCAGCAGTAGCAGCTCTTGGCAATCTAAGAAAATAATAATATCTGCACAAAGAATTCATCCAATAGAGACAAACATTTCCCCAAGATATGTGATCTTTCTGATCTGACTCTTTAAGCAGTAAAATGTTAGAGTTTAATAGGACTGTCAGTGCTAATTGTATTTTCTTTCAAGATGACTCAGTCACTTATTTGGAATTAAAACAATAGAAGGCTCACTTTCAGATTGTAGAGAATGATTTAAGTGCTTAGCGATGAGGATCATATTACCATGGCTGAGCAGCAAGCCTGACTGTATGCACAGAAGCAAGAAGGAGTGCAAAGGAGGAAGACTTTGATTCCCATCCCTTCCCATTCCTAGGACTGTAGCCTAAGGCAAATCAGTTTTCCTAATTTTTTAAATGTGTGAGATGAAAAACCTAGAGATGAACTCACATCTCTTCAATAATTTCAATAATCATGATTCTCAAAAATCAATTAATTTTCCTTCTTGTTACTTTCTTTTAACATGGAATAACACAAATTGAAAGTGATCTCTGAAGCACATCTGCTCTGTAGCAGGCTGAGTGGGCTGCTTTTTGAATGCAGAAGCTAAATTCTCTCTAAATGGTGAAAATATCACTTCTTCAGGGTGATTTCTCTAGTTCATGAGCTGCTGTCCGCAGCTACAGTGACTGTGTCACGAAGGGAAACACAGGTTATCTATCATTCTATTTCACACATTTCCTGTTCTCAGCACACAAAGGGGAGAGAAAGGCCACCTTGATCCTGATGATAATCACTATGACATTTCTTCTAATGACAATATCGCTACAGTAGTCATTTTATGTTGAGAACAAACTTGAAAGTGCTTTTGGGAAACATTTTTCAATTCATATGCATATTACTTTTACATAAATGTAATATGATATCATCATAGACCACATTTTTGTTTCATAAAATAAATGACTCTGACTTGGCCTTAGTACTTGACATACTTTTGAAATTTATTCAATTTTGCCACATCGTCAAACAGTTGGGCATTAATAGACCAGGCATATGATGATTAGATCCATGCATGGTGTTCTGCACATTCCCCACTGGTCTGATAGGAGAGCCCCACCTAGAGACGTGACATCCTGCCACTTGTGTGCAAAAAAGGTGTCTATGTGGTGTTGCTGGACAGAGTACACATCCCTTCATGGAGGAAAGGGGAGAGGCTTGCATAGAGGAGGTGATCACCAAGGAAGCCTCAGATTTTCAGAGCCTTGGTTTCCAAATTGAATAATAGGAAACCATTTAAATGGTCTTAACAGTCCTCACCAAAGAAGAGATGATATTTTGATTGCCTTACTCACCTAAAACACATCCTAAATGGCCAATAGGTTTAGAAGCACAACCTACGATTATATAGAACATAATTTATGGGCCTCCATGCAAAGAATGAATGCAAGGCCCTTTGTTCAAACAACAAGATAAACTTCCCATTCAAGGTTTAAATATAAATCATTTTCCTGTTTTCCATGGGCTCTCTCTTAACTAGTTTGTAATTGCTATATAAAGTCATTCTAATATAAAGAAAAAAATAATATTTTTAATTATTAGCATGAATTTTACTGTTCATCTTTATATCGTATAATGATAGTTTTAAATGCATACATGTGAGCATTTAACTAATATGAAAAATCACTGAAAATACAATTTATATTTTGAAGCTCATATATGCATATATATTTCATGCTTACCAGAGTGGTGAAACTGCTATATAAATACATCTCTATTCTTTTTATTTCATTTGTTAATATATCTGTATTTTACCAACACTCTCTACTGCCTTGAACTTATTTATGAGTAAGAAAAGACCAACAGAAAAAGGACTATGGGATTGTTCTATCTTTACATGTCTTTCTGTGTCATTATTGTCAGCGTAAGTGATTGGCTGATACAAGGAAAATGTGTAAGAGTGGACATGATATGATTGTGTTGCTTGGTCATTTTTGTTGCTTACAAACAAACTTTCTCCATTAGAAGCAAGTTTTAGTTATAATAGAAAATGTAGTCTTTTTCTCAGTTATACATGTAATATACGTACCTTATTTGTTGCTTTGAATGCTTTGAATTTTATATGTAGCATATCTGTTCAAGTGAATGTCCATTGTCCCATTGATTTCCCTTAAAAACATAAGTTCAGAGATAAAATTATTAAGAATTTCAAGACAAACATAGCAGAGTAGTAAGCTAAATTCAGGATCATTCTGCATATGTATATTAGTAATAGGCCCCTTAAGCTGTCCTTGGTAAAGAAAGAGTAGTGATTCCTTAAGGCCCATCCTCAGAGTTAGGTCCATAGTACTGGGCTATTCCAGGGCTAATTGGGTTGCACTTGGTTCTTATTCAATGTATTCAAGCATTGAGGGACATGCTGACCAGGCATATTCTTGCATTTCACAATAGCATGTGAATCTACATTCAAATTGTTGCTTTATAAGCAAGTTAGATCACCCTATACTGAACGTTAAAGATCTGAGTGGTACTTAAAAAAAATAAATAAATAACTATAGGTCTAACTAAGGGACCGATGGTTTTCAAAGAGAGTTACTGTTACAGTATGGAATCTCCTTGCAAACCCTCATGCTGTAAAATCCAGATTTGTTTGTTTGTTTGTTTTTGTGGGAGGAGGCTGCCAAATAGTGCAAATCCTCCCACCTTCTGTTGCATTCACTCCCATTCTTCTTTGACTCTCTTTCATAGGCTGCCAGACTCCCTATACCATCACTAGTCTGCTTCTCCCGCATAGCCTACTAGATCATGTTCTTTTTTTTTAATATTTATCTATTTGTTTTAGTTGTACACAAAGCCTTTATTTTTACGTGGTGCTGAGGATCTAACCTGGGCCGAGCACGTGCTAGGCAAGCGCTCTACTGCTGAGTCACAACCCCAACCGCTAAATCATGTTCTTGAACTGAGTCTCATTCTCTGTTAGCTAGTGCTCACCTGGAAATTAGTTGATAGACTTTATTAAGATTTTACCAAGTACTGAAAATAGCTGTTCTTCCTCTGTAGTTATTTTCAGTATAAATGATTGGTAAATAATAGAAAAATGTGTAAAATTGTCAAAATAGGGTTGTTAAAGAATGTGTATTCCTCAAGAATATATATTTGAGCAGAGGTTGCCATTATGAATGTAAAGTTACTTTTATTTTGTGTGGTATGGAAGCTTGAACCCAGGGGTGCTCTATATCTGAGCTACATCTCCAGCCTTTTTTATTTATTTTGACACAGCAACTTGGCAAGTTGCTGAGGCTGACCTTGAAGGGGGCATCTTCTTCCTCATCCTCTCTGAGCCTGGCTGTAGCTATTTCTAATGGTGAAATTTCATAATTCTAAGACAGGCTGACGGAGAATGTTCTTTCTATTAGAGAAATATTGCTTGAGTTCTACTAAAGCTCATTGGTTGGATAAGCTTGGCTATCTACATTCTCTTTCCTGGATGCACCATGCCCAGCAGATAACACAAGAGTACAACCATGTGTCTCTCTGAGATTTATATCACTAGTTACCACCCAGTAGTGCAGTCACCACCCTTGCCCATTGTTTACCTTTATGCAGTTTTACTCAACTGCATTTAGTTTTAGCTAAATGCAAAGTTAAATTGAGCTTAGCAGGCATCTCCATTTTTTTTCCTAATACAGTAGTGCAAAGATACAGAGAAATGTCACCAGTGAATCTTAACTCTGAAAAGAGAAATACTAAAAGTGATAGGACAAAAACAATGTAAAATTAGATAATATGGGTAGACTCCATTCAAATGTGTGTCAAATACAAAATTATAACAAATAAGAGACTGGAAAAATGTAAATTTAAAACATGTAAATGTAATTGCTGGAAGGATTCTCTTCAGTACATTGTTTTCCTCCTCTTTCCTTCTTTCTTTCTTCCCCTCTTTCTCTTCTAAGGAAAGCACAGTAAATATAACAATGTCAAAGGTGCCCACTCTTCCTGGGGTAAAGCCTGCTGTTTCTATTTTGAGACACTAGATGGTGGTGATGACAAAGGTGAAATAATATCCATTGTGAGTATTTCCAATGTAAAGACTTGTAGAATTTCTGGCTTTAATTGATTAGTATCTTCAAATGAAGTAAATCAGAAACCAGTGAGAAAGACAACAGGTATCTGATTTAATTTTATTTGAAGTTTTAATTATGATAATAATTCCTTCTTTATATGTAAACTACACCCCTAAAAAATCTTCTAAGGTTTCTAGTTTCTGTGTCTTTAACGTGGAATGGAACAGAAAGCAGTCAGAGCACATATTCCACAATTAGTTCTTTGCTTTTCTTCTGCTTAGTCTTGCTTGGACGTAATTTGACTTTTACAAATTTTGGAGTCATTCAAAGCCTTCAACTTAATTCTCATTAAAACAATAGAAGCAACCATTCCATAAACATTTCTAAGTGTTTACTAAGTATCAGGCACTGTTTAAGATGCTGGGATAAAATAGTAAGTTCATAACAATATCTCCCACTGTGAAGCTTAGATCCCTACATTGATTCCCTTTCTTTTGCAATCATATTTCACTGGCTTATATATTATTTCTTTAAGTTATAGAGCCATAACAATGTAGAACATGCAGGCACAGATTTGGCAATTTACCCAGCAATACTGGGTAAGCACAGCTCCTAACTGCTGGAGGGTATTAGGGATAAGAGTTCCATCATTTTGGGGTGCTGGGCATTATTTTAATGGAAGGATGGAGAGAACTTGTCTATTAAGCTTGTTGAGCATATGAGGAATGGAATTCTGGAAGTGGAGTCTATAGACCCCAGCTTGTCTCTGGGATCCATTATAAAAATTATAATAGGGTTAAAATTATTTCCATAATAATAAGCTGTTATTTGCCTTTTTAAATATGATGACACTTTTTCTACTGTACAAAAGTAATGGTAGATAAGAGTGTTGGCACCTTAATGTGAATCAAGGGAATGGTATTGAGTGTACCTGTGGTCACTGCATTCTTCATTGATATTTATTTCTATATACCTTGGAATATCCTAGAAACAGCAGTGGCAAGGATTAGTTTTATTAAATCTTCTCTCCTACATATCTGGTAGGAGTAGAAGGATTTCATGCATGCTTTCTAT
This sequence comes from Tamias sibiricus, assembly GCA_025594165.1. Taxonomy (NCBI): domain Eukaryota; kingdom Metazoa; phylum Chordata; class Mammalia; order Rodentia; family Sciuridae; genus Tamias; species Tamias sibiricus. The sequence continues at coordinate 54,552,948 of CM046661.1, forward strand.
GTTGTTATACAGATTATTAGAAGCCAAAGTCCAGTGGTCATTGTTGGGAAAAGGACTTACAGAAATCCTTAAACTGTCAGCAGAGCTTAGCACATTTCTCCTGGAAAACCATTTTGATCTAAAATAACAACTGACCAAAAGTTACTCAGATATGGATATTGGGCTGCTTGCTCAAAGAATGAATAAAGTAAATATATTGTTCCAAGGAAAGCTGGTTTTGTTTCCAAAGAAAACTGAGGTTTCATGTGAAAATTAACATTTTGAAAAACTTACAGCTACCACCATGAGATTGACAATTACCTGATACTTAGAATTTTTTTTCATAAGATGTTTAGGGAATTAGCAAATTTGTATTTCAGTATCATGTAATGAAATGTGTCACCCTTTAAAAATTTGGCAAATTCAGTGAACCAATATTTTCCAGAGGACCAATGCATTATGTCACAAAATCAGGCTTAAGTAAAAACATCCATTAAAAAAAATTAACTAGTGGGTCTAATGCAATTCCCTGAGAAAGTTTATTGATGGGTTTTAGATTCCATGTGGCAATCCACCTCTAAGAAACTACCAGTTGAGGGATCTTGTTGTGGTATCAAAGAAGGATACTCAAAATTAGGTGAAAAGCCTGAAAGATTCCCTTTTCCAGCTATACCCAATTCAAATCTGTATAAGTCCACATATCACTGTTTTTTCACTTAAAACTACACATTGCCCAGATTGAAAACAGAAACAGGTATGACTTTGCAGCTGCCTTCTGTTAAGGTCCATGTTAAAGAGATTTACAAAATTGTAAAACAAAGCTACTCTTCTTATTGATTGGATTTTTGTTTTGAAAAATATTTTCATAAAGTTATTTCTGTCAAAATGTCATGAGCTTAATATTGTTTAGCAAATTAATAATTTCTTAGTTTAATTTCTAATAAGTACATATTAGTAAGTGGTAATAATTGCATATAAATTATGGCTTTTGGGGGTCTGTAGTATTTGAGGAATGTAAAGTGTTGCTGAGCTCAAAATATTTGAGAACTACTGGATTGTGTTTTAGAGGAGGTCAGTAATACAGTTAATTGATTTAGTGGGCATCTTAATAAATGTCAAGTGTCTGATGCAGACTACAGTGTTCTCAACTATTTTCTAGGTCTGAATCACTTAAGGATTTTTGTTTGAAATATATTTTAGGGTCTTAAACACCTACAAAAGATTCATTTCTATTAGTTTGGGTTAAGACCAAGGAATCCACATTTTAAAACTCATTTTAGAAGATTTTGAAGTACACAAAATATGAAGCTTAAGTAACTGTGAAATATTATTATCTAATAATAGATGTATTAACACTGACTTCATAAAAATAATTTATTAATTAAAGCAACATAGTCCATTATAAACATTTGAAAAATATGAATTAACCAAATCATCATAATCATCATCAATGTAAAATCAATCATCTATAATCTCATTACCTAGAAATAAATACTTTTAACATTTAACTCTATCTATCATCTTGGATATGTGTATGCATGTGTGTGTCTATGAGTATTCAAAAATAGCAGGATGTGGTTTGCTTTTAATCATAATGAACAGCTTTCATTGACATTAACTATCTGTGTTAAGCTGTAGTTCCCAAATCTGGCCATCTCAGAATTACCCAGGTAGGTGTCAGGAGAACTATTGTCTGGGTCCTGTGCCCCAAAATTCTGATTTGGTTTTGAATTCTTTCCCATGAGAAAAATCAGCAGAAACCATGGAATAAATTGTTTTTCTGTTTTTATTTTGGGGAATGCACTAATATTGTCAAATTGCTCTCCTGAAAAGCTTTGTTACTTGCATTCTCATTAGCAGAGCACAAGGTAGCCCAGCTCCTCACCAAACAGTGGCTACTAACATCTTTTTGAAATCTATACTAAGTTGACAGTGGAAAAATTGCCCATGTATATTAATTTGTAATTGTTTAATTGTTTAACCACACAGAGTTAACAATTTCTATGTTTATTATCTACTTGCATTTTTTTCTTCTTTGAATGGCCTCTACTCTTTAAACCCTAACATGGGGAGGTTACTGTCATAGCCCTAGCATGGCTTTGCTAGATTTTCCCCTGCACCAGTGACACACACAATATTCCTGTTAGTGTGTACATTCTGTGTGACAGCATGGCCAATCTTCAATTTGTTTACATAGAATCATAACTGATCCATCTTCCAACATCTCCTAGCTAAACTTAAAACACCGCTAAAGAGGTACTAAGTATTGAATTTATATTTTGATTCCAGTCTCCATCTTAATTCTACTTTCAGCTTAGATATTTTACAATATGCTGTATTTTGATTCATTTTAAAAGCACTTGTCAGAGGTGTAAACACTTCAAGTAGAAATATTGGGGAAATTATGTACTTCAAATATGAATTGTTGGTAACTATATTATAGTGCTGTTTGTTATCACTAGAAACTGTCTTGCAAAATTCAAGTAGGCCCTTATTGAAAAGTTGGGTCTGTTCCTTTTGTGACCTAATATCAAATCACCTAGAGGTGAGTCATGAGAAATGAAAGGCTTTGAATTCTATCGAGTGAATTATATGCTGGCAGAAAACTATCTCAGAGCTGCGTTTGGATTTTAACATTACCATTATGTTACAGGGCATGTTCTGCTTTCAAGCTCATGAAAACTGAAAGGGGAATATTTCCGGGAAAAATTCCTAAGACTCATGCCTCTATGGGCCTTTGCAATAACACAACCACAATCTGACCATATGTTTCCTTTCAGAATTTTTGATAACTTTTTAGAGTTGGCTTCAGTGAGTCTATGCTGAAAATAACTGCTTGATGGTTGGCAGGGATGCCTTGAGATGAAAGGCCACAAGCTGACCTTCTTGTCAAGGCTGATTTTAAGTTGAATTCCATGACTGTAATCCAATTCTCCAAACTGGGATATTTTTGACAATAAAATGGAATACTGTTTTTGCATGGGAATTCTGAGCATAAATCAGGTTGGGGCTAGGCATGATAGGAGCATGTGTAGCTATGCTTGGTACCAAATGAAGTACAGAAACACCTAAGAAATTTCATCAAAGCTGCATCCTTTTGCAGAAAGTTAGCCAGATAGAGTGGGGGAGTGATTTCCCAAGAAAGGACAGGCCTCTGAAGGACTGCTGAGCCTCCTACAAGTGTCCCACATTTGTGAGTATGGCTGCCTGGAGACTGAAGAGGGACACAATCTGAAGGACTCATGTGTTCATGTAGGGACTCTGATTTAGATGCCAGCTGACCTACTTTCTCCTTACCTTCTAAAAAACAATGATAAAAATAAACAAAACTCTTGCCAGTTTTCCCTAGATAATACAATGAAAGTATTTTAAAAACCATAATGACCAGCAAATATTTCCCTATATGTGTTTAAGATATTTCACATTTGTGGTAATTATATCTGGAAAGACCACAGATAACAATAAAAACAATTGGTTTCCCACTATGAGACCAAAATTAAACTACTGAATTTAATACATTTGTTTTACAGGTGACAATATTTATATGCTAATTATTCTTTATATTATTGAAATGAAATTGAACATGCTAATGCTTTCTTACTGCTTTCTTTCTTTGTGGAATATTGTGGGGACTAAATGAACTATGAATGATATAATTTTTTGAAATTCTCATGTGTTAATTTATTTGAAATAATACAAATTAACTTGCCATTTTGTGAATTATGAAGTAGTATGGTGAGCCATTTTGACTATAACTTTGAAGAACTGATAATGTTTAATGCCCAACATACACAAAACAAAAGTTCTATGCTTAAGATTACTAAGTGGTACAGTAAAGGAAAATGACAAAAAGGCAAAGTATCAATAATGTATTTTAATTAGATTTTGTGACTGTATTAGAAAAGGTATTGTAAGTTGAGACAGAATATATAAAATTGTTAATAGAATCATATGGAATCTGGGGTGATTTCTGTATAGATAACCACCGAGCAGGTAACTTTGATCTTTGATACTGGCCTAGAAAGTTGCTTGAAAGTAGTATATTTTGTGTTGGCAAGGAAAAAGGAAGGATAAGTTAGAGTAACTGAAACATATTTGCCATTGTGAATAAATTGGTATATGTAAAGTGAAGAAAGAATGGAGAATATAAAATTCAATAGTAGCTAGAATTGCCATGTCTATTTTCCTCCCTTCCTTTCTCCTTTCCCAAACCTTACATAGGGAAAGAAAATAAGCTCTTATGTGGTACCCATGTAATACTAATGCTTCAATATTTTCATGCTAGGAGCAGCCAATGAAGGATGATGAGGAGTTTAGATTCCACTCATAAATGGACAAAGTCAATCACCTTAGTGACTGAATTTTTCTTAACCTGATATGTGTATTGTTTGATATGTTTGCCTAATTTATCAAGAGACTCCAGAATCTCCACGTCACCTGCTCCTCAGATCAGAAGGTGATTGTGGCTTTGGGTAGATATTAATCAGCCACAGCACTGCCTGGTCAGAAAGAGCAAGTGTCCTAGCCTTTTACCTCATGAGACCTTGCGTGTCCATCCAGCATAGGTTCCAAGGGAACTGCATGTGGTGGACTGGAGTGGCCAGCGTGCTTCAGGTGAGATCAGTGCCACGTTTAACCTGTGTCTGGAGTCTGTCTTTCTCATAAGAAGACTAGTGTTACTCACAGGAGTACTTATTCTACTTCCTGATCTCCATTCTTTAAGATTTCCATACTATAAAGAGAAAATAACTGATTCTATACAGGAGTTAGAAATCTGTGGACAGACTTTTCAAACTGCATATAGCACACATTTATATCTGCATGCTTGAATTTTACATTCCACACACATGAATGCTGGTTTAATAAGTGAATAAGAAGGGTAGTATTATTCTAGCACCCTCAGAAAGAAGAGATGGCATCTTGGTGGTAAGCTTGAGTGCATTCCTGAGCAGCACTAATCTGCTTCTCATCATTGGTAACGCAAAAGCTCTACAGAAATATTAATCTATGTGTTCAGGAGCTAACACTGCTGTAGAGTTTAAGTCAAAGAGAATCTGAGAACAATATCTCAGAAATCCAGGAAAGACCTTGGTAGAGAAAACTGTTATTAATCCATGAAACACTAGAGGTGGGAGGTGAGCCAAAGAAAATTTTTTGTATTTTGCAATTTTTTTCCAAATTTGGTCCTGCTCCAACATAATATGATTGTACAAGCTATGGTTGCCAAAAACTAAATATGAACAAAAATGGAAAAGACAGATGTTTGTAGGGGAGACTATAGGCATCTGGTGTGAAGAAAAAAGTCAACAAAATGTTCAAGTGAGATGAAAAATAACTAATTCTACAATGTTTTCAGGTAATTGTTGGCAAGGTGTTTCTTCAAGATTGTATGCACCCAACAGCAACTTTTATTGAATCACGTTTTTATTTTGATTAAATTTTACTCAATCACATAACAAAAAGGCTTCTTTCCTTTAATTATAGTTTATAATTTTCCTAATACTTAGAAAAATCACAATCTTCTATTAACACACTGGAGGTATCTGAATATTTTATATTCTGTCAAGTATTTACAAAGCATGAAGACTTTGTAAAATTCTTTTTTATATTAATGCGACATTTCTGTTTTCTAAATGATTTTTAGGCTTGAAACTTAGGGCTACACTATACATGTTTCAAATATTTAGAGATATTCTTGTGTACCACTCTGAAAAATACTGCACTTGGGTGTTTGTGTTTTTATTTCTGGAGATAACTTGCCAAGAAAAGTTTTAAGGTATGGTTTCTTTTAAAAATTTAATCATAGAAATTTAGGGATAAAGAGTGCTCTAACTGAAAGAGAGAGAGAGAGAGAGAGAGAGAGAGAGAGCGCACTAAGGACAAGAATCACATCATTATCTCAATAGATGAAGAAAAAGCATTTGACAACTTAAAAGCTATATATGACAAACTCAAGGCACATAATCATACTGAATGATGAAAAACTGAAAGTGTTTCCTCTGAAAACAGGAATAAGACAAGGAATTTTCTTAACAGTGATCTTAAAAATCAGGAAGTGTTAATTTTGCTGATATCCATTTTATCCTTTTATCCTTTATAGGTTGTGCTTTGGTTAAGACACTTAAGCCATCTTCCTTTCCTGAATCCAAGTTAACAAAGTTCTATTCTATCATTCCTCTTAGAATTTTTCTAATTTTAGGATTTAGGATTATTTCTAAAAGCTACAAGTTTTGTATATAATTGGGAGAAAATCAAAGGATCAAAGTTCATTTTCTTGCATATGCTACTGAACTGTCTCAGCACCATTTGCCCTAATAATTTTATGATTTTATGCTATTGTACATAGTATTTGATGTTAGGTCATAAAAATATAATTGATTTCACTTTTATATTTATCTTTCCACTTTGAAAAACTCATTTATTATGTCTAGTAACTTTTTGTAGATTTCATTTGATCTTCTACCTATATAATCATGTTGGAAAATAAAGATATAATTACATATTTACCAAATTAGATGCCTTTTGTTTGTCTTGCCTGATCTCACTGCCTAGTACCTCAAGCACAGATCTGAATGGAAATGGTAAGACCAGACATTCTTGATTAAGGAATAAAGAGGATTTTACCATTAAGTATGATGGTAAATATAGATCTTTTTAAAAAATAGTGTCCTTTAGCAGGTTGGATAATTTTTCTTCTTTTTCTAGTTTGCTAAGAATTTTTAATAGGAAAAGGTACTTAGTTTCATTAAATGTATTGTGTATATATATATATATATATCAGATAATCTTAATGGATTTTTCTTTTTAAAATGAATGTGTTGATTTATAGAGATTCAGTTTAGATTTTTAAGTCATGCTTGAGTTACTGTAATGAACCCAACTTGGCAATTTGTGTTTTTCTTTTTGTATATTGTTGGATGAATTGGATTTGCTAAAACAAATAAATGAATTTTTGTATCTATGTTTATGAGGGATACTTGTGTATAATTTTATTTTAATAGCTTTTCAATTTTGGATTCAGTATAATATTGCTTCATAGAATGAATTGGGAAGTATTACTTCCCTCTTTTAATTCCTGTAAGAGTTTTTAAGAATTTTTTTTTTCCTTTTGTAATGTGTTGTAGACTTCATTGAGACCATATAGGACTGAAGATCTTTTTCTGTGGAAAGATTTTTAACAACAAATTCAATTTTTGAAATAGACATAGGGTTATGTAGGTTTTCTGTTTCTTCTACAGTGAATTTTAGTAGTTGTTATATTTCAAGAAATTTTCCTATTTTTTTTCTAGCTTTCATCAAACTTTTCATTATAATATCCTTTCTTTTTTTGTTTCATTATTTGTGGAATCTGCAATGATGTGATATTCCTTTTTCCAAATGTTGATAACTTCTATTTCCTTTCCTTTTATTCCTGATGAGTCTGGTTTGGATATATTACTATAAACGTTTCATCAGAGATACAGACTTTTTACAAAATTCTGTATTGACATTGTATTTTCTATTTCATTGACTTCTACTCTCTATTCTGTTCTTTATCGTGTTATTTCATCTATGGACTTTAAATTTAATTAACTCTTCTTTTCCTGTGTCTTGAGGTGAAAGCTAAGGTCATTGATCTGCAGCTTTCTATTCCTTTGCAACATTCAGTAGGTACAACATTCCATAAATGTAAATTGGGAAAGTTAGTTGAGAGTATGTTCGAATTTGCTACATACTAACTTTTTCCTTATTGTTCAATCAATTATTGAGAGAGGTGTATTGAAATATGGACTATAATTATGGTTTATCTATTTCTACTTACAGTTTTTGCCGCATGTATTTTGAAATTCTGTGATTAGGTTAATGCATGTTTAGAGTTCTAATGTCCCCAGATGAGTTGAACCTTTTATCATTATGATGTGACCTCCTAGTTCCTGGTAATAGTTTTTGCTTTAAAGTCTATTTCATTTCATATTAATATAGCCATTTTATCTTACTTTGAATTCATGTTAATATGACTTTTCCTGTCATTTTGCCACTTGTGTCTTTATATCTAAAGTACGATCTTTGTGGAAAGCATACAATAGTATCTTACCTTTTATCTCTTATATGACAATTTATTTTTTATTTTTATTTGAATTCCGCTCCATCTTTACATTCACTAATATTTTTTTTTTTCTCAATACCTATATTGGCATTAATTCCACACTATGAATTTTTCATCCCAGATTGAATTTTCATCTCAAAAAACTCAACTTGGGCATCAAAGAAAATCTTCCTTGTTTGTATAAATTGAAGACACATGGGATATAGTTAAAATTACTTTTAATGTCTTTGCCTGCTAATTCTAACATCTTTGTAAATTTTTATTGATGTTTTTCACATTATGTGATATTTTCTTGATTATTTGCATACCTGATAATTTTTATTAGTTTCCAGACACTGTAATATTCTTTGGGTGCTGATTTTATATTTTTATGCATATTATTGACTTTGGTATGCATTAAGTTACTTAAAAACTGTTTTCTTCAATGTTCATTTTCAACATTGTTTGCATTACTGCTGTTAGGGAGAATGATTCTTTTCACTCTACCCAGGGGCCATGAGTCATAAACTGATAGAACAGACAGCCCTGCATGAGGGCTGAACATTACAACCTCTCTCTCTCTCTCTTTTTTTTTTTTTTTTTTTTTTTTTTTTTTGTAGTCCTTTCTCTATCACTGATCAGGTGAATCTCCAAATGAGAAGCTTTACAAGATTTCCACAATTCTCTCTGTGCAACTCTCTCCTCTCTTGAAATCTATCCTGCAAATTTCAGCTGCTTTTTTCACTGCAGATTCTCAGCTTATCTCAATTCTGAGATTCCACTGGGTTGTGCATGAGTATTCCTTACCATCCCCTGAAATCTCTGATATTGCTAAAAGTGGGGCAATTATATGGCTTACCATGTTTGTTTCTAGTCTTTTAAAGATGACTGTCCTTTGTTACTTAATGTCCAATGTGTTAACACTGTTTTTTCAAATAATTTGTTCATCCTTTTTGACTGTTTCAGAGACAAAGGTCTACCTATTACTAGAAGCAGGATCTGTACATTATTTTTTGAATTAAAAATTCTTTTACCTGTATTAGTCAATAATTTTTAATCATATCAGCTCAGATAAAATAAAGACCCTGACTATCTTCATCATAGACAACAGCTTATTTCTCCTTCATGTTCCATCTCATGTATATTCTTCATGTTTCACCTCAGGAGTTTCCTTAATATGATCAGTAATTTTCATGGTAGAAGGAAAAGAGGTAGCTAAAAGCAATGAAACCTTGGCACTTGAAGCTACTATATATATATATATATATATATATATATATATATATATATATTAGTCATCAATGGATCTTTATTCTATTTAATTATACATGGTGCTGAGAATCAAACCCAGTACCTCACCTATGCTAGGCAAGTGTTCTACTGCTACACTACAATCCCAGACCTTGAAGCTACCTCTTGGAGTCACATTTGTTATATCCAATTAGAAAAGCTGGTCCCCCCAAAAAAGAGAAGTATGCTCTTCCTATAGTAGTGCCACAAAGCATGGAGCAATGGGAAAGAATATGTCATTCTCTTATACAAGGGGGTGAATAACTAGGAACAATATTAAAATGCACTTTAAGAGAATATATTATGCTAAAAAATAAGCCAATCCCATAAAACCAAAGGTCGAATGTTTTCTCTGTTTTGAAGATGCTAATTTACAATAAGGTGGGGGGCACTAATGAAGAATAGCATTACCTTAGATTAGGTAGAGGACAATGGTGGGAGTGGAGGGAGGGGCATGGAGATAGGAAAGATAGTAGAATGAAACAGATATTATTACTGTATGTGTATATGTGACTACATGACCAATATGATTCTGCAACATGTACACTCAGAATAATAAGAATTTATATTCCATCTATGTATGATACATCACAGTGCTTAAATGCATTCTACTGTCATGTATAACTAATTAAAACAAAAAAAAATTAAAAAGAAAATTTAAAATGAATGACAGTAGATTTTTGTTTCTATTCAACATTTTAAATGATTACAAAGTAAAAAATAGCATCAAATGTACCTTGAAATTCCACAGATATGTCTTTAAGCAACAGGAATATTTAATTTTGTGTTTGTTATGTACAAATGGGCAGAGATTAATGAGCAGTGTTATAGTAAGATCTTTGCCATGTGTTAGATACTTCGCAAGTGTCATTCATAGATACTAAGTCATTTTTACATGGCATTTATAAAGAATTTTAAGCAGGTTCTTTTGATTTCATTATTTATATCAGTCACAGTCAAGCAGAAACAATCAAACTGGTTTTGAGAATGTACTCATAAGTCACATTTAAACTCTCAAATCAAAAAAAAAAAAAAAAAAAGAGGTGGTTTTAGCTTCCTTTTTTGGTTGCAAATATCAATCAACATAGGAAATAAGTATTCCAATAAGTAGGAAGGACATGAATATCGTTGGCAGATGAGAAAAACACATGGCCCTATGCAAATTTCAGAGTCTACCTAGAACCTTCCCATTCCAAGCTGCCATTATTGCTAACCTGATACAAGCCTCTCCTTAAAGTATTCATTTATGGAGTCTGGGCTTTTTAAATCTGTTGTGCCCATTAAAAACCCAGCAATATTTTCAAAATGCAGATTTGATCATGTAAATTGGAATACCTAAAATTTTTCAAAAGTGTCTTGTTACTTTTTACATATCATAAAAACAATTCCACAATAGACTTATAAATCATGTATTGTAGCCCTTCCGTGTTATCATAGCCCTCCTATGGTTCTGCCCTAGGTTCTATGTGCACCAGTAAAAGGGACTTTTTCTTTTTTCTCTTCCCTCCTTCCTTTTCACCTGTCTATAGCATTTACATATATATTTGCCCTTTCTGAGACTCTTCATCCCTTTTTGAGTACCTTTCTTCTTTTCTTTTACTTATCTTTTGGATATCAGCTTAGGTATTACAAGCCCAGTGTGACATTTCCTGTTTGCTGCTCTCTGGCTGTTCTTTGCAACTCCCTTTACTTTCAAACATATATCCTAGCCAGTTATTATTATCTATCCACTCACTTAAGTTCTGTGGAAGCAGCTACCTTACCTGAGGTGTCCTACCATTGTCTTACAAGAGTCATCCACAGGTTTGATACAAAGTAGGTGCTCAGTGCCTGTTTACTTTATGGATAAAAATTAAGTCCACACACACACATATACCCATAGAATTCAGTCCTGAAGTGAAGGACTACTCTGGGATGCGGACCTTCGTATGGAAATCAGATCAATGTGAACAACTTTGGTCTGTGAGTCAAGAGGCCTCTGTTTCAGTCTGCCCTTACTATTGATAGTTTAAGTTGAAATAGAAAAATATTCCAGTCTTAATTTTATCACTTGTGAGATGACAACATTGACAAAGTTATTTCTGAACTTCTGTAATATTATGTGATTTATTGCTTATTCTTTCTGATAGTATTTGCATTTAGCATGACTTTGTCCCCTTTTTAACAACACTCACAAGTCTTGGGAATTGACAGAATAGCATTCTCAAGATTTTTAGTGTGAAGCTGAAATAAATTATTTGCCAGATATATGTTAACTTTTATTCTGAAAACTTACTATTTAAAATGCTCTCAAGCCATTAAGTATCCTGCTCTAGTAGCTATAAAATACCACTGACCAATCATATAAGTATGTAGAAAGTAGGATTTTTCAGAAAGAATGGGGTTTTAGTTTTCTATATAATGTGAATATGAACCAACTCATTATACATTTCCCCAAATGCAGGATAAATTTCATTTCAATCAATGAAATTCTAGATAGTAGGCTTTTAACACTGCCCATTTGTTCCTTTCATTAACTTAGCCTGTGCCTGTGTTTGTAGATGTGGCTGGAGAGAAGGCATTTGTGGCACAACACTTTAGTTCATATTTCCTGATTGAGACATACTATAGTATTTATTCTGTCTTTAATAGGTATTAGATTTAGTGTTTTGGGCATGCAATATATAAACTGAAAGGACCTAATTTTACAACCAGGTTTTCTTTTGTCCTTCTCATATCCCATTCTTACAGCATGAGAATGGATTTGTTTCTCCATTTTCCTGCAGTAGGACTTTAGGCAAAATATTTATACTCCCTGGTAAATTTTCTCTTTCTATAACATGGAAATAGTAAAACTAACTTCATAGAAATGAAGACAAAATTATACCAAGGGTTATAACAAAAATATAATGCTCCAAATGCAGTAATCATCTTATAACCAAAATAAAGACACAAAAGTGATATATCCACAAATCTGACATTTTTGGAGTCACTAAAAACTAAGGCAAAAGAATAAATTAAGATGTTTCTAGTCAAGTCTTTGCTTTTACAAGTGAAACTAAGTTCTGTGAAGAGTAAGTGACTTATAAAAGATAGTTCTCAAAAAGACAAAGTAATTTTGGTTTCCCCAATTTATGCGTCATGCTCCACTTCCAAGTGGCCTGAAGATAATTCCTAGAGCCCGAGAGACAAGCTCATTTTAAAGGAATGAGATCAGTTGCTTTGACATTGATTCTAATTACCTTCTCCATTAGCACCAATTACCTGAATGCAGAATTTTAATGGGCAACACCAGAAATGATAATTTCTAGAATTTGATAAAAGGCTATGTGTCATGGATTCCATTTGCCCTACAACATTGATATAGTGTTTTCCTTAAAATTGCATTATTGCCATTAGACCATGATTAATCCACATTTAAAGGTGTTTATTCTCTCATATGAATGAATATTTGTGTTTTGAATTTTAATACCTGTCCCTTATAAGAGTTGGCAAAAACATACTCCCCTGACCTTCTGGTCAATTCTCATCTTACTTTAAAAATCCTTTAAGCGCAAGTAGTCCTTGTTTCACTTTCAAGCAGATTAATTGTATTTGAATCATATTAACAATCCTTTGTTGAACATCTACTCTACTTAAGACTTGCCTGTTTGTGATATTGTGTTTCATCAGTTCAAATCATTATCAAATACCAGCAATACAGGGCTAAGGGTGCTGTTTCATTTCTCTGTGTTTCTGCTGCATTGTAGACCATGTGATTTTTGGATATGAAAAATCAAGAAATCATACCATGGCCTTTGCTTTGCACTGGCCTGAGGCAGATTGCTTGGCAGAGATTCAGTGAGAGAGTCATGGCACAGGGAAAAAGCTGCTTCCTTTTAGCACTAACTGGGACTTGGTCCTATTCCTCACTGAAATAATCAGGACTCCCTGTTGGGTTAGCAGCCCTGAGCCCTGGGGTAGGAAGAAGACAGATAGGCACTGCAAGGATTCATGACATCAGCTACAGATTGAAAAGGGTTGTTCCAGAATATTATAACATGTGAAGTTCCTATATGACTGATTCAAAGATAAAACAGTAGGCAAAGCCACTGACAATGGTAAAATGGTAGATAAAGATAACAAGGAGGAAGCTCAGAAAAAGTAGAAAGTGGTTATTAGAACATTTTGGCTAGTTTGAATAATTCCAAGTGCCAAAAGACCTCTGTGAAATTGTTAAGCAACATTATGAAGTACAGGAGGAAGAGGTAACTGGATGCAGGCCATTTTTGAAAGCATATAGTGAATTATTGAATGGGTTATTAAGGTAGCATTAACCTGTAGTAATGGATGAACATTTCACTGATTAGAGTGAAGGGTGCACTCCAGGGGAGGCTGAAGATGTGTAGGATCATTGCTTCTTCATAACACAGGCTTAATATTTGCATGATTGCAAGAGTCATCCTAAAGCTGTGGGAATTACACTAATGTTTTCATTATTTTAAGTCCATATTTTTTATTTTACATTCCACTTATGTTTATGGTAGTTGGTAGTACTATGTAGCATTATATAATTGACTTATTTCTTAGTTCTTATTCAGTGCCTTTGTATAGAAGAATTACAGAGACCAATTAGCTCCTTGGTCCCTGTCTCCACAAGGGGCTAACAGTGGCTGTTCCTTTCCCTTACTATGAGCATTTGAAAGAGGCAGTAGAATTGACAGGTCACTCTGGTACCGGAGAATGTAATAAAAAGAGTTTGAATTGGCAAAATAAAACATTGCCAGTAACAGGTTACAAATTTCAGTGGGTACATTAATTTTGCCAAAAATTAAGTCTTTCACTGAAGTCAGAAATAAATTCTGGGACTATGGCTATAGCTAAGCTTTTATGGCTTATAGGTAACTCCTATCATCAAAAATACAAATGATCAAATGAAAATGTACATTAAGAATTTCTTCCTCCTGGCCTATCCAGCGACTGATGCCTCACACACATTGATCCTTTTCAGTCCTAGCCAAAAGAATGAATAAAGTAACTGAAGTATGCTGGATGAATTAATTGACATTTAAATGACTAAACACTATTATGTTATGATTATTTTACCTTCCAAAAAATGGATACCAAGCTGAGATATATTAAGGCCAAGGAAAACTTTTGGAATGTTGTTGAAAGATCTCACAATATTGAATGAAATCTAATAAACAAGGCTTTAAGAAGAGTGATAAGAAAAGTGGCTTTAAGATATGACGTCAGAACACATCTAGGTGAATGAGTTTTCAAGACAAAGCTTTCACTGTAAAATTGGAGAGTGGCAAAAAAAAAAAAAAAAAAAAAAAAAGCATGCACTAGATTGTGTAATGCAGATGCATGAAAGAAATTTATTGTAAAAGAAATGTAATTTCTATGGCTATAAATACATAGATACACTGATAACTCTCAAAATTATCCATTTAGACTCTCAACCTCTCTCCTGAGCTCCAACTGCACACTAGATATCTGTACTCATAATTCTAAAAGATTTCTCAAAATTAATATTTTTTAACAGAGCTCCTCATACATATTTCCAGAGTCCTCAATGAGAATTCAATCTAAATAAATTTCACCTCTCTTTACCCAGTTACTCATGCATAAAAATGTGATGTTCTAAATGACTCTTCCACTTTTTCTCTCTCCTCCATACACCAATATTTTTCTGCTTTCAAAATATAATCAATATCACTTCTATATTCCATTATACTACCATACTATTCTAAGCTGCCGTCAGTTTACGTTGTAAGTATTGCAATTGTCTAACGGACCTTCTTGAAAATCCATTGACAGGATGACCTTTATTATCACCACCACTCCACTCTTCCTCTTCCTCCTGCTTCTTCATCCTCATCCTCCTTCTCCTCCCCTTCAGGGTCTTTCTTTCATGCCAAGCTCATTACCTAAAGTCTTACCTTGTCTAGCATGGCCTTTCTTGGTCTGACTACTTTCTTAGTCTTCTCCTATTTCTATCAATTTTTCACCATCTTGTAGCCTTGCCAATTCTATTCATTGGTTTAGTGCTCTGACAACAATCTTTAGGAACTGTTTTTGGTTCTTGTATGCCATGGTCAGTCCCTGTGTGATCATAAGAAGAAACACAGGAAAGATACAAACCATCTATGGTTATACTTTCGGGTCCTAGAGAGGAGTCAGTTCATGCCAATCAGTGTCATTTGGGAAGCCCCAGGGTTTAATCAGGTAGCAAAGACATCAGCAAGAGATAAAGGAGCCTAGAATAATTATTGAGGACTATGTGAGGAAAGGTAAGGTGGGACAAACGGTTCAAACAATTCCAGTTATTTCTAAACAATAGGGGTTGTCCTAGATCCATGGAACCTGATCTTGGTATGAATAAGTGTTTTAGTCAGTTTTTTTGCTGCTGTCACTAAAAGACCCAACCAGAACAACTGTAGGGGAGGAAAAGTTTGTTTGGGGGCTCACAATTTCAGAATTCTCAGTCCAAAGACAGCAGATTGCATTCCTCAGGCCTCCAGGCAGTACATCATGGCGGAAGAGTGTTGCAGAGGGAAGCAGCTCACATGATACTCAGGAAGCAAAAAGAGACTCTACCACCAGATACAAATATATACCCCAAAGCCACACCTCCAATGGCTTACCTCCTCCAGTTACCACTCAGTTAATCTTATCAGGGTATTAATTCACTGTTTGGGTTAAGGCTCTCACAATCCAATCATTTCTTCTCTGAACTTTCTTGCATTGTCTCACATGTGAGCTTTGGGGGTCACTGCGCATCCACACCATAACATTAAGAAAGAAGTATATTGATTGCCTCTGGGGAGTGAGGGCCAAATATGTCTCTAGATTGGATGGTTTACCAATGAAAGACATGCTTCTTCCAAAGTCCTTGGATGTCTCTAAGAACTGACAAGCTTTAGGAGGGGTCCTCTTTCCTCAGCCAGAAAGTGTTTTTTTACTTTTTTTTTTTTTTGTTGTTGTTGTTGTTTTCCAACTTTTTAAAAATTTATTTATTTTTATTCTGAACTGTTATATATGACAGAAGAATGCATTACAATTCATATTACACTTATAGAGCACATTTTTACATATCTGTATACAAAGTATATTCACACCTTTTGTGTCTTCATACATGCACTTAGGGTAATGATATCCATCTCATTCTACCATCCTTTTTTTTTTCAAAGTTATTGTATTTATAATAGTAGTATGCATTACAATTCATAATAGACATATAGAGCATCTTTTTTACATAACACTGTTTGTATACAAAGTATATTGGTACCATTCAAGTCTTCAATCATGCATTTAGGATAATGATATCCATCTTATTCAACCACCTTTTCTTTTATTCCCCTCCATCCCCACTTGCTCCCTCCCTTCCCCTCCCTCCCCTTTGACCATTATGTCAAAACATCATAATATTCTTAAAATAAAATATACATACATAACACAGGAATGCAAATTCTTTGACATTCAACTGAGGAAAGAGAGGCAGGAGTAAGCTCACTTCATCACTTTGACTTTGACATGTCATTTCTCAGTTTTTCTTACATGGACATGACTAATGTAAGGTGGACATGGACTGGAAAGTATAGTCCATCAATGCATGGATGATTCCCAGAAATGACTATACTCTGGAACAGGAGTCACAAATCATGGGTACCTAGAAGGTGGATTACCCATTGGCCTACATTTCTTGAAAACAATAAAAATGATCCCTCTTTGAGTATGTTATTTGAAATTCTCTTTTCCTGGAACACTTTTCTCAGACCTCTTCATGACTTATTTTTTCACATCAGTCTAATCTTTGTTCAAACATTGCCTTTTCGAAGTGGCTTTCCTGACAACCTACTATATCTTAATAGCACCCAACTCTAACTTCTACAGTAGCATATACCTACTTTTGGTGTTCTCAGACTCCCACCAGAAATAAAGCTCCAACATCATAGAGACGACTTGTTTTAGTTTCTTTATATTCTCAGTGCTGTTAACTCTACTTGTCAAATTGTGTAACAGATATTTAAATACAGGACTTTGAAAATTAATAATAGAATGTTTATTTATAAATAAAAAGGAAACAAATTCTTTGAGGATATTTTCATGGGTTGATATGGTCTCAAGAAATGGGGCAGAATATTGTTATTTAAAGATGTCTGAGAGTTTATAGAATATATCATTCTAGACCACAGATACTATTTTCTATGAAAGTAGAAGCCATGAGATATTTTTGAGAAGAAATGGTATAATTTGTCAACAAGCGAGATTATTGTGAATATAGTGGGAATTCAGAGGGAGAGATGGTATAGACCAGAAGGATATTGTTGTACGTGAAAGACAAAAAAGTAACAAAACACCTACATTTTCTGGGCAGAGTAGTGAGGATTTAATAATGGCCCTTATCTTAAAATGTTCTTTCATAACCTTGTGATAGAGTTATTATTCAAAATATTCAATGTCAGAACATAAAGTAACTTGTTCAAGATTATAGTTAATTGGTTCAAATAGATTTGTCTGCCCACAAATCGAATTTTTGAGGCTATCATAGCAAACACTGCAGTAGACTTTCCTGAGATTAAGATGGTTATCTGTTGAAGCTGGGGTGGGAGGCTGGGTGAAAGGGATTCAGGGGAATGAAGAGGGAGATGAGTTAATGGCATTTAATAGCATTAATCAAGATAGAAGGAATAAGATGCAGAGATTAATTTTTTAAGGGTGATAGTAATAGTTTCAGCTGCTTTTTTCAGGTCTCAAATGCTGGATAAGTACTTTGTGTTGATGTGTAATGAATTCTTGCAAATATGATTGCCACCATTAATCTATAGAGTATGATCAGTACAACTCTTATTTTTTCAAATTATTACTTTTAAGACAGTACCAGCTGGGCATGGTGGTACATGCTTATAATCCTAGAGGCTCTGGAGACTGAGGCAGGAGGATCATGAGTTTAAAGCCAGCCTCAGCAAAGGCAAGGTGCCAAGCAACTCAGTGAGACCCTGTCTCTAAATAAAATACAAAATAGGGCTAGGGATATGACTCAGCGGTTGAGTGTCCCTGAATTCAATCCCCAGTACCGCCCCCCCACCAAAAAAAAAAAAAAAAAAAAAAAAAAACAGTATGAGTTATATTTCTACTGAAATTATTCCCCAGCAATTGACAAAGAAATCTCACATCAGACTGAGAGTGACTGAGCAACTTTTGGCCTGAAAAATATAAATATATTCACACAGCCATCTTTACCAAGAATCACTGTGCTTCTGTTGTTGGGCCAAGCACAGATTGGCTGCAGTACAACAAACATAAGTAATGATAAATGGTGGGATATCAAATTAGAACAGGTGTCTAGCAGGGTGCCTCAAGGATTGGGACTGGGCCCAGCCTTATTTAACACTATCATTAATGATCCGGAAAAGCAGGTAAGCAGAATGTCAAGCTTGGAGAGATGCTGTAAAAACTAGGGGAAATGCAGTCACCTACAGACACATTTTTTTTTTACCAAAATACAGTCTAGTTTCAAGTGAATGGGGGAGGCCAGTTAAATACTTGGGAATATAATTAGATTTATGTACCTAGAAGGCAAGTTACAAGATACATAAGTTATCATTTGGATTGTTGTCCAACTTTTTAATGAATAAACCCTACAAAAACAATACTATTTATGTGAATCTTGAATATAAGAGGAGGGGTTAATGTAGTTAGAAGTGGAAGGTCTACAAATTTCAACTGCTCATTCATTGAAGGAATAAATATATTCCCATACCCATAACCTAGTCAAGGAAATATGTTTGATCTTCTGAGTAAAGCCCATTTGTGGGCAAATATCTTGAGCAAACTGGTTTATATGATGAGATATTGCAGGTTAACTATATAGGAGGAAATAATATAATTTTGAGCCTGCCTTGCACTTAATATTACTTTGAAAAAAGTGTTGTTTCAGAGCCATCTGTAGAGGTGCCTCAGAAGGCTCCAAGGGCAACTGGAGAGATGGGTTAAATAGAATAATTCATCTGTTTCATTATTGTAATACTTTTTTAGATATTTTGAAAAATGAGGGAGTGAGAGAGAAATTTCATTTACACCTGAGGAGCATGAAGGCCCCGGGACACATAATGATTCACGCAAGTTCTTGTGTGTGGAGACCACAAAGATAAAATCAGAACCTAAGTCACTTGATCACATATACATGTTATTTGTGCTTTCTACTTTATCAGGGAAGGTTAGCTCTTCAGATATTACATTTGCTTTTCCTCATTTCCTAGGCTCTTAATAATTGATTGGTGTCATGTAATAAATTAGGCCCAGTGAAATTTGGGCAAATCCATATGGAGATTATGAAAAGCCCATTTAGTAGCCTCCAATTTCTCCCTTCTACTTTCTCCTAGAAATATCATCTTTCCACTGAATCCCTGTTACTATGTACAGAGGAGTCCGCATTCAATTTGCAGTTAACATGTGTCATGAATGAAAGTCAAACTTTTGTTGTACTTAAGATTGTTAACACTGTATTAGCTATCCTATCTTGACTGACATAACATGACTAACCCAAATAACATTTGGAAAGAAAAACCTTTCTTGGTGACATTAAAATGGTGAAGCTCAAATATTCTGAAGATTTTATACAATGTAAATTCATGGAATCTATCCAAGTGACCATTAGTTTATTGGCATCTTCTTACTCATAGCTCTGTAGCAAATCAATCACAAAATACCAATTTACAATAATGGAATTAGAAGCATAGTCAAAAAAATTTAAAGTCTTTATTTTTAGCTGTACTGCAATACTGTAGAATTTCTTTCTTTCTTTCTTTATTTTTAGCTGTAGATGGACACAATACCTTTATTTTATTTATTTATTTGTTTGTTTTTATGTGGTGCTTAGGATTGAACACAGTGCTTCACACATGCTATGTGAGTGCTCTACCACTGAGCCATGACCCCAGCCCCTGGAGTATTTCTTTTTGTTTGCCCTTTTTCCAAGTAGAACACAAATATACTATTTTGGGGAAATATTGCACAGGGTTGTGTTTATTTTCCGAGTAACCTTCACAGTATTACATACTTCACTCACAGTCTCCTTTCCACAAACGTTTTGCCTTTAATTTGTAGGCATTCTCAGTTGATTTAATTTAATCCATCTTTTTCTGTACCATCTCACCCTCCATTATCTCTTTTTTTCCTACTTAGACTATAAGGTGGCTACTCTCCTTTCCCTTTCATAGTTTATTCCGCTTCCAGTCTCATTTTGGTTCTCCTCCATATTCCAGAAGAATGGAATGAAGCTGCCTGGGGTGCATGTTTTCCATTTAATTTTTTTTTTTTTTTTTTTAGTTGTAGATGGACACAATACTTTATTTTATTTGTTTTTATTTTTATGTAGTGCCGGGGAATCGAACCCAGGGCTTCACGCATGCCAGGTGAGCACTCTACCACTGAGCCACAATCCCTGCCCATGCTTTCATTCTTTTTCCATCAAAAGGCACATTCATTCCTTTCAGTTTATTCTCATTAACTGAGAATCATCTGAGAACCTGAGATATTGACAGCATTCTCCCTTTCAAATCAAATCATGCCCTAGAATGTTAAGAGATTGGTCCTGGCAAGGATGTCAATTCATAGGCATACTCAGATGTTGCAACCTCATTTCTTTAAACATTTACCTAAACTACATGATAAAAAGACATGAACAGGAAAGTAGCAATCACAGAGAGTAACATTTGGTCCTTCATTATGATTTAGATATGTGGCATCCCCTAAAAGATTTTGTGCAAGACAACTAAGAATATAGAGGTGAAATGATTCATGGATGAGAGTCTTAACCTAAACAGTGCATTAATAATCCACTTGAACATATTAACTAGGTGGTAAACTTAGGCAGGTAGGGTGTGGCTGGAGGAAGTCTGAGTCACTGGGGTCTGTGCCTTTGGGCTATATATTTTATCCCTGGTGAGTGGCACTCTCTCTGCTTCTTGGATTGACATGTTGGGAGCTCCTTTCCTCCTCCTCATTCTTCCATGGTGATGTTCTGCCTCACCTCAGGCCCAGAGAAATGGAGTCAGCTAACACTGAGACCTCTGAAACCAAGAGCACAAAATAAATCTTTCCTCCTTTAAAATTGTTCTTGCTATATCTTTTGGTCACAGCAATGAAAAAACTGAATAAAACATTCTTTTAGAATTTTTTGACTGTAAATTTGAATGCCATCAGTTAAGAATTTTTTCCTCTCTAGTTATCAGACACCACTGCGTGATTTCAATCCACCTGTAGTTCTTTTGCTCATACATGACTCTCTGTAGGTTCTTGAATTTGTCATTTCTACCTAAATCCACACAGCTTCATTTTACTGAAGGATCATTAATGTAAAATTTTGTATGCTTGAAATAATGATTCATTTTTAGAACTTGCATACCACATAACATTAAAAACTTTATGTAATAGAAAAAGGTCATATTTATGTAATTATATGCATGCTATTAATATTGTACTATGTTTCCAGATATAAAAAGATAACTAAATTTAGAAAGATTAAACATGTCAACATAGGAACTCAATGAAAATAAATAACAGTCAAATGATTTAAGGAAAAGAGTATAAAATGTATTTTAAGATTCACAGTATTTGAATTATTTCACATATACAAAAGTTTATTTCACTTAACTTTGGGAAGTTTTATAGAGTTGAAAAGGAGCTGCCTTTTAGGTTACATGTTTATTATTAAAAATTCATATCTGTAGTTTTGGATTAAAATTATATCCCTATAATTTTTACTTTGGTATTTCATTGAAGCATAATATGCATAGGAAATTACATAGATCATAAACATAGAGCTTTAGGAATTTTCCCAAAATTAACACATCCAACCTATTTCAGGCCCCAAAATAAAACTTTATAATACCAGAATGCCAGACACCTCTTTGTGCTTCCTTCGTGTCCTCTATGACTTTTTAAAAATAAAGTTGTCATATTTACCTGAATTCTACAAAGGGCATTTTAGCTTTTCCTGTACTGGACGGTTAAGTTATAGAGAAAGATTTATTCTCTATTAAAAATAATGCCACCCATCATGTAGATAGAATGGTGGAAAATGTTTGTTCATACCCACAGTTATGTCTAAATGTTTTCTTGATATGCCTATGCTTGGACCATCTGGACATTCTGGAATTTTGTGTAAAACCATTTATTTTGTCCAATACTTCAAAAAAGCAAATCTAGAAATAGTTGCAATGTAATTCCTCTTTCTAGATGTAATAATGTCATGATGTTTTCAAACACCTTATTAAGGAAATTATCATTCATCTCAATAGTGTCATAAGAAACTATTGCCATTTCAACAGTTACAGTTTTTGTGTTTATTGTAACTAATTTTATTATTTGTTGTGTTTGCTTTTCCATTCCTAGGTTATAACCTATAATGATTATTTATCTATATGCCTCAATGCAATATAATAAAATTAGATACTACTTGAAAACACTTAACTATTAATCATGGATTGGTATTTGCATCATGTAGTTGTTTATTTAGGAGACTCTTAGTAGTGTTAAATATCTTTCCCAAAGTAATATGACAAGGAGGTGATGAACGTCAAGTTTAAGATCATAACAGTCTGACGCCAAAGTTGCTTCTACCCTCAAGTGCTGTGTCCCAGAAAATGTGCCATCCCAAAAGAGAGTCTGGCAGAGGTTGTTGATGGAGTCACAAGAACAGCAGAGAACACAGAGGCCAGCTTGCTTTACATTCTTTCAAGGGCAAGGACAATGAGAGTCCTCTTCTACTTCATTTAATTACGAAGCAGTATGTCACCTATTCTCAAATATCTACAGATGGACCCATCATGGACTTTTTCTCCTCAAGTAATTTAAAAATCTTTTTGACCTCTTTCAAATGGCTGTAATCATTCACTCTTATAATCATGGACATGCACACTTTTCCAATTTAAAGAAGACTAGTGGTAGCTACAGAACATAGAACTGTCTATGTCATGAGCAAGAAAATTTATTCCCAAAGTCACATGTTCACTTGGGGCCAAATAAGATTGTAATACAGCTGACTCCTTTCAAAGGCTTTTCCTTAGAAGACAATTATTTCATTTAATGTAAGTGCATATTGAAAGAGCTTGCATGCCTTTTGAGATTTTATGACAAAATATACATTGATTTTATCAGTATTTCCTGAAGAGTGTTACAACTAACTCAGAATATAGTGACATGCATTAGCTGCATTCCTTTGCAGCCTAAAATCAAAGATGTGCAAAAATATATATTCTTAGTTTTGTCCAATCCATAGAATGTATTAATAGTTCTCTTTTATGAATAAATAGCATACTAGAATTGAAGGGGTAGCACACACTATGATGACCATTAAAAATATAATGTTAGAGGTCATTTAAACAATATAATTAATATTCTAATAGATACTTGTAGAACTCTGCAAAAGAGATTGAAAGAAGAGAAAGAGACAAAGAGCAAGAAATGATGCAGATTCTTTTTAAGATCTAATTAAATAAATTCAAAAAATTAATCATATTTTAGGCTAACACAAATCTTGAAAAATACCAACAATTTTTTAGCATACAACACCTTTCTTTCCTTCTCTTTCTTTCTTTCTTTTTTATTTTCCTTGGATTTTTATTGGTTTGATTTTATTTTATTTTGGAGATGGGGTTTCATTACGTACCCCAGCCTGGCCTCAGACTTCCAGGCTCAAATTGTCCTCTAGCTTGTTTGTCTTGAGTAGTAGGACTACAGCCCTGCACCACCACGCATGGCTCATACAAAACATTTTCACAACCAAAACAACAGTGGGCTTAAAAATATGAAACTAAATATAAGGTAGAGAATATTAACTGAGACTAAAAAGAACTGGAAATTATACACACACACACACACACACACACACACACATTTAAACTAGTATATACTTCTAAGTAATTGATGTACTAAATAAATTGATAAATGACAAATCTATGGAAGTCCCAAAGATATGAATATAAATAAACCAAAGGCACTTTTATTAAAAAAAAAAAAAATATTTGCCGGGCACGGTGGTGCACTCCTGTAATCCCAGCACTTTGGGAGGCTGAGGCAGGAGGATCGCGAGTTCAAAGCCAGCCTCAGCAATGGAGCAATGGCGAGGCACTTAGCAACTCAGTGAGACCCTGTCTCTTAATAAAAATACAAAAAAAGGGCTGGGGATGTGGCCCAGTGGTCGAGCGCCCCTGAGTTCAATCCCCGGTACCAAAAAAAAAAAAAAAAAAAAAAAAAAAAAAATATATATATATATATATATATATATATATATATATATATATTTAATTTTGTTATACATGCTTGCAGAGTACAATTCATTTCATATTACATATAAAAAGCACAGTTTTTCAAGTCATTGGTTTTACATTAATTATTTTCACACCATTTGTGTTTTTATATATGTATTTAGCATATTGATGTCTAAACTCATTCTGCCATTATTCCTATCCCCTTGCCCCCTCTCTTCCCCTCCCTCCCCTTTGTTCTATTTAACATTCCTTGATTCTTCTCATCCCCCCTCCCTTGCCATTATAATTCAGTATCATCATAGCAAAGGAATCATTGGACCTTTGATTTTGGGGGATTGACTAACTTCACTTAGCATTATTTTCTCCAACTCCATCCATTTACCTGTGAATGCTATGATTGTATTCTCTTTTAGTGATGAGTAGTGTTCCATTGTGTATATACCAAGTTTCCCTATCCATTCATCTATTGAGGGACATCTGGGTTGTTTCCACAATCTAGCTATTGTGAATTGTGCAGCTATAAACATTGATGTGGCTGTGTCCCTGTTGTAAGCTGTTTTTAAGTCCTTTGGGTATAGACCAAGGAGTGGGATAGCTGGGTCAAATGGTGGTTCCATTCCAAGTTTCCCTACGAATCTCCATACTGCTTTCCAGTTTGACTGCACCAATTTGCAGTCTCACCTGCAATGTATGAGTGTGCCCTTTTCCCCACAACCTTGCCAGCATTTATTGTTGTTTGTGTTTTTGATAGCTGCCATTTTGACTGGTGTGAGATGAAATCTTACAGTAGTTTTGATTTGCATTTCTCTAATTGCTAGAGATGTTGAACATTTTTTCATATATTTGTTGATTTACTGTTTATGCTCTTCTGAGAAGTGTCTGTTCAGTTCTTTAGCCCATTTATTGATTGGTTTTTGTTTGTTTGTTTTGTTTTTGGGGGGGTTTTTTTTTTTTTTTGTTTTTGTTTTTTGTTTTGATGTAAAGGTTTTTGAGAGCTTTATATATCCTTGAAGTTAATGTTATGTCTGATGTGCTTGTGGTAAAGATTTGCTCCCATTCTATAGGTTCTCTGTTCACCTCACTGATTGTTTCTTTTGCTGAGAAGAAGCATTTTAGTTTAAATCTTTTGCTGAGAAGAAGCTTTTTAGTTTGAATCCATCCCATTTGTAAATTCTTGGTTTTAATCTTGCACTATAGGGGTCTTATTGAGGAAGTTCGGGCCTAATCCAACACGATTGAGATTTGGGCCCTTTTTAATTTAAGTTTTCATTTGAAACCCAATTTAAAAGGAAAATGTTATATATAAAGTGTAATTTTCATAAAAATTTCAGTTAGGAATACAACTAAAGTTTTGAAAAAGACAAGAAAAAATAGAAAAAAGAAAATACTAACATGTATTCTAGTACATATATTCTTTTAAAATTCTCTTCAAATTTGTATGTATCCACGGATATTTAATCTATGGAATTCTTTACATCACTGACATTTGCAACTTACATTTCTTGTCCAAATATTATATTTTCCATTGAAAGATGGCTATTTAAATTTACTTCTGTATTTATATTAAACTTCATTTACATTCAATTTAATTTAGGTTTAAAAATACACTAGGATTGTAGGTGTACATATGTGTAATTTGTTATTATGTATTCATGTATATGTGAATTGTAAGCACATATTGGCATTTATGTTAATTTAATTTTATTAAAGATAAAATTAAGATTTATTCAGTCATAGAATTAGAGCAAAATTCATCAAATGTCTTCTTTAAATGTCCAGATAATGAATATTTAAGGCTTTGCAGGCCACAAGTGTCTGTTGTAATTATTCAACTCTTCCATTGTATGTGGAAGAGTCATAGACTCATCTCCATGTCTCCCTCTCCAACGTTGTCTCTAGTCTTGACCATTAGACTTGATTTTGGCAAATGAAACTTATAAAGACAGAGGTTCAATAAGCCTTTGCACATTGAGTGCTGTGGAGCATGAGTGAGCTCTCTGCAATGGGACTAGTGTTCAAAGTGCAGTGAAGGGTTGGTGTGGTCATTGGGAAAGGAAGAGGAAATGAGAACTCCATGAGGTGTGAGAGGGGCTCCTGATTCCCTTATGATGCATACAGTTTTTAATTTGGATGTGAGGAAAGTTGACATCATCTGATTTTAGTTTCTAAATGAAACTCTGACATTGTCTCTGATGTTGATTGTGAGGTTAAAGATAGTCATATTTAAAATTGTGACATCTTTGATTTAAGACAGAAATTAATAAATGTTGACATGGAAAAATAAATATATTTTCTTTATCTATTGATCAAAGCATTTGCTTGCTAAAAGGTTTTGCTAATAAACAAGGCAATAGAAATATGTAAAGGAAACTCTGTAGAGCCTACAGTGCTTTTATTCAGCACATGCCCTCTGTTAGTGACTTCAAATTTCAGGCTTAAATTTCTCTGTGATTTTCATTTTGTTAATTTTTTTTTTTTTGCAATTTTTACCTTTATCTCATGGGGTAACCACTAGGAACTGAAATAGAATAACTTAATGCAATGGAGAAATTAATAACTTAAAAATTTATCTAACTTCATCCTGTTGTATGCCTGACATAATGAATTGTTTACATATTAATAATATCCATGCACAAAAAGATGAATTTCACAATTAGCTATATGCCAACTCAATGAAGAGGAAAATAAAACCTGACAAACTGCAACAGGTGATAATAATATTGTCCTTTCTGATGAATCTGTAAAATCTGAAGGTCCTCCATTAGGCACTTATAGCAGAAATTTTAACTGATTTTCAAAGTGTTTTAAATGTTTAAAATTGTGACGTGTTCTCCAGCCTTCTCAGACCACAGAGAAAAAAAAATGAGCAGGTGCTACAGGCTGTGTCCAATCTAATAGCTACTAGTCACGTGTGTATATTGAGCATCTGGTATGTGTCTAGACAGAAATGAGAGAAACAAAATATATAAAATTGACCAGATTTTCAAGTAAGTATAAGAAAAATGTAAAATGTTTCATTAAGAGTTTTCAAAATACTGACTGCATATTGAAATGGTTAAATATGTATGGTATGTTTTGCACTAAAGATATTATCTATTTTATTTTCATTTTCTTCAATGTGGCTGCTAGAAAATTTAAAATTATATATGTGACCCACAGTATATTTTTTGGGGGGTGGGGGTTAATGCTACCAGAACAGATGAATCAAAGTCGAATACTTTAAGTAAATAGTGTCCTATTTATTGATGGGAATGTCTGTTGCACACAAATGATTCAGGTATACAGAATCTCCTTTATCCCTTTCACACTTGATGCCTGTTTCCTTCCATCATAATACACATAACTCCACATATTGTCATGTAGTAACAGATGACTCTCAATTGTGTGGGCCGGAAGCCTCTTATAGAATGGAATGGTTTCACTGCAGCCTTTGTAGTATCACAAAATAGCTTGAATAGGAAAAGATATTGTGGATTTCTGTGCTTACCCTACAGTAGTGCTAGCAGTAATTGTTGCCTAGTCTGTAACCACTGAGGAATGCTTTATTGGAGGCTAATAGCACTGTGACAGTTAAACATTAAGTGCTGCCCTGAATGCAAGCAAAGTCTGAAAAATCCAGAGAGGTTTATTCAGGCAGATTCATTTTCCAAAAGGATAGTTTCTTCACAAAGGCTCTGGTTCTATTTTTCTTCTTTCATTTCTGTATATATCTGTATATATCTACTCATCATTTTTGTTTCAAAACAGGTAGCTATGAACCACAGGCAAAAAATTACCATATAAAATTGCTGGAAGATGTAGGAAAATTTTCTGTTTGTCACATTCAAATTAGACAAGGGTAAGCAAATATTTGTTTTCCATTTTTTCTTTTACTTGCTTATGAAATAAAATTGTCTGAGTAACGAAAACTGGATAATCTACTCAAGTAAGTGAATGATTATGCAGAAAAATTCCAGCAATCTACAATGACATTGAGTTCTTTCTTCTCAATGTATGCTGAGTAATTGAAGCATAAGCAGAACTGGCTTCTGACAGGATGTCATGTTGGGACAAATTGCTCCAATTAATAAAGTGAATTACCACATATTGGAGAATCTCAGCTTTCAAAATAAGATACATCAGAAATAAGAAAAAGAGGAACAGAGGAAATAACCAAGTTAGGAACAACATTTTCTTTTTCTTCTCCTTTTAATGATCTGTTACAAAATAATAAACATTAAAGGAGAAAAAATAGAAAGTATATTTACCTAATAATGTTATAAATTTTCTAATGTATTATTTTATAAATTACTGTTTGCTTAGGATTAACAGGGTAATTGGTTAAAAAAAAGTGCTATTTTCAAAGTCATAATATCCTGCTCAAATGAAAAATAAATTAAATCTTAAATTGAGCTCTGCATAGCTACAGTGAGGTTTGGTGGAGAGAGAACATTGTCTTCACCTGAGCAAACGGTGAGGGCAGGTGGTTTTGGAGAGACAGCTATCAGACCTCTCAGACTTCCCTTTTGTTCTCCTTTGGAAGCTTCAATTCATCATTCTCAGGGACTTAGTGTCTTTCTGATGCCTCTTGAATACCCAGAATGTGTATATGTGTGATATATATAATATACACATGTAAGAGGTACATCTCTATTATATAAGATATAATAAATAATATGTAATATATATGTGATATTGTATTATATATATTTGTATTATATATGATAATTTGTATTATGTATATAATATTTTTGTATTATATATAATATATACATATTGTATTATAAATATATATATATATATATTGGGTTTTTTTTAATCAAATTCCTGTTGAGCTGGCAAAAAATGGAATCTCAGCTTATGGCTCCTGTTCTCTCTGGATTCTTGCTAGAAACTTGTATTTAATTTGGGCCAATAACAGGGGAGGTAGCAGGTGAATTGTTTACTTGATTATAGTTGCTGCTCTATAAAGCTGGTCCCTACTTTCGTTTTGGGGGCCATGTTTGGGCCCTCCAAAGACCTTTGGGGGGTTTGTTTTACTTATGTGGACTACATAGTCACATCTGTTTCTCCCTGACACAGTTCTGTGCAGCAGTGTGAATATTTGGCCTTTGTTCTGCTAACTCCCCCCAACTGTGAGAAATTCAAGTGTGGACTTGTGCCCTGGACATTTGGAGGCTTCTACTGTCCATCTTCCTGGCTCATCACCTGGGCAGGTAAAGGGCAGTTGGGTCCACCAACACTTTTAAAAATAAAGCAAATATCATTTCTTTGTTCTGAGACATGAGATGTTAGCACCATTTGTTTCTTTCCTAACCCTCTCTTTTCTTAAAGCAATTTACTATATCAATCTCAAAGTGAAATTTTTTTTTTTATATTCTGTTATTCATACCAATGATTTCAAATGTTATAGTGAATTTATTATAAAACCCACATCAAATAAGTACTAGGTGACATATTAGGGCTCCACAGACATCCCTCCAATGACTTCAGAATATCTGTGGGTATTTGGTATTGTTATCCTAAGTTTACAGATGGGTTAATGGTGACCCAAAAAGTTCAGCAGATTTGGCTATTTATACTTTATAAATATTTATAAATATTTATATTATATGAGGCTAGAGTTGCAGAGAATTTTCTAAATGGAAATCATTTTCTATGGTGCTATACTTTCCCTTTTACACTATCTTACATCCCTTCATTGCTGTCTAACAAAATAATTTTTTTTCCCAAAGAATTATGCAACTAAAATTTTCTGCAGTTCCAACCCATAACTATTAAGGGTTACTCCACCCAGTCTGCCTTTCATGTGCCTCTGCCTGCATTTTCTCTGTTGTCTCTCCTTAGGAAACGGGTGAATTCAGACTCAATTTATTTCCCTCATTCTTAAAATAGAGATTATATAAAAGACCAATGAAATGTCATTTGAAGTGAGTACAGTATACAGGCTGGCATAGGAGGGCTCTTCCAAAGATGACTGGTAAATTCTCAGTATATTAGGATATCTTTATGCAAAAACAAATCTTCATCATGTATTCACTCTTGGAGGTGATCAGATTGTTGATTATGACTCTTCCTGCAATGCACCAGTTTTCCATAGCTTACAAAATATTTCAAATATTTTATATTTCACTATTTTAAAATATTTAACATTTCAATTAGTCCAAATTATATTAATTTCTCCTCAGATTTACTAAGACATGCATTCAAGGTTTTGGGAAGACATTTCCTGAGTTACGTAATTATGTAGGTCTTAAGGACATTAGGGAATATGATCCAAGGAGGAACTCTCTGAATGCCAGTGTTGGAAGGTTTGCAATGCTCTTTCAATGTTCAATAAGCATGCCTGATAATTGTGGAAGCTCATCCATTAAATAAATGAGACTCACAGTATTAACTATAAAAATACTGCTAAGTTAAAATTTTCTATAAGATAGGGGAGTGAATGTAAAATAATCATTTAAACTATTTAATTGACTCCAGAATCATTTTGGTTATTCATTAATTGTAATGCACATGAATAATAAGGTATTTCAGCTATATATATATGCTGATTTGTTTTTGCATATATAATATATATGTATATATATGCATTTTGATATTTAGAAGTCATTTAGATTATGACATTATCAAAACAGTCTCAAATTATGGAGAGTATTCAATTGAACCAAACATTTAAGCCAATCTAACCATTTAAATAAGATACTTTTCTGAGTAATCCCACTGGGTCATGTTCCATGCATTTTTACCTTGCTGACAGACACACACAGTATAATACATATATTCCGTCTGAAGCAACTGCATGATTCATGTAACAATGCACAGACATTTGGATGTCAGTTTATATTCTCATTATTTTTACCAAGGTGGAGCCAACCTTCCCCAGAGACAAATTAAAAGTTAAATGTGTATCAGTGTGGCAAAAAATAAATTGCTTTCAAAATAAATTTTACTTATTATAACTAAAAATGTTATAAATTGCTTTAAATTTATACTGTTTCTGTTAGGTTTAGAAAAGTAATATTTGCTGATCCTCTACATGTAACTGGCCCCTTAATGTCCCTACAATCACTCTCTCAACTCATCCCCATAACCTTTCCTGATTTGCAGATCACCTTCATGGCACAGAAAAGGACTCCAGTTTAGAAAAAATTAAACCATTAATTTAGCAGTGCAAATTTAAAAAAAAATATTTCACACTATGTCCTTGTGGATGAAATAGAATAAAAACAATTGAGAAGAGGAAACAGCCACATCAGTATTTGAATATAGATCCGGCTAAAGCCTGTGCTATTGCTATTCTTGACAAGTCATTTGATGAATGGAAGAAGAAAATAGTTATAATTACTTAAAAATCAAGTGCTTATATACAATAGAAAGGACAGCACTGCTATCTTTGTGGTTCTACTAAAAACATTCACTTTTCCAAGGTTCCATTTAATCAGAAAAAGAATTAAAATAGCAGCTTTGAAAATGACTCAGGTCAATAGCTTCATATGTAGTTTCTGGCATCTGTAATTACTTCTCTTTCATTATGCCCACTGCTCCTAACAGTCAGGAGATGTGCTTTTGGGAAGAGGAGACAAAGACTCATTTTACTCGCCTTTCCTGAATCTCTTGATGCAATTTATATGAAAAATAGATTTATTCTAGCAAAAGTTTCTCCTGTTCTGGCTTCTACTGTAAGAACTATGAAGGATAGAGCTTGAATGTTGGCAAGAGGAGAAAAGAAGTCACTATGTCTGTCAGTGAAAATGTTACTTTCGGCAAGTTACTTCATATCCCTGGATTCTAGTTTTTTGTTTTTGTGTATTTTATTTTTATAAACAAATCCATTGGTGTAGACAAGTGCTTTTCAAGCTTACTCAATCTATTTAACTCCTTTATGAAAATGAAGTCTATAGTGCACTTTGAAATGTATATGTGTGTATATACATATTTGTAAATAAGTGAAATTTATTAGATTTTTCATGTAAGTTTTATTTCATAAAGTTTATTGCAAATATAGTAAATGAAACATTGAACCCATTTTAATGAACACACAGAAAAATTGAAATACAAATTTATATCTGATAAATTATTTTATAATCATTAAATGCCAACTTATTTCTGTATTTTACTTTTGTTACAGAAAATCCTGCCAGTTTTAAAGTCTTTTTCATTAAAAAAAAAATGTTTTTCTCTTTCAGGCTACTACATTTCAACTTGAAATTTATGAAAAAGCACTAAGAAATTTTTATGTTGAAGTTTAATCAGTAAATAAATCTATAGATTCCTCAGTTTTAAAAAAAATCCTCTCGACATAAGGGAACTAATGACAGGATTTCTAAGCAGGATTAATTACGCACATTATACAGACAGGAATTTCAAAATAGTATAATATATTATTACATTACATTATATGTTATAATCAATGGTATATTAGTAAATGTTTAATACAAAAGTCTTTTTTGAAAATAAATGAAGAAATAAAGCAAACCCTGATTGGTACTATTTGCCAATTTTTTTTTAATATAAAATCTCCCAGGATAGATGATTTGTTATTTATTTATAGAAAATCATTGAACTAGAAGTTGGGAAAAGATGTACCATCAGCTCTCCCTGTGATGACAGTAGCCTGATTTAGCACACAGGTGAATTAATATTAAGTTTACAATTTAAAACATTGTAGATATTTAGAAACTTTGTGTGATATTGAGTAAGGTTTTCAAAACACAGATGTTCATTGTTTATGGCTGCTGTATCTAAACTTAAAACATCCATCTTATTCTTGGTACATCTTTACATTAAGTATGATGACATTGTGTTAATGTATTGATAATACTAGTTCATTTTTAAAAATCAGAAAATACACATTGTTGCACTCATGCTTAAGAAATGTTAATATGCATTTACCAATTAGGAAAATAAAATTTGATATTTTTCATCACTTCAAATTTTTACAGCAGTGCTTTGCTTTAGACTAGCACACAAATTCTGAGTTAGGTAAAAAATAATTCTGGAAGTCCTTGCTCTTTTAATTATTAATAACCCTGAAATTTTTGCTTTAGCAAATTCACAATTATATTTGTTAAAATTCATAATTTTTAAAATTCTATGGCATTGTTCTGAAAGAGGCAGTCATTTCCTTCACTACCACTGTTTGTCCAGGCAGTATGCCATGGTATCACAAACTCATTTCTAGTTTGTTTTTTCCTTCAGTATTGAAATCATGCTTATTTTTTTTTCCTAAAGTAACTCTAGGCTATGTTGAAAACAGATGTAAAAGATATACTTTCTCTTAACTTATACACTAGGCATTTAATAGAAATGCCTGAATACATTCCCTAAAATAAACTAACAAAAGAGAAAAACAGGGAATTAAAGAATACTGAATACTAAATACCAAATATTCTCAAATATCAGCCTTTTTACTAATTAAAATATTCCTTTTGTCTTGTATTCTTAAGCAACATAATTAACTGTACATTTATCGTGTTGCTAATTTTAACTTATTTCTTACACTATCTACAGCATAGGATTGAGACAGTTTTTCCTTGATGGTGTGTGAAGCTTCTCAGGTGTGCTACAGTCATGCCCTTTGACATGCATTTCCATTTTTAGATATAAATTTTAGATGCATACATTTTGATAACTTTAAAGCTGTTTATTTTAAGCTGCATAGAACTGAGTATCTAATATTTATGTTCTGCTACATTTGCCAGCTGGGTGTGATCATGTGACAGAGAGGCCAGTGAGACCTCAGAAGTGTGTGAAATTTCAGGAAATTACTTCAAAGGAGCTGATTCAGCTCCAACAACATTCTCCCCTCCCCTTTGCCCTTACTCCTCCCTCCTTGTTCTGCCTGCAAGGTGGAGGTAATCTCTAGAATTTAAAATTCACTTCTTAGGCTAAAAGGTCAATTTGTGAATAGAAACCAAATGCTAAGGACAATTTAATGATAGGATGGAAGAATCTCAAGTGTCTAATGACTTCCCAGAGTCACCATGCCATCACTAGGCTGGTTAATTCCATACTTTTCTTTGATGAGAGAGGTCCTTGGGCTCTGTTGCAAGTAAGGAATGCAAATCCTTTCAGATATGAAGGGAAAATAAGAGACCTCCTGTGTTAGCTTTTCAAGGCTGTGACTAAAATACTCGAGAAGAACAATTTAGAGGAGGAAAAGTTTATTTCAGCTCATGGTTTTAGAGGTAAGCTGACTCCATTGCTCTGGGTCAAAAGTGAGACACAAAACATCATGGCAGGAGGGTCTGGTAGAAGAGCTTTGCTCTGCTCTTAGTAGCCAGGAAGCAGAGAAAAGGAGGGAGGGAATTACAGGGAAGATGAACCCTTCCAAGCTGTGCCAACAGTGACCCACCACCTCTATCCACATCCCACCTACCTACAGTATGGCACTGGTACTGTTTCAGAAATTGGAAACCTTTTCTTGACTGATCTTTTTGATATGATCAGTTGTGTTCTTTTATGGAACCCTCATAATAATCTCCTTATATCTATGTACTGAAAATTCACAGTACTGTGTCTTGTCATTAGGGGATATTAATCCTGGGTGCTGGAAATTTGTCAGATTCTTTCAGTCCAGATATTAGGTCTTGGGAAACTTCAGAAAACATTCTGGTACTGCTACTTTTTTTTTTTTTTTTTTTTAATTTTCAAAAATTTACCTTCCTCAAACTACTCTTTTTGTGGATATTGGACTCCCTAGACTGGTTCTCAAATTGGATAATTTTTTTCTTATACTTTACATTTCTTGAATGTATTTATTATACATTTTAAGGGTATTATAGGAAATTTTCTCAATTTACTTGTATTTCTTCTACTGAGTGTTCTATATTAATACATGTTTATTCAAGTAGCTTTTTTGTCTTTTTAAAATTGAATCCCACAGTATACTTTCTCCTTTCTCTATATCGATCTCTAGCGATCTCAGATACATGCCAGCTTTTTTTAAAAGCTCTCTTTGGCATCTTCTCTATTGTATCCTAGTGTTTTTATTTGTTTTTGTTGTTGTTTTATTTTCTTTTTGTTAAGTTGCTAGAATTATTCTTTATCTTCCATATTAAAGGATTTCCTTTGGTATTGTATAATTTTTGTATCTGTCTAAACATGACTGAGTAGGAGATTCAATAACTAGTATAATGATCAAATTATATGCTTTGATTATGTTGATTTTAAACTTCCCTAAAGTTAGTAGGCTGCTTATAGGGAAACCCTGGTCTCTATTTTCATATTTGGATTCTGTAGAGTATTCCAGCCTTTTTCCTGGAGTATAAACGCTGGCACAGTTCTAGAAGTCAAACAGAATGAGACTAAGGGTTTCAGAATTTGCATTCCTTAAGCATGTATCCAACCATTATTGCTTACATTATGACCTTATATCCCAGGTTCCCAACCTCTCTTTGTGTTTTTACTAGTAGAAAATCTCTAGACTCTGACAAGATGAAATAGAGATTGTCAGCCAGTGGCCTGAAAGGGTACAATTGTCCAGTGATCTGCCCACTTCTCAGTTTCACCCAGGCCCACTCATTTAGCATCTCCCTGACCCTTGATTCATTCCTAAAGCGTCTAGATCCAACAACAAATTGACCTGTTGAGGACTCTGCCATGTGCATTGGGTTATTCCTCTGCTTTTCCCACTGCCAATTAAGAATCTTTCTCAGACGTAGGATTCACCAACTTTCAACCAGATTACATTTTAATAATATTTATTGCTGTGAAAAATGTATTATGAAAGGGCACGTGGAAGCAGGGCCATGCTTTGAGGAAGGGAAAATCTGAATCATGCAGCAGAGATAGTGAATTGAAAAGGAAGTTAAATAGATGCAATTAGGAGATATCATTCAACAAATACTGGGAAGGAAAGAGATTCTGAAATTTTAAAAATTTAATTTATTATGTATTATTTATCTAAAATGGGAAATAATTAAGTTGGAACATAGCAATGAGGATATATAATATATTCTATTTACGGTATTTTATATTGTGATGCTTATTAATCCTCAAGTAATGATGCAACATTAGTGATCCTAGTGTTTCAGCTCAAAAGTTCTGAATTGGAGATACATAGTTGATTACCATCAGCATGCAAATAGTCTATAGCGCTATGAAACATCATTTGATCCCCTAGAAAGCTAGAGAGTCTAGTGAAAAAGAGAAGTCCTAGGAGCAAGGAGTAGTACTCTCCAGCAAGTAGAGGTAAGGAAGAGGATGAAAAGCAAGCAAAGGGAATGGAAACTTGGTCTGGGAGGAGAAAGAAAACCCTGTAAGCTAAAAGGAAAATGTACTTAAAAAGGAAGGAAAGCTCAATTCTTTGGAAAAGTACTAAGATAGAATGTAAAATGAGGGCAACAAGTGATTATTGAATTTTGCAGTATAAAGATGATTATTACCCTTGACTTGCAAAATGTAGAGGAGAGAAGACTGACTGGGCAGCATGGGGAATTGATGATCATAATAGGAGACTGACTGCAGGTATTTCTTTTCTAAAAAGGGGACTGGATAAAAGGTTAATAGAGTAATATGTAGAATCAAAAATGGATATTCTCAAAATGATATTGATTTCTGGTTATGTCTATGGAGATACTGAAATAATCAATTAAGAAATGTTTATTATTATGTATTTTAGAACCATATAGCCAAGAATTTCAGAGAATATGAGATTAAATTATAGAAAAATGTATTCAGTATATATTACTATGCATGTTCACTCTTTTTAAAACCATGAGTGAAAAAAGTAGAATCTGTGAAATCCTCACTTAATGCAGTATTTTCCATTTTTTGGCAACTGTTTTGATCACACTACTGAGCACCTGCTAGACTGCTTTATTTTTTTCAAGTATATAGCATCATGATTTACATTCTATCATTTTCTTCTATTTTACAAAATAATGAGGTTGAAGCTGTGTTTTACATTGTAATAATGTAGCAAGAATTGATTTAGATAACCCTTCTGCATCACTTTAATGTAAATTAGACCATGGGTTTATTATTGCCTAATTTTTAAAACTGAAAGTCCTGAAGACATTTAATTTGCTGCTGCTTCAGGACTGCTCATTGGAACCTATTGCTATTGCTTCTCAGAGATTAGTGTAAGTTGTCCAAAATTATAGAGTAATAATGCACATAATATTCTCTAGAGTTGCTGTGACCAGCAAAGGCTGCCACTTGTGGGAAGCTTTACATAACAGAAAATTTGCTTTGAGCTAGATAGTTATTTTGTAAAGTAAAAACTGGGGATGGAATTGGGAGTGCGTGATGGTTTGGCCAATTATAGAAATTTCTGTTAGGTTAATGGTTTTAGATAGATAACCACAGGGGACATATGAACTTTAAGTTGTCGAAAGTAAAACAGGAAGATGTTTCACCTGTGTGGAGTATTTTTGTAACAACAAACTACAGAGTTGTTTCCCAGGATATCTCTGGGGCACCACTGAAGTCATGGCGAGGTTCATGGGGCTTCTTAATGGCCTGGATTGGACACCTGGCATGTAACAAGGTCAATATCTGAAGAAATTTGATAAAGAAGTCTTTCTCTCAAAAGAACAGCAGTCTCTGCCAAACTAAAAAAATAATGAAGAATCTGAAGGATGTGGTGCTAGAATGAAAATTTTGTAAAATAGTCTTTTCCAATTAAATTATTAATATATGTACATTATAGGAAGTGAAGAATATTAAAATAAAAAAATATTTATGTTGCTACCACACAGAGTTTTTTGCTATCAAAGTAATAATGATCATATTGCATATGATATCAGATCCTATTTTTCCAGCTACAACAAATTCATTTTTTAGTGTTAAGTAGCTATTATCATTATTTCAAATGATTCTACTAGTTTATCAAATGGAATAAATTTTGATTAGTTAACTGTCTCCATATTGTTGGACATTGTGCTTGCTTCTAATTTTTAATTCTAGTTACTTAGTAATTTGGTTATTTATTATAGATCAATTTATTATATAAATATTCTTTTTGTTGACAAATATTTGAACTATTTTCCCTTATAAATTAGAATATTGCTTCAGACTATGAGCATTTTTAATGTTGTTGATACATATTGCCAAATTACAGTCTAAAAGTTTCACACAATATAAATTTTCACTAATCTTATAGGAGCTGTGTGTGCCAAAAACTTTGCTAATGGGATTATTACTTTTTTTTCTATTTATATATTGTAATGTAACCTATTATTTGTGATTTTAATTTTTATATATTCAATTACATGTAAGTGTAACACTTTTAATACAATTAATACTATACAATCTTTTTGATCTGTATATGCCTTATAAAGGACAGATTTAGAGACAGGTTAGAAATCAGTTTGGAAGAATTGGTCCTCAGACTACATTACAAATTTTCTTTTCGTAATGAATAAATATTTGCATTAAGCTGGCATAAAATTGCTGTGATTATGTAAATAAATTTTCACTCTTCCAACTTGTTATTATGGCTGTAAAATATTTAACTATTTATTTAATTAACATTTATTATTTATATCATTTTACATTTATTTTATGTGCATTTATTAAACATAAAACTTATGATATAAAGTGAGAAAAACAAGAAATATCTTCCATAGTTTGCATTTTATTGACAAACTGAAAAATTAATGACATGCCTATAAAGAAACAAATGTAAAATTTCGCTATGATAAGTGGTATGAAGAGGTGGTTTGTCATCCTCTGAGAGTACAAAATGCATTGTGAGAACTGGCTTAATCAGGGAAATAAAAGGAAAGATGCTGAAGAGGGAATTGGGAGAAAGAAGTCAACTAGTGAAAAAAAATTGCTCTTGGAAGTAGGAGCTTTGTGTGCAATGATCCTGAATCAAAGAGGAGTGTGGGGGAGCACCATGGCATGAGGAGGAAAATAAAAGGGCTAGATCATAAAAGGTCTTGTAAGTTTTAGATGGTAGAAATGTGAGCTAGATGTATACTTGGAACTTAGACCATAAAAAATACAGTTCGTTTTCATTATTTTTGAATTATGTAATTGTGATTTACCTAGTGTCTTGAATTTCTTTGGTATCCAGAGATTAATACTTGAGGCTCTCCTGTGGTCAGACATATACATATACAGAGTGGGAAAAATGGTGATGTGCACATTCTAAGCTGAGGTTGAAGAGAGACACTCTCTAGTGTAGTTTTATCTCATACTGTAGACAAGTGTCTTTTTCATGGTATATTTACTGCTAGTTTATTCTTTGCAGTTTTTGTGCTTTTTATGGGTAATTTTGCTGTTTAAAATCACCTCCCCCAATCAGTACTAATGTGCTGCATAGTGTTCCTGAGAAGAGGGCTATGAGATGCCTTATAGAAAATGTGTCTTACATAGCTTTGTTCAGGCATGAGGTGTAGTATCATTGACTGTAAGTCCAATGCTAATCAGTCAACAATGTGTATTAAATTAAATAGCTTCAAGAGTCATATACATAGAAAAGATTTTTTTTCCTAATAATTTAACAAAAATGAGACAAAAGGATAAGAGGCCCAGGAATCCAACCCTTTGGGTCTTCTAAGTGCACTGATTCAATATTTGCTAATTTGAACTTCAAGGAAATTTTATAGAAAAGAATAATTACTAATAAATAGAATAGACTATACTTATGAAAAATGATACTCCCTAACAATTATTCTACTTATGCATGTATAAAATCATTACCCTTCCTGTTGTCATATGAGGTTGAAATTGTGATTACATCCCACTCTTTAGATGAGAAACCTTAGGAGTTGAGATGTGAGGGTACTTGCCCAAGAGCAGCAATACACAGGAGCACAATAGCACAGTAGCAGTAGCATAATTTCACAGTAAATAACATATCTATTCATTTTAATGTGAATTGACTAGTAAGGAAGCCAGAGTTTCACCAGGATAATTGCCCAACACATGGTCCATAGTGTTCACACTTTTCACATTTCTTAAAAAAACTATGTGGTTAGACTGGAAAGGCACCCCATGTTACCATACTATATACTTTATCCTAAATACCTAGAAAATGGAAGTACTTATTCCTCTATCACTGGAGAAAGGAAAAGGGATGGAGAAATTTTTGACTAAAACATTATCCATCGTTGAGCTAAAAGTTAGAGTCACATTTTTTTTTTTTCACATTAACTTTCTTTTGGGTAAAAATGATAGATCTTTATCCAAAATCTACCTCCCTCTTTGGAATAGGAAGTGAAGTGCTTGACTAGAAGAACAACGATTGATTGTGTGAAAGAAAGTTCATATGATCTGTTTAATGACTCATAAATAAATGATCATTATAGATTGCCTTAACTGTAGTTATATATTACATTGAAATATTTACCTACATTTTTTCCATTCTATGGAATAGGAATATTCACTTTAAATTAGAATAAAAACAAATTACTATTCTTTTTTTAAGAGTGATACCAATTAATAATTATTTTACAGATTGTAAAATTCATAAGCTTTTTAGTTTCCTTAGTACATAATATCATGATACAAATTCAGTTATTATTAAAAGTAACATCATATTTTCTCAGCCTGATCTCTATCATAAATTCCTATGGTGCTAAGCACCAAAATTCACAAACTCAGCTCATTTATGTTTCACCTTTTTCCTGAGGATCATGTGTAAATTCTGGAGTTTTAAAGCATGCCTTGTCATTACAGTTTGGGGAGGCACACCTGAATTTCACTGTCCTTTACTCATGATGAAATTCCACCAGAAGTTCCTGGCTTCTTCTGGTTTGTTATATCAGACTCTGCATGCAGGTCACAGATTTGTAACTTCTGTTTTTCTTTCAACTCTGCATATGGAGATGTTTCTGTTGCTTCAAAGCCATGCTGCTTCAAGAAAAATCATGTGGGCGTTCAAGGAACCATCTATTTCCACGCCATTCTCAGGCACACAAGATCACATGACTGCTTGTGGGTCACACTGGGACATTGTGAATTTGCTTAGGAAATTCACAATATATATTAGATATCACATGTGGGCATGCTTCCAAGGGAGCTGGCAGACTTGTTCCCCAAACCTACCAGGTAACTAGATCTTACAATTTCCTTTTTTCCCCCTCATTGGTACATTATTATTATGCACAATAGTGTGATTGATTATGTCATATTCATACATACACATAGCATAATTTGATAAATTGCATTCCACAGTACTTTCCCTTACACTCCCAAATCCACTTCCTCTACTGATCTCCATTCAACATTATTGTTATTTTAGTATGTTATAATTATTTATGTATATACATGTTTATGTAATTATATATATATACATAGGACTTATTGTGATATATTTATACATGGACATAGCATAATTAGATAGATTTCGTTTCCCAGTACTTCCCCAATTTTCTTTTTTTCAAATTTATTTTTTATTCTAAATTGTTAGAAATGAACGCAAAATGTATTACATTTCATATTATACTCGTAGAACACATTTTTACATATCTCTGGTTGTATGCAAAGTATATTCACACCATTCATGACTTCATACATGCACTTAGGGTAATAATATCCATCTCATTCTACCATCTTTTTTTTTTCTTCACCCTTTGCCCCCTCCCATCCCCTCCCTCCCCATTGGTCATTCTAGTGTTCCTTTAATCCTTCTATGCCCCCCATCCAACCCCACTGTGAATTGGCCTCCTTATATCAGAAAAAACATTGGCATTTGGCTTTTTGGGATTGGCTAGCTTCACTTAGCATTATATTCTCCAATTTCATCCATTTACCTGTGAATGTCATGATTTTATTCTCTTTTATTGCTAAGTAATACTACATTGTGTATATACACCACATTTTCCTTATCCATTCATCTACTGAAGGATATCTAGGTTGGTTCCAAAGTTTAGCTATTGTGAATTGTGCTGCTATAAACATTGATGTGGCTGTGTCCCTGTAGTATGCTGTTTTTAAGTCATTTGGGTATAGACTGAGGAGTAGGACAGCTGGGTCATAAGGTGGTTCCATTCCAAGTTTTCCAAGGAATCTCCATACTGCTTTCCATATTGGCTGTACCATTTTGCAGTCCCACCAACAATGTATGAGCGTGTCTTTTTCTCCACATCCTCGCCAACATTTATTGTTGTTTGTGTTCTTAATAGCTGCCATTCTGACTGGTGTGAGATGAAATCTTAGAGTGGTTTTGATTTGCATTTCTCTAATTGCCAGAGATGTTGAATATTCTTTCAAGTGTTTGTTGATTGATTGTGTATCTTCTTCTGAGAAGTGTCTGTTCAATTCCTTGGCCCGTTTATTGATTGGATTATTTGTTTGCTTGGTGTTAAGATTTTTAAGTTCTTTATATATTTCAGAGATTAATGCTGTATCTGACATGCGTGTGGTAAAGATTTGTTCCCAATTAGTAGGCTCTCTATTCAACTCACTGATTGTTTCTTTTGCTGAGAAGAAGCTTTGAAATTTGAGTCTCTCCCATTTATTGATTCTTGATATTAATTCTTGTGCTACAGGAGTCTATTATTAAAGAACTTGGGGACTAATCCAACATGTTGGAGATTAGAGCTTACTTTTTCTTCTATTAGGCATAGTGTTTCTGGTCTAATTCCTAGATCCTTGATCCACTTTGAGTTGAATTTTGTGCATGGTGAGAGATAGAGGTTTAATTTCATTTTCTTGCATATGGATTTCCAGTTTTCCCAGCAGCTTTTGTTGAAGAGGCTATCTTTTCTTCAGTGTACATTTTTGGCGCCTTTGTCTAATATAAGATAACTGAAATTATATGTGTTAGTCTCTGTGTCCTCTATTCTGTACCATTGGTCTACCAGCCTACTTTGGTGCCAATACCATGCTGTTTTTGTTACTATTGCTTTGTAGTACAATTTAAGGTCTCGTATAGTGATGCCACCTGCTTCACTCCTCTTACTAAGGATTGCTTTAGCTATTCTGGGTCTCTTATTTTTCCAGATGAATTTCATGACTGTTTTTTTTCTATTCCTATGAGGAATGACATTGGGATTTTAATTGGCATTGCATTAAATCTGTATAGCACTTTTGGTAGTATGGTCTTTTGGAAAATATTAGTTCTGCCTATCCAAGAGCAAGATAGATCTTTCTATCTTATAAGGTCTTCCATAATTTCTTTCTTTAGTGTTCTGTAGTTTTAATTGTAGAGGTCTTTCATGTCTTTGGTTAAGTTGATTCCCAAGTATTTTATTTATTTTTTGATGCTTTTGTAAATAGGGTAGTTTTTCTCATTTCCCTTTCAGAGGATTTATATCAAAAATATAATACACCACGATCAAGTGGGGTTCATTCCAGGGATGCAAGGATGGTTCAACATACAGAAATCAATAAATGTAATTCATCACATCTATAGACTCAAAGATAAGAACCATATCATTATCTTAATAGATGCAGAAAAAGCACTTAACAAAATATAGCACCCCTTCATGTTCAAAACACTAGTAAAACTAGGGATAACAGAAACATATCTCAACATCGTAAAAGCTATATAT
The DNA here is from genome assembly GCA_025594165.1 of Tamias sibiricus. Taxonomy (NCBI): domain Eukaryota; kingdom Metazoa; phylum Chordata; class Mammalia; order Rodentia; family Sciuridae; genus Tamias; species Tamias sibiricus. The sequence goes on from CM046661.1 coordinate 54,596,954, forward strand.
GCTAATCCCCAGGCCAACATTATTCTAAGTGGAGAAAAATTGAAAGCATTCCCTCTAAAAACTGAAACAAGACAGGGATGCCCTCTTTCACCACTTCTATTTAACATAGTAATTGAAATGCTGGCCAGAGCAATAAGACAGATGAAATAAATTAAATGGATATAGATAGGTAAAGTTGAACTCAAATTATCATTATTTGCTGGCGATATGATTTTATACCTAGAAGATCCAAAAAATTCCACCAGAAAACTTCTAGAACTCATAAATGAATTCAGAAAAGGAGCAGGATACAAAATCAATACCCATAAATATATCAGTGACAAATCCTCTGATAGGGAAATGAGGAAAACTACCCCATTTACAATTGCATCAAAAAAAAAAAAAAAAAAAAAAACTTGGGAATCAACTTAACCAAAGACGTGAAAGACCTCTACAATGAAAACTACAGAACATTAAAGAAAGAAATTATGGAAGACCTTAGAAGATGGAAAGATCTACCCTGTTCTTGGATAGACAGAACTAATATTGTAAAAATGACCATGCTACCAAAAGCACTATACAGATTCAATGCAATGCCAATCAAAACCCCAATTACATTCCTTATAGAAATAGAAAAAGCAGTCATGGAATTCATCTGGAAAAATAATAGACCCAGAATAGCTAAAGCAATCCTTAGCAAGAGGAGTGAAGCAGGTGGCATCACTATACCAGACCCTCCCCAATTTTCTACTCTATCTCCTCCCCAAATCCTTTATACACATGGGGGTTGGGGATGAGAAGTTGGTATAGGGGGCAGTGTATTTAGCAAAGATATTCCAAATTTATTCATTTCCTCTTTCCAATTCACCCACTTACCTAAAAAATGGGATTTTTAGCTGTACTCTGTGTTGAAAAGTCTTATTTTAATTTATGATGTGTTTCTTGTTATTCCCTGATTCCCCTTATATTTTTAATTCCAAAAGCACTGGCTCTTTAAACTCCATAGCCTTTTCTGTTTGTTCGTTTGTTTGCTTAGTTGTGTGTATTTTTTTTTACACTGCAGTATTCATTTTCTGTGATGATGAATGGATTAATAATGTTTATAATAGCTTAATTGTTTGAATTGAAATGAAAAATGATGTCAATGCCATTGGTTAGTATTTGAAAACTGGTACCCTCCACTGCATTGTGCCAGTCTCATGTATGTTGTGTTGTGGTACATAAAAATGAATCAGGATGAATTATGCTCATTTTCTGAATTCAAATGAAATTTTTACATAAAATGATTGTCATTTTTCTGGGAAATTATTGTCAGTGATGAAGGTACCATAGAGACTGTATAGTCATTTTAAATTGAAAAGTTTTTTCTCTAATGATAATTTTAAAATCCTAAACATAACTTCTGATGGATTTTTCTCAACAAAAATATATTATTAGACTTCTTTCACAGAACATGGTAGTTTTATTTAAAGTCAAACTAAAATGTGTATATTTTATATATTATCTTCCAATATACTACCCCTGGTTGGAAAAAGAAATTCCTTTGTACAGAAAAAAAAATATTACAACATTTTATAAGCCCTTCTAAATGAAAACCATGGTCTGACAAAACTTGTCAAAAGCAAGATAGAAAAAGAAATTACTGGCATTTTTGTGGTACAGAGTTAGATACTATTGAATAAGTCCACTTTAAAAACAAATTAGTTTTATTTTTTATAAACTTAATATCTGAAAATTTCAGAAATTATAACAATAAAGTCCTAAAAGTATAGGAGTTCATTTCTAAACAGAAATTTCCTTTATTTTAAAACAGAATCTGCAAATTGTGAGTCACCCTTTTGGGAGGTAATTTTTAAAAACAGGAATTCTGGAAATAGAAAAAGGATATGAAAGCAAGTTGCATAGGAGTTTCTCTAACTAGCCTTAGGGGAAATTGTTAAATTATGAAAGTCAAAATGACTGTGATAATAACAATCCGATGCCTTTGAGGAATGTGAAATGTACAAAGAGTACCAACTCAAATCTTGTGTGGTTGTTCATATATGGTGGGGTAAGTGGACAGACCAGAAAAAAACGAGTAGACTATATAATACACAGGTTAAATTAAACTGAAATCACCATGGTTACAAAGGTAGATGCTGGAGGTCAGGAAGTGCAACTACCTCAATTGTGTGTGTGTGTGTGTGTGTGTGTGTGTGTGCAATGCTACAATATGTTGTAATGGGCATATTCTTGTGTTCATGTCTTGGTATATACAGTATATGCAGTCAACCCTCCATATCCTTGGGTTCTGCATTTGTGAATTCAACTAATATCGAATCAAAAGTATATGAAAAATTGCATCTGTGCTGAACATGCATGTTTTCTCTTATTATTCCCTAAATAATGGCATATAACAACTACTTGGATATTATTTAAATTTTATTAAGTATGATAATTAATCTAGAGATGATTTAAAGTATATGGGGAATATGAGTATTATGGTATATGTAAATACTCCACCATTTTATATACAGGATTTGAACATCTACATATTTTAGTATCCCGGGAGGAGACTTCTGGAACCAATACTGAGGGGTAACAGTATATATTTACAAATACGTATGCAGTTGTATAAATATGTATTAATATGCAAACAAATATACATCATGTATAAATAGATTTTATTTGCATAAATATATTTTTTATTTATAGGATACTATTAAAGAAATTATTTCATTATTTGAATACATGTAATTTAGCATTCCTTGTAAATGAATATTTAATGATTATACTTTTTATTATTAAAACATTGCAATTATGAGCTTTCTTCTTGCAGCATAACTTTGTGTCTAATACTGGTCCAAGTAATTTTTATTTGAAATATCTGAAAGTAGAAATAATGTGACAAAGGACAGAAACTTGTGTACTATGCAAACATTTCCCAATAGCAGTCACATAAAAATTACTTCTTTAAATCTCTGCCAAAATAGTATGTGAATCACACTTGTTTCAATCCAGGTTTTTTTCATTTTCATTACGGCTGTGCATTTTTTCATAGCATCACTGATTACGTGCAATCATGTTTTAGTTAACAACTGAGAGATCTTACACTTGGTGATATCTTCCTTGTATAAGCATCATTCATGACAAGTGCTTACACAAAACCTGGACGGCATAGATCAGTCACAGGACACTGCCTCTGATATGATGATGCAGACACACCAGAAACATGAGTTGAGGAAATTTCTGCCAGTTTAACAGGGAGCACTGCTTCATAGTGAACTCTATTTTTTTTTTTTCAGTAAGAAGGAGTATACTATAAAATAATGAAAAACTCATAGTACAGTAAACACATAGACCAATTTCATAGTTATTAACATCATAATCAAGTACTATGTACTATACAGAATCACATGTGCTATAATCTCATGTGACTGGCTGCACAATGGGCTCATTTGAAACAGCATCACCCCAGTCATGCTCTGATGTTGGTAGGGTTGTCATGCCAAAAGATGATAGCCATTGTTCAACTCTGTTTTAGTTGTATGATGACACTATTGTCTATTGCTGAATGGAACTTCATTATTAACTCATGTCTGCATCCCCTATTTGTAAATTTATTTATTTCCTCATTTTTACTGGACACTTTATATGTCCCTCACATATATGTAAATAAGAAAAGGTATAAAATATATCAAATTCTCCTCAGTTTGACATTTTTGTCTTTAGTGTGTATATGGGGAGGGGATGAGTACTGGCATGTATTTTCTTTGCAATGTATTAATTTTAAATATGAATATAGATAAATTATTTACCATTGTTAAATCAATTCTTGGTGTCCTGATAAAAATGTACTACTTGTCTGAAGGCTTTAAAAATCATGTTGTTTTCTTATGACAATACTTTATTTTTATTTTCTTTGTTTAGTAATTAATCCAGAATAGAATATGAATTGAATGCTATGTAAATTAATTCATAGATATGTTATTTGAATACAGAATCAAATCTTTCTAATTTCAAAAATCCTTAGAATTAATTCAAAAATAACTAAAGGGTACAGTATAATCACAGTGTAGCATCACACTCAACGAAATATGACAAAAAATATGACCAAAAATATTATTTCCTTAAATATAACAATGATCATTACAGAATGTTCAGCTTGCACATGTGGTATCAATTCATAACCATTCCACTGACCCTTTTCCTCTCTCATTATTTATATTTCTCCAAAGCTCCCAGCTATACTTCACTTGCATTTTGGAATGAGTTATGCACTGGTTTGCTAATAATTAATTTAGAAATTTGAATGCATAATTTTAATTATTGCCCATAAAATAATTTTGCCTTCATGATTATTGATACATTTTAAATTAATAGATTAAATTAAATAGAATAAATAAATAATGGCATAATCCATTAAATTTTCCCCAAATTACCTCATAATTGAAGGTTCATTTAATGTTTCTTTTTTTTTTTTAATAATCCATCTTTTTTTAAAATACCTTTGTTTTACTTTATGTGGTGCTGAAGATCAAACCTGGGGCTTCACACATGCGAGGTGATCGCTTTACTGCTGAGCGATAGCCCCAGTCCCGAAGATTCATTTAATGTTTCATAGACAATTTTCCTTAGAGAGGCCTGACATTGATTATTATAAGCTACCAATGATTTTGTTTTATAAAATATTAAATCACTTTGATTATTTTTACTAGAATGAAAGTTTATAGAAAATATTCTCATTCTTCACTTTTCTATAGGCAAACATATCCCCCATTCAATTCAATTCAATTCAAATTATTTAAAGAAAGTAATAAATTCAATAAAGGAAAGATCAACTTAATGTCATATTAAGTTGTAAACTATCCTGTTTGTGATATTTATGTTGTTAAATATACATGTGTATTTTGAGTATATGTTTTTGATATACTTTGAAAACATTTAAAAGAAGATTTTACTTTGGGCAAAACACAATAAAATGTGTTTCTTACCTATATTTCTTGTCAGTTGGCCTTAAATACTATTAAAACTATTTATTAATAGTCCTTTACATTATGTTCAATTTATGAAGGCTTTCTAGACTGATTCTTTCTGTTAAAAATTATTATTATTAATATTATTTATTTATGTTGGTAGTGGGGACTGACCAGGGGCACGCTAGCATTTAGCTATATCCCAACACTTATCTTAAAGAAAATGCCAAACTCAAGAAAAAAACTTAATTAATACTGGTGATACTAGTGATCATTTTGGAGTTATGTATGATTCAAGATCTATTTTATCCAAAATCTCAACTTATTTTTTAAGGTTAAAAGAAAGCTGACAGATTTTTTTTCTGACATGTGTGATAGATCAATTCATAAATTGTGTACATGTAAAATTTTAAAGGGAGACTTACTTTAAGAGTTCCCAAATATTAAAAAAAATACACTAAATTTGAAAAATGAGAATGATTCCACAAATACTTTAACTTAGAACCAACAACATAGAAAAATAAATTTGAAATCTTCCTACTTGACCTGTGTTCTGTACTTTTCATCACAACATAGTAAATAAAAACAAAATGATTTCTGAATAAAATTTGCAAAATTGAATAAAACAGGAATGAATAAAATAAAATGTCTTTTATTTTCAAATTACTGAGAACTATATTATCCTAGAAAGACAAAAAAATTAAATTTGACCCCTGAAATTTAATTCTGAATTAGAAAAATGTACTAGTATAAATTAATGTTTTTGGCCCAGAATTGAAACTAGTAGTTGTCAATGTCCAAGGAAAATACTAATGTAACACTAATAACTATGTATTATAGTCATATTTCATAAAATTTTAAAGGAAGTGATTATATTTTTGCTTTTGTTTGTCTTCTATACTATAGTTTAGCTTTGTCACTATAACTTTGACTTCATCCATTTATTTATTTTCAAATTTCTTTGATCACAAGACTTCAAATTGAATGCACTGAGTGAATTTGTAAAAACACTTGTAAGTAAAATAGCAGAACCCAATAAATTATACTGTAGAACATTTTTGTTTATATCTCTATTGTTTATATATTTACCTGTTGTGTGCATTGTAAACATTAAACAGTCAGCATTGAGATAAGAAATTTCTGCTCATTTTGTTTTTTACAATAGATAAGATATCATCTCATAGGAAAGGTAGTGGAGTATATGCCTTTAATCCCAACTACTCAGGAGGCTGAGGCAGGAAGATCTCAACTTCAAGGCCAGCCTAGGCAACTTACACTAAGTTGCCTCAAAAAAAAAAAAAAAAATTTTTTTTTTTTTTTTTTTTTTGCTATTGGGTTTTATAGAAGATTTGATCAATGGCTTCAGATCTGCATTTGAAAAATGCATGAGATTAAATTTATAATAGACATTGGTGAATATAGGTTAGGATTCATGGGTAGCATCTTAAGAAAGGTATTTTTGCTTGTTATAAGATCTACATATGATCATGTTAGAAATTCATTTAAAAATCTTCATCTTTTCCCATCTAGGTCACAATTGCATTTTTTTCACTTTTGCATACAGTCTATTTTTTTTTTTTTAATGTGTGGTAGAATCAGACTTACTTATGTGGTTTCACATGGTTCCTTCCTTTATATCTGCAAGGTGTTTTGGTTTTTATGTGAGATGTATTATTTTGAAGTTTGGGTTGAGAAATATAATAGAGACCATAGAGGGATACAAGACCAAAGAAAACATACAAACATAAAGCTAAAAGTGGAAATTTTAAAAAAATGTCAGAAACCCATGTTATAATGCAGCATGTACACAGGGGTGTGCTTTGCAGGAATTTGCACTTTCTATACATACAAAAAGTCCAGTTAATGAAATCTCATTTTCTTCATTAAAATGACAATGTTTTTATTCTAGCAATTCCTTTAAATTACTTTATACTAAGGAAGTGCTCAGTAAGTATTTGCATAGATCTTAAAGTTTTGTTTATGACTGCATTATCAACAATGATTTAAGCCAGCTTCTTATTTTATGGATAATCAAATTGGGTTATAATGGGTGACATTATTTCCTGATTATATCAATGTTAGAGGGATATTGTGAAAACTGGTTACTCAAGTGTCTCACCAGCTATTCAAGTATATATCAACAAGTCACCATATATGTTATTAAAAATGGGTAAGAATAATGTTTTATATATATTTTTGATACTATGGATAATATATATATTTTTTTTTCTTTTTTTCTTTTTTGATACTAGGGATAGAACTCAGGGGAACTTTACCACAGAGCTATGACCCCAAGTCATTTTATCTTAATTTTGAGACAGGGTCTCCCTAAGTTGCTGAGGATCTCTCTAAATTTCTGAGGCTGGCCTCTAACTTGAGATCCTTCTGCTTCAGTCTTCTGAGTTGCTTGGATTACAGGCATGTGCCACGATGGCTGGCTAAAATGATATTTTAAAAAGAGAAGAGTCATTTATTTGTATTCATGTTTTAGAGTATAATTTTTTAGAGTTAGGGGCATCAAATTCAGTGAATTACCTTTTTAATGATGGTATTATGCTGGTAACACTATTGCAAATGGCTGATTGAATCTTTCAGTCTTATATGGCAATTTAGTTCCATACTACATATATAGAAGGAAGAAGAAATTCTGCTGATTAAAACTAATTGCTGTTTGTCTTAGTTTCAAGATGCTATGCTATTTTTCCTTATTCTATCTTTGTCAATAGACAATTTGTTTATTCATTTTTTTAACTTCAACAAGTGGCTTTTTCTTTCAAGTTTCTTCTATGTATGTTCTGGAATTAATCAGTTCCAAAAGAAAAAAAGAAATCAATCCATCGAATGTGATTTACTATAACAAAACAAAAGCATGATACCAATTTCCATAAGGAAACAGAGATGACTAAAATATTAAGCATAGTGAATTTAAGGTTACAAATACTTAAAAAACAAAATTTGTTGTGCTGTACCATATTCAGAGGCTAAAAACAAACACAGTTAAATCTGACTTTAGTTGAGTTTCTATGGCCAACTTCCTACTTTTGATTGATCCTGGGATTTCTATTCACTTTATTCTTCCTGTTCCTCAAGATAAATTTCAGTATTCTTTCATTTCTTCATCACTATCCCACTTCCTAAGGAACAGGCCTCTTTTCATCAGGAAGTATGTCTGTCCTCTTTATTATGTGATCTAATAGATATTAGAGGGCTGACAATATATGCCATGTGAGTATCATACCATCTCCCTAATATTATATAAGTTTATGCCTTAGGGAAAATTAAGAGTTTGTACTTTCCTATGTTCATTTCCCCTTCTTCAATAACCAACCTCTGACAGATTAGATCTTTAAAAATCTGGAAAGGCATTTTGGGTATAGAGCAATGAATGTTTCCCCCCTGATATGCTCTTCAAAAACTCTAGGTAGATATTACATCCATAATGTGTAATAAATCACAATCCATAGATCAGAAAACACTATGATCTTTGGTCCAGGTAACAAAAATGTAATGTTTAAAAAATTAAAAGAAATGCAATTATTAACAATTTAATGATCACCATGTAACCACGCCCAACCCAAGCATTAGAAAATCAGTAACAATTGTCCACTGTGTGTTCTCTACCATTCAGTCCCTTTGCTTTACCCATACATGGTAAACCTTGTCCTTAATTTCATGTGACTCCTTTCATTGCTTTTATAATTTATGTAGAAATTGTGTGTATATTAAACGATTTTCTGTTTATTTAGGTACATTTGAAACTTACAAAATTTACTCTAATTTATTTTGCAATGAACAAATATACTTCTGCTTATCAAGTAACTCTAAAACTTGGTTCAAAACAGTCATCTATCTTCTGATTTCTGTGGGCCAACAATTAAAAGCTCATTTGGAAAGCCAGGCTGTGTCTGTCATGAGCTTGTTGGATGTCATCTGTATTGTGATCATTTGAAATCTCAACTGAGGTTGGGAGGAGCACTTTCAATGTGGATTAGTCACCGGTTTGATAAATGGCTGCTGGCAAATTCATAGCTCCCTGCTCAGGTTTCGAAGTGAAGATATTTGAGCATTCTTATACACGTTGTAGAGGATTTGTCCCTTAGAAAGTTACATAAAGATGAAGGCTAATGTTGCAATCTCTTCAATGTCTTAATGTTGAAAGTTACTTATAATCTCTTCAACCATAATCTATACTGTTGGTTACACAGGTGACTGTACTCAGTATTGAGGGACCACCCAAAGAGATGGAGAAGACCCATGACCATGGGGACCGTGTCATATTTGCACTTGAGTTGCATTGATTTATTTTTTTTGTTAACAGTGTTGGTGTGGACAGTATTGTGCATATTTCTTTACATATGCATACAAGAATATACATTGATTATTTACCTACAAATGAGGTTGCTAGATTATGGAATATGTAACTAACTTTGTAAGATCTTGCTTTTGTATTTTCAAAAAGTCCCCAAATTCTATAGGGTACTATTAGTTCATATGTTCTACAACACTTAATGGCATCAGTCTTCTTCAGAACAGTCATATGTACATAAGTGGTATCTCATGTGGTCAGAATTTCCCTGCAACTAATGACTTAAAACAGCTCTTCAAAATTTTTTTAACTACATGTATTGCCTTGTTTTTATCATTTAATGTCACTTGCCCATTTTATTAGATTTTGTTATTGATTTATAGATAGATTTAAAATATCTTTAATGTTAGTCTACTGTCATTTCCATAGGTTTTATAATTTCTTCTCCTAGTTTTACTATGTCTTTTCTGTCTTTAAGATGTCTTGAGGAACAGAAGTAAACACAATAATTCATAAGTTTTCTTGTGATCACAGATCTCTAAGAACAGTGTACTTGTTTCCCAAGAATAAGTTCATTTCTAAATTTATTCATATAATTTTGTGTTGTTCATGTATTCAGTGAAATCCATTAAGGTCATTTAGTGACAAGTATCATCTCTGGAAAAATCTTGTTTTAGAATCTAGATTATAGTGTCACAGTTTCTAAATTTGAATTCAAAACTCCTGGAGGTCCATATTAGATGATCTAATATTATTTATAAAAATGAATCAACAATTTTTTATTTTGAAATAACTTCAATCATTGGAAAAATTGTAAAATGAATACAAGAAACTTTGGTATATCCTTGACTCAGATTCAATTAACATTCTGCCACACTGGATTTATTTTCTTTTAAAAATACATGTATACATACACACATACACATATACACTAACTTTTTTCCCCCTGAACCATTGAGGGTAAGTTGAAGACATCATGACCTCTAAATGTTTCAATGTGTATTTCCTGTGAACATGCATATGCATGTGTCTTATTTATAAAATGACACTGAAATTATTAAAAGGTAATTAAGCATTCCAGAACATATAAGAAAATATGTAAAGTCAAAAAGAAACATATAAACATTCACTGGATCTGCAACTAGAGAAGGAATAAATATTCCTCTTAGACATATTAAGGAAAGGAATTTTATTATTTTCAAACTGTGATAAATTTTTAAATTTTTGGCATTCATCATTTAGAATCAAAACTCTTTTCCCACATGAACTGTGAGGAGAATACTGACAAATTCTTTGGTTTCCAATCATCTGTTTTAAAAACTAAATGCCATTAACATCATCAGTTTATCTTATGTTTAATTATAACATTGTTATATATTATAACTTCTGAAATAACATAGGTGATGTTTCTTATTTTACTGTTCCAATTCAGGTCTTAGTGATGAAAGTTTTATTGTGATTCTGTAGACTCTCTTAGGGAGAATTGATTCTAGATAAATTTTCCACATTGCAAATACTACATCCTTCAGCAATTGCTGTATTTAAGTACAGCAAAAAAAAAAAAAAAGAAAAAAGAAAAAAAAAAATGTGATACCATGTGATACCGTTTGTACTTGTTGCTGAGATTTACCTTATTTAGGACTCTTAGCTCCTTCCTCACAGACTTCATACACACTGAACTTTGCTTCGTCTGGCTCTCTCTGAAGCTGTCAGATGTCACATCGGGGTCCCATTGAGTGAAGTGAACATTGTACTTTATTTCACTATCTTTTTTCTGGGGTGCACATCAAGTGATTGTTATAAGCTCTCCTATGGTTAATTTACTGGCTAGTCCACAGTTAGATATTTAATATAGTCTTTGAAAAGTAAACCAAAAACCATAAAGATAGGACTCCATCCATAACATTAAAAACCTGTGAAATAAGAACTCAGTGTTTACTTTTTCCATTCAGTTCCACCATCTATTAACTTCTAAATGCCTCGATTTTTTTCTATATTAATCCCATAAATTTGATCATGTCTCTATTTTTCTTTGATGGATATATTTGGCTCTGAAAAACACATATGTAAAAATCACCTGTCCCTTCCTCTATCCACTCAGTCACATATATCTTTTTTATATATTGAAATTATATTTGATCCCATTTCCCTGAAGGTCACAATAAAGACTGTATCTGCTCATTCATGTCATTCTATTTTTGCATATGTCACTTTTACTAATAATCATCAACTTTATGATAAAATTTATGAATATATGACAATCCACCCTCCTCCATTTTTGGAATGAATCTGACATAACTTTACTATGTACATATATGAATAAAACACATTGAATCTCACCATCATGTACAACTTCAAGACTGGATCCTAATTACAATAAGATATATTCCAACCTTGTATAAATATATTAAAATGGATTCTACTATCATACATAACTAAAAAGAACAATTAAAAATTTTATAAAAATGACTTACAATCATTTTCTCCTGAAGTTTCAAATATAATTAAACCCAATCCGCAAATACTTTTCTATTTAACAGAACTCTATGTACTCATCTTCCTAATCTGCACATTATTATATGGTTAAGTAATTTGATAACATTTTTGAATTGATTATAGCTTGTTTGATGACATTTTGACTGATTCATTATAAACAATATGTTGGCACAGCCAGAATCGTTTGTATACTTTCCTTCATGAGATATATATATTTTTTTCCTCTCCTACATAAATACACATACACATACTCTATTCTCTCTCCCCAACCCTCCCTATATGGTCATATACAGCAGAGGGATGTAGGAAAATACTACATAAATGAATAATTTTGTGTAATAAATAGTAGGATATTTTTTCCTACAAATAAAAATTCATGGACTCAGAAGTCTCCAGTTGTTTGACATTACTACTTACTACTGAGAAGAACAAGCTGACTTCCTGAATGATTATTTTCCTGGAATCTGCAATCTACCTGCTTTGTTCCTTATAGTGTGATCTAAGAACAACTCAATCAAAATTTGCATTTTAACAATATCTCCCAGTGATTCTCACACACTGTAATGTTGCAACAATCTAAGGCCTAATACCCTGTTTTTCCCCCATATTTGCTAGTGCACTTGTCTTCACACTTTAGTATGCTATGCTATAATTGTTTACATATCTGAATAGTTTTATTATGAATATTATGTTTCCATTCATGTGGTGCTTGAATCAAAGTCGCTACAATGATAATTTTCTTTGACTGTCAGAATAAAACCTTGAAAGGCCCTTAGTATAACCAGTACCTACATATTAGGTAATTAAATGAGTATTTAATAGGTAAGGAGTTGATTAAAGAAGTAATTAGGGAGCAAAACAGCAAGGATAATAAGAGATTAGGGAACCTTTTGAAAGGATAGTAATACCTGTTCTTGTTGGCTTAGATACATGCCTTTGTGCTAATGAGGATCATTGGTTCAATTAATGGCATTTCAATCTAGTGATTTCTTTGTTTTTTTTTTTTTTTTTTTTTTTTTTTTTTTGTGGTACCGGGGATTGAACTCAGGGGCACTCGACCATTGGGCCACATCCCCAGACCTTTTTTGTATTTTTTATTAGAGACAGGGTCTCACTGAGTTGCTAAGTGCCTCGCCATTGCTGAGGCTGGCTTTGAACTCGCGATCCTCCTGCCTCAGCCTCCCAAGTGCTGGGATTACAGGCGTGCGCCACCGCGCCCAGCTTAGTGATTTCTTGAATGCTTTGAGCAATGTCATAGCCACAGTGACTCAAAACACATGGAGCTGATGAGGCCCTTTAAGACAATGGGAAATAGTCATATATTATTCATTTAGATTCAGCTACCCTTTTAAAGTTTGACTCAAAGACCCCGTGTGTCAATAAAATGTTAGTGATTAGTAACATTTGGAAGAAGCCACCACACAGTGTAATTGTGGGTCCTTGTCACCCTGGATTTTCTATCCAAGAGATGCAGCCATGAACAATGCTGAACCATAAGTGAAAGAAGTGTGAACCAAGTTCTGAATGATAGGAGCATATTATGGGATATGTTATTCAGGATTTTCAGAGAATCACAAGCAATAGGAAATATAAGTACAGGAAGAGATTTATTTTAAGAAATTGACTGAAGTAATTATAGAGGCTGGCAAGTACAAAAATCTGTAGGGTGAGCTAGAAGGCTGGAAATGTAGTCAAGAACCAATGTCACAGTTCAAGTCTAAAGGCAAACTGGATGCAGAATTCCCTTTTGCCCTGGTGAATTCAGTCTTTTGTTCTATGCAGGCCTTCAACTAATTGAATGAGGCCCATCCATATTATGGAGAGAAATTAGCTTTACTCAAATTCTATCACTTTAAATGTTAAATCTGTGCAAAGACACTCTAAAAGAAGCCTCCAGAATAATGTTTGACCACAATTCTGTGGCCCATCCAAGTTGACACATACAATTAAGCATCACATGAGGTAGAGGTGAAGGTGTTCTCCTCTGACAGGATTATAGATGGCTTCGAGACACCCATGGTGTCTCAGTTCAGATTTTAATAATGAGAAAAGTTAGAAAATAAAAATTGAGGCATTCTGTATTGAGAGATATGACATATTTAATAAAAGTAGAGTCAGGGAAGTTTTGGGGGATGGTAGATTGTGAGTTGACCAGAGCAGGACGTTTAAAAAGAAATGCACTAGCCAATATTCTAGGGACAACGATATTCTAGGGACAACTTTTAAGCCTGACCATGAGGGTCTGGAAAAATCATGTTAAAGAGAATGTACTAACTGAGGTTTCTGGAAAGATTAGTTATCCTACTTGAATTGCAGAACAATATTTCCATCTGCTTTATGAGGGGCAGAGGTTGTAGACGTTGAGAAAAGTGAGGGAGGCCAATGTGTTATGGGGTAATGGAAAAAGTACAGATAAAAAACAAACTGAGGATTCCAACAAAAGCAATGGTAAGGGGTTGGAAGAGGGCAAGAACATACAAAAATAGTAACACAGAGTGTTACTCTCTTTCCTTACTTGCCTTGGTTCTAGTTTTTAGAGAAACTGAGGTACTTTGGTTGTAGTGTTTTCCTACATCTTTGTGTAGGGGGCTGTGCTGACCTGGCCTCATAAAGAGCAGGTAAACTGTGGCCAATGTACTGCTTCATATGCGCATATGTTTTTTTCTCCCTTTGCTCAGAGGCTGAAAGAATACATCTCAGTGTTGGCAAAACAAAGCAAGATTAGAAGTCATTGGTTTTTATCACTGTGTCTCTTCCAAAGATTTCTTATGTAACGTTTGAAGTCATGGCCCTTCCCAAGGGTGTACACTCTGTCCCCACAATGGAAGAAAGCAGCAGCAAGTTTGTAATGTTGATCATATACATGGCTTAGCTTTTCCCATCTGGACATATATAATGGCATCATTAATCTTGATAGAATACCCAAAAGCAGGAACAAAGGATTTTGTTGTTTTCCTTTGTATGATTTTTGTTTTCATGGCTGGGCATAGAGCAAACATAAGTCCATATAGGGAAATGTGCAAGAACTTAGGGCCTAGAAGAATTTAAGGGTAATTCACAAGCCAATCATGTTCTTTGAAATATTAGAAGTCATGTTATTTCATTTTAATAAAAATGAATGAGAGCATTTGTGTAAACATTTATGCTTCATAAAACTTTTTGAGCAATGTGTATACTTTGTTATGTGGAATCAAACAGATATAATAGCTAATATGCTAAAATATTCCAAGTTTTAGTAATAATATATTGATTCAAGTTTAAATGTTTTGGTTCAGATTATTTTTTCTAGAAATTTTCCTAGGAAAGAAAAAAACTTTTCACTATGTATATTCTAATGCAAATAATTCATCATTAATATGTTTGGTCTGAAACTCTGAGATTCTTCCTTATTCCTAAATAATGAAATATGTTTTTCTCGATTCTATCATTGAGAAAAGCAGAGAACATATTAACTACTTCCTAAATGTATGTAATTACAAACATATTTATATATCTTGTGACTGAAATATATAAACAACAATATTATATTGCATAATTTTATTTTATAATGGTTCATTTAAATTTTTATAACAATAACATGTCATTTTGTATTATATTCCATTGAATATTTTAAAATTAATGCAGATATTGAAGTTGGTTGACACATTTGATGTGACATAAGAAAATGAAAATTGACATGGTAATTCAAGAAAGACAAAAACCAGTCATTTGCTTTATTTGTTTGGATGTGCAGGTATGAGATATGTTTTCTGTCACATAGAGTTTAATTCACCCCATGAACACACTAGGCTTAATTTTCAATATTACTAACTGGGTGATTTTAACCTAGAATTTAAAAGAAAAATCTCTCTCTCTCTCTCTCTCTCTCTCTCTCTCTCTGTGTGTGTGTGTGTGTCACTGAGTCACATCTCCAGCCCTATTTTGTATTTTATTTAGAGACAGGGTCTCACTGAGTTGCTTAGCACCTTGCTTTTTGATGAGGCTGCCTTTGAACTCACAGTCCTCCTGCCTTAGCTTCCCAAGCCTCTGGATTATAGGCAGGCAGCACCATGTCTGGTCAAATTTATTGCATTTTTGATACTTATGTATAAAATATGAATTTTATGGACTATGTATTTATAACTTTTCACTATCCTTTGGATTTTCCATAATATTATTTTTTCCTGTCACTTGGATTTGATTGTTTAGTCTGTTCCATGAATTTTTACATTTCACAGATACTGTCTTGAAGGGTTCCGATTTCTTTGTTATGCTTCTCACCCCAACATGATTATGGTCTCTTTGTAGGTATGTGTCACATGTCATCACCATTTTATGACTCCCATGGCAGAGATATAAACAAAATGATAGGAATTGAGAATCCATTCTGTGGAAGGTACTCTACTAGGCATCTCATAGACAATTATCTCACTTGATTTTGATGATAGTTTTGTAAATCAGGTAAAATGTTTCATAGACTAAAAAACTAATAATAATGCTTATTTTGTAGACAACTGAGCCCCCAAAAGCTCATATCCCATCCAAGCTACATGCAGATTAAGACCTGTTCTCACTGGCTCCAAAGTGCATGCTCCTTTTCCATTTCTACCACAGGTCCTTTGTTGTTTCCACTTAATGTAGAAGTAATTACTTCTTCAGTATGAAAGAGATGGGAGATTGTACCCAGGCTGTCGTGTCTATAAGCTCTGCTGCATCTAAATAATTCACTGTGTGTATAGGTTTGTGGGATATTCTGTGGCCATTCAGTTTTGTTGACTGTTTTCCTCCTCCTCCATTCAGCAGGTGATCTTCTTTGACCCCATCCTTCCCTTACCTCTTATTAGTCTCTGAGAAGAGGTATTCTTTCATATCAGGTTCACATGATGTAATGTAGACAACCACTTCCCTTCCCTTTGCACTGACCTATTCCCCACAGACACTTAGTTCTGGTCCCTTCTGATGATCCTCCTATGGTCCGTATTTGCCATTAGAATAAAGCCCCAAATCCTCACACCATATCACATATCCCATGATCCAGAAATGCAGAACTTTCAGCTTTGTCTTTGACCTCTCCTCAGTACTCTAATTATATTTGCTGGTTTTATCTATAAAAACCAAGCTCTTGAGTCTCCTTGTGTTTCTGAAAAAAGCTGTTCCTCTTTTTAAAAACCTCATCTGTCAGTCTGGCAAATTCTATTTATTCTGCAAGGCTTCATTCAATTATAAGCTCATTTATTTATTTATTTATTTATTTATTTATTTATTTATAGTAGTAGTGTGTGTTACAATTCATACTGCACATCTAGAGCATCTTTTTACACAAAACAGTTTGTATACAAAGTATATTCATACCATTCAAGTCTTTGATGGCTTCCCTTGGTTCCCTGGGCATATCAGGCATATGCTCATTTCCTTCTGCCTTGAAGGTAGCACTTTTTACAATTTATTAATACCTTTAGTTTCTGAGTCTCTCTCAGCCAAAGGACTATGAACTTTTGGTGGAAAACACCATGTCTTATTCTTCAATTAAACAGTACTTCTTAGCACAGATTATAGATATAATGAAAGTTTCATATATGAATAAATGTATAATGGCCATCTGTGCTGACCCATACAAATTGTTAGAGTATAAAAACACCATCCGTATAGGAAAAAGAAACCTTATAATATTTAAGTTTTAGTACGGCAACTATACATACGTTTATCTCTGCCCCAACCAAAATTATACTGACAGCTTGGGACAAATATTTGTATGTCAGACCATTAGGCTAGAAAATAGTTAAGTTTAGAAAGCATTCATTCAACATAAAAAATGTTTATGAGTATCAATTGTGCATTAGGTTCTACATTAGAAAAATTGAAGATAAAATTTGCTCAGTAGCCGGGCGCGGTGGCGCACGCCTGTAATCCCAGCACTTTGGGAGGCTGAGGCAGGAGGATCGCGAGTTCAAAGCCAGCCTCAGCAATGGTGAGGTACTTAGCAACTCAGTGAGACCCTGTCTCTAATAAAATACAAAAAAGGGCTGGGGATGTGGCCCAGTGGTCGAGTGCCCCTGAGTTCAATCCCTGGTACCAAAAAAAAAAAAAAAAAAAAAAAAAAAAAAAAAAAAAAAAATTTGCTCAGTATAATATTTTCTAATGGTTCTCACTTGCCACCACCGTTTTTAAAAGTTCATCAAATTTAGGTTAGCATGATAAACTATCAAAAAAATTTTTTTAGTAATGCCTGCTTCAAAAAATTCTGTGATATATGGGTTTTTTATTATCTTCATTTTAAAAAATAATTAAAAATAAATTGAGACACAGTTCATGTATCTTTTCAAAGGTCATACATAGGAAGGTCTGGATGGCAGTTTCCAAAAAAACAGAGCCACAAGGATTTGAATATAAGGAAAAAGATTTAAGAAATTGAATGAAGCAATTATGGAGGATGACAAGTCCAAACATCTGTATGTCAGACCACTAGACTAAAGTGGTTGTCTTCTAGATCTGGTTCTTCTTGGGGAAGAACAAATGTTAACATTTCAAGTCTGAAAACAATCAGGATGCAGAATTTCTTGTTGTTGTTGTTGTTGTTCTATTCAGGTCTTCAACTGATTTGGCAAGACCAACCCATATTATGGATTGTAATCTGCTTTTCCCAAAATAAACGTGGGAATTTGGCTCCAGAATCTAAGTTCTTGACAACCACATATTTTTAGTAGGTGATATTTTCAAGTGTTTATAGTTTGGAAGAAATCCTAACTCTGAAGACTAGTACCATAATGGCATATTGTAAAGAAACTACTGCAAGAAAAAAGAAAAGAAAGAGAAAAAGGGATGTCTGAGCATAGATTACAGAAGAGAAATTTTTGAAAAACTGTGATAACTGTGGAAAAGGTATCAGCAACCTATGGCCCCTTTGACCATATTAAACCTGCAAACTGTTTGTGTACTGTCTGCTATTTAAGGATTTTTTTTTTTTTTTACATTTTCAAATGTTTATTAGAAAAAGAATGGTTATTTTTCAAAATGAAAATTAGGTGAAATTTAAGTTTTATCATTCAGAAATGAATTTTGATTGGAATATAGTCAACTGTCTTAGTTGTCTGTGGCTGCCTATTATAGCAGCAGGATTGAGTAGTTATAGTATTTGTACATGTTTTACCATCTAACACTTCACAGAAATTTTCCTTTTACCTCTGGCCTAGATAGTGTTCACCAAATGAACCTTGAAAGAAAGAGCATAAATGAGTGCAAAGCCATAAAAATATTCAAGGAACATGGCATACTTAGGAAACCACAGGTAATTTAATGTGGCTAAAGTACAAGTATACTTGCAAACAGGCCACTTAATCGTGTGTTGTAGAAAGAAATTTGTTGTTGCTTTTGATCAAAAAATGATAATAATTATGAATTTTAATGTATCAATCCTTCCTTTTATAAGCACTAATAAGTATATTTTGTTCTCAAATGCAGCATTCATGCTGTTTTTCTACTTTTGAAAAAATTTCTTCCTTATCCTCTCATCATTCTCTCCTGTCATCTGGGCTTCTCACTATCATCCACATAGTTTTCCCATGATGAATTGTTTATCTGAGATCCATTTTTCATATGAGAAGCCCCTTGTGAATTCCTTGATGAAATACATCATCATACAGAGGAATATTCATTATTATTGTCATTATTTTTTATTCACATCATTGTCATTATCATTACCATCATCATTTGTCTTTTTCCATCTGTGTTCCCCTTGCTCCCTAAAGATATTTTTTTTGCCACGCTTCATTCTTTATTAGGAATTGATTTTATTTGGTAGATTTATTTTCATTATTTATTTGCTGCTTTATTTCCACCTACTAGTTGACTGATGTGTGTGTGTGTGTGTGTGTATGTGTGTGTGTGTGTGAGAGAGAGAGAAAGAGAAAGAAAGAGAGAGGATCCAACCATGTTTAAAATTTCACTCATGCTTAAATTTTTGCCTGAAAAATAATGATCAGAACTTAATATCCACTGCGCTGCAAACTGAGTTTCTGGATATTTGTCTGATTTGTGAGGAATATTTTGGATTTGTCCTATCTGTTAAATGAACACTGTCAATGACTGATTTACTGGAACCTTATAAAATGGTTCAATCACACAAACAGAGACAGAGATATCTCATATGAGGGTTTTATAAACGATCAGCAAGGTCCCTTTCCCTTCCTCCCTTCCTAAGTGTTCTGTGATGTTTTATTACATACATAGTGAATCTTGCTTGGGAATCTTGAAATAAGCAAAGTGTGAGTTCAGTGGGAAATGAAGACTCCTCACAGTGTGCTTCTGGACCTTGATGGGCGGGGTTGCTGGGAGATAGGAGAGCATGGAAGAGAAACTACATAATCTTAACTAGCAGTTAGGATTGCTATTCTTGTTCAAATGTTTCCTCATTTAACATCTGATTACATAATCAATAGAAAATATGTTTGGAGAAATACTTTTGTATACACATTTAAAATATTGTTTTCCCATTTTATTCTCTGTAATGCTTAAGTCATTTTTGGTGTTAAAGCAAGCCATGAAAACCAACAACTCTTTCAGTTCATTATGACTATAAGGCACTGCATGGAATCTTAATCAATACAAAAAAGTATTGCCCTTCACGAAGTCTCTGAATAAATTTCTTTGAATAGTTCAGGCTAGGAGGGACACAGCCTCTTTTTCATTCAATATTTTCTTTTAAAGAACATTAGGTGAGTTTTACAAAATCAGACATGTCACAGAGATGTCTTCAATGGCTGTAATGTAAATTAGATCAAGTTAAAATTCATATAAATTCTTAGCCTATTCTTAGCATTCTTCAGAATAAAATCTTACTCTCTGGAAACATAGAGTTAACAAAATTTTCAAAGCACTACAAAAAGGAAGTATCTTCTGCATATCACACCTAGAATTGGGTTTCCACTATTTGGACTTTGATACTTATTATTATATTTTTCTCTTTCATTTTTTTTTTTCATTCATTCACTTATGAATTAGCAACCAAGAGACTGTAGCACAAGGCTGTGCTCTAGTGATGTGGAGGAATCTAAGTAAGAACAAGGCAGAATCTCTGCCCTGAAGGAGTCTTTTATCAACAGTGCCTTATAATATAGAATTTGGAAATATTACAAGAGTCCTTTGCTAGAGACTTGACTCTGGAGCTGTTAACAAACAAGGTCTGGCCTCTAGCCTGTTTTAGAATCCAATTAAAGAGGAAAGTGGTGGTAAAGAAGGAAAGGAGTTTATTTTGATTTGGCTACAACAGGAAGACAGCTGGTCTAGAAAATTGTCTTTCCTAGTCTAAGTAGAGATTCAGGATTCTGTAAGGGAAAGACAAAAGTAGAAGGCTAGAGGTATGCATATAGCAGTCTTTATCAGACTGCAGTCTGGTCTTGTGGGGTCCTGCTGGGGTCTGCTGGTATAAGGACTTACGAAGTGAAGTAGTTTCCACATCCATCATGAGTTGATTGCCTATAGGAGGCTGGGAAGGAGAAATAACTTAAGAGAGAACAGGTTAGAAGGATAAAATTGAGTCAGTCAGGACAACGCCTGAGTTCTCCTTTAAGACAATTTTAAAGAAGGCTCTGTTGCAGCAGTGTCTCAGCACCAGCCTGTGGATATAAGGTATGCCAGGATAGCTTGTTAGTATCCTCTTTTCTCTCTGGTGACTGTAGTTATGTATAGGTTATATACTAAAATTCTGAATAACATATCATCCAGAATAAGGAAAGCAATGCCCCCCCCCCTTTTTTTTCTGGAAAGCAGAGAGGCAGATTGTTGATTTTGTCTCATCTGACTATACCTGGGCAGCTCACAATCTCTATGCTTAAACACATTTCTCTGTCTTTAATAACTTAAAAAGAGAATTTTCCCCCAAATGCTAGAGTAAAATTGACTGTAAAATTGAAAAATTATGATGCTTATTCTCCAGTAATTATGGCTTTCTGTTTTCTTGGGTCTGATGAAACCACTTTCTAGATTGATGAACAATTGCCTTTATATTATTAAAAACTTACTTGACCTAGAACTGAGTGGAATATATATAATGACACACTTCTTACATTCCTCACATTGTGGGCTTCCTGACATTGCTGCAGGAAAATTCCGAGGCATTAGGGGGTGGAGGAGAGGGTCCTGCAAGGCCTTGGAGACCTAAGTTTTAAAACTGTGCAACACCACTTCTGTCACATCCTATAATACTATCAGACAGAGCAAAGACTGCTTCAGATTCAAGGTCGGGGAAAGTTTCAACATATTGACAGGAGAAACTTCAAAGCATTATGAAGGCACAATAAGAGAAGTATCTGTAAATAAAACAACAATGATAGAATTTAATATGCTAGTGCACTTTTCTACTGTTAAGCATGGAAAGTTTTCAAATTTATTATCTAGAAGAACCTATATTGTTTTCAAAGTTTATTTTTTATCTATTGTGATTCTCTGTAAGCTATTAAAACATTTTGAGCTTATTAAAAATTCTGTTGTTAAAACCAGATAAATTACTATTAATTTCTTGATTAAACAAATACTTACTGAGTTTGTATAAGTCAGGAATTCTATTAGATGCCTCACACTTTGAAGATAAATTTCAAATTTTATAAACATAAGCTTATTGTTTAGAAAAAGAACAATAAATAAACAAATGTGTTCCTCTAAATTACAGTATTTTTTAAAATGACATGCAGCCTTGTTAAAGTATCCTACAGTAAGTCTTATAATAGTTATTTTTCCATATTTAACAGAATTCTTAAAAAATATGAATATTGTATGCAAGATTTGGTCAATAAATGATGAATATGATGATGATAATTGTGATGTATTTGCATCATCTCTCCACCAAGATTATAAATCGTGTGTGCAAGTGTGTATGTGTGTGTGTGTGTGTGTGTGTGTGTGTGTGTACTTTGGTTTTACTTTTTTGCAGGCTAGGTCACAGATGGGATTTCAACTGTGTCTGAGGAAAGGTATTTGATAAATGATCTTCACATGGCTTTCTCCCCATTCTTGCCATTTCTGTTAGCTTTTATCCTATCACAAAATGCACTTGTTTACTGAGGCTTTTGGATAATGGTACTTTTATGTTGCCTGCTTAATTGTTCTATGTATATCTGGTACTTCATTGTTGCACACCTGTCTTCCCTGTAGGATATATGGAGGTATAATATATTCATGCTGTCTACTTATCTGCCTTTCCATTCTCTGGAATTCTCTGCCAGAAGAGAGTGTGTACTTGTATATGAATGGATAAAGGATAGAATTTATTTAGTTTCACAGCAATAGAATTAAATTATATTTCAGGCCTCTAGTTATGAATCTGTCTAGGCCTAATCACTATAGCTTAGGAGAAAATAAAATGTTGTATATATTAATAGTTTGCATTACTAAAGTTAACATTTCCCCAAATTTTCAAAATGTGATCACTTTGAAGAAAATACATATCCTATTTATGTTATAATCTTATATTTTCAAAATATTTTTAAATATATTCCAGGCACTTTTTAAAATAAGGCATAGATCTTTATTGCTCCATTGAGTACCTAGGGAGTATATAGGGAAATCAATTCCAGGACTCAAAAATAAGCTAGGGGCATTGCTTATTTAAACTGTAGGAAAAAACTAAATCATAGGAACTCATCATAAAGTATGAAATCTGGGCTATCATTCCAGAAGTAAATTCTTACATACTTGGCACATATCTACTATTTCTAGGCAGTTTTTTTAAATATTTATTTATTTGCTTTAGTTGTACACAATGCAATGCATTTATGTTTACGTGGTGCTGAGGATCGAACCCGGGCCGCGCACGTGGTAGGTGAGCGCTCTACCGCTGAACCACAACCCCAGTCCCTCTAGGCAGTTTTAGCATTATTATCATTTCATCGTATTTTCATAGTAATTTCTAGGAAATTTAAAATAATAATATGCTGGACATCCTTCACCAATCTTTAGTATTTTGACACATTTGCTGCTATAACATTTAATGGTAAGCTGCAGAGATCATGATTCATAATTTCATAAGAAAAGAGATCTTCTCTTACATACCAGCAACATGAGTATTGTTCCCCAACATTCACAATAGTCTCAACGTCATCTAATTTTTAATCTATATTCAATTTTTGTTGTTAATAATTTTTCTTGATTTGGTTCAGGATTTAATCAAAGTGCAAACAGTCCATTGGTTGATGCATCATTAGGTTCCTTTAATCTAGAGCAGATTCCCCACCTCTGCCACATTTATTTTTTATGCCATTGACATCTTTGATGAGTCCAAGCCAGTTTTGTTATAAAATGTTACATACTTAAATATAGGTAATGATTTTCTCATGTGTAGATTCACGTTGGATTACTTTGGCCAGACAGATAGGTTGGTGGTGGTTTTCCCTTGTTTTAGCATCCTATCAGGAAACATTACATTATTTTATTCCACTATTAAATTGTATGATCACTTAGCTGAACAGACTGACCATTAGATATCTTTGTATCTTTGTATATTTCCTGAGTTCAATATGAATACATGACTAGTGATGTCAACCACAAAACGGGGTCCCAATTAGAATAAGTTATATTCTATGTGTGCATAACATGTAAAAATATACTCTACTGTCATGTATATCTAAAAAGAACAAATAAAAAATATTCAAAGAAAACAAGAAAGAAAGGAAGGAAGAAAGGAAGGAAGGAAGGACGGAAGGAAGGAAGGACGGAAGGAAGAAAGAAGTAATCTCTTGGGTAATACTTTTATTCTGTACAGTCCTTTCTCCCAGTATCTAATGAGGTCATTTTCTCACTTAATTGGGAGTCTCCAAGAGCAATGGTAATTCTGCCATATATATATATATATATATATATATATATATATATATATATATATATATATATACATCAGATGCCATATATATATATATATGGCATCTGATGTATTTCTGTAAATAATTTTTTTTCAAAGTCTCAAATTTAAGTGAGTGTATATAGCAGGGGCAGCTTTTTCAAACTGGTTCCTTTTACCATTTTTATATATTCTCACTTGACTTTAAGCATTTACTGGTTTTCTAATAAAACAAAATGTCTTTCTTATACTTTCCCTGTCAGACCTGGCATCCACTATTTACCCAAGGAAATATTAGAAACTAATATCTGAGCACTAGATATGCTCATTTCTACTAGGGCATCAATTTTTCAAGGATTTTTTCTTCTATTTATTGGTGCATTATAATTATACATAAAAGTTGGATTCATTGTTACATTTATATGTATACATTGCATTACATAAAAGTTGGATTCATTGTTACATTTATATGTATGTATACATTGCATAATTTGATTTATTTTATTCTGTAGTTCCTCCCTTTTTCCTTCTCTCCTCCTTCACCCTTGATCCCTTTCCTCTACTATTCTCCCTTCTATTTTCATGTGAATCACCTTTTGTAGTTTATTTTTCTCTAATTTTCACATATGAGAGTAAACATTCAACTCTTGACCTTTTAGGTCATGTTTATTTCACTTAGCATGATTTCTAGTTTCACTCATTTACCAGCAAATGACACAATTTCATTTATTTTTTATGGCTGGTAGAACTTCATTGTGTTTATAAACCACATTCTCTTTATTTATTCATCTACTAGTGGGCACCTGGGTTTGTTGCATAACTTAGCTATTGTTAATTGTGCCACTATAAACAGTTATATGGCTGTATCAATATAGTATACTGATTTTAGATATCTCTCCTAATAGTTTGGTTTTATTTTGATTCCATTCTTATACTTTCAAGGAAACTCCATACTGATTTCCATAATGATTGTATTCATTTTCAGTCCCACACAAGGTATGAGTGTGCCTTTTTCCCCACATCCTTGCCAGCATCTATGATATTTATATTCTTGATGCTTGCCATTCTAACCAAGGTGAGATAAAAATCTGTGTTTTGATTTACATTCACCTGACAGCTAAGGATGTAGATCATTTTTAATATATTTGTTGGTCATTTGCATTTCTAATTTTGAGAAATGTATGTTTAGTTCATTTGTCCAATTATTGATTGGGTTATTTTGTTTTGCTGTTAAGTTTTTAAATTCTCTATGTATTCTGAATATTAATCCTCTGGCAACAAAATAGCTAGCAAAGATCGTCTCCCATTCCAAATGCTCTTTCTCATGCTCTTATTGTTTTTCCTTTGCTGTGTAGAAGATTTTAAATTTGATACCATCATTGTTATTGATTTTTGGCTTTATTTCTTGAGATTGAGGAAATTTATTAAGGAAGTTGATGCCTGTACCTTTATGTTGGAGTGTTGACCCTAAGTTTTCCTCTAGCAGTTATAAAGACTCTGGTCTTATTCTTAAGTTGTTGATCCACTTTGAGTTGACTTTTATGCAGGAAGTAGATAAGCATCTAGTTTCATTCTTCTCTATATGAATAACCAGATAACTTAGCAGCATTTGTTAAAAAGCCTGTCTTTTCTCCAATGTATGTTTTCTGCACATTTGTGAAGTATCAGATGATGACTGTTCTTAGGTGAGTTTGTCTCTGAAGCTTCTAATTATCTTTCACTGTTCTTTGTGTCTATTTAATGTTTTTTTTTTTTTTTTTTTTTCTTTTTTTTTTTTTTTTTGACTCCAGGAATTGAACCCAAGGACACTTAACCAGAAAGCCACATTTCCAGCCCTTTTTATTTATTTTTTTTTTTTGAAACAGAGTCTCACTGAGTTGATTAGAGCCTCCCTAAGATGCTGAGGCTGATTTCAAACCTGCAATCCTCTTGCCTCAACTACCGAGCAGCTGGGATTATAGGCATACACCTCCACACCCAGCTTGTTTGCATTCTTTAAGAATCTTCAATTGACAACACTAGAATAGATATATTCTAAGGATAAAAGTAACTTCAAAAAGTTCTTGAGCTGCACAGAAATGATTGTGCATCCTGCTTGAACACTAAAGTTCAAATCCAGCATCACAGCCTTCTTCCTCACCTTCATTGTCAAATCATATGTTAATTGCTTTCTTTCACAATGAAACACCAAGATCCCAATTATCTGTTTACTTGTTTATAATACACAAAATAGATTCAGTGTGAAAGTTTGTTTCAGGAACTATGTAGAACTAAGCATACCGGGTATTCACAGGTAATTTTTTCTTTTCCTCATTTAACACATATTGTGATGAAAGTACTGTGCTTTGCTGCATTCCCTTTCTGCTTGCTCAGGGGTATTGCTCTATCTCACCAATGTTTTCCTGATATATAATTGTGGATCAGATTTTAGCTTGGACTGGAAATATTCTTAGAGGAAAATGATTCAGTGATACCGGTTAAAGCGTTGTGAGGAGAATGTTCATGACTGTTGCCATAGGTAGGGGACCCAAACAACTTAGATGTGAATGTGAATGTGCATTTTAAAATTAGATAACTATTTCAAAATACCTATTTTCAAATATGTACTCTAGTGTGAGCTTAATCATAATATTATTAGGATAGTTAATTTTGAAAAATAAAATCTGCAGAAATATCATTTTTTCCTATAATAGTTCAAAGCAGAGGTATTGGTTTGTGACATATTACCATACTGGCTCAAAACTTACTATTGTATGAATAAATATTCATAATGTATCTTTTGTCTGCTTGGTACTACTGCTTCTCATTCTGGAGCAGGACAGAGAGTAGCTTCCCTCATGAAGCTTATACTCTGCTAGAGGTTTATTCATGAACAAGAAATTGGCTGGATTCAACTGATAGTATTTAGACCTTTGCTGAGACTGGAGGTAGAGCTTGATATATTGTTTAATAATGACACTGACAACAAATGACTCAACCTAATCTTTAAAGAAGACTGTTTATTTGTATGAACAGGAGAAAGTATTATTATTGAAAAACTCTAAAACTTTTTAGAATGCATTGAAGAACATTTCAACTTGAACACATCTTGTCACTGTGTTCAAGTTATTATAAGTGTCCTACCAAGAACTGTGAAAAGCCTGATATTTTCACTTTTTTGCATGTTCAAATAGCCTGCCACGATTTCATAAAGCTTTCAGATGACCAAGGCTCCTGGGTTGGAGGAAGCTTCTTTAACATACATGTACAGCCAGCAGCAGGAATTTCATGTTCACATCTGTTCCCCTTGTTCATCAAGTCCCACAGGCCCTTGAAAGAGGCTAAGTGTGCTGTGGATTTGTGTCACATCTGAGGAACCCTGAGCTTAGGAAACATATTTTTAAAGGGGACTTCAGGCCACTTTTCTTTGGAGGGGAATTTTTTTTTTTTTTTTTTTACTAGACATTAAAAGTTCTTGCCTTAGGGAGACACTATCTCTATCTTCCAAGGCTTTTTGTTGTACTATACAAACTTCTTGAATATATAATACACAATAATGGATATTATTGTCTCTACTCAAAAAGAGAAAGGTGGGAGATGCATAGGGACTTGTCTTCCAATATCCCCTCTTCCAATCTATCAATCAATTTTTTTATGGTTTGAAAATACACTGTCCCCAAAAATTAATTACTTAGAATATGTATCTCACAAATTACTGAGAATGACATATTTAGATCACACATATAATGGGGTTAGTTATAATATGTCCAATATATAGTTGAGATTTATAGTGAGGTTCATGGAGATTTATTTATGATTTAGTCTTCAACAGTTAATAAATTTAACTGCCAGAATTACTTAATCTTAGATATTTTTAATGATACAAAGTACTCGGTATTTAGTATGTATACATATCCATACAGTCTCTAAATTGAGCTTTTTCATGCTGAAAACCAAGAGCTTTCAGGTTTCATGTCAGTGTGACATTCGGATCTATTTGGCATCCCTTCGCACCATCAGCTTTCACTTGAGGAAAGCTTTCCATTACATAGATCAGTCTACTGAAAAATTTGTTGGCATGGGACTGTTATCACAGTTAGAGAAATTGGTGCAGTTTGGCTCTCCTCTGCAGCTGCAAAGGCAGCATCTTCTGGGTAACCACCGATGGGCCATTTTATTCCTAAGGCTGGGTAAATTGCACATGTGTCTAGATTAGAAATGTCGACAATTCAACATGAGAAACACTATAAATATATCAAAATATGACATAATAGCATCCTATAGGTGTTTTGGAGTAATTGTTTGATTTTTCATCAAAATAAAGTTTGTTTTCTAGAGGTTAGTAAACATTTAAGTTGTTTAATGAGTAAGTCAAAGATCTTTTTAAAATGTTGCTAAATCGTCTAGAGCATTTTCATGTAATACTAATGATATCAAATATATGCTTTACATAAATTTTTATGTAATTTAATGTGAATTTTTGTGAATTCTTAAGTCATTCCTTTCTAGCTGGCCAAAATTATTGCAATTATATAATAAATTAGTGAAGACCATGAAAGTACTGTGACAGAATAATTATCTTTAATTATACTAATTACATTAATGGATAAAAATTGATGATTAAGGCATTACTCTGTGAAAATAATAGTTTTATATGAATGATTGAATATTCTTGCATCTTAACTATCCCTCCACTTCTTCTGACCTTTATTTGACATTCAATCATTTGGAAAAACAAAAAACAAAACACTTTGAACCCACATTCTGTCAAATACATGTGAATTTCTAATCCCGTTTTTCATTAGTTGAGATTATTCAGTTTCCTAGATTTAGCAAATAAGAAAACAGGGTCTTCAGTAAAATTTGAGTTTCAGATGAAAAATGAGTAAGTGCTTTGGTATGAATAGGTCCAAATATTATATCAGAAGTGCTTCCTGTAAAGCAATGCATTCACTATACTTACTGTTAGTTGGAGTGTGTTTTTAGAGGAAAAATAACCAGTGTTCTACCATTATATCCACAGGATATAGGAAGAGTTGTAAGGCTTTTATTGAAATTTGAATTAGCCCTAGAGGGAAAATTCTAATGTTCAACTTTAAACTGCAAAACTAAGTTGTCTACTATGTATTACAAAAGTTAAATGGTAGTTTCATCTCATTCTCTGGTTATAAAATACATGCATAAAACTTTCCGTTCAATGATATTTAAATTTCAATTTGTCTATTATAAAGGACAGCAAATAAATTTGAGGATATTTATTTTTTCTGCATTCAATATTAAAAAGAGGGTGGACATTTTCATGATTTCAATGATTAACAACCACTTAAATTTCCACAAGTCTTCATCTAATGGCAGCTCTTCTATCATATTATTAACTGACAACATTCATGAATTATTTATCAAATAGTATTGTTTAATGATTTCTTTCTTTACTTAGTGGGTAAAAATACACTGGAATTAATTTGCTCTTTATTGTACTTTAGGATTTTGGTAAAAGTGAAAAACAGTAACAGGCAATATCATTATTTCTGTGCTGAAGAATCATTCATTTGCATAAAGGGTATGAAACCTTGAAACAAAACCCATGGAGTGCTTGCTCAATTTGAGAGTCCTTGCACCCATCATGGAGAGAGAGAGGTTTAATTAGGTGCATTGTTTATTCAAGGTATCCTAACTTTTGAAACACCACTTAATAGCTAATAATTTTCTTAGAAAGAGGTTTATAATTCCAAGTTTTTAAATAAAAAAGAAATTACTCCCAGAGCCCCATTTTAATAAACGTCTGTGATCTGTTGATCCTGGGATCTGCACCCTGTTGTGAACTTCCAACCTTTCCTCCTTTTAAAATAGTCCTGAAGTTGCTGTGTGAAGGCGTCTTCACAGATACTCATTGATGCGAGTTTAAATACTGTGATGTCCTTTATGAAGGAGAGCTGACACATTTCCAAAGCTGTCACAACTGGCTAACTCTGGTCCGATTCATAAGGGATTAATTGGCCATGGGAGCTTGTGAACTGAAATACAGTCATAGTGGCTGTAGATCTGTCACTTTGATACACAAGGTAATCAAGTTCAGTAATAGACTCTCCATGAATGTTAATAGCTTATCTAAGCAAGAAATCATTAGAGGCTGTTTACTGGGTGTCAGGTGGAAGAGCATAGTCTGGATTTTAGTTAAATATTCTTTGGTATTTTGAGGGATAAACTTTCTTTCTAAAACTGCACTAAAATATCAAATGTGTTGTTGTTCAGTTTGGAGACAAACTAGAAAGTAACATAAAGCTTAAGCAGTTAAAGCTTGAGAGAATAAACCTAAGATAAAAAATAAAAATAAAATAGAATAGTTTTCTAGTTTGTTTTTACATTTTTTTGGTAAAGATTGAAAAAATTTTCAAAAATCAAGAAAAGTGAACATTGACTCTTGCTTGGTTTCTCTGTTAGAAAATCTTTCCAGAACATTTACTATTCATTTATGTACATTCACATGTGTAAATGTAAATGGGATTTTAGTATGTTTTGGTGGTTTCTTGGCTGTCAGTATGTATAAATATGTTGCATTCTATCTGATACATAATATTCTCTATATGGATGCACTGTAATTTATTTAAATATTATTTGGATTTTGATTATAAAAAGTTTCTAAGGAAAGGAGATAAATTATTTCTTTTCAATGTTAGTAATTTTATTTTATTTATTTTTGATTGATCTAAATATATATATGCAAGCGTGTGCACACATACACACACACAAACACACACACACATGTATTAGTTGTAGTTGGATACAATACCTTTGTTTTATATATATCCATTTTTATGTGGTACTAAGGATTGAACCCAGTGCCTCATACATTATAGGCAAGTGCTCTACCTCTACGCCAAAACCCCAACCCTATTTTTCATTTTTTATTTTTTTTTAGTTATATATGACAGTAGAATGTATTTTGATATATCATACATAAATGGAGTAAAACTTCCCATTCTTGTGGTTGTACATGATGTGGTTACAATGATCACAAATTCATATATGAACACAAGAAAGTTATGTCCAATTCATTCTACTGTCTTTTCCATTCCCATCCCTCCCTTGCCCCATTCCTCCCTATCCAATTCAGTGAACCTCCATTCTTTCCTCCCCTCTGCCTATTGTGAGTCAGCCAGCATTCTCATATCAGAGAGAATTTTCAGTCCTTTGGTTTTGGGGGACTGGCTTATTTCACTTAGCATGATATTCTCCAGTTCCATCCATTTACCAGTAAATGCCATAATTTCATTCTTCTTTATGACTGAGTAATATTCCATTGGAAAGTGATTAGGATTAAATAAAGTCATTAGGGTGGAGCCCGCATGTCACCCAGGTCTCATGAGGATGATGGAATCAGGGTCACTCCACATGCATTGTGCACACAAACACAAAATACCTTTTTCCGGTGTCAGGGTCGGCTCTGTGACCTCAGGTGTCAGCCCCTGTGCTGGAGGGTAAGAGGAGCAAGGGAGGCAAGAGAGAGTGAG
This sequence comes from Tamias sibiricus, assembly GCA_025594165.1. Taxonomy (NCBI): domain Eukaryota; kingdom Metazoa; phylum Chordata; class Mammalia; order Rodentia; family Sciuridae; genus Tamias; species Tamias sibiricus. The sequence continues at coordinate 54,628,985 of CM046661.1, forward strand.
TGCACCCCGAGCCCCTGTATTTATTAGGGGAAAGACATTTGATAGAATAGTCTGCCCATATACGGCAAAGGATTGTGTTACAACAAACAGGGGGGTGTAGCCCAGTCCCATTGGGTGATGCCCAAGCCCAGAGCTGCACTTCCTTGCCCAGTGAAGGTAAGGCCCACTTGCTTCACTCCATGAGGGATGATGCCAGTTCAATACCCCCATAACTCAAGGCAGAGGGGGCATGTTCAGCTCCTGTTCAGGGCGGCCCCCAACACCCCCTCATAATTTATTCTTAGTGATTTTATAAGAAAAGAATAAAGAGACTAGAAGATATCCATGTGTTCCCTATCTCCTGTCAGGTGATGCTTTCTACCACCTTGGGAGACTGTGAGTGTGAAAGCCATCCCTGTTTGTAGCCCCTCAACTTTGGACCTCCAGAATCTTTAGTCATAATAAACTTCTTTTCATTAAAATGAATCCAGCCTACAGTATTGTGTTATATAGTTAACAGCAAATTGATGAATAAATATTTCTAACATGCAAAGCATTAGGCTCATCATTGGGAAAATGCCCTTAAGAAGAAAGTACATCATGAAATAAATACACATGTAGAGCATTAAGTGTTCAAAAGTCTAATGCTCTAAAATTGAGTAATAATATTACAGTGTGTATATATACTGTGAGGTCAGGCACCGGTGATCAAAAGGAGGCAGGTTCAAAACAGTTGAGCAAGGCTTTATTGAGATGCAATCCTGGGTGAGACTCTCCAGTCCAACAGAGCTGGTCAGGAAGAATCACATCCAGGCTCAGCTGGATTGAAATTTTTATGGGTTTAGGACAGGAAGGGGTGGGCTTGGTACAGGAAAGAGAGGTTTTGGGAGTCCCGTGTCCTCTTGGGGTTGGTAGGGGGATTTTGCTGAGATCCATGTCCTTCCAGGATTGGTCAGGAGAGATCCCGCTGATTGATAGGTGGTTATGAGGCACCATCACCATCACTGCTTGTCTGTTGGCATCTGATTGTTTGTTCTTTCACATGTGCGGGCTGCCTGGTGCTTTGTTCCCCTTAGCCGCCTCAAACCGACCTAACATATACCACATTTTTTTATCCATTCATCTATTGAAGGACACCTAGGTTGGTTCTATTGTTTAGCTATTGTGAGTTCAGCTGCTATAAACAATAATGAGGCTGTGTCACTGTAGTATGCTGATTTTAAGTCCTTTTGGTGTATGCTGAGGAGGGGATACCTGGGTCAAATGGTGGTTCCACTCCAAGTTTTCTGAGGAATTTCCATACTGCTTTCCATAATGGTTGTACCAATTTGCAGTCCCACCCACAAAGTATGAGTGTGTCTTTTCCCCCACATCCTTGCCAACATTTATTGTTACCTGTATTCTTGCTAATTACCATTCTGACTGGAGTGAGGTGAAATCTCAGTGTACTTTCAATTTGCATTTCTCTAATTGCTAGTGATGTTGAACATTTCAATGTTAGTCATTTTAAATATTATCTATACTACATCTATCAAGTGTTTTAGTGTGTAAGACAGAACTCATCACCTGTAGCTAGACTCTTGAAGTTTGTTTGTTTGTTTGAGACAGTCTCACTGAGTTGCTTAGCACCTTACTTTCACTGAGGCTGGCTTTGAACTCACAATCCTCCTGTCTCAGCCTCCCAAGCTGTTGGGATTACAGGTATGTGCCACAGCACCTGGCTACATTTAAGTTTTAATATAGAATTTTACACTTTGATTGGTGTCCCTGTTCTCTCAGGAATGATCAAAATTCTAATTAGACACCAGTTGGGAATATTTGTCTGTGGCTGTTGCCCCTTACACTAATTGTCCTTTGCCAGGAATTTATTGGAGAAGTGGGAGAAAAGATGATATTATAAATTGCTCAGGCAAAAAGATGACTTGACTAAAAAGGGAATTTTGGCACTAGCAGCGGAGTTGAGGAAAATTTTCAAACCTGCAGTCCAAGACAAAAAATTCTATATATCAAGCACCAGGGGGGTCGTCCTCCTGTGCCTCATTTTCAAAGACCTTGACATGTTATCTTACACTCAGGATTAGTAAACCAGATGAGTGGTGGGGCATATTTTGGCACAACTTGCACATCAGAATATGTGCACAGAGAGAGAAATAAACACCACTGTACATCATCAGCTATATAAGAAAAAACACACCTATAATATATAAATATGTTAAAAAAACTTAAAGCAACTGGAATGGGCATAATGTTATTTGCATATATTCACACATATAGAAAGCATTTTTGTGCATCTGGTAGGTTTAACATTAAATTGTTGAATACATCTCAAGTAATTAGTATAAGCATTTAAATCATGGTGACTTACTAAATTGTGTTTTCCATCTTATAGTTGTCAGTTGATAAATCATAATATCATGGGCATATATTTACACAAAGCAATAATGAAGTCAAGTGTGCAACTGCTTGTTAAGATTTGTAAGTTTTATATACAAAACAATGCTTATTTTTTGTTTCTGATTACCCTTTGAAGGACACTTCTTGTGTTATGACTAGATAGTTTTGGTATGGAAATGCTGGAACTCTTTCTTTTCTATATGGTTTTTCCCTGTAGTCTAAACAGGCGGGACTGGCAGGTTATTTCTGCCTCTTTTTTTATGTAGTAGGCAATGGTTGTTTTTTAAAAATAGTTTCTTATGCAAGAGTCCAGGCTCTGTGGTTCATATTCTATGAACCCTCAAGTACAGGTTAAAGAGTAAAGTTTCCATTAATACTCCTATTTCAGAAAGCCAAGCAGCTAAAGTAATGGCCCATCAAGATAGTGGCATGTGACTAGAAAAGAGCTGTTGTTGAAAAGACAGACCGCGTAATGGATGAGATGGTGAGTTTAATACAGCAAGAGAGAAAGACAAAGATATGGTTGAAATGTGCTTCTAGAAGTAATTCCAACATCTCAAAAATAAATAAAAATAATAATAATTTTACAGTTTTATGAAGTTATAATAGCACTATTTGTTCTTCAATTTTTGAGTAGTATACCTGTCATTCTATGTGTATATAATGGAGATATATTTTTTTGTTTTGTTTTGTTTTTTTGTTTTGGTGCTAGAGATTAAACCCAAGGACATTTTACCACTGAGCTACATCCTCAGTCCTTTTTATTTTTAAACAAGGTCTTCCTAAATTGTCCAGGCTGATCTTGAACTTGCAATCCTCCTGCCTCATACTCCTGAGTAACTGGAGTTATAGGCATGTGCCATGCTACTCAATGGTGACATACTTTATTGCTGAAATTTTATAATTTGTGAGATTTCATAAATAGTGTTAACATCAGAACAATCCCAGATATATTTACTAAAAATTCAACGAAGTGAATAAATTATGTATTTCCTCATTTGAATTAATAGGTTTGTTATTTTTATTACAAAAATATTTCTTCCCATCAATGTTTGAAGATCACCTAAGATATGATCTGACAAAAAAGAAAATGAATTACACACATACCCTTTACTTGCTCGTGCTTGTTTTCTAGTGTAAGAAATAGAAATGTAAATACATAATGACACAGTTGGAGACATATTACATATCACAATAGAGGCACAGGCAGAGTGTTTTGGGAAGAGGAAGGAAAAAGCAATCGTGGAGGGCTTTTAAAATTGGTCCCTCCATTTGAAAATATTCTAATCAAGTCCTTCATGCCTATCACAATGGAATCCAACCTGAATGTCTCTACAGTGTTGCTGGCTTCTACTAATCAGAAAATGACTGAAATCTGACCATGAGAAACTCTCCTGAATGTCTAGCCCATGTTAATATTTAACTCTTAGCAAAATATCTTAGAATGTGTGTGATAATTTCCTTTGAACTACACACTTATGTATTTATCTTGTCTGGTCTTAATGCATTTAAGTGGTGTTATCCTGAATTTGTTCCAAATATATATTTTCCATTTTCTTGTTTGTTTTTTTTTTTTTTTTGTTATCTTTGTCCTATATATTGCCAAGGGCCTGTTTTACATGAAAGTCTGTACAGAACACAGGCTGCATCTGCAATTTTATTGGTGAAACATTCATCACAGTTATGAGCAGTCAGGGCACTCAGCACAGCTTTTATTGGAGGGGATATTTACCAGTGGAGATGGTGGGCCAGATACAGAAGTTTACGTGAATCTCATTGTATACCACAATATCTCTTTTATATATTATCCAGTTGGTCCTATCGCTTACTTGTGAATAAAGGCTTATCAAGGACTGTTACTCAGAGAAATAGAGGGCTTAAAAGTTGTTGTTAAGAGCTTATTAAAGAAGACTGTCACAGGCAATTATAAAATACTGTTTCTTTGTACTTCTTGCTCACAAGGAGACAAATGAGTTGTCCCCAGAGTTTTATGAAAAAAGCAGCTGACACTTAAAAAAGCCAATTAGTAGAGCTACTTAATTGTTCATTTGGATTTATGTCCCTCTAAGTCAGTTCGTTTGGTAATGTTTTCAATAACAACAAATAGAAAGTGCAGTTTAATGTGAAAATCAATATTTAGTGGAGATCAACAAAACATAGCAAACAAAAAGGAAACTAACTGCTGGGTTTTAAAAATCTGCTCAAACAAGAATTTTAATTCTATTGTACTAAATTCAACCAAAGAAAGACTTTTACAAAAGAAATGGTCAACCATTAATACAAGCCAGACAAGGTCTTTAAAAATATAAGAAATATACATATTCCTAAATGTTTTTCAAATAAGCAATATGAATAAGGCATTGAAACATTAAAATTTATTGCAACTTACAACATATTGTTGAAGATTATAAATGAAAAACTCTTGAATGCAGCCATTGTTTATTCTGCAATTATAGAACTATAAAGCAAAAAGTATTGCTTACCAATTTCTCCTACAATTAACTATTTGTTGGACACCTTTAAGATGCCAGACTTGACTCCTAGTTCCTGAAATAAATTTGTAAATAAAACAAATTTACGTGAAACTTAGCCTTAATGAATGGAGAAAGAAAGGTGCAGAGATAAGAAGCAATAATTAGCAATATCCTTTTGTATGTGCACGCGTGTGTGCACGCACACACACACACACACACACGAAATTTGATAAGTGCAGTTATTGACTAGCATTGAAAACTTTGAGTTGAAAATAACAAGAAATTCACCTAAAACCATTTAAATAATTCATGAAGCTGAGAAGTCCGGAGGTGGGTTATTTTGGCATTTTATTATTGTTACTCAGAATGCTCTTTCTAATGCTAAATAGTCCTCTCAATTTTTTGTTTTGCCCTACTTGTTTGATTTATTTTCTTCCCTTTTGTTCTTTTTATTTTAGCAATATTCTGTCAATAGTTCCTCTAAAGTTTAAAGGGCTTGGCCCACCTGAGAATCAGTCTTTTGGGCAACCCATCAGTGGAATACTGTCAGACAGAGAGACCTTCCTAAACTGGACAGCTGCTATTAGATGGAAAGAGTGTGGAGACTGATGGAGAGCTGATTGTCCACTGCCCTGTCCATCTCTGTAATTAAGGGGGAAAGAGAACATTCTAGATCTGAGCATATATAATGTGTAAATGTTATATGAGATGTTTATGTCCGTTAAGTTACAATCTGAATATTGGTCTTTATTATGATATTAAAACCATTATGTTCTGTATCTATTAAATAGTTGGCACCATATTTTGAAAAGAGGGTAAATAAAACATCACATAAAAAAAAATACTCTAGCTCCCTCCAGTAAGTGGACCTGACATTTTCTGTAATGAATTCTACCATTGATTCTATATTTAATTGTAAGATATAGGCAGTTCCTGACTCCAGATTTTCTTCCAGAAAATATATATTATTTGCTAATTCATCAAATCACTTAAAGAAAAAATGTCTCTTCTTATGACCAATTTGCTCAAACTTCATGCTTCTCATTTTAAAAATATATAAAAATAAAAAATAATGAATTAAAAATGTATTTACTTAAAGATAAGCTCACACTAAAGAAAGGTACCATGAATGCATGTTTCTCTTACTTTTACCTCCAATTTAAAAAGAATTGTACATTTGATAACAGCAGATTTCATATTTAGTACAGAAATGTAATTTTAATTTAGTTCATAATGATAGTTTGATAGGAATGCCTGTTATTAACCATGTCAGCTTGATTGCTTTCTGACTAGAGTTTTCAATTAGACATAATCGGTTCTATTCATACAAAGGAAAGTGAAACAGAAAAGAATTCAGTTACTGAATCTGAACTTGAATAGGCACTTACAGTAATATGCATTTTATAAAACTCTTTTGCAGGTATGGAAGTGATTTTTCCAAATTTCAATAATGTAGCAAACTTGATTAAAGGTGTGTGCATGGATGTATCATCCTCCACAGTGCTTTAAATATTCCAGTTTATATCTGATGAGCTTTTATTCATGTTGCATTATATCAACAGTAAACTGCCTGTTTGCATTCATGCTTAATGTGTCTATTCACTTATTTATTTAATTATTTTTGTGGTACTAGGGATTGAACTCAGGGTTGCTCTGCCACTGAGCTACAACCTCCACTTTCCCCACCCACACACCTTTTATTCTTTCTCTTTCTGTTTTTTTTCTTTAATTATTATTCATTTATTTATTTTTCATTGGTACTAGGGAATGAGCCCAAGGGTGCTTAATCACTGAGTCACATCTCCAGCCCTTATTATTTTTTATTTTGAGACAGGGTCTCAGTAAATTGGTAGGGCCTCACTAGATTGCTAAGGCAGTCTTTGAACTTTTGATCTTCTAGCTTTAGCCTCCCAAGCTGCTGAGATTACAGGAGAGCACCCCTCACCAACGCACCACGCCTACACACACACACCAATGCACACAGCTTTTAAAAATTTGAGTTGAAACATCTTGCTAAATCATTCAGTTTTTCCTTGAACTTCTGATCCTCCTAATTTAGCCTACCCAGTCCTCAGGAATACAGGGGTGCACCACCACACTAAGCTCACATTTAATATATGTTAAAGGCTTAAAGCAGACCGAAGATTCTTGAAAGCCTTATGCTTAGAAGTATTCTCCTATGGTAAGAAAATTAATGTCTGAGATCTTCCATGATAATAAAGGGAGAAAGATCTCTATTTAATTACTTTAAAAGCTCTTAAATTTCTTGCCTATCAAGGCAGAAATAAATGGTAGGAGAGTTTCCCTTTGTACTTTCTGGCAAAGTAAGATTTATTCAGGATCCCTTTTAGTAAAGGTTCTCAATGGTGTTTTCTTGTAATTCTTCCTCTATTAAAACAAATATTAATGCGGTTTTAATACACAAAAACTTTTGGAAGACATCACAATATTTTTAAAACTTTATTTTTCACTTAGGTCTTGAAGCAGCATTGCCTAGATCCTGAGTCCCAAAACAAGTAAGACGAAAGAAATTGTTTTGCCTTATCTTGCATGGATGTACTTGTTTCTTTCCCCAGATGTGAAATACTCTCCTTTAACCTTAACTTACAAGATATTATGCATATCAGTTGACTCTAAGAGACTTAGCTTAGAAATTTCAACTATGCAGAGTAAAAATTAGCAATGTCCCTGCTTCATATTCCATTTCTACTAATTTTTATCTCCTTTCAAACAGACTGTTCAAATGATACCTTCATGATATCATTTATTATGTTTAAATTTTCTAATTGTATTGATTCAACATTGTAATGTGTATCTTTAAATTTTTATGCACAGTGTTCTTTTTTCAGTTTTCCATTTTGGGCTTAAATAGTTATTTATGTAGAGGTTTATTTTTGAAACATTTGCATTAAATTGACTTTTAACCAATACATAAAAATTGTACAAATTGATGGGGAACCCTGTGATGTTTTGGTACATACATAAGTAGTATGATGTTTAAATAAGTATAAACATCTACTCAAAAATGTATCGTTGCTTTATGGGAAAAACATTAAAAAGCCTTTCTTCTAGCTTTTTGAAATGTACAGTATGCCATTGTCACCTATGGTGGTACTGCTGTTCAGTAGCACCTCAGGATGTCTTTCTCCTTTCTAGCTATAACAATACTGTTTGGCAAACCCTTTCTTCTTTTCCCCCTCTTCATAATCTCTTCAGTCTCTGAGGACCACCATTCAACTCTTCTGTGTTCAAATTTCAACAATACAAACATGTTTTATTTAATATTTGAAAATTTTTTTTCTTCTGATGGAGACAGGATCACCAACTTTGGGTTGATGAAATACCTTAGTTTTTCACTCTAAATACTGACTCCAATTTTGAAAGAATACACGTACTGTGTTTATTTGTGTATATGTGTATGTGTGTGTGTGTGTGTGTTTGCTGTGATAACAATTCTACCAAGCATAGGCAAATAATTAATCCAGTAAATTGTGTGAATCTGGACAATGCTTTTGAGTAGGCCACCACGACCAGCAAAATCTATGAATATTTGGTGCTGTAGTAACTCTTGCTGGTAGAAACCCAAAGTTTACTACATTGCATGATGAGATTTGAAACAACACACACACACACACACACATCAGTACAAAGCACATTCTAGAACCTGTGGTTGTGTGTAGGAATATTTTTATTGCAATTTAGAAAGCAATTCTTTTGCTGTTTAACAATATGGTAGAAATTATAGTGGCAGAAATAGCATTATACTGCTATGGGGTATTTTTTTAAAGATAACATCTTAGTAAAACGTTTCTTTGCTGAAACATTCTGTTCTCATTGAGAGCAAGATTATGATGATAAAAGTATAGAAACAGTGAAAGATGTTTATCGTGTCGAACATTCACTGCCAGGGAAATGGGGCAGGGAACATTGTGGCCATTCTAAACTGACACAGTATGGGTCATATTGATTTGTGCATCACAGTCAAGTGAATCACATGATAATAATACATCAGGCTAGGTTTACTCTGCTTATTTTGTAATTATAAATATAATCTAGGGTAAAGATTTATTGGCAAATTAAATATAATTTAATATGAATACAAGATTAATTCATTTAATTAGCTAAATTAGTAGAATTCATCAAGTGGAAATTGGATAAAAATAAATCAAACTAGTTAATTATTATGTATAAAAGACATATTTTTTCATATATATGGATAGAAATATATGACTTAGTATAAATATATATATGTATATTAATATATCTTATGGAATGCATAAAAATTATTTAACCTGCCCTAGTCTGTATTATATCACTTATAAATAGAGAAAATAACTCTATCTACCCCATATTGCTGCTGTGAGGATTGCATAAAATGTAGCACATCAGATTTTGGCACAAAAGCAGGCATGCAATAATTACTCAGTAAATAGTAGATAGATATTATAATGAAAGTTTTTATTACTACATAATAGTTATATATAATATCAGGGTTCATTTTGATATACCACCTCTTTCCCTCCCTTCCTCACTCCCAGTATTCCCCCCTTTCTACTCTTCTGGTCTTCTATTTATTTGTTCCTTTTTAAATAGGTGCTGTATAGATATATACAATATATGGCATATTCATATATATACAAGGAATAATTTGGTCAATTTCATTTTGCAATCACATCCTTTTCCCATCACTCCTCCACTTCTTCTCTATCTATTTCTTCTATTCCAGTGGTCTCCCTTCTATTTTTCAAGGGATACCCCAACCTTTTTTTCCCCCCTCATTTTGCTAAAGCTTCCACATATGAGAGAAAACATATAATCCTTGACCTTTTGATTCTGGTTTATTTTACCTAACATGATGTTCTCCAGTTCCATCCATATACCAGCAAATGCCATATTTTCATTCTTCTTTATGGCCGTGTAGAATTCCATTGTGTATATTTACTACCTTTTTTAAACCATTCATCTGTTGAAGGATACCTGAGCTGGTTCAATAATTTGGCTAGTGTGAATTGAACTGCTGTAAACACTGATTATACTATGCTGATTTTAGTTCTTTTGGATAAATATCAAGGACTCGGACAGCTGCATCATATGGTATTTCCATGCCTAGTCTTTGAAGAAATCTCCGTGATGCTTTCCAAAATGATTATAATAATTTGCAGTTCTACCACGAGTGTTTCAGTATGCTTTTTTCCCCACATCTTCATCAACATTTATTATTATTTGTATTCTTGATGACTGCCATTCTAACTGGAGTGAGTTAAAATTTCAGTGTGGTTTTGGTTTGCATTTCCCTGATTGCTAAGGATATTGAACATTCGTCATATATTTGTGGGCCATTCGTATTTGTTTTCTTTTTTTAAGAAATATTTGTTCAGTTCTTTTTCATTATTATTTATTTTAATTTTTTAAAAAATTTGATGGTTTTAGATATACATGACAGAAGGGTATATTTTGACATATCATAGATGCATGGGGTGCAACCCACTACAATTTTGATCCCATTCTTTTGGTTGAACATGGTATGAAATTACACTGGTCATATATTCATATATGACATAGGAAAGTTATGTCCATGTCTTTTGCATCCCCATCTCCTCTCCCTTCCCTTCATTCCCCTTTGTCTAATCCAATAAACTTCTATACTCCCCCTCTTATCCTCCCTTGTTATGAGTTAGAATCCATGTATCAGAGAGAACATTCGACCTTTTGTTTTGGGGAGATTGGCTTATTTCACTTAGCATGGTGTTCTCCAATTCCATCCATTTACTGACCAATGCCATAATGTTATTCTTTATAGCTGAGAAGTATTCCATTGTATGTATATATGTGTGTGTGTATATATATGTATAAAACACACACACACACATATAACATTTTCTTTATCCATTCATCTTTTAAAGAGCACCTGGTTGGTTCCATAGCTTGGCTATTGTGAGTTGAGCTGCTATAAACATTGATGAGGCTGTGTCACTGTAGCTGATTTTAAGTCCTTCGGGTATAAGCCAAGGAGAGGGATAACTGGGTCAAAAGGTTATTCCATTCCAAATTTTCTAAGGAATCTCCATACTGCTTTCCAGAGTAGTTGCACCAATTTTCAGTCCCACCAGCAATGTATAAATGAACTTTCCCCCCACATCCTCACCAACATTTATTGTTACTTGTATTCCTGATAATTACCATTCTAACTGGAGTAAGATAGAATCGCAGTGTAGTTTTATTTTGCATTTCTCTAATTGCTAAAGATGTTCAACATTTTTTGTATATTTTTTGACCATTTGTGTATTTTCTGTTCAGTTTTTTTTTCCCATTTATTGATTGGTTTGTTTTTTAAATTAGTGTTCAGATTTTTATGTTCTTTATATATTATGGATATTAATCCTATTGAAGAAGTAGCTGTAAAAGATATTCTCCCATTCTGTAGGCCCTCTATTCACACTTTATTATTTCTTTTGCTGTGTAGATGCTTTTCAATATGATACTGTCCCACTCAGTGAGTCTTGGTTGTATTTCTTGAGCTTTTGGTATCATGCTAAGGAACTCAGTGCCTGTGCTGATATGTTGGAGTACTGATGCTCTGATTTCCTCTAGCAGTTGCAAGATTTCTGGTCTAATTCCTGGGTTTTTTATTCACTTTGATTTGACTTTGATGCAGGGTAAGAGATAGCGGTCTAGTTTCATTCCTCTACATATGGATATTCAGTTTTCCAAATGACATTTGTTAAAAAGACTATCTTTCCTCCAACATATGTTTTTGGAATGTATGTCAACTATCAGATGGCTGTAACTGTGTGGGTTTGTCTCTGTGCCTTCTATTCTATTCCATTGTCTTCACATATCTTTTTAATGCCAGAACCATGCTGTGTTTTTACTGGAGTTAAACATCTACCACTTTAAAGTGTTCCACTTAATCTTGTTCACATTTCTTTTCCATGGAATAATAATTACAGTAATTTTTGCTCTTTTTTGTATTTTGCTAAATATAAGTCTATTGTATATTTCGAGACAGAGAAACATGAATCAATATTCTAATACATGTATATAACTTGAAGAAGTTAAGATGTGTTTTCCTGAGAGAATCCTTATGGTATCATAGTGAATAAGCTTGGGAAATGTATGAGCCAAAATACTTCCTCTGACATCTAAAGCTCTTTGGTCCAACTTATTGGTACCTAAAGAGTAGAAATCAGGATAAAGCCCCCTGTCTGTCTGTCAATCTATGCCACAATATTGCTTTACTGAGTAGAGAATATTGAGATTGCATAATATATCAGTGACAATTATGGGTGGAAACCACATTAAAACCTAGCTTTGAATTCTACTTCTGACACTTCTGATATAAATTCAAACTCCTTAACTATAAAATGAAGATAATTAACACTATCTCAAAAAGTTGTTGTGGGCACTAAATGAAATGACATATGTAAAGGATCCAGGATGATGGTATATTAAAGGAGATTGATTATGTATAAATCAGTGTTATGAAGATGGGCATATGAACAGTACTTGAAAATTGTATAATTTTTACATGTCATGTACTTTTTGGAGTCCAAATTCACAGGATGTATTGTGGTTGATTTTCATCTTTCAAATATTATTATAATACTTTAGTATTTTTAAAAGTGCTATGGAGGGCTGGGGAAATAGGTCAGGGGTTGAGCACTTGTCTAGCATTTGTGAGGACTGGATTCAATCCAGTACTGCCAAAAAAAAGAAGAATAAGAAGAAACAGAAAGAAAAGTAATGTACCCTCTCCCCTTATATCATGTATTGTATAGCATTGTGGAGGATGCAGTTTTGAAATCTTTTAACAGAGAAAAGTTACAACAAATTATATTAATTTAGAAATACTTCAAATTTAAATTTTAGGCACATAAAACTGTGTATATTCAAAAATATTAAGGATATGTGCAGGGATATGAGCTTATTTTTTAAGATTCTGTGCGTGTGTTTGCTTTGTTTCTCTCTGGACATTGGCTATATTACCTGTTTTGTTACAGGCTGCTATAACAGAAAATTTGGCCAAGGTTACCAATAGGTCCAGTTGTAAATACTGAAAATTTTACCACCATACTGAGACTGACTGGATGTGCTCTGTGCTCCCAAATTTAGACATCCCAGGTACAGTGAGCAGAGATTCACCACCAGACTAAGCAACTTTGGCTACAGTTAGATGCATATGCTCCTGATAATGTGGCATAGTGACCATGTGGGTGGGAGAGAATAGTTCTCAGATGCAATATCTGCAGCTGAAGAGAAAATATTTAAACTACAAAAAGAAGCATAATATATGGTCTTACCCTTATTGAAACAGCACTCATGAAAGACACATATCAAAAGAAAAGAATATAGGCATCAGTCAAATGCAGTATAAATTTGTTTCCAGGAAAATTGTTTGGCCTGTAGAGACTTAGTCATATTAGATATCAGTCCCTCAAATATTTGAACTTATCCCTTGAAGATTTCCGTAATCAAATTCCAGGTCAATGTTGAAATGAATGAAATAGAATGCCCAATTGAAATATATTTATTTTGAGGAAATTATGTCTGGATATATCTATCTCCAGTTTAAAAAAATCCTCAGCCTTAAAAAGTGGTTTGTTTGATGCACATAAAATGTGCTATATACCATTTTAAGTTTAAATATTTACATGTACAACCTCTATTTAGGGTTCATCAAACAATGGTGACAACTTTTATCATAATTAAGACTACATGTCTTTGACAAGTTTAATTTCATTCCCTTATATTAAATTGAATGCTTATTCTTTATGCTGTTTCTATGCCTCCTGTTCTTATCTGTCCTATTTACATGTACATATAAAGAATATGGATGAGATACAGGAAAAGAAAGAGTAAATGAGAATGTGAATATGATTACTGGTTTTGTTTCAATTTATAATGTGAATAATAAACTAGTTATTACAATGTGCAAAGCTATATTTGTTTATAATGATTGGTGGAACTTATGCAGCTATTTTTATTGTTTTATTTATTCAAAGTTGTTGTATTTATAATAGTAGTATGCATTATAATTCATAATAAACATATATAGCATCTTTTTACAAAACACTGTATACAATGTATATTCGTACCATTCAAATCTTCAATCATGCATTTAGGATAATGACATTTATCTTATTAAACCACCTTTTCTTTTTTCCCCTCCATCCCCCCTTGCTCCTTTCCTTCTCCTCCCTCCCCTTTGACCTTTCTAGAGTTCCTCTAATCCTCCTATGTACCCTGACCCAACACCACCGTGAATCAGCAACCTTATATCAGAGAAAACATTTGGTATTTGGATTGTTGAGATTGACTAACTTCACTTAGTATTATATTCTCCAACTTGATCCATTTACCTGTGAATGCCATTATTTTATTTTCTTTTATTGCTGAGTAAAATTCCATTGTGTATATGTACCACATTTTCTTTATCCATTCATCAACTGAGGGACATATAGGTTGGTTCCACAATCTAGCCATTGTGAATTGTGCTGCTATAAACATTGAAGTGGCTGTGTCACTGTAATATGCTGTTTTTAAGTCCTTTGGGAATAGACCCAGGAGTGGGATGGCTGAGTCATAGGGTGGTTCCACTTCCAGTTTTCCAAGAAATCTCCATACTGCCTTCCATAATGGTTGCACCATTTTGCAGTCCCACCAGCAATGTATGAGTGTGCCTTTTTCCCCACATCCTCACCAACATTTATTGTTTTTTGTGTTTTTAATGGCTACCATTCTGACTGGAGTAAAATGAAATCTTAGAGTAGTTTTGATTTGCATTTCTCTAATTGCCAGCGATGTTGAGCATTTTTTCATGTATTTGTTGATTATTTGTGTATCTTCTTCTGAGAAGTGTCTTTTCAGTTCCTTAGCCCATTTGTTGATTGGGTTATTTGTTTTTTGGAATTAAGTTTTTTGAGTTCTTTATATATTCTAGAAATTAGTGCTCTATCTGATATGCATGTATTAAATATTTGTTCCCAAATAGTTGGCTCTCTATTCAATTCACTGATTGTTTCTGTTGCTGAGAAGAAGCTTTTTAGTTTGAATTTATCCCATTCATTGATTATTTTCTTTTTTTTTTAATATTTTTTAAGTTGTAGTTGGACACAATGCCTTTATTTTGTTTATTTATTTTTATGTGGTGCTGAGGATCGAATCCAGGGCCTCGCATATGCTAGGCGAGCGCTCTACCGCTGAGCCACAACCCCAGCCCCCCCATTCATTAATTCTTGATATTAATTCTTGTGCTACAGGATTCTTATTAAGGAACTTGGGGCCTAATCCGACATGTTGGAAATTGGAGCTTACTTTTTCTTCTATTAAGTGTATTGTCTCTGGTCTAATTCCTAGGTCCTTAATCCACTTTAAATTGAATTTTGTGCATGGTGAGAGATAAAAGTTTAATTTCATTTTGTTGCATATGGATTTCCAGTTTTCCGAGCACCATTTGTTGAAGAGGCTATCCTTTCTCCACTGTACATTTTTGGCGCCTTTGTCTAATATAAGATAGCTGAAATTATATGTATTAGTCTCTGTGTCCTCAATTCTGTACCATTGGTCTACCAGTCTGTTTTGGTGCCAATACCATGCTGTTTTTGTTACTATTGCTCTATAGTATAAAGTCTGGTGTGGTGATGCCACCTGCTTCACTTTTCTTGCTAAGGATTGCTTTAGCTATTCTGGGTCTCTTACTTTTCCAGATGAATTTCATGACTACTTTTTCAATTTCTTTGAGGAATGTCATTGGGATTTTGATTGGAATTGCATTAAATCTGTATAATGCTTTTGGTAGTATGGATATTTTGACAATATTAGTTCTACCTATCCAAGAACAAGGTAGGTCTTTCCATCTTCTGAGGTCTTCTATAATTTCTTTTTTTAGTGTTCTATAGTTTTCGTTATAGAGGTCCTTCACCTCTTTCGTTAAGTTGATTCCCAGATATTTAATTTTTTTGATGCTATTGTAAATGGGGTAGTTTTCATCATTTCCCTTTTAGAGGCTTTGTCACTGATGTATCAAAATGCTTTTGACTAATGGGTGTTGATTTTGTATCCTGCTACTTTGCTGAATTCATTTAATAGTTGTAAAAGTTTTCTGGTAGAGTTTTTTGGGTTTTCTAGGTATATTATCATGTCATTGGCAAATAGTGCTAATTTGAGCTCTTCTTTTCCTATCTGGATCCCTTTAATTTCTTTCGTTTGTCGAATTGCTCTAGCCAGAGTTTCAAGTACTATGTTAAATAACAGTGGTGACAGGGGGCATCCCTGTCTTGTTCCAGTTTTTAGAGGAAATGCTTTCAATTTTTCTCCATTTAAGATAATGTTAGCTTGGGGCTTTGCATAAATAGCTTTTATGATGTTGAGATATATTCCTGTTATTCCAGTGTTTTGAACATAAAAGGGTGTTGTATTTTGTCAAATGCTTTTACTGTGTCTATTGAGATGATCATATGATTTTTATCTTTAAATCTATTGATGTGATATATTATGTTTATTGATTTCCAAATGTTGAACCAGCCTTGCATCCCTGGAATAAACCCCACTTGATCGTGGTGCACTATATTTTTGATATATTTTTGTATTAAATTTGCCAGAATTTTTTTGAGGATTTTTGCATCTATGTTCATTAAAGATATTGGCCTGAAGTTTTTTTTTTTTTTTTTTTTTTTTTTTTTTTGGCTTTTTTTTTTTTTGTTTTTTTTTTTTTTTTTTTTTTGGCTGTGTCTTTGCCTGGCTTTGGAATTAGTATAATATTGGCCTTATAGAAAGTGTCTGGGAGAGCTCCCTCTTTTTCTAGTTCTTTAAATAAGTTGAAGAGCATTGGTATTAGTTCTTCTTTGAAGGTCTTGTAGAACTTGGCTATGAACCAATCGGGACCTGGATGCAGCTATTTTTAATTGTATTCATATCATGGATGTTAAGAATAAGTAAAAGACATTTTGAAGAAAGAAGTAAGAACCTACTTAAACCATGTGCAACTTAAAAGAAAGTTGTGTATAAAGTTTGTAAAAACAAACCAAAAAAGAAAGTTAAGACATCTGCTTAAAATATTGCTGAAATTGAATTCCATAATTTTAATGGTTCATTATATTTGATTTCTAGTATGATGTTGACATTTGGAATGTGTTTCTATCTAAATTTTTGTAAAAAACTATTTTTTAGTTGGAGCCCAGTGAGGTGGCACACACCTATAATCTCAATGGCTCTGGAGGCTGAGGCAGGAGGATTGTGAATTCAAAGCCACCCTCAGCAAAAAATGAGGTGCTAAGCAACTCAGTGAGACCCTGTCTGTAAATAAAATACAAAATAGGGCTGGGGATGTCGATCAGGAGCACTTGACCATCCCTGGTACCAACCCCCTCAAATATTTTTAGTTGTACATGGACACAATACCTTTAATTAATTAATTAATTAACTATTTTAATGTGATGCTGAGGATTGAACCCAGTGCCTCACACTGAGCCACAACCCCAGCTCACTGTGAATATATTTTTAAAAAAGATAATTGTGGAAAATTGTAATAAGCAAATTCAAAAACAATTCCTAAACATTTAATAATATTTTGTTTTGTAATTCTTTCTATTGTTTATCAGAAAATAACAGAGGAATAATTCCTATTTGGCTTATCTGTGAATTTTGATTAGAGGAAATATTTGAAACTGATGAAAAAGTTTTAGCTAAAATCTCTTTTAAAAACTCTTGTAGTATTCCATGAAAAGTTTCCCTACTTCTGAGTATTTGGGAAGTAAAAAGTTATTACATAAAAATAAGATACTAAATTTCATCCTTGGTTTCATAAATGTCTAGGAACACTACAGTAGAAACAAAGTATTTATCTTCTTCCCATTTCCTCCTCTGGTTACATTTTCATTTCATTTAGAGACTGTTCTTTACTTCTTGTCTAAATTTTTGCTTAAGTCACCCAAAGGAAAAGATTTTGATTCTACAACATCTCTATGGAATCTTCATGAGGCTTTTGGCACAGACTCAATATCTACTCTACAGATTAAACATGCAAAAAGATTTGAAGTAACTCACTGAGTCATGAGCAATGACCACCATTTTGGATTTGCATCTTGGATCTATCTCAGTGTGTGGGTTAGTATAGGGGTAGCTGGCTAAATGTGTATTACCTGATTCACTCAACACACACACACACACACACACACACACACACACACACACACACACAGGCAAGAAGTGTAGAAATCAAAGTGAAATGAAGTTATGTTGCACAAGGAAAGAGAAACAGGAACAGTGCAACTAGGGCAACAGTGAAACTGGAGCTTATGCTCACGGCAAAATAGAAGGAGAATGTGAAAAATTGCTGATGAAGTCATTCATTTATTATACAGAGCTTAAGTATCCAGTAATACAAGTTGTTTTAAAACTAGTAAGGGTCACAATGGTGACAAAGAAAAACCCTGCTTTCAGAGAGACTTCACTCTCACGGAAATGATAGGTATAAACACAATTTCTTTAGAGTATGTTAATAGTAATAATAATAATAAAAAGCCAAGCTGGGCATGGTGATGCATCTCTGTAATCCCGCACATTGGGAGGAGGAAGAAGGGGAATTGCAAGTTCAAGGGCTGCCTGAGCATCTTAGTAAAACTCTGTCTCAAATAAGTAAATAAATAAATAAATAAATAAATAAATAAAATAAAAGCATTGGGGATGTGGCTTAGTGGTAGAGTGCCCCTGAGTTCAATCCCCAGTATATCCTGCACCCCCTACCACACACAAAATGCCAACTGTGAAAGAGAAGATGGTTTGCCCAAAGAGGACTTTTCATTCTGTTGTGCTGTTACATAATATGCTAGTACATAATTGGTATAGTAAATGAATAACCAGTGATTTAAAAGTATTTCTTTAGCAATAACATTTCCCTAAACACTTTTTACTAGAGAAGGAATGTCAGATTCCCTTTATTCAGTCATTTTTCAAGCATAGATATTATACTTTACTTGAATTAGTAGCTCCAAATTAAAGTCATTGGCTTATCCAATAGATACAACTAGATTATACTTATCTACAGATCCAGTGTTCTTTTCATCTTCTCTATAAAATAGGTCTGGCACCGAATTACTGATTTTGTTCTTCAATAAATCTAGATACTGCTACAGAATCAGAGTTGCAGTGAGATTTGCAGTACATTTTGGTATGGATGAATCCTCCTGTGTAAAAGCCAACATGGGAGGCCATGTCCTCCCAAGAGATGTTATTCAGGTTTGGGCAAACAGCCTCAGGAGAAGAGCTCTGGAATACATCCGTGTCTATAAACCTATTGGCTCAAAGAGGCAGACCAGCTATACTTCTTAGAGTAACACAGTTACATCTGGCATTTTCAACACAAAGAAGTACAAAAAAGGCTTTGTAATGCACGGAGCTCTGCAAGCTTACTCTGTAGGAGAGCAACACTGTTGTTTCTTTATCTGTGTTCCTTTCCATTTCTTATTCTCCCTATGGTAGTTTTGAGAATTTTTTTTTTTTTAATTTTCTTTTTGAGAAGCCAAAAAAGGATGAAACCCTTGCCAATATCTAAGCCTGTGGCTATTCAACAGCCTGTGACTGTGGACTCAGCCTCTTCTCTAGGCATTAGAAAACTATAGGAGAGAATTCATGAGGCAAAATTTGCTGGAGGAAAGATTATGAAACAACATGCAAAGGAAAGCTGTCCTTCCTGATCCCCAACACAGAATACATGGAGAATTCTCTGTTGGATTTAATATGGCACTGAATTTCCTTATGTAATTACTTCCTATTGTCATAGTTCTCATTTTTAAATCAGGTCAAGATAACTTTAATTTTAAGCCCTTCTCAAGGATTCTTGTTTTTTAGTGTTTGTTTTTTCAAAAAGGCAAAAGAATAAGATTTTCTCAAGGTATGGCTGAGAAAGATTAGTGGGTATTGGGAAAGAGCAGGGTAGATTGAGGCAGGTCTTGCTTTTCCCGGGAAACATTTCCAATTTTATTGCATCAGACCATACAAATGCCATAGGACTCTAGATTCCAAAGTGAGCTTGTTTGTTTCACTCTTCTTTATGCAGTAGTTCTCCAGCCCTACTTATTCACAATTTTATGATTCATATTTTCAGTTACCCATGGATAGCTGTGGTTTGTAAATACTGAATGGAAAAATATAGAAATAGAGAATTTATAAGTTTGAAATTGCATTTTTTTCCGAGTAGGCTATATTATGATTAACTCTTACCTTTCTATTCCGTACCACCAAGAATGTGAATCATCCCTTTACCCAGTGTTTCATGCTGAATACACAATCTGTCCACTAGTCACTTAGAGCCATTATATGTTTTAATTAAAATTTTGTGAAAAGGAATTTAAAATGTGATCTCATGGAAGCACAGAGGAGACCAATAAAGTAGAGAAAGGGTATAGGGAGGAAGGGAAGTAAAGGGGCCAGTACTGGGAAATGAAATTGACCAGGGTATGTTAAGTTCAGGTACGAAAGTATCATGATGAATCCCACTGTTAGGTATTATTATAATGTACCAATTAAAAAAAGTTGTGTGAATCTGTACTTTCTTCAAAATGTCTTATTGTATTGTGCTCATCCTTCTTGATGTGACAATCTGAGATGATACAATGCTACTGTGAAGAGTTGGAGTGCGGTGAATGACATAGGTGTTGTGCCACAGTCAGGTTACTATGTAAGGATCACTTAAAAACAATCCTAATATCACCACCATCTATCTAATAACCAAAACATCCTCTAAGTGACTAATGCTTAATTTGTATATTATGCTTTATCATAGTTATTATATATATATGCTTTATCATAGTTATTATATATATATAAGGCTCGGTAACATCCATGGTTTAAGGCATGGGCTAGGAGTCTTGGGACCTATTCCCCAAAGATAATGGTGGACTACTGTACTCTACAATTAACTTCACAAAATAAGAGAGAAAAAAATTGCTACATATTATCAAGTCATCAACAAAGAAAATAAACAGGATGTATTTTATGTTTTTTTATATGTGTGGGCACAATATATGAAATGTTATTTCATAAGGATTTATAATTTAAATGTGTTCAAAATATGAACTTATGAAATCATAGGGAATATGAATATTTGTCATTGAGCTTTGAAATAGCAGCATCTTTCATGTTAACTTAGTAAGAAATTAATGATAAATTATATCTAATGGGAATATCCCAGGAGATAATATTTGATATTTCTCTAAAGTAAGAATTCTAAAGAGCATATAAGAGTTTTGGGTTTTCATGACAACTAACATATTAGTAATTACTGTTCTGTTTAGAAAAATAATCATAAAGAAAAAACATTGCAATACCATAAAATAACAAAAAAATCCACACAGTCTTTTATGGTATTTAATTTAAGTACATAAGAGAGATCCTGGTCAGCAGATTAGTGAGCAAATGCAATCTTCATGGCACAAGCATTCTAGAAAATGCAGATTACAAGTAGATATCATGGCTTTATGTCACTGATTCTTGGAGGATAACCTTCAGATATCTTTTCTTGTTAATAAGCAAACCCAGACAGAAACTCACCCTTTTTGTAAATGTAAAGAATTCAATATATATTTAACGTACATAATTTGGTAACTAAAATATAAATGTTTTTGGTAACTCACCTTCATTTTTATCTTTCTGAACTAAAGATAATGGCTTAACAGTGCTTTCCATTCTCAGGAGTAATTGTATTTATGAACATCTTCATCTCATTTAATATACTTGAAATTCATGGGCTATCATCTTTGCTAAGGATACATCTAAGTATCTTGGGTGTATGTGTATAAATACAATAGGGAAAATATTGTTAAAATGGAGATTCAAATACATTGAATAGATAATTCACCTTCCCTGTCCTTTATTTCCTACATTCTCTATGCTGAAAATAAATAAACTTTACTTTTCCAGATTGTCCTTGTTCATTAAATGGATGAAATAAGTTCTTAAACTTTCCTCTATATCCACGTTGAAAAAGCAACACTCACAATTAGACTGTCACTGTTGAATGTTAAGGTTGGTAATTTTGCAAAACTAATGTCAGTTGCTGCACATGTGTGCATGTGAAGCCCGTGTGTATGTGCTTGTATATTTTAATTCAAGAGATTTATTTTGGCTGTTCACCTGTGTTGTCAGAGTTTAACTATCCATAAAGATGGATGATCAGGGCAACTGCAGATGGTTTATTTGAATTGCATGTTTGTATCCTTAGTGTGGTGTATAAACTTTAGGCCCATGTTTCTTCTCTAGAACAAATGAATATTTATAGAGTTAAATCTAGTTCTTTCCTTTCACTATAGTACTTGAGTTATCACTTTGATTTCATTGCAATCAGAGATCAATATATAGTTTCGCTTTATGAATTTTGTATATGTTGCTAAGCAGATGGAAATATTTAATTTAAAATTTTAAACATCATGTTTATATGGAAATTCAAAGACCTTCAGAAAAAGATTTTTTTTTTAATTGAGTTGGTAAAGGAAAAGTTGATATTGATATTATTCTACTTCTAACATAATTTAGTTAAACTTAGCAACATAATTGAATCTTTCTATATCTCTTATAATACTGTAAATTTATTTAATGATTTACAGTGTTCAAAGTCCACATTTAATTTTTCTTTCAGATGTACCTTTGGAGAAACAATTTAGGAAAATATCTATATTTGTATCTTTGCACAAATGGTGCTAACATGGTTTATTGCCAACCAATTCTAGCAATATTATAAGCTAAAATGGAATAAAAAGTTAATTCTTATCCATTATAAAACATAAAAATTTTAAAGTAGCATTTATTTTGAAAAGAGAGAGAGAGTGTGTGTGTGAGAGAGAGAGAGAGAGAGAGAGAGAATAGAATAAAACAATATATCAAAGCATTTTTAAATGCTTCTCTTGTAAAAGCAAATGTTCAAATTGGTACTTTATTTTTTATTAAAGGTCTAAAAGATGTATTTAATTTAGGTATATGTCAGTTATGTTAACAGTGGTGCTTTCTCAAGATACAGTGTGACTTAAAGGAAGGGTAGGACACAAATAAGGATGTTCTCATTTTTCTCTGAAGAACATGGAAACAGTTATTAACCAATTCTGCTTAACTGTTTATTCATAATCTTTAGACGTATATAAACTGGGTTTTAATTTGTTTTGTTGGTTACTTTAATTAAGAAAAATGTTTGTTCCCTTTTCTCTTCATAAAATCAGATATTTTAAATCTGAAATCATAAGTATATAATTAAAGGTGTCAATTTTATTAGAGATTTTGCTGATGGATGATGTAAGTGGTAGTATTAGTAGTTTGCATGTTTTATTCTTAGTTATCCATATCATCTGAAGATGATGATAAGAATCTTCTGAATGCACCATGCATTCAGAACTTAAATGGGTTTGTGACTTAGCCCATATTCTTAGATCTGCCTGTTGTTTGCAAAGATGATTTTTTAACACTTTCTATTGAGAAAGACCTCAGATCAATTCAGGGTGAAGTAGGACAAAATAGTCCAGTGAAATACACAATTTTATTCCCCTGTGTGACCCAAAGTACAGTGTAAGCGCTCCAGCAATCCCAGAACAACTGAGAAAGCACAGAGTTGACTAATATTAACTGTGTGGCACCTCAGGAACCCGAGTTATGCCTATGTCAGCTCTTAATTAGTGCAGCTCCACACTGAGAAGGAGATTTAAAAACAATGGGACATCATTAGTGGACATTCACAGTACAATATTTTGCCAACTTACCAAATGTCTGTTTATGAGCCATCCACAGGGTCCCACTTGAAAAGAAAGCAATTTCTTAGCTCCTTTGGTTGTCTGTGAACTCCAACTTTGGGCACAGGAGTGAGGTTATAAAAGGGAGAGAAGGAAAGACACACATACTCATTGATAGATCTCTGACTGTTGGTAAGCCTGACATGGCCTAATGCACACAAAGTCAGTATCAAGTCACTCAAGGATCCTTCCTGGAGTTGGCAATTTGAAGAATTCTGACTATCTTAGTTTAAAGGTAAGCCTTTTAATATTCCCAAATCACTGATTTGGAATAATTTTAGATCTTTTACAGGAGATGGTTTAAAGTCAGTTACTTGAGAATCACAGATGAGGAGGCTGAAAGCAATCCTCTGGAAATTATGTAATGTCTGATAGCTGCAATCATACCCTTATAGTGATATACTCTTCACTTTTTTTTTTTTAACTGCCAAATTTAACCTACTAAAAAATAAGAAAGAAAGTGTTTGCTTTGCAATGGGCCTACAGATATGTTTATAACAGGAACTAGGGAGACCCTTTGCTTATGCAGATGCTGATTATTATGTGGACCAAGGGTGCCTCCCCTGCTTGGTGCGTGGTGCAGGAATGTTATGCTATAGTAATATTGAGTGTGAAAATGTAGTAGCATAAAAATATAATCCCCTAGTGACCTACTATGGAATGTATGCCCTGTGGAATATGCACAGTATTCACACACTAGTGTGTCCTTCCACTATCCTTTCTGTTGTGACTGTTAGTAAGGACATTAATTGTAAACAACATGATCAGTATCTTCCTGAAGGATTTTGTTCTCATTATGTGCATGGCTGCACAGAACTGGAACACTTTTGTAAAAAGAAAACTAATAAAAAAATGGAACATTTATATTAAGATTAAATAATACTAATCGGTTCTAGAGAGCAAATATTTTTCTATTAGAATTCTGTTGTGTATATTATCCAGCTGTTGGATAATTTTTGAGTTCACTAAAAAAGAGAACAGAAGAATGTAATCTCAATTCTCTGAAATGGCAATCTGGATAATTAATCATAAAATCTGTTAAGAGTGCGTGTGCATGTGGTCTAATGGAGCTTTAGGATTATATAAAATCTGTAGATAACTGACCCCAATTTTGTTTCTCTATATATGCAGACACTGAATATGAATGAGTTTAATTAATAATTTAATATATCATTGCATAGTATTCTAGAAATTACTTGTTTTATGTGTTTGTTTTGTTTATCCCATTAAGCTTCCTCTTTTTGAAGATATTATATTTAGATATGAGCTAAACTCTTATCATAATGACTCTTAAATCTTATCATTATTGCTCTTAAATCCTATTCCTAAATAGATTTAGAATTTAGAGCCTCTTTATTTCCCTAAAGAAAACACACACACACACACACACACACACACACAACTCAGTAGTGAACAATGCAGCCATTGAAGATTTTTCAGAGAAAGAGATATAGTCTATATTCCACAGCTAACAAATTTAAAAACCCTCACAATACATGAATATTCTTCTAGGTCTTTTGTCAACCATTTAGCCACCAAGGTTTCTGGTTGTAGTAGTTGTTATTTACATTGCTGTGTTCTTCCACCCAAAGGGATCCTCCCTGGTAGGTACCTTCACCACATTAGGCAGACCAATGAAGTCTGCCCCTGCTTGACCCCCAATCTTCACTGTTATTTTCAGAATTGCACCCACAAGGCACAGGTTTGAGCTAGGAGGGACATCCTCTTTAGAAAGCAGTTAGCACACAACTTTTGTCACCACTGCATGTCCTTGAGATGCCTTCAGCCCTCTCCACTTCAGCTTTCTACTGGGAGTATCTCAGTAAATAAAAGAGTCCTCAGTCTATTGAACCCACATGAGCTTTACAGAGTCATATGAGGTCTTTGTAAACCATGAGAGATACCAGAGGAAAACTAAGGAGTGATGAATCTGAGTGGAAAGAGCAGAGAAAAAATTATGAATTATGTACACTGCACCTAATGGCCACTGATTGAGAAAAGGGCCACTGATTGAGAAAATTGATCTAAATTTCACTAGAGAAGGAAAAAAAAAAAAAAAAAAAACTGGATGAAACTGAGTAGTTGATACCATTTATTGTATTTTAAATTTATTTGATAATAAATGGGATGAGAAAAAAATCTTTGTGAGCAGTTTAGATGTTACGCTGTAAGTGAAAAAGGAGACCATGAAAAAAGTTGCAAAAAGGAAAATATTGAAGTTACATAAGAGGGGAAAATTGTAGCATAAAATAAAATCTTGTTAGTAAGGTCAAATGCTTTCTTTTTGAAGAGAAATGCTAAAAGATAATGACAAAAATACACAGAGGCCTTTGGGATGCAAAATAGGAATACTGAAGAAATTTTCATAGAATCAATTTCATTAAGAAAGTGACATAATTAGCTGGGCATGGTGGCTCATGCCTGTAATCCCAGCCCCTCAGCAGGCTGAGACAGGAGGATCGCAAGTTAAAAACCAGCCTCAGCAATTTAGCGAGGCACTAAGCAATTCAATGAGGCAACCCTGTCTCTAAATAAAATACAAAATAGGGCTGGGATATGGCTTAGGGGTTGAGTGCCCCTGAGTTCAATTACTGGTACCAAAAAAAAAAAAAAAAAAAAAAGTGACATAATTTCAACAGCACTATTGTATGGTTGATAATAGTTTGAAAACTGGAGTGAGAATGCCAGGATTTATATGGGAAAATTTCTTCATGTACTAGTTATGTGCTAGGGACTTGGTGACTTGGGGTAGTTAACTATTCTAGTGTTCAATATTCTCATCTAAAAATATGTATAGAAATAGTAATTGACATGTTGTTTTTAAGATCCAATTAATTTATATATATATATATATATATATATATATATATATATATATGATTCAGAGTATGATATGTTAAGGACTGAATTGCACTCCCCACAAATTCATATGTTGATATCATAACCTACAATATCTTTTAGTATCCAATGATGTTTAGAAGTAGGATCTTTAATTCATCATTAGAATGGGCCCTAATTCAACATGTCTAATGTTTTTATAAGAAAAGGAAATTAAGACACAGACAAATCCAGAAAAAAGACCATGTGGATACACAGGAATAACAGCTAAGGAGAACAGCCTCCAAGGTATTGACACAAACCCTGCCAACACCTTGATCTTGGGCTTCCAGCCTCAGCAATTGTGAGGAATGTTCTGTTGATGTTTATACCTGCCACTCTGTGGCATTTTTATGCTAGCCCTAGAAAACTAGTATAGCACCTGAATAAGTAAGCATAAGTGGCTCTCAGTTGTTGGGGGAGGATTGATTACACTTAAGAAAACTGGATTCTAAGTAACAATGGACAATGTAACCCAACTTCTATCAAAAACGGGTTACAATATCTTGTTCAAATGTATTGTCTATAGTTCTGATATTCCAGTTCTGTTAGATCTTCTAAGAATATTTTTCTGCAAACTAACACGACTCTCACCTCTATTGAAGTATGAGACTTTGAGAAACTCTCAACCATTGAAGAAAAATGGCATTCATTCTTTGGCTTTGAATCTGATGGCCAGTTTGTTTTGGAATGTTTTGAGAAAAGTTACTTTGTTTAGTTTATTGAAGAATAATACAACTAAGGACTGAAAAAAAAATGAACAAAATTATGTCATAGTTATTATGTTGGCACAAGTATACTGAGTTCTGACATTTGTGACACCTTGAATACAGAAAAACAAGGCATATTTATTTGAATATCTACAGAAAAATGGCACTTATTTTCATGTTTCTGGGAGGAGGTGTATCCAAGCAGGAGATGAGGACTTGTAATTCCCCCTTCAATTACAAGGAAACCAGCTATTAGTCTATGATCTGGGGATACTAGATGTTGACTTAATTCAGAGTAGAAGTCACATTGTCAGACAGGATGTTCTCCATTTCCCAGCCTATTTTCAGTCTCCTTAACCGTCTACACCTACCAGATATGCAAAATATACAAAGTACTTTCACATATGCATTGATGGCTTTGCTCATACTGATACTTGGTCTGGAATAACTTTACTCAATTTTTTTTAATCCACTCTGGATAAACTCCTACACAAATGTATGCTCACCAATACTTCAGGCCTTTCTGCACAAACCTTTTTATCCTTTGTTTTCATGACATGGTATATTAATAGATTCATGCTAATACTAGTAAATAATTCAGAAAAATTCTTGATGGTCTAGTTTGTCCGGCATTGTGTTGAGCATTAGTTTTATTTCTAAGAAAGCATGAAAATAATGCTTGATATGCATGTCTACTTTCATCTTGATGTAAATTCCTTTAGGGCAGGAAATTTTTATCTCTGCCCTCAGTCTTTATATATCCTATGCATCTTGTTTATTTGGATGAACTGTTTATTTATTGTACATATGAGGCTTTGACTGACCAGATCAACTAGACTCTCCACTCCTGTACCAAGTTGAATAAGAGAAAAATAGAATTTCCAATACTTTAGCTAATTGTTTAACTTTCAAACATTTTAAAGTTTGGTACATAGTTGAGTGAAACTATGTATTACAATGAATAGGATATTAGGCAGATTTTATTATTAAATGCTATATATTTCAGAACAGTTTATGCTTTGGGAGAAAGATGCTTAGAGTGGATGGTGATGTACACAACACATTTGAATCTTTATTCCACATATCAGTATAAATGGAAGTAATACTATTTCTTGAGTATCCCTTCAACATTCTGTCCATACATGGGGCATTAAAATGTGTTGGGTAAATATGAAATGTGGGGACAATGCTATGTTTCTTGAATTGTCCTGACATTATTGTACCTGCTTGAAGGTTCAAAAAGTTACATCTTGGCATGAAAGTTTCCAGGCAGATGCATGCATTTGTCTTTTTACATTTCTTTTATCTCTTTAAACATAACCGGCTTTACATTTAGAGCTTCAAATACTCTGATTTCTTGTTGCTGGGGTTTTCTCCCCCATTTACCTTTAAAAATCTAATCTATCTTATTTTGCAGTCACCTTGTCTCCTGTTCCTATCATTTTCTTCTTTAACTCACATTCATAGGAATGTAATCTTGATAATACAATGTAACCTTGCTATACCCTTTTTGGCTGGCTACCACAGTCACTGTGCATTTCAACATTTGGTGTTTCATTCCATAAATTTATGTCAGGGCCCTGCAACAGTCTCCTCTGACTTCTTGATCTGTAACAGCTTCCATGATTGCTGCTTCTGTTATTATGTCAAAGCCTTTTCAAGGTACATAAATGCTACACACAATGGTTTAGAAAACTAGTTTGGCTTCCCCATTAACTGATTTATGGACTGAAGATAGCAGAGGATAAAACATCTTTTCAATGTGGGTTTATTCTTTGCTTTGATTCACTATCCAGACAAGTGTCTAGTCAAAGAAGGAGAAAAATAAGAAATTCATGGGTATATGATTAACAAACGTGCTTCCAAAGCCTTGAAATTACTTTTAATTCATTCTATTTTACAGAAAGCTTTTACAAATGAGTTAAAATTAACCCTGAGGTCTGTGGCTTCTTAGGGAAATATTAGAAAGGTATGATTATTATTTAAATTCTCCATTTTTTCCTCATGCTAGCATATCTGCATTTATATAGATGCATTTAAAATATTTTTGTAAACAGGTTGTAATTACAAGTGAAGCAATCAATATTGCCTATTTTAAGATGCAAAACATCCCCAAACAAGCAAAGATTTTATAGAAAATATTCAAGCAAGATAATTATTCATTAAAAATTAATATTAGCATATCATTTTCTTCATTTTAAGGGTGTCTGAAATTTGTTTTACATCAGTTGTGGTAAGACATGCAGACACTGAAATAATTGTCATGAAGGAAGGAATCAGATGCCCATGGATTCATAGCAAAAAGAGTCACAGCATGACACTCAGCATTGCTAGAGGAAGTGCCAAGGGAAGGCTAAGAGGTAGAGGAATTGAGGGAGAAATGAGGGAAGAGCCTTTATTGGGGTTTTCACTGGAAGAAATAGGAGAGGCAAGGTAATTGGGCTAAGCAGGTTTAGGAATGAATAGTTTGAATAATTTTGGTAGGCTCTGGACTGAGAGATTTTTCTTAGTTGGCTGGTTGGTCTGGTGTGGTTAAGGCAGGTAGATTGAGACTCAAAATGTGAAAGCCCTAGAAAGGCTGAATAAAAGAGACTATTGGAAGTATAGGCTCTGACCTACTTCATCCAACTAGTCTTACCTCCCAGCTGTCTATGGGTAGCTAATCCATGAAGTGAATTAATCCACTGATGAGGTCAAAGCCCTTACATTGTCTAAAAGCCCCACCACTGAACCTTGTTCCATTGAGGTCCATGCTTTCAACAAGTAAACTCTTATGAGACATTCCCAGATCCAAACTATAACAGATAGTCACTAAAGCTGTGAGAACTGAGTTTCAGGGAATGCTAGAGCAATGCAGAAACAACCTAGATTCTGATCTTCTTTAAATAGCCCAAGTATACAGTGGTTCTACCAACATCAGGCTAATATCAGAACCAGTGTTACATCTAAAGAAAGGTTTCATAAGTTCTACCTGAGTTACAGTTGTGCCTGAGATTCATTTTAATTCTTGTTTCTTAAGCACTTAGTCCACTTTAGTGGCATATTTCATATTAAATGGTATCAAGAGTGGAATAGTCCTAAGTTTAGATATGAAAGATATGTAGTTATTAACATGATAGTGATTCAAAGATCTGTTAGATTGATTGAGGAAAATGATCCACAAAAAAAACCATTTGTGAAAGTGTACATTGTAGAAAAAAATGATATTCATATTGGTGAAATATTTTAGACCAATGAATGACATTACAGATTTAGTAGGAAGTTAAATTTAATAACAAATGGACCCAGAAGTAAAAAAAAAAATGGAAATTCATAATCCTTATGAAATATATCATCTGTACAAGAAATGGAATTTCTGGGGATATAATTAATTATTCCAACAGAGATCAGAGAAGAACACCTGGTGTGTTAGTTAGGTTTTCGATGCTGTGACCAAAATACCTGACAAAAACAACTTCAGAGGAGGAAATGTTTCTTTTGGCTCATGGTTTCAGAGGCTCAGTCCATTGCTCAATAAGAGGCAGAAACATCATGGTGAAAGGGCATCGTAGAGGAGAACTGCTGTTCATGACTGACCAGGAAGCAGATGAAGCAGGGGGAGGGAGAGGAAGGGGCCGCAGGGAAGATAAATTCTTCCAGAGCACAGCCCCAGTGACCTACCTCCTCCAGCCATGCCCCATTTGCCTACAGTTAGCACCCCATCATTCAAACTAGGATGGACTGATTATGTTACAGATCTCATAATCTAATCATCGAACCTATAAATATCCCTGAATTAACACAGGAGCTTTTGGGATACACCTCAAATTAAAATGATTACATATGATTAAAAAAAAATTGTGAAACTGAATGTCTACAAGTGTTGAATTGAACAGGAACAACATATTTACCCACCTTGTTTATTGGGAAATATAATCTTTATTGTTTTTAACATTTGAGATCAATTCAAATAATATTTGTTAACCTTGTTTTTCAAGATACCTACAACCCTATGTAATGTAGATGCAATGGTGGCCACACAATTTGGTGTTTGAATAATAAACTGAATTTAATGAACTGGGCTTAGTGTTATTTTCCACTTCCTATCATTCATGTTCTCTTTCCCTTAAGAAGAAGGAGGGTCATTGAATAAATTATTTCAGATTGCTTCAAGTTTGTATGTTGTTCTTAATTTACTTACTCTGAGTTCCCAGTCAGGTGTTGCAAACAAACTGGCCAAGATTTGGAGTATTGTCAAAACATAAATTTCAGTATGGGAAAAGAAATAAATTAGTCAAACATTTAAAGACAAATTGTGTTTTTAAACTATAAGTAATTTTATTATTAAGTTTTGCTTATTCTTACCACCAGTCTTGTTCCTCACTCCATGCCAGAGTATACACAAATATATATATATATATATATATATGTATATATATATATATATATATGCCATATTATCTAACAGAATTTTGTTTCTGATATTTGGAATTAAATTTTCTAAAAAGCCTTGCTTGTCTGTTTCTTTTTCTATTATTCTATCCCTGTCTTTATTTTTTTGTCAAATGAGAACAAGAATAATGAATATAACATGGTAAACAAATGTTAGCATATTTCAGTAGGTGTGTAAAGCTTCTTGTATTATTTCAGTAGATACAAACCATCTAATGTTAAGTAAGACTCTTCCTGTGATGATGATCAAGGATTCAAATTTATCTGAAGAGACAAAGGTGGCACTATATATTTCAACCAAAATGAGGGTTTTGTAGCACTATTTTTCCTATAAATTTCTATTAGTTTGCTAGGGCTGCCAAAGAAAATAATGTAGACTGGGTGGCTTAAATTGTACAAATGTATTTCATCACAGTTCTGCAGGGTAGAAATCCAAGTTCAAAGAGTTAGCCTAGTATGTTTCTGGTGAGGCAGCTCTCCTTGATCACCTTTCTGTGGCCTCATCCCTGGTGTTTCTTTCTCTTCTTAAAAAGATGAGATGGATATCACTATCCTAAATGCATGATTAAAGATCTGAATGGTATTTATATACTTTGTATACAAGCAGTTGTATGTAAAAAGATGATATACTTGTGCATTATGAATAAGTAAATAAATAATCAAAAAAAATCAGACATCTTAGACCCTACCCTATACTTCAGATTGCTTCAAGTTTGTATGTTGTTCTTAATTTACTTACTCTGAGTTCCCAGTCAGGTGTTGCAAACAAACTGGCCAAGATTTGGAGTATTGTCAAAACATAATCTTAATTGCCTCCTTAAATGACCATTCTCCAAATATAGTCACACTGAGTGTTGAATGTTAGCTATTTAACATGTAAATTTTGAGGATACACAGATCAATCCGCAATAGTATTATACAAATTAGAGAATAAATACTGAAATGTTCATTCATGTGATCCCTGAATGATAGGTAGGTACTATGGACAGGTACCAAGGTTGTGGTGGGCAGTAGCTGGACATTGTTGTGACTTTCGATGGCCGCCTTGTGCATTGGAAATATTGGATTTGAAATTAAAAATTGGAAGAATGGTTCTGATTTGCTGGTGTTGGTGCTCAAGCAACTCAGTATCTCATATTGTTTTATATTACAGATTTGATGGAATAGGTTTCTTATGGGAGATTAATAAGTCAGATAATGACATGAATTTTAAATATAGAGTTCCTTCCCTGAAGACTTGATTTATCTAGTGATCAAATTACATGGTGTAATTTTAAAATTCAGTCACAAATTAGCTTACTCAGGGGAATTAACTGCATGGAATGAACATATTAAGCAGATTTACATGATAGTGTTTATCACCCAAACACTTTCTTGAAAATTGAATCTTAAATGATCATGTTAAGTTTGATGAATGCTCTGTTTCTTCAGAATTGAAAATATATTTGCAACTTACTGCAGTAATTCAACTTTTGTCTGTTGAATGCTCACTGAGCATTTAATTTCTTAGGAATTTTTGTCTTCTTTGAGAAATCCTTTCAGATAGTTTGTGAAACTGTTGCTGAATCTTACCTAATAATATTTTTATTCAGATTGAGTTAATTATATGTTTTTTTCTATCCTTTTTTGCCAATTTTATTATAGGTATTTCTAAAAATCTATTTTTCTGAGTTTTTAAATTTATAGACTTTCAGTTGTTTATTTTATTCTTTCATATATCAATTGTCTACTAAACTTTCCT
Source organism: Tamias sibiricus (assembly GCA_025594165.1). Lineage (NCBI taxonomy): Eukaryota > Metazoa > Chordata > Mammalia > Rodentia > Sciuridae > Tamias > Tamias sibiricus. The sequence goes on from CM046661.1 coordinate 54,662,361, forward strand.
TTAATTTACTACTAATACACAGCTTCTCCATGGTTTTCCTAGTTGTTTATCAAAATCATTTATTTATTTGGTGATATTTTTTGTGAAGTTTTTTTTGTGACGCACCTGTAGGCACCCGCTTTTCTTTTTTTAACTTTTCTAAGTTAGGTTCTTGGTTTTTATTATGTCTTTTATATTAACTTAGTTCTATTCTCTTGTTTTTTTTTTTTTTTTACCTTTCTGAAATGAATGCTTAACTTTTTCATGTTTTTCTTTCTTTTTTGAATAAATGTATTGAGGTTACAAATTTTCTGTTCTTATACTAGATGAATCCCATTAATGTTTTAGGAAAAAAACATTTACATAAAATGTGCAGAGTTCATGTGCTTAGTTCAATGAGTTTTGACAACCGTATATACCTGCATATGAAAGGTATAGAACATATTTATCATCCTAGAAATTTCCATCATGCTTATTTCCAGACATCCACAACCTCTGCACAAGTAACAACATTCTGATTTTTATCACAATAGATTAATGTTTCCTCTTCTTAGATTGTATATAAATGGACTCACCAAGTAAGTAATTTTTGTGTCTGGCTTCTCTTGTTGAACACATTCATCCACATTGTTGCATGTATCTGGAGATTATTCATTCTGAAATCTGTATATTATTTTCTTCTGTAGATGAAGCACAAATTGATGATTCCCCTGTTAATAAACCTATGAATTATTTCCAGTGGTGAACTATTATGAATAAAGCTAAAATGAAGGTTTTTGATCATGCATCTTTTGTGAATACATCTGTTCATTTATCTTAGGAGATGCCTTGAAGTGAAATAGCTGGGTCCTAATTTACATTTAAGTTTCATTCTATAAGTTTTCCAAAGTACTTGTGCTATTAAACTTCTAAGTAGCAAAAGTTTCACTTTTTACACATTTTCTGACATTTGGTCTTGTGCAACTTTCTTTGTTTTAGTTCTTCTAGTGACCATTGAAATGGAATCTAATTGAGACTGGAATTGGAATCTAATATTCAGGTGTGAGAGTATATATTTCCTTTTTAAACTATTTTTATTAGTTTGATATAATACAAAATTATATTCATGATGGTTTGTATATTTTACTATTTGCTAGTTGTAATATTTTATTTTTATGTGGTGCTGAGGATTGAATCCAGGGCCTTGCACATGCTAGGTGAATGCTCTACCACTGAGCCACAACCCCAGCCCCTACTTGTAATATTTTAAATCTTCTATACACTCTAAATCTTTTATATATTTAACTTCTTGATTCCTGATAGATACATATTTAAAAGCTCTCTTAATTGTCCAAGTTTAATGGTCTGGGTTTGAGGCAACGGTAAACAAGTACATAATTGTTGGTTTATTCAGTTAAAAGAACCTTGTGTCTCTTTTCATTGTAATAGCAGTTTCAGTTTGAAATTTGTTTTATGTAGGTAGGTTAAATGAAAATAAAAATATATTTCTATATTTTGGTCAAATTTGAGCGATATATAACCCTCATATTTTTTTGACTATTGCTTTATATCTATCTGCAAACTGTTGATTATTCTAATATAAGCTAAATCTTTTGAGTATCTCAATTTTTAGACAGTGATATATATATATATTTTTTTTTTTGTGGGGGGGGTACTGGGGATTGAACTCAGGGGCATTCGGTCACTGAGCCAAATCCCAGCTCTGTTTTGTATTTTATTTAAAGACAGGATCTCACTGAGTTTCTTAGTACCTTGCTTTTGCTGAGGCTGGTTTTGAACTCAGGATCCTACTGTCTCCGCCACCGGAGCTGCTGGGATTACAGGCATGTACCACTGTGGCCAACTCAGTGGTAAGTATTTTATGCTCTTGTTAACTGTCCATAGAAATGCCCTCCTCTATTTCCCTGTGACCAATGTAGATAATTGTATGTTCTTTTCAAAGGAAAAGATATTACTCATAGAATTTAAAAGTGTACTTTAAGTTTTCCTTCACATTTGCACCAATTTGTGTGCCTTTGCAGGCTTTTTGCTTTTCCGTATTTTCCTTGAATTAACTTTTCTATCTTGTTAAGTTATATCATTTAGTTTTATGTCTTTCACTCATCTACCATAGCTAGAAAAGAAACTTTTAGTCCTTCTTTCATTCTTATACTGAATTTACTTATGATATATAAATATTGAATTAAAAGAAACAAGCTAATTTCAGAAGAGTGCTTACTTCTCAGACATTAGAAGTCAGAGGGACTTTTTTGAGGAGCCAAACTAAGGATTTTAGCTCTATCTTATACTTCTTTTCATCACAAATATCATATATATATATATATATATATATATATGTATGATACATTTTATTGAGATTTTGTGGCATGCAGTACCTGACTACATATCCAGATTTTTGTATTTGAAAGAATTTATAATAGGAAAGGAAAAAAAATAATGACAGCATATATATCTATAAGAATAAATGCATTTCCGTTTGCCTTCCCTTTAGTATTCTCTCAAGTCCCTGAATCTAAGCAATAGAGCAGGACAAAATGTTCAGGGTCAAACTCTGAAAAGCCTTTGTCCTCCACATATTTAGCCTTAGAATGGATATTAGATAAGATGCATTTTTCTCAATTTCCCATTTTATATCATAATTTAGTTGACATATTGTTCTTTTGAGATTTCATTGACTTTAAGCAATTGTTCTTTAACACCAAGAGCGTGAATAAAATATTCATCGCAGTAGGCCATTCATTTTTTAAAGCATTAGTCCATTAATACAGTCAGAACTCATCCCTATCACATTATGCTTCAATGACCTATGTGTTGCTATAAAGGCAATTAAATAAAAAATGTTAGAGGAAGGAACCACTGTAATTCTATTTAATAGAATGTTTTGAAGAGCCCTTTTACTGAGTAATTTTTTCTCAGAAAATTATAGATTATATATATGTGTGAGTATGGGTGTATGAACACATGCATGCACACATATAAATATGTATATATAATATACATGATTCATGCATATATATATATGCAATACACAAACATAAGTGTATGTAATATATGTATGTAATATACATATGTGTATATAAATAAATATACTACATGTAAATGTATATTAGACACATACACAGACAAATATATAAATAAAATTTCATATCTTCTAAATTTTTCTGTCCTAAATCATTTTACATAATTGAATTAAATGAATGCATGGATTTAAATTTAAAATCTTGTGATTTGTTTTAATAGGATTAAAAAAACCTCTTTGTTGATGTAGAAGTTAGTAGTTTTAGTTATATGATTTCATTAATTGAAGTAAAATGTTTTAAAATCACTCAATTAAAAGTAGGATTATATAGTTTTCTTCAACTGCATCGGTGATTCGTGTGATGTCATTAGTTGGCCACAATGACTCCATCCTCACCACCTCCATGTCGTTAGCCATTTATCGCCCATCATGGTATCAGTAACTTTGCCCTCAGTACAGTTGGCAGTTGAGAGTGGGACTCACTGTTGTACAGGGGCCGTTTTAGAATGATGAGGGAGAGAAAATGAGAAACTATATCTCTTTGTCTCGTTTTTCTTCCATTATTTCTTCTATCTTTTCTATAAATTTTGCATATAGGATAAACAAATAACTACAAAACCTTAAATTTTTTTTTATTATGTTATCTTGGAATTTAATGATTTACACAAAATCACAACATGAACATATATTGGCAGAAAAAATACTGCCTCATTTTTGTGATTAGGTTTTATTTTTAAATTAACATTTACGTCTTCTGAATTACACATGCAAAATATAAATTAAGACAAGAAAACATTAAGGACATGGAAATGTAGAGAGTGAGTGAGGAGAGACTGAATTCTTTACCTGCTCTCTATTGAAGGTATTTGGATTATTCAGAAATTAAGTTGTAATTGATCCTGTGGTTAGTATTATAGTGTATGATAAATTTTAGCACCTGCTTTATACATATAAATGCATGTGTGCATGACCATAAATGTACATAAAAACATAAATGAATATACATTCAGGGAGATAAGTGGTAAATATGCACATAAACACATATATACACCCACATTGTATGTACACACACACATATTTTAGCATATTTAGTAAAATCCCACTAGGATTAAATATCTAATCATCAATTTATTATTATTATGAAATCTTCTTAATGTTTTAAATTCCACATGTATTTTCATTTCATTTTCTAGAGTAGATGAAAAATATATCAATTATTAATACTGAAATGCATGCATTATAAAATGAGTTCTTTATTTTCCTAGTGAAGATAATACTTTCATTCTTGCAAGAAGTATTTACTGTTTCTTCAATAAAGTAAATTATATTCTGGGTGCTGGATTTAATGGTAGCTAACAAAACAAACAGAAACATTTGCTCTGATACCATTTAATTTTAATGGTGGAGAAAGATAATAAAATAGAGTAGAATGATGGCTATCCAATACCAAGGGGTAGGAGAAAAGGAAGAGGTTCAAAAATGCAAAATTTCTGTTATATTGGAAAAATAATGTTTTGAGATCTATTTCACAACATGGTGATTAGAGACAGCAATAGTGAGTTTCATGTATCACAGAACTAACAGAGTAAATATCTAATGCTCTTACCATGAAAGAGGGTCAGTATTTGAGATGATGGATATGTTAATTATCTTGACTTAATCATCCCACAGCGTATGCATACATCAAAACTTCACTTTGTAACCTCAAATTATATATAATTATAATTTGTCAATTTACAAAAGAAGTTTAAAAGGAAGGAAATGAGGGAGAGAGTCATGTAAACATTTGGTAGAGAACATTCTGGGCAGAGGGACCAGCTGGTACAATGTCCCTGAGATGTCCTCATGTATGAATTTTCCAAGGAATAAGAACTGGAGAGCAATGTGGTAACAGCTTGTTGAGCCCAGGAAGACTAGGATATATAATAAATATTTATTAACTGGCCAATTTGACAGGGGTTTTGTCTATTTTCAGTGCAGTAAGAGCTGTAGCTTTTTAGTAAAATGGGGATTTCTCAATTGAAGATTAACACTATCTGATATTAGTTTGAACAACATTATTATGACTGCTCTGTTAAAAACTAACTAAAGTAGGACAAGGACAGAAATAGGAAGAGAGGTTAGAAAACCATCACCACAATCCAGTTGAGAAATGACAGTGACATAAACTAGGCTACCAGAGGCAGACGATGACAAGTAGACAGATTATGTGTATACAGCAGAGCTCCATGGGATGGACCAGATGTGAGAGATGAGGAATACTATCAAGGCTGATGCTATGAATACTGGTGTCATGTCAGGAAGAAATGAAGTTGTTTTTAGTGAGCTGTTAGAAGGATACGGAAAGTGCAGGTTTGCAAATAAAGGCTAGAATTAATAATTTTTCTTTTGAACATGTAAAATTTGACATATTTACTTGAAATTCAAGTGAATATATCCACTAGGCAATTAAATAATTGAATCTGGGGTTATGGGGAAAATTCTGAGATTGATAAAATTTGTGAGTCTTCAACTTAGAGATGATATTTGAAATCACATAACTAATTGAGATTAAGATTACCAAAGGAATAAATATTAGCAACAAAGAAGAATAGGTCAATGGACTAAAATTTTAGGTAATCAAAATTTGTAAAATTAAGGAAACAGAAGCAACCAGAAAATGGCAACTGAAGTGAAATAGCCAGAGGTTGCAGAATTATAAACCAAAGGTGGCATCTTATAAACCAAGTGAAAATTTATTTAAAGGAAACATGCTCAGTTGTGTTACATGCTGCTAACATAGGTTAGTAAGTTAAGATTTGGCCATTGACTTTGGCCTTTCACAATTTGGGGTCATATATGATCTTGAAAAGAAAGGTTTTAAGGAAGTATTGGGAGGCAAAAACCTGATTTTTGGAGTTGATTGAAAAGAAGAAATATTGATGCAAAAAATAGACACTTCTTCCAGTTCACATTGTGGTGTTGGAATAAAGTACCTGACATTGTGTAATCTATCAAGAACAGAATGTATTCTCTCAGAGTTCTGGAGGACAGAAAATCCAAGATCAAGTCCTCGGCATCTGAGGGCTTTCTTTCTGTGCCTCAAGTGAGATGGAAGGGGGAACAAAAGAGAGTTGAATTATGTGTCCTAATGTGGGGAAAGAGCAGAACAGAGAAGGCTCGCTCTTCCAATTACTTTTGATAGCATCATTAATCCATTCAGTGTGCTATTTTCTCATAACCTAAAGGTTTTCTGTTAGGCCCCACATCTCAAAACTGTTGCATTAAGGAATAAGTTTCCAGAACATGAACTGTAGAGGGAACAAAAACATTCAAGCTATAGAACTCTTCCTTAAAGATGTTTTATCTACAAAGCAAGGGATCAAATTTCTTTTTGTAAAAGGAAGATAGTAAATACTATACTATTATAGGCCAGTCCATGTTACAATAGTTCAACTAAGTAATTCCATCTCTGCTGCAGAAGTAGAGATAGACAATACATAAACAATCAAGCATGACTGTATCACAATAAAACATATTTAGAAAACAGAGGGCCAAATTTTGTTTGTGAGCCATAGTTTGCCTTTATCTTTTTTTAAAAAATAACTTAAAATTACATTAATATAGAATGAGTCCAAGAAATTCAATAAAAATCTAGTGTAATAATAGTATGTAACAATTTATCCAAAGTGTTTTCTTTGATGACAATATTAGTAATATTTATGATGTCCTTATTCAAATATTTATCCTAGAAAGTAATCATTTTCTCTGTTTAAAATTATCAGTAGTGCTATTATAAGTACTATTATCATTATCAAGTTATGGTCAGTGATGACTACTTGAGAATTTACCTATGAATTTTGTCAGGCAGAAAAATGAGTAGGGAATTAAGAATATTTCAACAGGCATTATGTATTTTTCTTCTATCATACCAACATTAAGTATTTAACTCTTTATAACTTACTGACTGCCCACCTTGGGCTTTTGGAGGATATGCATTTGTGGTTAAGATAAAACATGCTGGAAAAAACAGTAAGGCAGAGAAAAAAAGTCTAGCAATATTGAAATGGAATTTCTAAATTTGATATCTCTGTTATCCAGGCAGTTGTTTCACCAATAAAATCTCAGGGCAGTCTGGATCAGAGTGGCTTTGAAGATCTTCAACAATATTATTTGAATCCAACTTTTGTATAATAATTTTTCACTATAGAAAATTTGTCTAAACTTACTTAATTTCCTCATACAATTCAAATAATTGTTGAATGGCTTGGCTATGTATATAACTTATTCAATTTTTTCTGGACTTTTGTCTCCAGCAATTATTTGGGGTTTTGAGTAATTAATTTTATGTTTTGTTCTTTATAATTTTCTTCATTCATTTTGTGCTACTGTAATGAAAAACCTGAGCCTGGGTAATTTATAAAGAAAAGAGAGGGATTTGGCTCACTGTCTGGAGACAGGGAATTTCAAGATCAAGGTGCCACATCTGACAAAGACCTTCATGCTGCATCATGTCATGGTGGAAGGCAGAAAATCAAGCAAGCACACAGAGAGGAAAAGGGGTCTCAAAGAGATTGGCTTTATAAAAAGTTTTAGTAGCACTCACCATAAACACAGAGTTAGTACATGTATTCTACTCCTCTTGTCCTCCAAGTGCCCATAGCATTACATGGTGATGGCATCAGTCCATTCATGAGGGAATGCTCTTGACCTAGTCTCCTTTCAAAGGTCCCACTTCTTAATATTACCAAATGGCAATTCTACTTTAACATGAGTTTGAGTAAGGATGTTCAAACCATAGCAGCAATGATCAAAGACTTACAATATTTACCTAATTTATATTTCTTTTTTTCTTGGGTTAATTTTAAAAGGACATTGTATGATTAGTTAAAACTAGCTAGTACATGTTAGTTACTCTTGTTTCCAGTGATTTCTGGTTATCTATCTTATTATCAACAGCAGAAATCCCTAGATTATTTTGTTTCGTGCTCTAACTTGGTTTCTAAGAAGTCCTAGTAAGTACTTGTCACCTGAACACAGTAAAAGATCCTTAACAAAAGATAGAATCTTAGAAATGTCACTTTCAAATGAAACAAACATATTTTAAAGGCAACATAGTTTAGTGTGTGTATTTGTATGTGTATTTTGATACCTTTTGTATAAAGGTATCTGATGATATGAGAAACTCATCTCCTTTCTTCACAGAGTTATAGAAGAATTTTTTTGAAATTCAAGAGCATCCAAGACAGGCTACATAATTTGTGGACATAATGAAATTATGACTCATTTTTCAAAACTTAAGAATTTGGGTTCTGGAGGTATAATTCAGTGGTACAGCAATTGCTTAGGTGTCCAGTAGGCATGAGATCTAGGGTTGGATGCCCAGCAATAATTAAAAACAACAACAAGAACAAAAAATGGCTTCCATAATAATAAAACAGCAAATGAAATATAGAGACCTTCAGATTACGTAGACCTGTACTCTACAACAGAGATCATGGACAGAACTGCCCTCTAGTCTGGTCTATCTTTTTACCACAGAGGAACTTTTCTTCCCAGCTGCTGCCTTTAGTTATTTGTGATGTAAAAGTATTTTTGTAATGCTACCTTTCTTCTAGAAAGCATACATTGCCAAGATTTTAATGTCAATTTTAAGCCCTCCATTATCTCCCTTTAAATGATTTAGAGTAAACACATGTTCTGCTGATGACTTTCAATTGTTGTGCTTGAACACAAGAAAGCAAGCTTATGTTCACTTCAAGTTGGTCGTGCTCTACAGTTATTTACGCAATTGTTAAATATGTAAAGTTGATGCAATTGAATGTGCCATGTTAAATTTTGTTAGGTTAACTATACAGATTTTCCTGAGTGGTTAAAAATACTAGTGAATAATCTGTCTTAATTCCCACTTTATATAACTGGTTTTGATGGTAACTTTATGGATTTTAATATATGTCATTTTCTCTTATTTGTCCTTTGTCAGCAATTTATTATTGAGTTAATCATCTCCTGAATTACTAATTAGATGAAATACAACTGCACTTAAATAAGATGGAAACTTAGAAACTAGTATACCAATAAAGAAATTAGAATTTATAAAAAGTCTAAATAGCATTAACTATGAATAGAGAAGTAGTACATAAAAACTATTACTCTTATCTAAATGCCAGAAGATGAATAAAATTAAAAATAAAATATAAAAGATATAATGCTATATTTATCTCAAAGATATAAAAACTTCTAATGAACTAGTAATATATTTTCTGTATATTTTGTTATTTACAATGAAATAGAAAATGTATATAGAAATATAAAGAAATTTGGTTTTAATTCTTCAATTATAAACAAAGAACATTTTAAGTTTAGATTATGAAAAATACTCAAGAGAAATTAATATTTTAGTTTGTTATGCCACATGTAAATTTTATAATTCAATGTTAAATTATAATTTCAGTGTATAGAATTATAAACCAAACTTGGTATGGGGATTCCCAAAATAACAATAAATATTTAATTATGGAAGGTATATGTTCTCATCAACATACTATATAATATTACTTTACTTTAAACATATTTGAATTTTTAAAATAATGTATATGAAAAAGTATGAGAATTTTTTTTTTTTTTTTTTTTTTTTTTTTTTGGTACCGGGGATTGAACTCAGGGGCACTCGACCACTGGGTCACATCCCCAGCCCTTTTTTTTTTTTTTTTTTTTTTTTTTTGGTATTTTATTAGAGACAGGGTCTTACTGAGTTGCTAAGTGCCTCGACATTGCTGAGGCTGGCTTTGAACTCTCAATCCTCCTGCCTCAGCCTCCCCAAAGTGCTGGGATTACAGGCGTGCGCCACCACGCCCGGCTGAGAAAAAATATTTTTGAAGTTCATTTCTTTGATTTTAGACTGTTCAAAAATAAATCCTAGGGCTGGCAGTGTAGCTCAGAGGTAGATTGCTTGCTTACTGTCCATGAGGATCTGAGTTTCATCTTCATCTCTAGCACTAAAAAAAAAAAAAAAAGAAGAAAACCTTAGCAAATATTTTTCTCTTTCTAATCTAACTTTGTTTTATATTCTATTAATTTCTGTTCTTTACTGTTTCAATTTCCTTTTAATATCTGCTCTCATTCTGTTGTATTTTTAGTAAGTTCTAAGTATGGTTACATGACTCAATTATTTCATTCTTCCTGCTTTTCTAACATAAGAAGGTTCTAAATTTCTTTGTATATACCACTTTATCAGCCTCACACAAGTTGTGCTATGTGGTATTTTCCTTAGCATTTTTTTTGGAATTGAGAAATACATTTGAATTATTTTCTCATTATTCTTGTTTCCTGCTTTATGATTTGTTAGATACAAAGCATGTCTCCATGATTTTTTGACAAATTTGTTGAGACTTATTTTATTGCCCATTATTTGAATTTGAATATTTAATGTATATAATGAAAATGAATATACCTCCACACACACACACACACACACACACACACACACATTCATTTTATTTTTTTAAAAAATATCTTACTCATTTATCATATGTATGCCTGTTGTTTTTTAAAAAAATGTGTTTGGGGCATGAAGTTCTGAGAAAAATTGTTAAATTTACTGTATGGTACTTCAGTAATTTTGTCCTATAATTTTATCAATTTGTATTTTAAAGCTGTTATTTAGGTCAACTATATAATTGCCACCCTTTCAAGTGACTTGAATGTCTTACTAGCATCTACTGTCACCTTTGTTTCTACCAAAATTTTTTGTGTTCATATCAGCTGCAATTGAAAATGACTTCTTTCCTGATGGGTTTTGCAATTTTTAAGATTTTAATCTCCTTTGAATTGAAATTTTTCTGAGAGAGTTCTCTGAGGCCATTTAAAAAGCATAAACTTATAGAATGGATTTATACTTGCTTCTGCCCAGTACCCAGAGGCGCTCCTTAAATAGGATGACATTAATCTAAATTTTCTGCTTAGGGCTTTTGTAAGTTACTGAGGTAGTAGGCTTATCCTTAGGAACTGTCAGGAGAGAGTTTGAATTTGTTATACATGTTCACTATGGATAATACTCTCCTACAAAGTCCTGCTTCTTTGTTGTTCTGGAATATGTCTGTCTCACCTTCCCTGGGCTTGGCATCTAGTTTTGTTTAATCCATAGATGAATGGAGGTGGGTATTTTCATGAATTTACATATGGCACTCCTTGCTTAAGAAAGCTCTTGTTCTTTCTGATCTCTCAGGCATACACTTTCATCAACTGATCCATACATAAAAAGGAAGATTTAGTGCTTTGTCTTTTTGTTTGTTTTGTTTATTTGTATGGCTGTTTTTTTTTTCCCCCACCGCCTTGCCAATTTTTCTGGCATATGCTCCTGAGAGGAAATTTCTCTGAACATTCTAAAAATCAAATCTGAGGAAGATCAGATTTTTTTTCCCTTATGTATTCATCTTCAACTAAAAGCTCAAACTATTTTTTGAGAGTTTTTGAGCTCTTAAGCTGTTTACTTTCCAGATTTTCTTGAATATCCAACATTGAGAAGTGTTCTTTTCTTTTTAGAAATGTGCCTGAAGCCTATGCGTTTTAAAAGACAAATCCATGTTCTCTGAATGTTATCCTTAGGCCAAACTAGACCATTAGAAGGTTATATGCTAGAAGCACATTACAATAGTCCCTTGAAAAATAGCAGCCTCATTTATATTCTTGGCTTTGGAGTGGAAAGCTGCAAGGTCCAGGCACCCTTACCCATTGCTTTTTATAAAGTAACATCACTAAGGACATTCACCACTCTCAATTCTCTAATATCAAACCTTCCATTGATTTCACATAAAAAATTAGCACCAAGAAAATCCCTGCATACCTTGTTGAGTTTTCCAATTTCTGATAGTGAGAATTGTAAAATTCAACTATTTTGCCTTCTAGGAAGCTCAAAGCCATTTGAAAATCAGTTGTATAAGCATAGAGGCCCTTATGGTATGCTTTCTTTTCCTTGTAAACTTTTTCCTAGGGTTTCTTTTTCTGGATTTATTTTCTTGATTCTAATGCTTTAATTATGAAACATCATTTTATTCTAGATATTTTCATCTTAAAGCTTTTTTCTTATCATCTGCAGATTGAGGAATACCAATATATATCTGTCATGAGAAATTGACCTTATTACTGACCAAGACAGTAAATGGAATTGTTTAATTTAAAAAAAATGCTTTAGAAAAGTCACTTTCTAAATATGAGGCATTTGGAAAAAAATTGCTTATTTAGTTTTCATATTAGTTTATATTGTAGAATGAAGAAAAAATATTGTTCAATCATCGGCTCAAAGCAATAAGCTTTGTTATTTTTACCTTAGCTTCTATCAACTTAAAAAAATTCTTTATTAATTCTCAGAAAATGGTAAATAAAATTTCAGTTGTTTGGCTAATATGAAGAAATAAGTAATCTCAATAAATTAGTTACACCAATCAAAAGAGCTATTTTCCCCTGAAGACACTTCACCATGGTTAGTGATTAAGACAAATTAATATAAATAACATTAATTATATTGAATGGTTAGGCTGAATATTTCTGAGTATGTTGCATCATTCTTCTGTCAATTTTGCTTTCTTTTAGGGAGGTGGGAAAGTATTACTTATTTCAAGTGTTGGATTTTTCTTCTCTTGCTTTATATCCTGGTCAGTTTGTTCTCCAAATTTTGTCATTTACCAGAAATGATTATTCAAAGGTCTGTGTCATTGTAAAATAGAAAGATCTTATCCTGGCAGATTAATTCTCATTTGCATTTAGACATAACAGGCACTTTTAGAGTGTGAGTAGTTGTTTAACTTTATCCTAATACTTTGACTTTTTAAGTTTTCCTAACTCAGTAATTTGTTCTCCTCCTCCTGGTTTCATACTTATTTCCCTTGTTTGTCTGTAACCTATCTTCAAATGATAATAGTAATAATTATGTAACACTGTAGCATTTTAGTCAGATTGCAATATTGAAGGTTTTAGAATTTTAATTTAAATCTGACTTTGATATACTTGGACATTTATATAATTTCCTCCAGATTTCTTATACAAATTATTAGGCATCTTATCTGAATAACTTTTGCAATTAAACCTGGTACTATTAGAGATTTCATTAGTTCTAATCATAGCTAATTTATTTAAATTCCCAAGAAACTTTCCTAATAGACTTGAAACTATTATATTGTGCTTAGTTAATTACTTTTTAGTAAAAATGAGCAACGAGGGTCTCACATAGTGTTTTAGCAAATGAATACATTTCTCACCCAGATGTTCTAGTCATGAGGAGAACATGTTTTGTGTCTTGGCCATGCTGGTCAATCTCCTAATTGGCTTTAATTTTAAAGAACCAGGTCACAATTTGGAAATGCCGTTCTTATAAATTCTTTATTGGCCATACAACAGAGAACCCAATTGCTTATTCACATTAAAAAAGCAAAAATAAGGTCACGTTTGAATGTGTCTGCTATTGTTTGCAGGAAGAGATGTCAAGTATGAGTTCAGTGTTGAAATAAATAGATACATAAAGCTTGAAATAAATAAATATATACATAATGCTATTCATGTGCTATATCATTCCTATACTTTCTGTAGCAGACCTCATAGGTGCCCCAAGCTAAGTGGGGGAACCCAGGCTAGAATCCAGGGGGTGTTTTGCTTGTCAAGCCATGTGTTAAGGGATTGCTTCCATCCTAGAGATGCCATTTGTCTCCCTTTGTCGCTGCCTGAAGCGGAAGTCGCTTGGAGCAGCGAACGCCACAGGAAAATTCGGAGGCAGGATGAAAATGAAAAAAGGTCTTTTATTCTTCTCCTCTCTCCAGCTCCAGCAATCACTCCAAATGCTCTAACTCCAACCACCACCTTCTTCTTCCCCACACACACTAACGAACCTCACCCAGTTATATACATATAGCTTTAACAAGGACACGTGCTTACAGCTCGAGCTTACAGGTGCGTCACGCAGTGTTCACGGGCATACAAAGATTCTTTGAATAATGTATTAATATCAGGTGGAAACTAGAACATCTTTTATGGCTCTCAGCTAACCGCAATCTTTAGCTATCTCCTTGATTATAGGCTCCTTCATCCCTTGGAGGGGCATTTCCCCCAACATTTTTGCCTAAATGAGGCCCTGTTCAATTCTGTACACCAACTTCCAGACAGAGCATCAGTCTTAAGTAGCCTTATGTGTTGTGGACTTGTACCTTTAGGGACAGTTTTGAAACTAACTAAATGGCTCTGGATAAAAACAATTGCTGTGAGATTTAACTGAAATGATTAACATTAAGAGGTAAACTTAGGTATATTAAGCCTCCAAAGAGTTTGAACAGTAATTCAGAAATCTGGCAGCAGCAGAAGACCAATAATTTAGGATACCACAGAAGGGGTGAGATGACAAAACATTTATAAGGTGTTTGTAGAAGCAAGACAGAAAATATGTCATTGAAGTGGAATAATAGCCTTAAAATCTCTAGTGAGAGGTTGGCTGTAATTTTCTGATCAGTTGTGCTTACGTTTTGTTTTTTCTGGGATGTGGCCATTTACAATGAGGTTGGTTCCACTTGCTTACACAGGAACTAAGAATTCTGTGGCTGCCTGAGACTTGTGGGAACCCAATTCATTTTAAAAATTGCAATTGGCACATATTTATGAGGTACAATGTGCTGTTTCAATACATATATTTGTTGTATAATAATCAAATCATGGTATTAGTGTATCTACCATTTCAAACATCATTTCTTTGTAGTGGGAACTTTTAAAATCCTCTCTTCTATTTAAAATATACCATAAAGTTATGTTAACTGTAGTCCCCCTACTATGTAATAGAAGAGCAGAATGTATTCTTCTTATTTAATTGTAACATTGTACCTACTGACCTGTCTCTCCTCATTCTTTCCTCCCTTTTCAGGCAAGTCTCTGGTAACCACTGCTCTATTCTCTTTCTGACATCAACTTTATTAGATTTTTCTATAGAAAAGAGATCATGCAGTATTTATCTTTCTGTACCTGGTTTATTTTGTTCAACATCATATCCTCCAGACTTATATTTGACCATAAATGAAAGGATCTCTTCTACGTTTTAATAGCTAAATGTTATTCTGTTGTATATATGTAAGCTTTTCCTTATCTATGTATCCATTGATGATAGATGATACATAGCTTGATTCTTTTTCTCAGCTTACAAACAGTGCTGTAATAAAAATGGATATGCAGATATCTTTTTGGTTTGTTGATTTCATTTTCTTTGGGTATATACCCAGTGGTTTATATGGTAGTTTTATTTTTAATGTCTAAGGAAACCTCCATACTGTTTTCTATAATAGTTGTACTAACTCACATTCCCACCAACAATGTGTAGAAATAGAATATTTAAATTTAAAAGATGTTAAATATTTAATTTTTACTAAGAATTTAACCTCTTTGATAGACATGAGATATGTCTAAGATGTTTTACTTGAATTTTTTATTTAAAATTTGTTTTTTCCAAAAATAATACTGAGTAAAGAAGAGTCTACAATTAGTATGTTAACAAAATGTTTTTATCATCAATTCATTAAGTGGTGAAAAGCTTTGTAAAGACTACAAGTTTTAAATTCTTAATCATGGATTAAGACTGGCTACATGACAACCATGTGAAGATTTTCTTAAAATATTAGTTCTAAGTGTCCCACTAAATTCTAAGGTTTATTCTAAATATAGGGCTCATTCATTTTTTTTCTTAATAAATTTTCCCAGGTTTGTGATTTACTGGCTTGTGACAAATGGAAGAACAGCATTCTGGAGTGAATATGGAACTTAACACCTAGTTTGAATTCTAGTTCCTCTGTTATTTTGTTCTACAAATTCCACCAGTGAAGTAATAGAAAATATGTCACATATTCATTCATTTAATGGGACAATATGTATTTCAGAGAACAGAATGAATTACCTCAGATAAACACAGGAAAGTTACACACACATAGGTCATCATCAACAAACATTGGTGGCACTTGAACATAGATAGCCCAATATACTTGTCTTCCAGTCCACCAGCGTAGCTTATTCTAGCATTGCCTTCTTTACTCCATAAAGAGTTAGTTACAAATAGTTTGGCTTCTCCCCCTCTCCCCCCCCCCCATCTCTCTCTTTCTCTCTCTCCCCTTCCCTTTCTCTCCTTCTACCTCTTCCTCCCCCTCCCTTTCTCTCTCCCTTTCTCTCTCCCTATCTCTCTCCCTCATTGCAAATGTGGATCTAAATTAGTTAAATTGTTTCTATACCATAGTGAATTTTATTTTTTAAATGACTGCAAAAGATTAAACAGTAGTTTACCTTTGTCTTCCTATTTATGCAGTGACACCATGAATTACTAAAATTGTTTATGTAAGTCTACAATTGAAAAGGTGACATTTCCTTAAAGACCCAGGCTTAGTAATGTGTCCTTCCACAGCCTCTTCTTCCATTTCTATCTTTAAGAAAAATTAAGTTTCAGTAAATGACTAAATTACATGAATATTTAGACACATTTCAGAAATTACGTTTATAATTATTTAATTATATTTATAATTATTAATTACATTTTTAATTAATTATTTAAGCAAAAGTAATGAGGTAGGGCACACAACTTTCAACTGGTGGGAAGCAGCAGTTATGCACTGATCAAAAAATCAAACATTTTATGCAGATCAAATTTGTTATCTGAAAGTTTTGTAGAAGCTAGATCAGTTAAGGTTGGTATATAGATCATATCTGCTGTTGATTGGAAAGATCAATGGGGTTTTTAACAAGATGGTTTAGATCATGCTGAGATAATTCTATTATATGGCAAAAACACAACATGGAGAGAAAAGGATAGAATTTAACATTTTATTCTTCTCTATAGCTAACCACAATTTGGTTTAAAATAGTTAGCATTTGAATTTATTGAATTAGAAATATAGCCATAATTAATATTTATAATCTAGAGCCATACAATTTTGAATAATGAATTTCTTTTCTTTGAAATCTAACAGATGAAAAAATATTCTAGAGTTATAAAGCTGAAAATATATATGCAATCTAAAAATTATTGTAGATACAATTTTAAGAATACTATAAGTTAATTAAAATTTAATTTTTAAAATTAAATTTAATTCAAAATGATTATACTAAATGTTTTAATTCATTAATAATTTCAAATTATTGCATGATAAACATTGTAGGTATTGATAATATGATAACATATTGTTCCATTTTTTTTCCAGTTGTTTTTCTGACTTCTCTGCTGTCCTATATTGTTGGTAATTGTAGCACATATATTTGTGTTTGGTCAGCTAGACACTATGATGGATATCATAATTTTCCATTCACATCATTTTAATGACTGCATACTATTTATTGTTAATCTATTTTAAATTGGAGTTAGGAAAACTGAAGTTGAATTTAGTTAGAACCAAGATTAATTATGATTTATTTTGCCTCAGATGAACTGTCAGTAAGAGATTTTTGTATATGTGTTTCTGTGTTTCAAATCTAGTCAGAGAAATGGTTGCATCCATTCCTCAGCATCCATCCTTACATTTTAAATTTCTACTAAGTAAGTGGTGTTCTAATGATCAGATTTTTAGAAATGTTACTATGATTTGAAATAAGAAAATTGTAACAGACTAAGAAGTAATCTTTCTTTGTATTTACTCCTTGGACACAAAAATCATTTTTAAAAAAGGCATTGTGAATTAGTTTCCAATTCAGTATTTAAAGGAGTAGGCTTGAGGTTTTATTTCCTGTGATGCTGAGAGACTATTGAGTAGTAATTGGAACTGAAACTAGAAATTTGGAGATTGGTTGTTCTGTTCTTTTACCTTGTTCTAGGAAATGTTGATTTTATTTACAGGTGCTATCACTACTTATAAAACATTTTTCATTATAAACCTTTTCCATCAATTCTTTTAATCACTGCATACAAAATATTTTTTTGTTTTATGTTATAAATTTATTTTGTGGTACTGGGAATTAAGCCTCATGCACGTTGAGCAAGTGTTCCACCACTGAGCTACATATCCCACCCACATTGCCATTTTTAAAACCAGAATAAATATCATAAGTCCATTATTTTAGCTGGGCATGGTGGCACACATCTGTAATGCCAGAGTTTTGGGAGGCTATGGCAGGAGGATCCCAAGTACAAAGCCAGCCTCAGCAATTTTGTGAGGCCCTAAGAAACTTAGAAAGACCCTATCTCAAAATAAATAAATAAATAAAAATAAAGGGATGGGGATGTGGTTCAGTGGTTGAGTGCCCTGGGTTTAATCCCCAGTATCAAAAAAATAATTTAAAAAGTCCAATATTTTTTTTAAATATGACTAAATGACAAAATGAACTTTTGTCATTAATTTTGAAATGTTTTCTAGATGATAGCTATTTCTGGCTATATTTTTCATTTATAAAATCATTTGTATTTAGTACTTGGAAGAGATTTAACATAACTACTTACATGTTAAGTGCTAGGAAAAGTATAAAACTGTCATACTAACACTGCTAAATTAAAACATTTAAAGTAACTTAACAGTTCTCAATACAGTAGTAATAATATTATACAAATAAAGCATTTTAACTAATCAGGTTTCCTGTTACTACTGGTAGCTACAACATGGTTTATAACATGAGTCTTACAAGTTTGCTCAGCCTGTGAACTATGCTTAGTTAGAGAGTCAAAGCCTCATTTTTAAACTTAGAATTACTGGACTTGATAACTCCAAGATCATATTTAACTTGGATATTAAGAATAATGAATGGAAAGTTACTAGAATACTTGCTAAAGATTTATAGCCATGGAGGCTGAGTAGCGTCTCCAAATATAATTTAATTGCCATAGAGCTTAATAACATTTCTAAGTGAAATTGAGTACCACATTTGGTAAAATGTTGGCTTTTATAAAGATATCAAAGATTTAATATAAAATATATTTGTCAAGAAAGAATCCCAAAAGTGAGCTTTTAGATTTTCAATATTCTATAGAGAGTAAAATAGACTGTGTTTTATTTTTTATTTATTTTGTTTATAGTATTGGAGATTGAACACAAGGACAGTACACTGAACTCACTGACAACCCCACCCCACCCCCTTATCCTTTCTTTTTTTCTTTTTTTCTTTTTCTTTCTCTTTCTTTCTTTCTTTTTTTTTTTTTTTTCTTTTTTTCTTTTTTTTTTTTTTTTGCCTTTTACTTTGAGACAAGGACTAAGTTTCCCAGGCTGGCTTTGAACTTGTGATCTTCTTGCCTCAGCCTCCTGAGTGGATGGGATTATAGCCATCCACAACTGTGCCTAGCTTTATTCTGATTTTAAAATGACAATGTGAACTGGTATTCACATTGTGATCCATAGCACTTGCTTAACATGCAAGGGGCCCTGAGCTTAATTCCCATAAGGTTAAATAAATAAATAAATACATGAATAAAATAAAACTAAACCATGACAAAAGACAATGTGACATGAATCCATATTTTTTTAATTCCAAAAATTCACTTAGAAAAGATGATGATAATTCTAGTTTACAGGCAAGATTTCTATAAGATTTGAAAGACATTACTATGAACAAATCCTACTTTCTGGAGGAAAGGTTTCTTAAAAAGAAATTGGAATATGTGGTTTAAGATAAATGAATTTCTCTTATTATGTTATGACAGCAATCTTTCTCTTATGTCTCTACACTGTTCATTCAACAAATAATTACGAGATGCTAAGTGTTGGAAATGAAGGCTTGTCCTCAAGATCTCACGTTCTGATGGAAAAGAGAGATTTACCTACCCCAACAGTAATTCAGTGTTCAGAAAGTCATGACAGAGTATGATTTGTTCAAAGTTCTGCGGACTAAGAAGAGGGAGTTAAGATATTGTCTTGAGTCCACATAAATCATGAGAAAAAATGTTTTACAAATATGTCTTACTCTCTTTTATGATAGAACCTCTGCTTCCCAGAACTCCATACAGTCATGGCTGACCTCAGTGGCTTCATCCTAAGAAACCAGTACTTTAAACCCCAGTGCTTATTTGGAAAACCACTCTCTAGGAAAACAGAAGCATTTTTATCTATGAAACTAAGAGCACAGTAAAATTAAGAAAGTAATTTGAGACAATGTTTGGAAAAGAATACTCATTTTGAGTACATGACAGACATTTTTCTTTTTATCACTTTTCATACTCAAGACATTTCCTACAAGAGGACACTGGAGTTCAGAGAGATTAATTTAGTTGTAGTCACATATAAAAATCCATGTATTACAAACAGGATCAGAATTAATGACTGTCAAACTTCAAAGTGGATGTTCTTCATGATCCTATTAGTAAATGTACCAAAAAAGAAAAAGAAAGCCAAACTCTTTATGCTTATAAAAATTAATCTTGAAACCATACATTCCAGCAGGGCACGGTGGCGCATGCCTGTAATCCCAGCACTTTGGGAGGCCAAGGCAGGAGGATCTCGAGTTCAAAGCCAGCCTCAGCAATGGCGAGGCACTTAGCAACTCAGTGAGACCCTGTCTCTAATAAAAACACAAAAAAGGGCTGGGGATGTGGCCCAATGGTCAAGTGCCCCTGAGTTCAATCCCGGTACCACAAAAAAAAAAAAAAAAAAAAAAAAAAAAAAAAAAAGAAACCATACATTCCATTCTTCTCACCAAAGTTACATATCAACTAGCAATAATATTCCATCTAATCATAGAATGTGCTTGTATTCATGTTAAGAGTAGCATGAGTCCTCAAAACTGTTCCTGAATTTTACCCTTTCAATGCTCATCTAGGTATTGCTGATCTCCATTTGCACACTTTAAAACTTTAGAACTGAAAAAAAGATTAGTCTTTTAAATTACATACACAGATGCTCCTCAACTTATGATGAGGTTTGGTCCTCAAGAATACATTTTAAGTTGGAAATACTGTATGTCAAAAATGCATCTAATATACTTAACCTACTAAATATAATAAAGCTTTGTCTTTCTATCTCAAATGTATCAGAACACTTACATGAGTCTACAATTAGGTAAAATCATTTGACACAAATTCTAGTTTATAATCAAATGTTGAATATCTCATGTGACTGCACAGGTAGGTATTTTGTAGATATAATGGAAAATAAAACCCTACAAAATGTCATATCCAAACAAATTGACAAATTAGTATACTGTACAGTATACAGTATTGGTTGTTTACCCTTATTGATCCTGTGATTGACTGGAAACTGTGGCTCACTGTTTTGGCCCAGAATCATGAGAAAGAATAATATCACATATTGCTAATTTTGATCCTGAAAAGATCAAAATTAAAAATCTGACATGTGGTTCTACTGAATTTGTATCATTTCCACATGGTTGCAAAGTTGAAAACTCTATTATGCGAAATCATCATAAGTCAGAGATTGTCTCTAACCAAAAAAATTAGTGAGTAGCTAGTCTTTAAAAAATATTTTCTAGTAAATGTGAATTTTAGATATGTTAAGTGCTATAGTTTGTATCTGGAATGTCCCCCAAAGAGCCATGTGTTAAATGTTTGGTCTCCCACTTTGAGAGGTAGAAGAAACTTTAAGAAGCACAGCCTACTGGGATCTCTGTAGGTCAATGGCAGTGTGCTTTTATTGGAGATAGAAGGCCCTTATCTCTCCTCTCATTCACTTCCTGATCATGAGGTGAATGTTTTTCTGTCACACACTCCCACCCTGTGGTGCTGCTTTGCAATCAACTCAAAGAATAGGAACCAACTGATATGACTGGGACCTCTAAAACTGTGTACAATAATAACCCTTTTCTAAGTTGACTATCCTAGGTATTATAGTGATAGAAAGCTGACTAAAACATAAAAGAGATTTTTTGTAAGATTCTTTGTTGTGTTTATTTTTTCCAGTACTGATGAATAAAATATTGATTGATATTTGCCTCAGTTCTTATAGGGCCTTTGAATTAAGGGAGTTGGGCTTGCACATCCTTATTGTAATATGGTATTTACTTTATACCTGAGGGAGATTTTTTTTCCCCAAAGAATTGTAGAATGAATGGGTTAGCATTTCAAGAAAGGTAGTGCTACAATAAAGAATACTTTATATAAATGTTTGCAGTTCAGCCGTGTAGCAATTCTCTATAACAGTTTTTATCCTCATTTTAAAGAAGAAATTGAGCCTTTCAGTGGTTAAGTTAACTGTTCAAGGTTATAGCTACAGAATGACTGATCTGGTGTTAAATTCTGTACTATCTGACCTCAAAGTACATGATTTTGAGAATATCTTTTTCAGCCATAATCATCCTCAGAGTGACTTCCTGACATGCTTTTGAAATTTGACCAGATGTGGGAAAAAAAGACAAATTTTGCCTTGAAAAATCCTATCAATATTTAATTTAGGGTATAATTGTGATATGATTTTAAAAGAACATTATTAAGTGAATATACATATGTAAATTAGGTATAATTTTGAAAAAAATGTTACATGAACTGGTCTTCCCCTCCAGATGATAATAAAAAAGCTATGTTGAAGAGTAAAAAATAGAGTATTTAGAATGCTCCACAGGGGTTTTGGCAATGGTTACCACTATTATTTTTAGCCTACTGTCTTAGACAAACACATTATAAAAATCTGAATATGCATAACTGTATAACCATGAGCTAGTTACCACAGAGGTAAAATCATGGTGTTAGACTATGAACTTGGTAACATTTTTAACACTCTAAATGATAAGATTTCTGATTTCTCACACTGGTACAATTGAATGCTAAGTATGAGTTAGAGGATATGTGGACTAATTTCTTCTGAAGTAAAAAGCAGAGAAAAATCATTATTATTAAAGCATCAATTCAATTCACTGCCATCTCAGTGCTTCAGAAAAATTAGAAGGAAAATTTCTGCTCATTAAACTTCTGAGCCACCATAGCAAATTCTAATGAGTTGCTTATTAAATTAGCAATTTTCTATAACTGGTATGATTCATCAACTTCTCTTTCATTCTCAGTTTTCAGATTAATAACTAAAAGCTCAAATTGCTTGACATGGCTCTTCAATCAAACTTAGTGTTATTAAGAGACCTCAGCCACTAAAGCCATTTTATACAATCAAGTGAAGAGCAATATTTCAGGAAACATTGTTTCTTAGTTGCTCTGCACAAAGCTTTCAGAAATATGTATGAATTTAAGGCTACAAAGTAATACCATTTATTTCTTACTCAACATATATTGAGTATCTACTATATATCAGACCAGAAAATAAACCCTACCCTCATGGAACCTCCATGAAATATGCAGCATAGCATTAGGTTTCATGAAGAAAACATGAAGCAGTGATTGCAGATGGATAGTACTACAGGTGCTTCTTTTGGATTGCAGAGACAAGAGAAACCTCTCATTTGGCATGGTACTTAAGCAGAGAACCTAATGAATGACTTAAGTCATGTAAATAGCTGTAGTAAGATCACCTGGGCAAAGAAAGGAGTAAATGCAAACATTAAGATGATAATGTCTGGGCTGGGGTTGTGGCTCAGTGGCAGAGCGCGTACCTCGCACGTGCGCGGCCAGGGTTCGATCCTCAGCACCACGTAAACATAAATGCATTGCATTGTGTACAACTAAAGTAAATAAATAAACATTAATAAAAAATATGATAATGTCCTTGGGTATGGCCAGAAGCAATAGAAGGCCAGTATGGCCAAAGTGAAAAAAGTGGGGCAAGGTAATTAGGGATGACATAAAACAAGTAGCCACTCTGGCCTCATGGCTCAAAATAAGTATGTTGAGTTGAATTTGGATTGTGATGGGAAGGTCCATAGTGTTCTGATTGGAGTGGTTACATGATTTGATTTACCTTTAAAGGAATGTATTGTTCATAAAATGTATTATTGGAGACAAGTTATAAGGCTATGGCATCAGTCCAGGGAGAAAAATGCCCAATGCTTGCTCTAGTATAGTAGTGATGGAGAATGTGAAAATAGTTCAGGTTATGGTGATCTGTGTCTATATCTATATCTGTCTATTGTGAAACCATGCTGATTTACTGAACTAAAAGGAGTGGCATTGGAGAGAAAGTTGTCTGTGAATCCATGGTGTTGGACTAGAGCAACTGGGTAAACAGTGGTATTCTTTATTAAGACGCAGAACACTAATAGGTTTGGTTGCTGGGAGTATTTTGAACAAGTTTGAATTACCTATTAGTTATTCATGTGGAAATGTCATGTGGGGGTCTGGATATACCATTTTGAAGATCAGGAGTGGTGTGGTGCTATGGCTGGTGGGAGGTGCTTCATAGTCAACAGTGTGGAGAAACATTATACTATAGAAGATCCTTAGAAGGGCTGGATTGGATCATCTAAGAGGGATATATACAGAGAAAGTTGAACCCTTGAGCACTTTAATATTAAATGTGAGGAAGAGAAAACAGATATCAGTTAACAAAAGAGCCATGAAGAAGAAGACACGTGGAAAATAGTATAAAGGTTCTTTAAAAAAAAAAAAAATGCAACCACCATATGATCCAAACCCCACTACTTGGTATATAGCCAAAGGAAATAAATTCAGTGTGTTGAAGAGATAGCTGTGCTGCCATGTTTGTGCGGCACTGTTCATAGTAGCCAAGACATAGAATCAACCTAATTGTCCATCAGTGGATAAACAGATGAATAAAATGTGGTATACAATCACAACAGAATATTTTCAGCCATAAAAATAATGAAATGCTGTATTTTTTTGACATTATGGAAAACACTAGAATGCATTGGGTTAAGTGAAAAAAGCAAGGCACAGATAACAATTACTGCATGATCTCACTCATATGTAGACTCATAAAATTGATCTTTTATAAGTAGGGAATAAGCTGGGCATGGTGGCACACACCTGTAATTCCATGGACTTGAGAGGCTGATGCAGGAGGATTGAGAGTTCAAAGCCAGCCTTAGCAACTTAGCGAGGCACTTAACAACTCAATGAGACCCCCTTCTCTGAAATAAAATACAAAAAAAGGGCTGGAGATGTTGCTCAGTTGGTAAGCACCCCTAGGTTCAATACCCAGTACCAAAACAAAACAAAACAAAAAGAAAAGAAGAAGAAGAAGAAGAAATAACATCGTGGTTACTGGAGACTAGGGAAGAGATGAGAAGGATGTTCTGGTGTTCTATTACACAATAGCTTGAGTATGGTTAATAATATTGTATTGAATATTTCAAAATTGTTAGAAGAAAGGATTTTGACTATTCTCACTACAAAAAAAGATTAATATTTGAGGTGATGGATATGTCAGATACCTTGATTTGATACACAATGTATAGTATTGAAATATCACACTCTACCCCATTAATATGTACATTTATTATGTGTCAAGTAAAACCAAATAAAAGAAGGACATTAACAGGACATAGCTCAAGGCAAGTGTGGATCAATAGCGACTCCTTTGTTGTACAGATGGAAGATATTCACATGTATTTTAAGTTCATAAGAGTGATCGAGTAAAGAGGGGGAAAAAAGCAGTTTATAAAGGAGCTGAGCGAATGAGGGGATAGAATGGGTGTGACCCAGGGCACCATCAAGGGAGCTCATGTTTGGCAGAAGTAGCAGGTCCCCTGTGAATGGTAAGGAGGCACATTCTCCAGCACAGAGGACAGTAAGTGATAGATCTCATTCTGGGAGAGGTTTGCCATGATTGTTGTTTTTCAGTGGATTAAGGAAGAAGATAATTAGCTAAATGAGAGAAAAGCAGAGAAAATGGGCAGAGCAAGGGATTTATGCATTGGTCCTCTGAGAGAGCAGAAGAAAGCTTTGACAAAGGCAGTGAGGGCTTCTGGAGTTTGTGGTACTGAACTTTAAGCAATGAAAACACCTCATCGGATGTTCCCTCTCTCCACCTTCATCTGCTTAGGGGTTGGTGCTGAGGAGAGGAGGATTGCTTGGAGCAAGACTGAGGCTTCAGTTTAGATACGTACATATGTGTTTTTATTTAAACAGTTGTTAAAGGAAGTGTGTTGATTTTAATGGTCATAATATTTCTAGCACTTAAGGGGGATAGAAAGTATTTTGTCAATAAAAGTGTTGTTCAGTTTTACAATTCGGGGGCAATTACTTCCTGAATAGCTTACAGTGATTGGAAAGAGAAATAAAAGCTTGCACTCCTAGAAAAGACTCCATTTGAAACATCGCATATTGCGATTACCTTTACTAAAATATATTTGTTACAACATTTAATGCAGACTCAGTTTCTCAGTTATTTTTATCCTTTTGTTTTGCAATAAGACCCACATATATATTTTTCCAGGATATTTCATGCCTTTGTTTTGCTTTTTACCATTTTATGTTCCTATTTTTTAACAAATATTTTATTGCCAATTAAATTAAAATTTTAAAGTAAAGATAGCAGCTTCATGTTTGTATGAGCCTCTTTACTTTTTTTCTTTTCCCTACCCTACTATTTCTTCTCCTTGATAATTATTTAAATTTTTTTCGATCCCATTCTTATCACTTATTCCTTGATAAGCTTTTTAAAAATGTGATGTATAATATAAAATGTAATGCATTCTGCTGTCATTTATTGCATCTGCTGAGTTATTCTCTTAATATTGGATTATTTTCCCTATTTAATTTTATAAATTTTGACATATTTTGTCATATTTTATTACCCTGCTTTATTTCATCTCTTGTATACTTGTAGCCCTAGGTTCCACATGGCTGAAGAATTCAGTCTTCAAGATTTTTTGGATTACCCTGATATCTGATCTACCCTGGTTTACTTTTCTACCTCAAAATGAATAAAGAGACATCTATTTATATTGATCTTTCTAACCCCTTTTCTAGAAGAGTAATGCAACCTGTCCCTGATTATGTCTTATTTTCTTCAAGTAGAGGATCAGCTATGTGGGTGATTTAGAGAGTCCCTATTTAGTTTTTGTGCAGAAAGTACACTGAGAGCAGGGAGTTTCTGAAGCTAAGGTATCTTTCTTTACAGAGATTAAATAGAATATGTCATATAGTAAGCAATCAATAAATATACATAAACAATTATATATAGATGTGATTTTATGCACGCATAAGTTGAATGTATAAAATATTCAATTTGTAAATAACACATTTACTCAGTAATTAGCAACTTTTCTGGAAAAACATTTCATCTAGTGCCAAATTTCTCACATTATAGGATTTGCATTGTAATTAGAAATAATATTTGTATATTTTGCAGATTTAATGAATTAAATGTCAATAAAATTTATAAGTTCTAATTTTTCATTATCCATGGAGTCTTAATATAATGTTATAACTAATTATATTCAAAAGTTTAACATAAACTTTATCTATAGCAACTTTTGGACTAGAAATATCTTTGTTCAGCAAACTATAATATATAATTCAGTATACTAAGACCCATTAATGGGATCAGTATATTAAGAATTATGTTGGACTTTTTGATGGTCTTCAATAATAATTTCATAGAGGAGCAAATTTGTTATGTTATTAGGTGCTAAATTTCAAGCTATATCATACTGCCTTTTTGTAGGAAAAAGAGTACATCTATATTTTCTTTGACTTCTAGAAAGGCTATTATTTGAGTGTTGAGTAGTAATTAAATAGGAAGGAATTTTTTTAGACCTCATAGCTGTTTATTCTAAAAGGTTAAATGGTGAAATTTGAAATGTTGTCTTTTTAAAATGAAGATAACTCACAGAAGCCGACTGAACACTTAACAAATACTAAAGTGGTTGGAATATATGCTTGAAATTTCTTGCTGTGCAATTCTAATAAACAGATGCAGAGGGCTGACAACAGAAGAAGACAGAAAAATTATTAAGGATTCCAAAGTAGCTGATGAAAAATAACAAAAAATTTGAGGAGTTAAAAAAAATAGAATGGATGGAGATAAAGTTGTTTTGAATATGAAATAGGATTTTTGATTTGAACTGTTGTAAGTTCTGTAAAATATTGTAATGTTAGAGTGTTGGATTTCTAGTGTCCGTTTTATGGCAAGATGGAGAAAATGAGTGATGATATGGCAATGAAATTCTGAACCATGTTTTTGATATATTTATTTGTGTTTATGGAATTTAATAACTAGTGTACATAGAACAAGGTGAACAGAAATATAAAAGCTAATGATTGGGTTTACCAAAGAATCATCAGACCAAGTTTACACACACTTCCTAAATACAAAGATTGTACCTGATTTGTACATTAGCACTTATCCTGGGGATTGCTATTCATATATTTTGCAAATGAAAGAATTAATGTACTTATAAGATAAGTAATATATTAAAAGTTATCACCATATGCCAGATACTGGACTGATTGCTTTAACTGAATTTTCTCATTTAATTTTAGAAGACCTATGATGTAGATATGATTGTTTTCACCTTTATGCCAATGTGGAAACTGAGACAGATTTGCCAAAAGTCACTTTTCAAGTGTAGTAAAGTCAGAATTTAAATACATGTACTATGATTTCAGTCCCCTTCTCCTAAACACACAGTGCCCTCCCTGCCCACACTAAAACTTGAGTGGGAAGAGTCCGCAACTATCCAGCTATCTTTAGTATGTAATGTTTTATTATACCAGAGAATTAGGGGTCAGTGCTTTTCTATATTTTAATCCCTGGTACTGATTGTACAACATTGGGCATTTCTCCTGAATGGTGAGGGTCTTCATTCTCCGTATCTAATGTAAGACTACACTAAATTCATTCCCAACTAATGCCTGTGATATTTTTTTTTACAAATTTTATCAACAGGGTCTGGGGTTGTGGCTCAGTAGTACAGCGCTCACCTAGCATGTGTGAAGCCCTGGGTTCAATCCTCAGCATCACATAAAAAATAAATAAATAAAATAAAGGTATCAAAAATTTTTGTCAACATTAAATTTCCAATTATTTCCTACTTCATCACTTAAAGAAACATTCCTTAATGTTTGTTCTTGCCTGCTGGACTTTAAAATTATATTCCAGGATGTGTCCCCTTTTTAGCTAACATGCATCCATGATTTTTGCCATACTGTCTGTGTTAAAACCAATATGTAATATGCAAGAAAAAGTGGACAGGGATAAAAGGAAAACCCAAAGAACAAAAATTCACAATGCAAAAGTGGAAAGGCAGAAGAGTAGAAAAGATTGAATAAGGTTATAGGAAGGTTATAATGTGAGTTTTGAGGATAAAAGGCCATCAAAAACAAATGGTTGGAAATGAATATTTTCAGAAATAACTTTGAACCCAGTATAGGGTAATTTTTTTTCCTCTTATTACAAATGCACAGCAGCATTCTTTTTGCTGTGTAATTATTTTTCTATGGATGTGTGAGAAGAGGCTTTGACATTTTTTAAGCTCAGGGAGGCTAATGCTTTAATGAACAGCTTGTTATCAGCTGGCTCTTTCTCTGCCTTGCTTGCAATTCCCAGCCTCATTCAGTCAGGAGAGAATCTTTGCATTACATGTAAACATCTTTCATCCTGATAGGGCTTCAATTCCTTAGTCCCTAAAGTTCTCATATTTGGTATTTAATTATCTACTAATTAAATCACACAGTTTAGAGGGGTTTTAGATTAAAGGAATATTAAACCTCTGATTCACTTTTACAAATGTGATACAGTGTCAACTCATATACAATGAAAGCATTAAGCTTTTAGGAAAGTGCAATTTTCTATAACCCAAAAAAAGCAACCAAACCAGAACTGTACAAATCAAGTATTTCTATAAAGCCACTATTAATGTCACATGAGCTCTCTGAAAAATAAAGGTGAAATGAATCTTATAGCTGATATCATAAAATTATTCTAATGTGGTATTTTTGTAGGAGGAATATTGGAGGGCCTTAGATTTTAACTTTAATTTTTTAAATTCTGGTTGCACATATTAAGTACACACGCTCCTTAGCTCAGTAAACATTTTCTTTATTGACTTGGCAATGGCTTTGTCTTGTTATAGTCTATTATCATTTTTAGATCACCTCCCATTTCCATCGCCTTTGTAGGTAAATTTTTCAATGAATTT
This sequence comes from Tamias sibiricus, assembly GCA_025594165.1. Taxonomy (NCBI): domain Eukaryota; kingdom Metazoa; phylum Chordata; class Mammalia; order Rodentia; family Sciuridae; genus Tamias; species Tamias sibiricus. Next base: position 54,692,263 of record CM046661.1, read on the forward strand.
AATTTGTGCCCTTAGATTTGCTCACAGCAACTCTTCGAAAACCATATTGCTTTGGTCTGTGAATGTGTGTGTTTAATTTTCACAAGTAATATATCATGTTATGTAGATTTCCTACTGTTTCTTACTTTTCTTTTAACTACAACCAATATATTTACCCATGTTGTTATAAATTAAGGTGATTAAATCTGATTTCTACATTGGATGTCACCCAATGATATGTCACATCCTCTCCAATTCTCTGGTGATGACATTCTGCATCATCAGAGAATTCTACATGATGATGAATGTCATGGTAACAACATTCTACATCATGCTATTATAACAAATGTTCTTATCTGTATCATCTTACATGCTGCTATTGGGTACCTGAAATATTATGGTTATGGTCTTTGCAATCTTGCTACTGATACTTATTTCATGTACACTAAATATTATTTCTTCTACTATGTTACATAATTATGACAAATATAACAAGTGGTGTATCCCTTTAAGCATTTCCTTTTGGGACAGATTATCACTGTATGAAAAGCATTCTTTGTAAAAGAACTATACATTTTCTTTGATGGCAAAACATCACTAATATCACCACAAAATATATCTCTGCTTATTTGCTTTTGCCTTACTTTAATTCTTAAATCAACCCGGACCAATTTAATTTCATGAAACCATCTGTGGACATTAACAATTTTATTTTTTCAGGCAAGGCAACTAATCTGTTTTCAAAATTATTGTAAGTATCTTCTCCTTTATCCCTTGTCCTAGTTTATGCTGATATGTATAATAAGGCTGTTATGGTTTGGATGTGAGGTGTCCTCCAAAAGCTCACGTATAAGACAATTCAAGAAGGTTCAGAGGATAAATGATTGGGTTGTAAGAGTCTTAACCCAATCAGTGAATTGATCCCCTGATAGGGATTAACTGAGTGGTAACTGAAGTGGTAGGTATGGCTGAAGGAGGTAGGGATTAGGGTGTGGCTTTGGTGTATATAGTTGTATCTGGCAAGTGGAGTTTTCTCTCTCTGCCTCCTGATCACCATGATGTGAACTATTTCCCTCCACAACACTCTCCTGCCATGATGTTCAGCCTCACCTTGAGCCCTGAGGAATAGAGCCAGACTTCTGTGGCATAAGACCTCTAAAACCATGAGCCCTCAAATAAACCTTTCCTCTTCTACAATTGTTTTGATTAGGTCCTTTAGTCACAGCAACAAAATAGTTGACTAAAACAAACAAACAAACAAACAACAACAACAACAACAAAAGGCATTCCTGAGAGGTAAACATTTTGAAATAAGTTTTCCTTTTCTTTCTATATCAATATTGCATTTTTGAAAATGCAAATTAGTGAAATTTTTTTTCTGTAAGGTACTGAGAAATATATTTCTAACCTAGTATGTTTCTTAAGTAAAGCTTTCAGAAATGAAAAATATATATATAAGTTGGTTCAATCAGTTTGAGATCTTTTATTTAAGTGAGTATGATTGTGTAGGAAATCACACATCAAAGTGGGGATAAAATTTATTCAACTAAAATTTATTGAATGTGCTACTGTGCTTGATGCTGGGGTGTTTAGTGTGCACAAGAAAGACACAGTCCTTGTCCCCATGGAAATTAGAATCTATGAGGGCACACTGCAGTTAGGTGAATTTTCAACTATCATATTTTGTTGAGTTCTAGAACCTGACACATATCAAAGTTCCATTATGACAATCCTATACTTACTAGGACTAAAGGATGATGAAATCCAGGGAACTGATCAGGATATCTCTAATAGATATGGACCAAAGCCAACTCTACTTAATTAATTTGCTGTTAGAATTAATTGTAACAAGAATACGAGTATGCAACATATCCTAAATAGATTTTCTGCTTATATTAAAGAACAGAGAACATTTTAAAACGTCTAAAAATAAGAAAGAACAATTTATAATGTTTTAAAATAAAGTCCTAGTTAAAATAGTTCTGTTAAGATGGTCTTGCCAGTTGGACCAATTCAATTGATGTTGGGAAGGTTTTCTATTGCCTGACAATGCATAATATGCACTAAGGAATATATTTACCCTCTTTATATTTTTTTAACATATCATAATAAATCAGTTTTAAGACACACTTTTCCATAATATTAATACTTGCAAATTTGTGCTGCATTCCCTAATTAGTAAGTGGCATTTTACATTTGTTCTTGGCCCAGTAGCAATTGCAATATAGCTGCCATTGCCTATGAATGTGCAAATTTGATCATAACTATTTAATTGCATGATGTGAATTGATGGTGCTATGTGACATAAAATTAATTACTGTTTAAAATACCCTCAAAATTACACAGTGATTTAACTCTAAAACAAATATTTTGTGTGAAGGCAAAGAAATAGAGCTTGGTGGTAGAATAAAATATTTCCTAAAGACTTCTTTGAAGGAGTATAAAACAAAGATTCAAAGCTATAAGAAAGCACATGTCAGAGATTAAATAGCTGTATTTTTGCTTTCTTAATAAACATAAAATAAGGTGTGTTGATATTCAAGAGTGTCCAAAGGCTGGTGGACGATCTTCAGTTTACTCTGCTAGGCAGCCTAGCTTTGCCTAGAGGAGGAGTTTAAATTGGGACTTTAGGGAAAGGCTTCTTGAATCCTCTGAGAGTGGAAGTAAAACTTTGATATATGTGCATACATATCATTTTATGAGGATGTGTATAGATCAGAGGTCTCATAAGATTCTCAAAGTTAAAAACTACTGACCTGAAGTTGTCCTCTTGCTACTATAGTGGACAATCTCCTTAAGCCTATTTATTGTTCAGGGGCTCTGATTTAGGGTGCTGCTTTTAGAACAACTTGCTGCTTACTTGGTAATCACCACAACCTCTCCTTTATCGATGTAATAAAAAAATCATCTTTGCTCCTGACTGCTTCCAAAACATTATCTATACTTTCAGAGCAATTATGTAACCAATATCTCACTGGGTACACCTCTGTGCTGGCTCTTAATTAATCTTCTTTTTAAATAATGAAAGTGCAATTATTAAGGTATAGAATTTATTATAGTTATTTTAACAGCTTAGAATATTCAATCAATGTATATCTAATGTTCAACTTAAGGTTAGAAGAGTATTTATTTACACATATTACATGGAGCTAATAATTTACTCCATCAAGGTAAATCTTACCACAGTACCTGTGTCTACTAAATTGTTTATGACATTTTTCTTTGCCTGAAATGTATAAAAAGAGAAAATAGTTACAGTCCAGGCCTGCAACGACTTGACTGCCTTCCTTCGAAGGTTTACAGTTAGTTCTGGGCATGTTCTCAGTAATCCATGATCACTCCTGGGGAAAACCAACCTCAGCCAATGCCTTTGGATCAAGGTTTAAAATCATTCTTTTGTGTCTGCTTATGACATATCACATCCAGGGAAATCAGAAAATTGAAGTTCAGTGAATACATCTTCTTTTCCAAGATTGCAATCTGTTGGGGATAAAAGTTTTGCCATGATTTACTAACTGTATAAACCAAAAGTTAATATTTATGTTTTTCCCCAAGATAAATGTTAAATGACAACTAATTTACACATAGTTATATTTGTGTTCATTTTAAAAACTTAAATGTATTTGTATCTGATACATAAAAAATAAAATTGTATATATTAAGAACATACCATGTGATGTTTCAATACATATATATGTATATATATATATATATATATATATATATATATATATATATATATATTCTGTAATGTTCAAATCAGTTTAAAATGTCTATCTCCAAGGCTGAGACAGGAGAATTGCAGGTTGAAAGCCAGTCTCAGCAACTTAGCAAGGACACTCAGTGAGACCCTGTCTCTAAATAAAATACAAAAAAAAAAAAGGACTGAGGATGTGTGTCTCAGTGGTTAAGCACCCCTGGGTTCAACCTTTGGTTAACACCCCCCCCCCAAAAAAAATCTATCTCCTCAAATATGTATCATTTCTTTATGGTGAAAACATTCATAATCCTTTCTTCTAGCTTTTTGAAATATACAGTGCATATGTGTTACTTGTAGTCACTCTACTATGCAATAGCACACCAGAACTTCTTACTCCTATGTAAATGTAACTTAATGCCTATTCAACAACCTTTTCCTATTTCTCTCACCACTCTCTCCAGCCTCTGGTACCCACCATTCTATACTCTTAACACCTGGAAAATCAATGTTTAGGCTGCACATATGTGTGAGATTATGTGGTACTACTCTTACATTATTATTTCACTTAACATGTCGACTTCCAGTTCCTTCCATTTTGTCAAAAATGACAAGATTTCATTCTTTGCATGACTGTATGGTGCCTCACTGTGTATAGTACCACATTGTCTTTATCCATTTATCAATTTATCAGGTATCATTCATCAGTTATTTCTTGGCTATTGTAAATAGTGCTGCAATGAACATGGGAGTGCAGATGTCTCTTGCATGTATCAATTTCACTGTTCAGTTTGTACTAACTGGCAAGATAAAAATTTCAAATTCTCTGTATTGGATAGTATGTATATTTCCCCAAAAGCAGTTACTTTTCCATGTATGCTGTACAGACATTTAGTAAGGATCACAGGAAAATGTGCTTCAAAAGTACACTATATGTAAGTAACAAGAACATTTTTAATATTGAAAGGGCATAACTCAAAGTAATTTTTCTATACTTCTATTGGTGTGTATGTATATGTGTAATGGGACCATCTTCCATATATATTAATAGTGAATCACCTTTTTTATCACTGCTTCCTAAGCAATATCACTATACTTTGTCTCATTTGAACATTTCTCATCTATGTTTTTATTCTAAAATATAACATTAATTTGAATTTTTTAAGTTTTTGAAAGTCATAAAAGGTAGTAATTCTGATAAACATTAGCTATGCACTTTAGATATTAAAATATCAATGGTCAAATGCAGCAAAGATTTTATTTTTCTTAAATAATTAAGCATAAGCTTTGTCGAAAGATATTCCAAAGTAAATATATTAGAATACATTCTTGGTGTTCCTACGAATACTAAAGTAAAATTTGAAATTCAGTTTTCAATACGAGGACCTATTTGCTTGTGAACCCTCTTATTAATTTTTTTACATATCAATTATGGAAATTTATTAAACAAAATATCCAGTTTTTAAACATAAAAGCATAAATATGTGTACAGGCAAAATTTCTGGTTTATTTTCTCACAAAATAAACTATGAAAACAAATTATGAAAGCATATGATAACATTTTTTGTTTAATTTTCTTTTTCTACCTTGGACTTTTCATCTTGACTTCCTGTGGCATTACAATAAAATTATTTATAGAACATCTTGATTAGTTCACTATCACTATTTTATTCTTTTGTTTATTGACAGTATAACTTTTCAGAATTGAATTTAAATCTGACCAACATAAAATGCATGCTGATTTTTATTCCCTTATTTATTTTTAGAACTATTTCTTCTAGAGCAGTCAAATGTTCCTTTTTTAGATGTCATTATTCATATCAGAAATATTTAGAATTAGTTCATCCTTAACAAGAGTTGTATATGTTTATTAGTGCATAAATAATTTGGCTTATGTTTGGAATTGCCTATCTTTTGCAGTCATGTGAATTGGATTACTAAATGTCCAAGTTGAGTCTTCCTCTCTGTTTCCTTTGTGCTTCATTTCTCTCTTTCACAGGTCATTTGGTCATATATCGATTAATATGAGTTTTATAGATTCTCAGTCTCCTAATTGTGTTTGTGAAGCTTTTAAGTTTTTATACAGAGATAATACTCCAACATTCTTTTGAAAATGACTTTTATGAGCATTTGCTTCTTTGGAATCTTTCAACAAGTTAATTTATTCGTTCAACAATCATTGAGTGCCTTATCCAAGTATTCTTCATCCATCCTGGTAGGGTTCAACCATTATTGACTAGAAAGATATCTTGTCATGTAGGAGTATACATTTCAGTGGTGAGATAAAATAGGCATGATATGAGGAAATTTATAATGTAATAAAAAGTGAGACGTGATAAAACTCATTAACTTCTTGATTTATTTACGTATTTCATAGAATGTAGGTTGAATTTTCAATTTATTGCTATAAACCTTCATAATCTGAAATATTTCTCAGTACTTAAATCATGTGCACAATTTTATGCTTTCTATCTTTAACACATATGTACTGTATTATAAAAACATAAATCCAGATTCCATGAATGTAGTCACCCATTAAGATGACTTTTTAAATTGTGAAACTATTCAAACAAAGAAATCACTTTATTAAGATATATGAATAGTTTTCAGACTATTAATATAGTGATTTCTCTTGAAGTACTTCCTGCTACATGTTATACAGACAAGAAAGGCTCACAATGGTTTGTTTAAAAGCTCAGAGACTCTTTAGAAAAGTAATGGCAATCTTTTTAGAAATGTTTGTGTGACTTTTGTCTCATTCTTTAAATACTTTTCTAGTTTAAAGTCTTCTTGTAAAAATAAGTGGATTCACTATACTCTAATTTTAATTTCTTTATCAGTTTGTCAATGAACATTCTTAGGTAGGTTTTTTTGTTTGTTTGTTTGTTTTTAATTTCCTGTGAAGGAAGTGACATTGTCTTAAACAACTGATCTCCATAGATAGTTCCCCTTGCTGTCCTCTGTGCCTACATTACTCACTCTTTGACAAAGCTAGTATAATATAGCAGATGGGGATTCTCTTTAATTATGCTTCTGTTGTATTAATGGTTATCCTTTGTCTAGATCTGGAAGAACTGACGGTGATTATACAGTTACATGCTACAAATAAGAGCAGGTGCAGCTGTAAATAGTCCCTGATTAACAATTTCATTTAAATGTTATAACAGATTTCTGTAGGGCAAATTACTCCCACTGGTAAGGAGGTGTACTTTTGTATATAATATAATTCACTAAATCTAGAATTTAATTATGCTAGCAATAACAAAAGCCCTTAGTGTGCTAAAAAAATTTCCAAATATATTGGCCTCTTCTATCACAATAACAACTGTAAAACAAATGAATTGTTATTAGAAAAGTTCCTTATGGAGCAAAAATGTAAATTATCTTTCACAAGATATCCTATCCTACTTCTGCAGGTCATGTGTATTGATTGGTGTTAATGGAATAAGAAATAAAAAATAATTGTTATAATCTTAGGATGTAATTTGTAATTTCGATAATATCTAATTTTTTATACTAAGGCTTCCATGCTAAGTAAAATATTGGAATATTTTGTAAATATTTTGAAAAAAATATTGAATATTTTTGAAGAATGTCACAGTTAATATTTTGAATTATATAGTAGGAGCAAAATATGCTAAACTAAAAATTTATATCCCAAAATTATTATTTGGTTATAGTTTGAAAATAAATGTTTTCCTAAGTAGAAATATTTTCATATCCCAAATTATAAGGTGTGGTTATTAACTATGAAGATTCATTATTTCTTTTGAGAGATGTAAAAAAATAGAAAATAAAGTTTAATTTAACTTTTCTCCAAGTCATTGTTTACAACTCATGACATCTGATGATTTTCATTATTTTTCAGAGTTAAGAGATATTAAGATGGATTGAAGAATAATTCCTAGTAGGATTCCATTTTCAATCAAATTCGAATGACTTCATAAAAATAAGATTCAGAATCTCAATTTATTTTCCTGTTAGCATATAGAAATTCATAGCATGAAATTTACTTTCATCTGAAGTCCAACATTGATTATTTACATTTTTAAAATTAATTTGCTAATTACTAAAGGACTATATTGGAATATCTTGAAATGTTTGTAAGTGCTTTATTCTTAAATTCACTTAATTTTATTTGCAGTTTTTTTCTGAATTTTTTTGTTTTTGCTAATTAAAATTCTGATTATAAAATCACTACATTCTTATTTTGGTATATAATAAAAATGATTATCACCTTCAATTTTTTGTTGTATTTACAAACAGTTATATTTTATTCACATGTATAATTTTATAAAATTCAGATCATACTATACATTTACTTTTTCCTATGTAATTATGAACTCATTTTATTAATTAAAAGTGTTTAAGTATTTTCAAATGCCTATGGTTTATTTTACCACTGCATACTTAAGTTTTTCAAAAATTTCAAGTTTTTAGAATCATTGAAGTAAATTTTTTTTTCATAAAATGAACTAGCAGAATTTGTAGACCAATGTGTAAGCCCTTCTCTTTTCTCAATATTCATATCAAAATTGCACTTCAAAAAATCAGTGTCAAATAATATTTTGAGCGGTCAAATATTATTTTGTATATAAAACAAAACTATACCATTATTTTTAAAAATAAACAAGAAAATTAACTCTACTTGTCTTTTATGAAATTAAATATTTAAAATAGATTTTATTTCAAATGAGAAAAAAGCCTTAGAATATAATGTACAATATTTTAAGTACTAGTCTTCTAATAAAGTTTTAATATTATATTTATGTCATTTTAAATAAGGTAAAATACACAAATTATTGAAATAGATCAATATTTTACCATGTAAAATATTTCTGCTTTGTTGTATTTTTAGGCAGATAGCTTTAGTATTCTTGTATTAAAAATAAATACTGAAGATCTGGGGAGGTGGGTTACAAAGTTTTGGCTACAGTTCGTGTCCTCCTTGGTAATGTTCATAGTGGTTTGCAGTTGATGACTCCTGCTGTTGCTGAAACCACCTGGCAATTATCATCTCTCACTCTTTAGCTGGCTCTTCTTCTGGGGCAATCAGAAATTGGTCTCCTCTTGACACTCAATATGTGTATCTCATATTCAAACCCATGCATTAGAACAGAGGAAGCAAGTCCAGCCTTCTTTCCTCACTTAGTCCAGATAACTGTGTGAATACCACGGGCATTGCAACATGCCTAAACTTGAACTCTCCAGTGTACCTTGCATCTGCTGCTTCTTTCAGGGGTCCCCTCTCCTACTTAATAGTCTAGGAGCTCCAGAACCTGCAAATCTGGTGTTTTCCTGTCTCAGAAAAAAAGACATTCCTCCCATGATATGTTTTTTTTTTCTTTTTTTTTTATTCAATGTTGTATATATAACAATAGCATTCATTACATTTCATATTACATATATTAGAGCACCTTTTAGCATAACACTGAATACAAAGAATATTCATACTATTCATATCTTCAATCATGTGTTTAAGACACTGATATCCAGGATATATTTAATAAATTATTTCTATTAGTGCAGGATATATCAATTACACTTTAGTAATACCTTTCCTATCAGCTCCCTTCAGTCTAATCCTATTGCTCCTGATTTAGTTCGTTATCATTATCTCTCATTTGAATTCTTATAATAACCTCCTAATTGTTCTCTCTTTTGTGTCCCATAAATACTGTTTCTCCCTTGCAAAGATTCAATTTTTCTCCTCTATCATCATGAATTTTGGGATGTTTAAACTTAATGTACAGTTATTGTGGTTTGAAGCATTTCTAGAATAGTCTCATGGTACAATCAAGATGCTGAAGCCTTACCTCTCAGATTTCAAATTAATGGCTTTGAACAATTATAAATCATAATTCATTATACATGCCAATACATAGACAAAGTTTGGATGTACAATTAGAAATTTAATTACATTGGAAATGCCTCTGGATATTTAAACAGATGACCAGGAATTATGGCCTGAACAGATAACAGAACTCCATCTTCCACACATGTTGCAACAAAAGCTGTGCTGTCTATTGAAATGACAAGGGCCAGCTGCCAATAAAGTGTGAATTACTGTACATTTCTTTTTCTTTTTAATATGAATACTTCTTTGCATTAATGTCATATAAGAGATAATTTCTATTAAATTGTTTTCCAAAAAGGAGGGGGAAATGTCCAAAAATATTTTAACCTGAGACCTAGATATATTACTTATCTTAAATTAAAAAAAATCTTAACCTCTTATTTGTTTGAATGTTTTATATATATTTTTAATCTGCTAGATAAAGTCTATCTTCCAAGTAAAAAATATAATTAAATAAGTCATCTCTTCAATAGTAATAATAAAAGTTGAAAATAAATTTGAATAACGACCAAGGTGTTTAATAAGGAATTCACAAGGAAGGCAATTGATGTGCTAAGAATATAATGTTGATAATTTTTTATTTTATTGATGTTTGTTTGAAAGCATTCAAGAATTTTCAGGTTACCACTAAAATTATATGAAAAAGGACACATTTTTAATAAAAGTAATAATTTATTTAGCATATATTTCAGAAACAAAATTTCTTTATTACTTTTGAGAAAAATGCTGATGAATTACATTTTTCAAGAAAATAATGCTTAAGCAATGTTTACTACTATGGACAAAATGCTGCTTAGTTTCAAAACATCTAGCCATATTTTGAGATATTATTCAAACAAGGAAACCATTCATACATCATTAAACCGCAGACAAGACTTGGGTCTGGTTACTTTAAGTTGCACAGACGTAGAGTATAATGGCAGAAGACAGTCTCAATCTTCTTTCCCCTCACTTCTATTCCCATGCTTACTCAATAATCCATGAAACATGTAATTATTGAGCACCTTCTTTGAATTGAACCCTGTTCTGGGCATTGAGGACAGGGAAGAAGTGGTCTAAATCTCTACTCTCATGGAGCTACATTCTATCAGGAAATACAAGCCATAAACACATTAAAAAATAATAAATAAAATTAATGATGAAAACTATAAAGAAAAGAAAATCTAAGGTAGGAGAAGAAAAAGATAGAGAAGATGCTATTTTAAATGGTGTTGAGAGAGAAAGCAGCACTGATATACCACTATATTTATATGGTGGTATGTGGGAAGATTTGAGGGTGAAAGGAGGAGTGTTGGTAGGACAAAACCTTTCAGACAAGTGACAACAAGGCTTTGCAAGTATTCTCAAGAAACAATAGGAACGGAATACTGAAGAAGAGAGAGAATGGAAAGAAAATGTGAAGTAGTAACCAGGGATCAATCATGTAAAGCCTCTATGACATTTGCAAGGACCTCAGATTTTATTAATTTGTAATTTATTAAAATTAATTTATTAATTTATTTAGATATTTTAAAAGGAGAGACTGATATGTTCATTAGCAATGATACTCCTGGATCAAGTGATTAAGACCAGGAAATCAATGGGTTACTTTTGATATCACAAGCATTTTTGGTACTTAAGTTTAGCTGTAAATCCTGTTTACAATAATAAACACAGAGCTTCATTATGGCTTGAAATTAGATTTTACAAAAGAGAATATTTGAGGGATTGTGAATGACATTCAAAACAGAAAGGATGAGAGGCATCACAAGGGGTCTTTGCAAAGTGTATTTTTCAAACAATTAGAAAAACAGCAACAGCAAATACATCATCTTCTCATTTCTCTCCTGGAAGACTTTATCCAATGACGACAGAAATATCCCCATGTTCTCAGTGTGTGTACTCTGAGATGCTTAGCAAAACCCTAGCCACTCTGAGAGTACCAATCACCAACAAAATCCCAAAGCTCTTTCAGCTACAAAGAAAGAGGCCAAAAATATTTGTGAAATTCTTGTAGGGTGTATGAAACCTGATATAACAAGCCAAAATGAATCTGTACTAAGTTTCCCTGATTTAACTATACAAAACTGGTTCTATTTTTTCTACAAAACTTATCTTTTTTGGTACTTTAAAAACTATTGCTTAGAGAAAATCATTATAGTAAACTGTGCCAAAATATCATTTAGGAAACTATCAATCTTAGAATAAAATTCATACTATGAAGGAAGTGAGCACATTTGCACTTTTATTTATTGAAAAGCAAACAATCATTTTTAAAAGATTACGAAGTAATTTAACAGATAGTTTCATCATCAGAAAAGCATCTAATTCATCCATTTAGAAATGGGCTTGTCGTAAGATACTGCACTGTTTTTGCACATATTACCAAAAAAGGAAAATCACAACTAATAAAACTATACCATACCATTAATTATGTGTTGAAAGACATTCAGATTTTAGAGATACTAAAATGTGAAAATATATGCATCTTAGAATTAATGAAATTTTATTGTTGATGGCATGCTGAACTGTGTATCAGAGAACCTGAATTCCAGCTCCAAATCAGCTAATTAATCTTCAAATGAGAAAATCAATTTTTAATCTCTTAAGTTTTCATGGTTTTGTACCAAAATAATGATAATAACTTCTGTCCTATGAATCCCCCTAACAGAAGAAGAAAACATTTTTAAATTGAAAAGTTGAACTCTTATACTATATTATTTTATTGAAGTGTATATGTGTGATGTGAAGAAAAAGGAAAAGACAAATGATAACAAAGCTCCTGTTATCATTTGGAAATATAAAACTCTTGATCAGACATAATTTAAACCCTTTGCTAATGGTTACTGAATGTGGGAAGAAGTTATCTTTTTAAATTAATATTATAAAAGTCCATTATCTATTTATTCTATTTCCTAGAAAAAGTACTTGCCATTTTAGAATAAATAATTACATTTTTACTGATAATTAGTTACCAAATTTTTGTCATATGTCTCTTCCCAAATATTTTTTCTTTTAAATTTTTCAAAATCCTTATTCTTTTCTAAGTACTACTTAAGTGTTTGGTGCCACTTGAGCCATGCTGTCATGAGTCTCTTAATATTAAATTGTGGTATAGGCTAGACATTAGATTGTAATCATAGGCATTTATTATTGTTATTAATAAAGTTCTTGCCTGAAGATTCCTCTATGGTATTTTTTTTTTAATATTTTTTAGTTGCAGGTGGACACGATACCTTTATTTTATTTATGTGGTGCTGAGGATCAAACCCAGGGCCTCACACATGCAAGATGAGCTTTCTACCACTGAGCCATAGTCCCAGCTCCATCCTTTAATGGTATTTAAGTATGTTTTATACTACAGTGACTTGAGTCATTCAACTTTCCTATTCTGTGACACCTTTGATCTGTTTTTGTCACAATCCAGAATACATAGTCATTTCTCATTATGGGTTTGAACAACTTGCTTATTTTCCACCATATAGAATTATTTGGCACTTGGTCCTACTGAATTAAATTGCATTATTTTCTCACCTTCTTCTTTTGTGCCACAATAATTAGGAATTCCAAACAGAGATTCAGAGGTATTGACCTTCAGCATCTGCCAGCTAATGTCATCCATGCAGTTATGGATAAAATGTTAAGTAATACCCAACCTGACCTATTTTATCTTGAATCAATCAATTAGGAGTTAAACACTGAAATTCAAGTGGTTTATCTAAATTTTAAAACCGAGCATGTAAGATAAAATGTAAGATAAAGTAAGTGTGCTAAAAAAAAAAGTCTATCTTTTAAAGGATATGCCATGAGAGCTTTTTTTTTTTTTTTTCAATTTTGAGTGGAAGAGCACATTGATAATATGTGTACATTTGTATGCTTTTAATGAAATTCTGTATACAGTATATAATCTGTAAATAAATATGTACTGTCTTTATCACCACCTGTGGGAGGGGGAGGGAGCTGCCTTTAATGGCTCTTCATACTCAAGCAAATTATGTGCTATGCAATCTTACACTATAAAATGAGAAGTTTCCCATAGTATACCCCTGTTACATTTTCTGAATTTCCAGGTGGATTTTACAACATTTCTTTAGTCAAATAAATTGACTGCCTCTTTCCTGTGCCTTTCCTGATTTTTCCATCAACACTTGAAGCACTAGTGCACATTGACTTATGCACAGGCCCTTAAATCAGACTGCCTGGTGATAAATATTGAATTTGACACTATGCTACCTCTGGGCATGTTTTCTCTGGGCCTCAGATTTCATCTCTGTTATTATGAATATTAAATTCATTATTATGAATTTTCATTATCATGAATATCTAAATACCCAGGAAATTAATATTCTTAGCAAATATTAGCTATGAATAATTTGTCTCTCAAATGATTTCCCTCTGAAATGTTCATTGACATATGCTTTGTGTCTTTCCAAAACCATCTCTCTAAAGCAACGTGGAACCCACTTCTTATCACAAGGGCTAATTTGGCTTCCTGCAATGCAGAAGGAGAAACTTCAGAATGCAGAAAACGTTCAGGGCTCTATAAGTTCCATTGTCACAAAGAAAAAGAGTCAATAAAATGACTGAAAAACTATGGAATGTATAATCAAAATTGAATATTTTGGAGCTTAGTAATATTTGATCATGGCCTATTTCTATATCTAATCTCACTTTATAGGAAGGTGAAAATATTTTATATTACTTCCATAAATGAGGCATTTATCAGACACATGACAACCTCAGGTTTACCTTGTATTTCCTTGTTTTTGAAGTCTGAGCACTATTCTTTGTTACAGAGAGATGATCAGATAGATAGATGGATGGATATAATAGCATAGCTCTTAAGACAGCTTAAACTAAGCTACAATTAAAAGCATAATGATTTAGATTATATTTAGAAAAGTATTTTTTGTTAAATTATTTTTGTTGGAAATAGAAGTCTATGCTGATATCCTTGTATGCTACTCCATTGCCTTTTGACTTATATTGTTTCAATTAGATGTCAACAGTGGTTCTTTGTTTCTCTGAATATAATATAATATAATATAATCTCTCTCTCTATCTATCTATCTGTCTATCATCTATCATCTATCTTTTCTTCATTCAGGCTGATTTATTTAAGACTCTTAACACTGCTTTTCAGCAATTTTGTCTTGGTCTGGTTTTCCTTATGTGTCTATGGCTTAGAGTCCTTTGAATTTCTTGATCTTTGGGTTTGGTTTTGTTTGCTTTACCTCCAAACATGCATTGTCATTGTGAGGCAGTTAAATTATTGTCATTACTTTGAGTCTTACCCTAAACTTTTTGAGTATACAAATTTAAATGTTAGTGTAGGTGCAATTTTAACACATATTAATATTATTAATATTAATAAATATTTATTCTGTCTGGTGGGAACATATACTATCCCTGACTTGGATGGAGTCCTACAGATTATTCTACCCACTTCCTTCTCATGGTGGTTTTCTTCCTTTGTCACACAGTAGTTACCTCAAACATATACAGATATCAATACAGTCAAATATTTAAGGGACCACTATGCAGGTATCTGGAAACATCTCTCCATTTAAATTTCACCTGTATGCTACTCTGTCTCAAAAGTCTGGCCCTGTTAGTCTCCCCAGGTACTCTCAATCAGGACTCCTAACTCAGCAAGAATAATAGACTCTGTTTAGGTCCCACTCTTGAAATCAGTCTTGAAATTCCCTCCAGGCCATGAGTCGGAACATTCCTTATTTGTCTCCTTTATCTCAGCTATCATAGTTATTTATTGTCTTTTTTTCTTCAAACAGTGACATTTTATGTAATTTGTTGGGAATTTCAGTTTTTTAAGACAAGGAGTCATTTCTGACCTGTTTTTCCCTTTTCCTCTCTTTCTGACTCTGTCTCTGTCTCAGTCTGCCTTTGACTCTTATTTCTGCCATTCTTTCTTTGCTGTCATTGTTCTTCTTTTCTTTTCCTTCTTCTCCCATATTTCCTCTCTTTTTTCTTCTCTCCTCCCTCTGTTCTTCCTCCTCTTCCTCCTCTTCCTTTTCTTCTTCTCCTTCCTTTTCCTCCTCTTCCCTGTCCCCTTCTAACTGCACAACTAGACTGACAATATTTGTTTTTGCTTATTACATTCATGATATTGTAATCAAAAAAGTCATGATTTTAAAAAATAATTTGCAAAAATAAAATGCAAGAAGATATCTGCTTATTTATGCTTTATTCCAGGTGATACTTTAACATATATTTTATACATATATGAAACTAACCATAGCATTCCCTCTACAAATTACAGATCTGTATTTATGCCAGCGAATCTCTTTAACCCAACTAAAAGTACATGATTTATCTTCAAAGATATTTAGTGTCATATCCTCATTTTTAAGTTTTCCATATTAAAGTAACTAAAATAATAATAAATACATTTTAATATCATAGATCATATATTTTATGAACATTGTATTTCTTTTCCTTTCTTTCTCTGTTTTTTTTTTTTGTATAAATTATAAGCTCTAGCACATTCAGCAGCATCTACATTAGGCACCAGATTATTATTATGTTCAACTTTTAATTTGCTCACCTTTTACTTTTTTATTTATTCATTTATTTGCAACATATTAGGCATTATAAATACAATTATTGACTTCTACACACTTACAGTATGAATACAAGCCATGATTCAAAGTGTACATTACATTATGATGAATGATACACAGATAACAAGATAGTCTAGCCCAGATACTGGAAAACGATGGCCTGTATGCAAATACTGTTTTTATAAGTTACATTTGGTTGGAACACAGCCACATCTATTTCTTTCCCTTTGTCTGACTACTTTCTCTCTCCAATAATGGAATCGAGTTGTGGCAGCACCATGTGGTCCAGAAAGCCTAAAATAGTGATTATACGGTTCTTTACAAAAAAAAAAAAAAAAAAAAAAAAAAAAAAAAACATGTTCCCTGACATAGACCATCTATTTGTTAAATTTATCAATGAAAATGAAGAGCTCTTGACAGTACTAGGAGAGATGGCAGCAGCAAGTAAAGATAAATATGGAAGGCATTTTGGAGTCTAAACCAGAAGGACAGGTAGGTGTGAAGTGACTGACGAAAGTGCACCTTTCTATGATGGAAGACTGTCATAACCAATATTTTCACTGAAGGACTTTTTTTCTTTCCAAAAGCTTTCCTTGTACCTTCCCAGCCAAAGTTAGTTACTTTCTGCTCCAGTCTCTGTATTTATCTTTCTTAAGCAGCTACCACAGGTAAATCTGCATGGTATAAAAGCAAATACCATCTTTACACATCTTTGAATCATTCTTTAATAGTGAAAATAATATTTTAATGATTGTTGAATATATACATGGATGAATAGAAAAAAATAGTCATCAATCTGATTTCTCTAACCTAAACATTATGTTAAAGTTTTTGCATGCATGTTCTTAAAATAGTACATCTACCCAATCAGCAAAAGTTTACAACTGGCGTATTAATTATAGAGTTTAGACACAGGACATTAGAAGGTTAAACAATGACACATTAATAACATCCAGCAAAAAGTTTAAGAATTAGATATTTTAAATAGCTTAGTAAAATAGCTTCCAAAATGGTGGTATAATTAATTGCCCTATAAGTTGAATAGTTAGTGTAATACCTATGCAAGGGATTTAAAGGATGGAGAGAACTCCTAGAGCCTATTTGAATCCCACCATTATCTAAACTCCCTGGATGCTCCCATTTTCTACTTCCCAAGGAAAGGAGTCAGTATTCCTTCTAGGTTTCTTGGTAATATCTTTGATATTTATTCCTAAAGTGGAAAATCATCTTTGTTTCAATGTAGCTCTGTGTTCAGATTTTAGAAATATTATTTTGTGATATTAAGGAGATAGACTGCAAATAATATTAGGATAATTAATAGTTCATCATATTAGTGTATTTATACTGGGAAGTCATATTCCAGGAATAGGATATATGGTAGAGAAAACCCTTCAATGCATACCTATAATTAATAGAGAATTAAGTATTTATTTGTGGCAGATTTTTTTTTCTTTTGCCTGTGATTTGTTTGTGAAATGAATCATATTAATATTTCTACTGTTACATCCAAATATTTATCAGAAGTAATATGACTTGGATGTGAAAATGCAGGGTTTAAATATTAAGAATAAAAATGACTCATGCTTAATTTATGGGTTTTCTTTCTTACCTTCTTAATCATAGTGTTTCTAATCCTTGCCTTATCATCACTGGGCACCCTGAAGTGAAGTTTGTAATAAAAAGTTGTGAAATAGGTCCTTCTTGAGGAAATTTAATTGTGTTTGTACTACCCTCTAATTATTCCTTTCAAAGAATTGCATGGTAGTTTGTTAAAATAGGCAGCATTGAATATATAATAACTTTCAAACTAGGATTTTTTTTTCTTTTCCAGATAAAAGTTAACATCAAGTGATATCATGCAATTTATTAATAAAATATTTTTTTTACTTTCACATCTGATAAGGAACTCCTATAAAATAACTTAGGTCTCCAAAGTAAAGGCTAATAATGAAATACCAAAGTAGAGATAGGCAGAAGAGTCCATCAAAGAAACTACCTTCATGTGACACTATTGTGGGTGGCATCAGACTCCCTCCTGCACACATTTTTCGAGTATTTTGAGAAGTCATAAAAAAAAATGAATTCTATAAATGTATGTCTCAGTACTTCATGAAGAATAAATTATGGAAGTCTAATATATAACAAGGCAGTTTTACTTAACAATACATTATTGTATACTTGAAATTTGCTCAGTGATTAGATCTCATATGTTCCCACTACACACACACACACACACACACACACACA
This sequence comes from Tamias sibiricus, assembly GCA_025594165.1. Classification (NCBI taxonomy): domain Eukaryota; kingdom Metazoa; phylum Chordata; class Mammalia; order Rodentia; family Sciuridae; genus Tamias; species Tamias sibiricus. The sequence continues at coordinate 54,710,603 of CM046661.1, forward strand.
CACACGCACGCGCGCACATGCGCGCGGGACGAGAGGGAAATGAGAAGTGTATAAATAGTGTTCAAAAAAGATGTAAGAAGGGAAGAATGCGATGTAAAGAGGCGAGGTGAAGGCTACTTTTGTACTTAGGTAAATAATTCCTGTGACAGTATTGTGCCTTCACACTTCCTTACAACCTCAGTCTGGTGTCATATCAGAGCTTATTACTTTTGAGCATAGGCTATTTTCATCAAACATATAGAGAAAACAGTTGTTAAAACTTGTATTTTAAAATAAGTTGTGAATTTCAAAACAGAGCTCAGAGTGAATTCCCGATTATAAATCTTAATAGAATTTCAGGTTGTAACTTTCATTTAGAAAAGTTAATAGTCCAGATAATTTATCATGTAACTTCCATTTAGAAAAGTTAATAGTCCAGTTTATCATGCCATTGTTTTTTTTTTTTTTCTCTCTTCTCTCTCTCTTTTTTGTTGTTGTTGTTGTTGTTGTTTTTTCCATCACCACAGGGATTGAAACAACACGAGGTCTTATTTTTTCTTTTTCAATAATCAAGTAAAGTAACAAGTAGAATGTAAAGTCAGTGGTGTGATTAGACCACCAAAAAAAAAGTGTTCATATACTGGGTATGATTATAAAGATTTCTGCCTATGAGCATGAATCAAACTTATTTAAAATGAATCAAGCAAGGCTGCTTAGTATATCATAGTTGAAATTTTCCCTGAAATAAATGTAAATTCTATTTTTAGGCATTCTTAAAAGAATGGAGTCCCTCCTATGTAGAAAAAATATTTATTTTTAACAATTTTCTGCTAATTATTTACCATTATCCCCTGCCCTCTTTTATCATCTTGCCCTTAGTTACAGGAACCGTGTTCTATTTATTCTAAAATGGCAACACCCTAAGCATGATGAAATTCAACAAATGATGCTATGTGTTATTAATGATGAGAACTCAAAATATTGTGATTTTATTATTCTGGAGTAAGTTTAGATTTTCATTTGTCTTTGGAAGTATGTAAATATATAATATTCAATGCAGTGTTAGAAAGGGAGAGTTATAAATTTGTCCTGTTGTTAGGTGCTTCAATAGTGGGAAAATAATAATTTGTTAATGTATAAAAAAAAAACAGTTAAAATATTCTTCTGAACATTTCTGGGTATGGTGAAATGAACTCTCCTGACAACTTAAGACGAGGGACCTGCAAGGGGCTGTGATCTCCCTCAGGGTTTCTACTTGATTCTTGACATGCCAAGTAATACATTTCTTTGAAAAGTGTGCTCTGGAAACACCTATGCAAGTCCTGTTTCCCCATCCACATCTCCAATATCCAGGTGATTTTTTTCTAAGTTAGTATAAAATACTTTATCCATGAATTAAATATGCTGGAAGAGTCACGGGAGCTTAGTTTAGGAATTAGTGCCCTCTTCAAACATTCTACATGACTCTCCAGCTCCTCTTTCACTAACAAATATGTTTTTGAAATGTTTCTTGGAAACTTTTAAGTTTCTATTTATATCACATCTGCTTCAGGAAATTTCAGAAGATACACCACACACACACACACACATCTCAAAATGCACACGTTTCTAGATTCTAGAGTTTATTCTTATAGGTTACTTTAGTATTTACTTAGATGGGAATTAAGATAGCTTTTATAAAAAATTAAGCTGAAGAGTTACACTCTGATCCCTTAAACCTATAGATACCAACAGCATGCCAGACTAGTTCTTGCAAACAGGATACAGAAATGATTAAATGCCCAGATTTTGTTATCTTTTTTCTCAGAAACTTACACTTTAATTCAATTCTTTTTTTTTTTTTTTTTTTTTTTTTTTTTGCAAATCTTAGAAGGAAAAGCTATGTCCTTGTCTAACAGTGTATGCAGAAAATAACTTGTGCTCTCCTTCTCAATTCCAAATCCTGATAAATATGTTTTGGTTTATCTACCCTAAAAGCCAGGCAAAATACTTGTGCACTTATCTGTGTGCTGATAAGATGTAATTGACATATTATTTCTTATTTTCTTTTGCAGCCTTCAACCTTCTGTTTGTTAAGCAGACAAAAGACTGTTAGGGTTGAAAGGACACAAACATTTTTCTGATTCACTGCAGCTGGTCACCAATTACCATCATAAAATGAAAAATACTAATTCATTTGGAAGACAGATTTTAAGAAACTTGCATGTGAGATTTGCCATCTCACAAGCCTCTGATTTTTAGTGACAGACACAGCAATGTGGAAATTACCAACAGAGAAGGCGTTTATTACTTCCCACACTGCCAACATTCCTTTTATGCCCTACAAACATTTCAGTAATGGGATGCTTCCTGGGATTTGGATACGAGCAAAGTATTTGTTAGGACATTTGAAAAGCAGGTGGATATTTGGCAGAAACATCAGAAGCCGAGTGGTTATTATAGACACACAGATATAATACTTAAAAACTGAGAGGAACAAATGTTTGCTCCATTGCCAGGGTCAGTTTCTTAGCTATGCCATGTCCCAGGGCTTAATGCTGAGGATCTCAACAATCTGCCCAGGAGGTGGGACTACTGTCCATTTCTCCCTTCAAGCCCTTTCATTAGGATTACTTCAATTTGTGAAACCTAAATTCATTGAAAGTGAATGTGGAAAACAGATTTTTCAATTAGAGTAATCTCTGAATAATACTTTGAATTCCTTTATTTCATTTCCATAGGATTTTTGTCATCCTTAAATTATGGCTAGCCAAGATGTCTACGTAGACATAAAGAAGAGTAGCATAAGAAATACACATGTGCCTTCTCTTCTCGGTCGTTTAAATTATATTTTATAAATATTATGAGTAGGATATGAAAAAAATTCAAGTAAAAATGGTTTGAGCAAAGCCACAAGGAAAACTTGCTTTATAAAATAGTATTTTTAATAACTAGTGCTTACTGAACATTTATTGTGTGGGAGCTATAGTGTTAAGAGCTTTATATGCCACTTATTCTCCTCCTAAAAATGTAAATTATATTTTACAGATAGCTTGACCAGAATCAATGGGTACTGAGTTCAGATCCAAAATGAAATGAACTGGTCCCAGAGCCAGACCTCCTAACCACAATCCACATGTCACAGAGCTTTGGACCAGCACTAGACATTTAACAGCAGATGCCATTTCCTTTCCTTTGAACATGTTTCTCAGAAAAAAATTACTGAATGTAGTTGGCTTTATAGAATCCACATTATTAATGCAATCACATCAATGCAGATGTTATATTTTTAATATCAAATTTTAATGAGACTGATGATGTACATAGACTAGCTGAAGATATGCAAGAATGGAACATTCTGAAATGAATCATTTAACAAACTTAGTACCCCTCATTGGTCACATCCTGGTTTTAATGGTAAGCATCTCAGTTGATGATTTAAGATCTTGTTCTGCTAATAACATGATTGCTGTATTTCTTTTTCTGCTCCAATTCTGATCCCCTTGTTGAATTCCCCTATTTTTATTTCTACTTTGATATATTCTACTAAACAGAGTTTAACTCCATGCAATTCAATTAAACAAGTATTAGAATTTCTTTCATTTTTAACACACTCTTCTAAGCACAGGATGAATAAAATATGACCCCTACCTAGCTTCCAGCAATCTAACATAATTAGAGTTAGAAATTCCCATTTTAACTGCATCAGTAAGCTGTGCATGTGACTGACCCCATGGAGCAAGCTTGCCTGTCATCCTATCTCCAGTCTTCCAGTCAATGGAAAATGTTTCATTCTAACTTTGAATGGTATTTAAAATATTATTGTTTTATACTATAAAATAAAACTGTAAATTTGCAGAATTTGAGGAAATGATTAGTCCTCATTCCTTTTTGTATATTTAAGTATGAAAACAAGTTTTTTTAGTTGTTTGGATAACTTTCACGTAGCATTAGTGGACATTAATACTCCCCTGCTTTGACAGAAGAAGAGGAAAGTGTGTTTTGCAACTCAGTATCTATGCAGCTAGTTTTCTGAAGGTATTCCCTACTTCAATCTTCTCACTTAAAATTGCTTTTTTATGAATGGATTTGGGGCAGAAATAGAAAAGGTCCAGGAGCTAAATATAAGCCACTAGATTAAAGGAGAAAATAAAAATGAGTCAACAAATATTTATTGTCTACCTTCATAAAGGCACTTTTGCTGGTTTTAAGCAATATAATAACTGCTACCTGATCATGTTAGGACATTGAGGAATGCATGATTTAGTCAGTGAAAGTGAACATAAACCTATGAAATGAGAAAAATATTCATTTTAATGAGCAGATACGGTATGCCTTGTGCTTTTCTAAATGCTTTGTAGGCAGCATTTAACTAAATCAGATGAATAATAATTATTCTCATCAATAGCTAGGAGAGATGCACAAAGAGGTTAAGCAACTTACCCAAGGATCACAGCCAATAAATTGTGGAGCATAAATATAATACAAATTTATACTGGAAGACAGGTCACCTGTACCTAATTAGTTACACATAGTTACAAGACAATTCACTCCAATACAAAATTCATTATCATTTATCATCTATAGATATCCTGTACATTTATAGGAATGCAGATAGAAAGAAAAATAAGAAAATATAAAAAAGAAGAAGAAAGCACACATTTTGGAGATGCTAATATGTATCAGGTTTTTTTTTTCTGAAACTAATTCAATCAAATTTTCAAAATGATACCATAAAGTAAACTATATTTGAACGCTATTTAAGAATTCTTCTATTTCTGCTGCAAAAATTTATCCCAAATTTAGTGACTTCAAACAACTTGTATTTGGATACTAATATGAAGTTGTCGGCAATGCTACTTTCCTTTTAAGAAACTAGATCTAGAGAAGGATCTATTTCTTTATTCATTAGGGTAATTGGCAGGATTGAGTTCCATGAGATTATAGAACTGAGGTTCCAGTCTCCTTGCTGAGTATCAGCTTAAAACCATCCCTTCTTCCAGAGGCCATCATATCCCCCTTCCTCCATCTTCAAAGCCAGAAAAAGTAGGTCCAAGTCCTTATCATCTCCTGTCTCTCAGATCCATCTTTGTGTCTCTTCTTCTACTTTTCAGGACCCTTGTGATTTTTTTGGGGGGTCTATGAGGATAATACCAGAAAATTGCGCCATCTCAAATTCAAATGCTTGGCTAACTTAATTCTATCAGCAAACTTAATTTTCTTTTTCATGTAATATAGTGTTTCCAGTGACATCTTTGAAAGGACCATTATTGTGCCTAACACAGGGACCTAGTCGGGTTATGCAACCTAATGAATGCAATACACTTAATGAGTGGTAATGCTCCATTTAAATTCTAATTTGCTTCATTCCAGATCCCATACTCTTTCCATTATATTTCTGACTCAATAGGTAAGATTTCAGTGAGTAACAAAAGTGGCAAAGGGGTTCACAGTAATTGGGTGCCTCACAGATGTCAGGAATGGTATGCCCAGTGCTTTATCTACCTTATTCCTGATAATGTCTATGGAGAAAATATAAGGACCCATTTCCCACAATGACACAAATTCAGGTAATATAACTGTTGATATCATGCACATAAAATGATGTGGATCAACAATTTTAGCTAATATCTGAGTTCAAAAGTCTGTCAGTCTCAGGATTTAAGCTTAATCTTGAAGTATAGACACAATTTAGATAAGCAATGATCAGTAACAACATTGGAGACAAGAAATGCAAAAGTGGGAGAGGGTAGTATTACAGTAGCAGTACTTCTACATTTCTTGAATACAACCTTGAGTCTTCTGAACTTGACTGCTATACTATATATGAAAGTATTTTTTTTCTTGTTTAATTTTATTTTTTTAGCAAAAGTTTGGTATAATGAAATAAGCATAGTGCTTTCACTAACAAAAGTAATCCTGAACTAATCATTTGGCAATGCTTATGTAGTTAAAATTCAAGATGATTATCAATTATCACATTTCCCAGAGTTAACCACAGTTGTCATTATAGGTTAACAAATTTGTGAATTAAAAAATTTAATTTTCTTCTTCCACCCATTGTTCATGGACTGTCCCCTAATGTTGGATGTGTAGGATTAGGATAGACTCTAGGATGTGAAACAGCTCAATTGTCATTTTCAGGATTCTGAATTCTAACATGTCTTGAGCCAGGCATCCCCGAAGGAAACTGATTTGTGCTGAGTTATGCTTTATTAACATCCTTAAGGAGGCAAGAATGACTAATTATTGACATACCAACTTAAGAAACATTCATATCTCAATGTTAAATCTCTATGGGTATCAGCATTTGCAAAGAGGATTTCTAAGTAGGTAGATATTAAAGTATTAATTCAATATAAAAACTGCATTTATCATCACATACATTTTAAATCTAAGACCAAGACCAGGATAAAATACACAATTCTTTAACAATTTTTTTTTCATATTTGCTATACCATTCAATATATGCCCATGGAAATTTATATTTTAAAGTTAAAATCATGACATAGATGCAGGTGTATGTTCATATCTTGATATTCTATTTTAATATGTTCTGGTTATGATACCACGGGTTATCGGTGACAAGTTCTGCTCCCCCAAATGTTGAAGTTTGAACATTAGAGAAGCACACTGAGACAAGCTTCTAAAGCAGGGTTTATTTAAAAGGGGTAACACAAACTTCTCCTGGGAGGGAGAAGGGGGCCATTGCTGGTATCCTGGTATCCCAACAAGCGAGGCAGGTCTACCCTTTTTATAAGTCCTGGGCTTCCTTTGTTGTCCTGCTCTCTTCTTACCCTTATTTCTCTCCTTTCTGTATATGTGACCAGGCCCAGGAATGCTTGGTGGGATGGCCAAAAGGTGAGAAGCAGATGGGCTGAAGGGGGAAGGGCAGGATGGTGCAGCCCAGGACACATTAATTAACAACCATATAGCTCCCTGTAGGGAGGGGCAATTCCTGGGACAGGTTACTTTGGCAACTGGTTGGAGCAGGGGCAAGTTCTTGATAAGGGTGGAGGAAGGGCTTTGAAGGAATTACCAATCCAATCCCCCAGGGGACAACCTCCAACTTCCCAGGACTCACTCAAAATTGGCTTTCATGATCTGACCTGACTCGATTTACCTATCTATACCTATTGCCTGTCAGATTCTGGCTTCAGTTTTATTAACATAGTAATTACAGATACCGTGTCAATGACTATGTTAGAATCCATCAGATGGCACCAGCTACCAAAGTGGTAGAACAATAATTCCATGCTTTTTGGATATTTAGGATGTTTCTATAGGTGCATTTCTTGTGAAGAAAATTTTAGACTCAAAAGCAGGATTTCTAAATCATTTTGGCCAGAGGGATTTTCAAAAGTACCTTCTAAATGACCTGTTCAAATGGCTGCTGTCATGATGACATTTATTAATGCTCAGGAATTTCCTACATGTTTTATGGGCTCACTTGTTCTCATGAATAAATTCTTCATTCTTGATCCTAACAAAGTTTTGAAAGGTAAATCAGAGATAATGCTTCTGTAAAAATTCAGTTTTTCTCTCCTTAGGAAACAAACAAACAAACTCAAAAAAGCAATTCCTCTCCCTTGATTATCACCTTCTTGCTTTTTCATCTTTGTTAGATGGCAATCCCCCCCCCCTTCTCCTTCCTTTTCTTTGAGAATGTCAACCTTGTCTTCCCAATAAGACCATTCTTCTTGTCTTTCCTCTGCCAGAAGGGCTATTTCATTGACTTCTCCCAGCTGAGAGGAGGACTTTAATAATCCTTCCCTCAGAGGGCTTCCCTAGAGCCTCAAATAATGAACTTGGGGTGGCATTTTCTATTTCATTATCCCTGCCTTTTTTTCCCTTCATACACTATATAGTGCCTAAAATTGTCTTTTAAACACAATTTGGTCTGTCACCTGAAGCTAAGTACATGAATGGAGAAAGCATATATATTAGATTTGGGGGGCTTCCATAAAGGGTGCAACAGACTGAATAGCTTAAATGACAAACCTATGGTCTCCTAGCTCTGGAGACTAGAGCTCTGAGGTCAGGTAATAGTAGGTCGGTTCCTTCTGAAAGTTTTGATGGGGAATTATATCCCACCTGGCTTCTCATATCCCCCTGTGTTCCTTGGCTTATAAATGACATTCTCCCTTCTCTAGGCCTTTATGTTAACACACCATTCTTACTGCGTGTTTTTCTTAATTTGTTCTTTTTAGTTATACATGAATGTAGAGTGTATTTTGACATATTTATGCAAATGCAAACATGGAGTATATCTTACTTAATTAGGATCCCAGTCTTATGGATATAAATGATATTGATATTCACTGTGGTGTATTCATATATGAACATAGGAAATTTATGTCAGATTCATTCCACTCTCTTTCCTATTCCTATCCCCCACTCCCTTCCTTCATTCCCTTTGTCTAACCCACTGAACTTTGATTATTCCCCTCCCCTACTTGTTGTGTTAGCACTCACATATCAGAGAGACCATTTGACCTTTGAGTTTTTGGGATTGGCTTATTTCACTTAGCATGATACCCTCTGGACCCTTCCTTTTACCAGCAAATGTCATAGAGTCATTCTTGTTTATGGTTGATTAATATTCCATTATGTATATATAATATGTTTTCTTTATCATCTGTTGAAGGGTACCTGGGTTGATTCCAGAGCTTAACTATTGTGAATTTAGCTGCTATAAACATTGATGTGGCTGTATCACTGTAGTTTGCTGATTTTAACTCCTTTGGATATATACCAGGGAGTGGGATAAATGGGTCAAATGGTGGTTCCTTTCCTAGTTTCCTGAGAAACCTCCATACTTCTTTCCAGAGTGGTTGCACCAATTTGCACTCCCACCAGCAATGTATGAGTGTACCCTTTTCCCCACATCCTCAACAACATTTTTTGTTACTTGTATTCTTGATTGTTGCCATTCTGACTGGAGTTAGGTAAAATCTCAGTGTAATGTTCATTTGCATTTCTCAAATTGCTAGAGATGTTGAACATATTTTCCTATATTGGTATTTTTTCAGATTTCCTTTTTTTACAAAAGTATCAGTCATACTGGATTCCTGCCATAACCTCCCTCAGTATAACCTCACCCTAATGTCAACTGATGCATATGTAATTACCCTGTTTCTAAATACACATTGTAAGATCCTAAGGGTCAGGAATTCAACATATGAATTTTGGGAAATGATTAAATCTATAACACCACATACCTCTTATAATGTGCTGTGAACACAAAACAATTGTTTGATTTTATTAAAATTTGTTAATGAAATAAATTGTTCCAAGACCAACATTTTAAATATCGGTTTGCTATTTTAAAATGATAATAGAATATTTTTGGGTTCTCAAGTTTGGTTTTACATTATATCTATGTGAATACCAAATTATTTTGAATAATGCAAAAGACAATTACTGGAGTTCTCATTTTATTATTCACAAATACTTTAGAGATCTTGATCTATCAGACTCTGTAAAACTAACAAAAGAATGGAATTATGCAAGAAGTCCACATTGATATTTACAGAAGCTTTAGAAAATAAATATACCTAAACTTTAAACTTGATTTAAATTCTACCAGACAAGTAACGCTCTGTGACTAATAAAATACTCCATTTCATTATATCAAATAAAATGAATATTGAGTACAGAAAAAATTTTCCCATCAGGTGATTTCTTTAGATTAAGCAGCTTTCAAACTGTATATGTCTTCTTTGCCACCTCAAAGGAACTTTAAATACTTCCTCATCTCTCTTTCCTTCTTTCCTGCCTTTCTTCTCTGTGTCCTTTTTTTAAAATTTTTTTCAATGAATATTTATTAAACAACTCTTTTCTGCTAGACATACTTCTCTGTGCTGGGGACAGGAATTCTTGCTCTTATGGAACTTGTAATCTAGTGAGCTAGATAGGAACAAATGTACAAATAAGTAAAATAATGATTGTACCAGCAAATATGTGCTGAGAAGAAAAGAGCAAGAAGGGTATAAGAAGCTGTAAGACATAAGGGGTAAATGTTGAGTAGGATGGGGAAGTGAACTCAGATGTTTTGGACAGTTGAAGATGAAGATTGCATAATGCTGTATGGCATCATTTATGTAGTCTCATTTTTTTCATTACCAAATGTATTGTCAATGTTTTCAATTTTTTTACAAATTAGTTTATGAGTTCTTTAGGGACAGTAGGATTATATGGTTAAATATGTAATTAATTTTGGATTAGGTTCTCATTTTATTAATATGAAAGAACATGTAAAACAAACTGGTGTAAATATTTGTTTTTATAAAATAAATTGATGGATTATGGTATTAATGAACTGAATTGTGTTGATAATGAAAAGACAAATTCTTTGGAACCATACTTTTTTTTCTCTTTCTGGCTCTCTTTTTGAGTTCTGATTAACAAGTTAGAAGTAATGACAATATTGACAGCTGTTTAGAATTTATGTATAGAATGTTCTAAGCAAAGGAAGTAATTTACATTTTTCTGAGCATATTTGAATGATTATATATGTATAAAATCATTTTTATATATACATGGAAAGAGAGAAGAGAGAATTTTTTAAGGAAAAGAAGTAAGTTCTGTATTCCCAAGCATATTGAATATACACACACACACACACACACACACACATACACACACACACACACACACACATCATATATACAGAGAGAGAGAGAAAGAAAGAGAAAGAGATGTGTGTGTATGTATGTGTGTGTATTGCTTTTAGCTAATTACAACTTCATGGCCAATAGTAATTAGGTACTTATTATAATGTCAATTTATTTCATAAAGTAATATAGCAAAGTCGAAATATAGCCCCATTTTAAAATGCCTCTCAATAGATTTATTTACACGTGCATAATTCATGTTAAATTTTCAATGTCTAACATTTTCTGTATAAATGTAATCGTCATATCTCCCCCTTTTCTCACTATCAATGCGCATGGTTCAGGCCACCATCTTGCCTTCCCCTCCCATGGAGGAGGAGGATTCCTTGAGCTGTAGTCAGGAACCCATCTCTCTCTTTTCACTAAACTAAGAATATCAGACAATGGAGTAGCAAGAGTGAAAACAAAGTATAAAAAAAAAAAAAAAAAAAAAAAAAGCCTCAAAATTTTACTAAATTTAGATATATAAACATCCATAAAGCTCATTGTTTAAATATTATTGGAAATAATTGAATGATACACAATTGTTTGTTAAATAACAGCACACCTGAAATATTTTAAAAGCTTTAAATATGGAAATAAAGTGTATATTTGAAGTTATATGTGTTTTCTTCACTTGTCTTCATTCTTTTTTGCATTATTTCTAGTATTTTAATTAAAAATATGTTTATATTGTATCTGATACTTATTTGGAGGACTACTTCATCAATATTTACATCTGTCATGTTTTTCTGCTTATCTCTTATTTTATATAGTAAAATATTGAAAACAGTTTATTATTCAAAATATATTAAAGTTGACCTCGGGAAAACCTAACATGTTACTAGAAACTGGCAAGAATAGATTACAGTTCATATTCCATATAAATTATGTAATTTTCCTTCCATGAAATCTGTTCATTTGTTATAAAAATAAGTTGAGAATTAACTTCCATATTTTACAACACATGTTTTTGAAAGAACTCAAAATTGCTGGAGAAAATAAGGTAAATTATATATAAAATTTCCTGAAATATAGATCTGGTGCTTAACATTATTGCAATAGTAGCAATGATAGTGGCAGTAGTAGTGGCATTAGTAGTTGTAATAGCCAGTATTGATTGAGGGCTTGATACATGTGTAGTGGCATTTCTAATTTAAAAATTCAATTAAATATGTTTAAATATTTTAAAATATTTCTCATAGTGACCCCTAACAATATGTTATTTATTTATTGTTACTAATAACATTATTATCTTCCACACTTTACTGATAGGCACATAGAGTAGCCTGGATAAGGTTGCTCGAGGTGGCATCAATAATAAGTGGTAGGCTGGCAATTCCTATCCTAATTACTTAGCTCCTGAACATTCTATGTAGCAAACATCCATTTTTTTTATTTCTCTATACAATTCTTTGTAAGGTACCCATTAGGTACTATTTATTGAGTTATTTAGAGTTAATATTGTGGTTTATTTTTACTTTACTATATTTTTATCCTACTATTCTATACATATGTAAATATTATTATACATTAGCATAAATTACTGCATTGAAGAAATTCAATTTCAGAATAGAAATAGAACCTTATAGTCATTTGTACTTAGGGGAAAAAAAAATGTCCTTGAGTGGAGGAAATATTTGCTCAGCTGTGACAGGTAAATGCTTTCAAAACAGCATTAGGAAATTATTCCAAGCTTGAGTCTCTATCAATCTAACATTTTTCAGATAACTGAATTTTTTGAGATAAACTGAGGTTTTCCTTTGATTCACTTTTGATGGAGACTTTGCAAGCATTGCAAGTGGCATTGCATTTGCAAGCTGGTGTATTTGAGCCTGTGGAGATGGAGGAATATCACTCCAGGGAGAATAAGAAAAAGTTATGTTGTTCAGAGCCCAAGTAGCATGTCTGCAAATGCACAAGGATTTCCTTAGAGTTTATATCGGATAATGGTTCCAGAAAGAGGAAATGCTGATTGGAATATTTGATACTCACAGAATAAGAAATGTTTGTTTATTCACTTGTTTTGTAAACATAGCAATAGTCATTGAATCATTTTGGGAAATTGTATGCATCGATAAAGATAGATTATGCTTTCTTGCCATAACAGGGAAATTAAATATATAGTCATTGGGACTAAAGATTTAATTACTATTCAAGTACAGTCTATGTGATTTGAGTACTTCAAATCACATTCATTTGGTATCTGTCCCATCTGGAACACACGGCCTCCATGTTTGTCACTGGTGGGAAGACAGATTGGTGATTAAAAACATTGGCTCACAATTGCAAAAAAACAGAACTGACACAAGTCCTTTCACATTTCTTTGGCCAAAACTAATCACATTCCCTCAAAGTGACTGCAAAGGAGGTTGAGAAAGTAGAAGAGCTCAAATACCAAATAATTACCGCCTGTCTCTACCACATGCATTGAGAGAATGCTTTTAAACATTAATTTGGGATAAAAGACATTGAATCTTTTATAATAATTCTCTCTCTCTTTCTCTGCCAATAAACTACTGTTCTTTCATAACTTGAAAAACTAATTAGCAATTCATCATATTTGAAGTCACTTGAAAGTATCTTCATGTGCACAATCCATATTCATACAATTTCTGTATGACAGATAATGAAAATATTTTATAATTGACAATATTGGTCATTAAGACACAGTTTATTAAAGGATTGGTTATGCTAAGTGATGGCCACCCTAAGTTAATTTAGATTCATTGACTTCTATCCCAGACACTTTGTTGTATCTAAATGGGAAATTTTGTCCATATAATCACTGTGAATTTATTGATTTTTCTGCAGATAATAAATATGTCATGAATCTCAACAATTTGTCAGAACTTCCCTAATTAAAGTATAGTGTTAATAATTATTACATTTAATTAATTTATGACAAAGAAAAAATGGCACAAAATATTGGTCTTTTAATAGGTCAAAGGCATTATCTCTTATATGGTAAGCAGATTTTAATGTGAACTTCAAAGGCTTCTGTTGCTCAGCTCTTCCTCTCAGAATTCATTGAATAAATCGTGGTCTACATATGTGTAATTTACTTGTTACTCCCACAACTCCAATTATTTCTCATATATATGTGTGTGTATATATTTTTCATATATATGCATATAATACACAATATATATTTTATATAATATATATAGAATAGAAAATCCCTAATAGCTTGTAAGAGCATTGTTGTTTTCACATACACTGTTTGCCAGTGTTATTATAAGTATATAAATTATTTCAGTGTGTTCTACTTTAACCCCTCCCTGCTTCACTGCCATAACTCATCAGACATAAACACACCTATCCATCCCATCTAAGACATCACAAGAGCATCTGTTTTTACTGTAGCCTCATTATAGAGATACCAAAAATGAGTCACAGAGAATTTAATGAATTCCACAAGGTCACAGGTGACACAATTAGTAATGGGAAAAAACTGGGTCTTGAATTGACACTTTCCATGTTTTTGACAAACATTTTTTTCAGAAAAAAATATTTTAATTTTTTGAAAATATATTTCAAATATATTTCATGATACTATCCAGAAATGTTTTAAAGAACAATAAGTGGCATCTATAACAAGGTAGGAAAAATGGACATCTATTATAGGATGGAAATACAATATTTAAAGTTCTAGAGTAAGGCTGGGTAACATAAAAGGCTAAAAACATTTACTTAGTTGTTGAGTTCACAAAGAGGAGAATAAAAAATTAATATAAAATTTGTATAGTATAGGATTGTGTATTAATTTCTTTATGATGAAGTAGGTAATGGGTATGTGTAGATAAAAATAAGATTTAATAAACAGAAAAGAGGGGTGTTCAACCAATCATTCAAGGCTAATAGGGCCTTACCATTTTACCACTCACTATTATTTTGGTGTTTTAGTCAGCTTTTTTCCCTATGAGGCCAAAAGACCAGACAAGATGATTTTAGAAGAAGAAAAGTTATTTGGGACTCACAATTTCAGAGGTCTCAGTTCATAAAAGGCCAACTCTTGCTCTGTGCATGTGATGAGGCAGAATGTAATGGCAGATGGGTGTGGCAGAGGAAAATATCTACTAATATGGCCCAGGAAGCAGAGAGAACCTAAGCTTATCTTATCAGGAACAAACATATTTTCCAAAGGCATGGCCCCAATACCCACCTCCTCCAGCTACACTCTACCTGCCTACAGTTACCATGCAGTTAATCCCTTTAAGGGGATTAATCACTGATTAGGTTAAGGGTCTCATAACCAAATTGTTTCACCTTGAAACATTCTTGCATTGTTTGGCACATTAGCTTTTAGGGAATGCCTAATATCTAAATCATAACAGGGTAGTTTTGGTCAGAAAATATTTTAATAGAGTAAGTTAAAATTTCCTTCTATCTTATATTATTTGAATGGTTTTCATATTAAATTCCTACTCTAGCAACAGTAAAATAGATTTAAAATGCTTTTAAATAATAAGGAAATAGTACATTAATATATAGCCCCAAAATATCATTTTAATATTTTATAAATTCAGTCTGTTCTTAGATCAGGAGAATTAAATTTTTAGCCTCAACCCAGTTTTTTCATGTCTGACATTTTGTTCACAAGGTATATAGTTATTATTTAAATGTAAACATTATCAGGATGATACTAATTATAATAATGTTCTCAAACATGTGTATGATTACTATTGACTAAGAAGAACCAATAAATAGCTGCAAATTAAGAAAATTATCTAGGGGTTCCAGAGGATTAATAAACAGTAGATAAGTCTGCATTTATCAAATAAATTTGGTTTTATAGTTTGTATTTCAAGAAAAGATAAGCAACATTCTGCTTGAAGTCATTAGTTCTATATTCTCTGCCTTATGTTTTTCATCTTAGGCATAGCTAAAGAAAGTTTTTGTCATTAGCATTGATATAATATCACTCCCTTCTATATATTTTACAGCATAAAAATGTGTTGTAATGCTAATAGAACTGTAATAATTAATGAGCCAGACTAGGCAGGGTACAAACTACAAACAACTTTATTCTATTAGATTGCTTTCTTCCTTGAAACAGAAATCTCTTTTAATGGAGCAATATTTCAGGCAGATCTCACAGTTTTATTCATCATTCTTAGGTAATTACAAAAGCTTCTTTTTCAGGTTATAAAAACTCCCACATGTTCTAATATTAAAGTCAATCTTGTCCAATTCAAAGACTTTCTAGTCCTAGCTCAAGCCTGGCTTATTGCCTAGAGCCTGTAATGGGGAGTAGAGGGGAGGCAGGTGCTTTCTGCTTTGTACTTTGTCATTCCACTTCCTGACCATTTGTTAGCTGTCAATCTGTCATTCAGTGTCAAATCTGGTGGTTTTGAGGAATGTAATAAAAACCAAACACAAGCCCGAGTTGTGTATAGCTGTGTAGTTCTAAACTACTCCCACATCTTGGGTGCCCAGTCAGACCATCTGTGAGACACCATTTGGGTTTCATGGAGTAGTGCTACCTCTTCTAGGAATTATTGACTACAGTCTCCTGGCAAGGATGCCATGCTCTCAGACCTATTGGATTCAATTGGACTGCTTTTCTTCTTTGAGGGAAATTCACATTCCTCTTGTCTAGCTGCTTCTAGGTTAGTTCTTTTACGTGGGAATTCAAATCTACCCCACCCAGAACAGGGACCTGTGCCCAGTCTTGGATGGGAATGCAGTAGTTCCTAGTTGGTCTTCTTTCTTTGCTCTACCATGAGAGCACTAATCAGTTCCATGGGGTTGTTTCTGGTAGTTATTATATTCCTGGTCTGTGTCATACCAGATCCTACAAAATATAAACAAGCTTGTGGATACCTCCATTGAAGTGCTGATCCTTGCTTCCTGCCACCACACACAAAGACAGCTAAGGAGGAAGCACCTGACAGAAGGATGTACCCTTCCACTGAAATTTCAATTCATCACTTTTAAAGCTTCCTCTTCTAGAGACCTATATACATGTTAATGCACTAAGAGTAGATGGGAATGTGTGGCATCCCCCCTCAGCAAGCATACTATTGCAATACACCTAGGCACATCCTTTTAGAAAACGTGGATGGTTGATTCCTTTTCTTTTTTTCTTCCTCCCTCCCCAACCCCCCCAATTTATGGTGCCTCAGATAAAGCTCAGACAATCTGAAAGGTCTTATTTTAATACCCTGCTACACTAATATGATTGACCTCAAGGAGAATTATACTAATTATTTCTCTCGGTTTCCAACATTAGCAAAAATGCATTCTGAAATCTAATTTACCCCACTGTGTGAAGAATCTAAATTAAATTAATTCATGTTTAAAGCCCCTTTCTCTGTCTAGCTACTATTGCAATACAGAATTATTCTTAAACCCCATTTATAATTATTATATTTGATCTTGATCTCCCATGTAACTTTTACATGTCAATATTTTCATATTTAGCTTTTGAAAAACTACAGATGCAGTATTTCTTACATTTTTTGGTTGGTGAGGTACCAGGGATTGAACTCAGGGGCACTAGACCACTGAGCCACATCCATAGTCCCATTTTGTATTTTATTTAGAGACAAGGCCTCACTGAGTTACTTAGTGCCTCACTTTTGCTGAGAATGGCTTTGAACTTGTGATCCTCCTGCCTCAGCCTCCTAGCCATTGGGATTACAGGCATGTGCCACCACACATAGCTGTTTCTTACATTTTTAATGACATTTACAGTGTTATAATTTGAAATGTGCCCTGGTCAAAGGAAGAAAGTTGTCTAGTCCATTTGTGACATTATTGTGGCCACTTTGTATTTTTAAGTTTAAGAAAATACCCTCTTACAGGAGTAAAGTCCCTACAAACCTTATTGAAGATACTTTAAAGATAGTAATTACATTCTCTTTCCCATTATGAAAAAATAAATTTTATTTGTGCTCTAGATACAATGTCTATTTGAAGTAGAATTACTATCATGCTTGCTTTACTAGATATTTATTTTTCCATTCTATTTTCTTCCTGATTTTCCAAAATCTTTTGTTTGAATGACCTCCTTTGCAATCTGCATTGCTATCAAAGAGTACCTTTAACTTAAGTAGCTTTTACAAGCAGTTTTTCAGAATTATTCTAAAAAGAATGTGTGTTTCTACCAGAAGATAGTCATTCAAACAACACTATAAAATGGTTTTTGAAAATAAGTTCACTTGCTGTGATGCACAGGTATAAATAAAAAAATCATGTTTGAATTTTATTTTATAGCAGTCTACAATGAGTTAAAAAGAAATATTAACTTCATTTTTCTATTTCTAGAAATTAAAATGATGACTATTCTCTCTTCAAGGAAAACTGCCAAATGTAATGATTATTTCATATATAAAATTCTATTGAGGTTGATATAATGTTACTAATTATCATTATAATTAAAATTAGAAAGTTGCATGTTTAATAATTAAATTTGTGATCTTTTCCAGTAACATAAAGCTTTAAAAACTGAGCTGGAAGAAGTTAGAAGGTTCATATTTTTTACACCCAGTATGTCTAGAGGTACAGTCCAGAATTTGATACTATTTCCCAAGAATGCCATCTCAAATACAGGCTCCTTCTATTTTCCTGTTCTTCCATCATTTCCAGGTAACTTTTGACCTCAGGATTGCACAATGGCTGCTATAGCTCAAGTGATAAACCTACATCCAAATAGGAAGAATTAGGGAACTGAAAATGAGAAGGGTTGGCCACTAATATCAGGAAAGCAATGTTATCCTGAAAATGACCCAGGCTTGTTTCTTATTGTTAAAACATGTTTGACATGGATACCCTTGACTGCAAAAAAACTCTGCACAATTAAGCATGTTTCTACCACAAATAAAATCTAGCAGTATTAAAAAGGAAGAAGAGTCATTAATATTTGATAAGTAACTAACATTGTTTGACATAAACATCTCCTTTCCCAGTCCTTGGAAAGGTGACATTTTCCATCATCCACTTCCCAAGCATCCATTGACTTTCCTTGAGACTTAGAGGTCTTGAAAATATGTAGTCAGCTAATGAAAGGATTTATATAACACATGATTTTCAATTATGAAGTAACTGCTTTATTTCTATTTTAGAATTCGAATCACATTCTAAAGACTCGTCCTGCTTTGTGCATTGGTTCATAGATACCATTGGATAGTTTATTTCAGCTCAAGTATTTTTATAATTTGCATAGGATTATTTATGAATGGGTTTCATTTTAGTTTTTGTTACTGCTCTGTTGATTTATGTCTCATGAACATAAAATTAACACATGAGTGGGTCATAAAGCATTTAGTGAAGTACAGAATAAGTGAAAAAATACCATAAAGAGATCAAAAAGCGTTCAGTGAAATACAGAATAAGAGAAAAAAAATAACATCAACATCATAAAGAGAATAAAATTCAATGTGAATTTGTAAATCTACATGTGAGCAGTGTTTCAGTGACATTTAGAATAAATGGAGAAAGATGTGTGTGGCATCATGGTAGCTTTGCATGGAAATACAGAATTGTGAATAGAGACAATGTACAAAAGCACTGGAAAGTGGATTTTTTTAGATTGGTGATTTACTCACAGCTGAAAGAGAGAAACAGAAAACTGTACCAAGGAATAGCATAATCACACATGCCACTTTTATCTTTTAGGCAAAACAAACTTCTTTCTCTAAGATACTGTAGAAAATGACATTTTCCAATAAGAAAAGAAATGGATAACATGTGGTGAAAACCAAACGCTAGCAAAAACAGATATTCATCAGACTGCTATGGGGAAGCGGGTAAGATAAGCCAAAATTGCTACCAGACAAATGCTGAGGTTGACAAGAAAACAGATGTATCCATTGATTCCATTTCTAATGCCATCAAGGCTATCACATAATATTCATGACCTACAATATGCTGAAGTAATTACTGTTGTGTTTTCATGCTAGCTGATACTATCTTTACATTTGGACACAATTACTTATGTTCAGACCATGAATTAGTAATTGGTATAGATGAAATGGAAATGTAAGGGATAAATGATGGAAGATTCCTTGTTGTGTTGGTTACTGATAATCAGTCTTGTGGGAGAAAAGTTTTATATTTCATTAATATTACGTACTCATTGTGAAGAAAATTACAGGAGGAACATGGCATGCTCACTGAGAGCACCAGAGATTTTTGTAATGCATAAAAGCATTGCTAACTCATTTAAGAAAGAAGTATCTTTCAGCTTATCATTGATTTCTTCACATAACTATTGATAGTCAATAATATATTCTTCTTATTAATGCAGTTCTGAATAAACTATGACTGCTGGGAGTATATTTAAATTAGTATCTGTGTATCTATCTTTTCAGTATGTAAAGAAATGGTCAGCTGGTTGGTATTTACTACCATAGTGCTATGTCCATTGTCAATATGTCCGTTATTATGGACCACGGGATTTCAGCACAGGAGGGCAAATGTGAATCACACCTTGAAATAAGGGAGGAGACAGAATATAATCTATGAGCTCTAATGAATCCCAGTTGAGGCATAATTTATTTTTTAATGGCTTGTTACAAGGATTTATGTGAGTAATAACAACACAAATTTCCCTTCAATAAAATTGCTACTCTAAGGCAGAAATATCATTTTTAATATTGACTTTAAGACATAAATGTTTTTTATGCAGTCTGAATTGTAATGTAAATAAACTATTTTCCCAAGTAGAATTCCAGTACCTCATACTCCTTGAGATTTCCCTCTATTTATAGGAGATGAAAAAAATAAATATATTATTATAAAAAAATTAAAAGCTATTAGAAAAAAAAATTAAAAACTATTAGGATAAATTTACAATTGACTTTCCTTGGCAAAAGGGACCCAGTATTAATGAAGAATTTATTTATTGTTTATATATCTAAAGTTGGAACATCTAATTTTATAGTTTTAAATCTATGTTCATAATCTCAGCATATTATAGTATACTAAATATACTGTTCAGTGAGACAATGCTGCATGTCACAAATAAAGAGCAAAACTGAGAGCCACCAAACACCTGTTGACACACTCAAAGTAGGTAAGAATTTTCTAAATTTTGAAGAAAGCACATTTCTTATAGATAGCTACATGTTGAAACAGCTGAAATACAGCTGAAAATAACCCTCTCCTACCTAGACAGGTGTTTTAGTCAGCTTTTCACTGTTATGGTTAAAAGGACCAACCAGAACAACTGTAGACAAGGAAGAGTTTATTTAGGGGCTCACAGTTTCAGAGGTCTCAATTCATAGACAGCTGGCTCCATTCCTTGGGCCTCCAGGTGAGGCAGGACATCATGGTAGCAGAGTGTGGCAGAGGGAAGCAGCTCATAAATTGATCAGAAAGCAGAGAGAAACTTTACTCACTAGATACAAATATACACCCAAAGGCAAAACCCCAGTGCCGCTACTCCTCCAACCGTACCCTACATGCCTTCAGTTACCACTCAGTTAATCCCATCAGGTGATTAATTGACTGATTGGGTTAAGGCTCTTGCAATCCCATCATTTCTTTTCTGAACCTTCTTGCATTATCTCATACATGAGCTTTTGGGGGACATCTCACACCCAAACCATAACAGGCATGTGGTCATAAATAATCACTGCCCTATCACTGATAATGAATTACATTTAAATTTTTGTAACAGTATATTTTTATTATTTTCCATTATTACAATTTTTAAAAATTTTACCTAAAATCGTTGGCTCCAACATTCATCACATGAGCTTTGTGTCTTAGAGTGGGTAAGTTCTATGGAGCTAGAGCAGTCACATTCTGGGTAGAACTCTAAGGCAGTGGCCATCTCCTTCTGCCAAGATTGTCAAGATGGAATTCAGGGTGACTTGCACTGGCAAGTGAGTGGTCCTCTTTGAAGAATCCCCTCCAGTTGCACTCCTGTTGTTTGGTGTTTAGTTAGACAGAACTACCTCCCCAGATAAAGGAAGAACATCCAACATGATTTAAATACTCCAACATTGTCATAAACTTCACAACACTCTAAGGTTGCCAATAACTTTATTTTAAAGATGAAGATACCGAAGAGTAAAAAAGTTCAAGTGGCTTGTGTAGAATCTTCTTAATACCATTGCTCAGTCAGGAAGTATCCTGGTTTCTTACCCCATCCCTATCATGAATATTTTATATGTATATATTTGATATGCCTATATCCATGTAAACATTTAATATCTAGATTAATTATATTTGAATGGCAAATTTAGAGTTTAATAAACTAATTCTATAGTTTTGGTATTGAATTTAATAATGAAAACTTGTATACCTTTATGCTGCACAATAAATTCAACTTTTTTCTCGACCTATCCCTAAATCAAAGCTATTATTATCCATGGTGATGAATTCTTATGCATGACTTATAAGAGTAGGCACGTGATGAAGAATAATAGTCTATTCTTCTTTAGTTCAAAAAGCTATATTGTTTAAGTCATATCTTTGTAAAAGCATTCATTCTAAAAAAAACAGCTTCAGTATATCTACCCAAGGGGTATGTTTGAGGAGAGTAAAGTATGCAGGAATAGAATAGAGGCCATGACAATACATGGTTTATTCCTTGTTTCTGTCTCCCATTCCCCTACTCCACCAAGCCCATTTAAAGTAGTATGTCTTGAGGAAGCTCTGTGATACCAATGCCCCAGGCCTGGTGTCTGAAATATGTGCCAGGAGATAACTGGAACTGAGACCTAAATAGGTATAAATATTCTATTAATCCATCAGATATTATCCTCCTTATCAATGAAAAATCATTTGGAGGAGGACCCATATCTTACTTGCCTAAGCTTCCTGGTACATAGTTCATGCCCAAAGTAGGTGTTTCAAATGGATAGGTTAATTAAAACAAAGAATGATTCAATAAATACATGAATAAAAACAATATTTTAGTTTTAGAAAATTTATAATAGCTTTCCAAAAGCAAATTTGGAAAGATATTAGAAAGTTCTATACATTCCATTTGATGTTAACTTGTTCAGGATGCTCAGATTCTGAATTTCTAGTTTTGCTTAGTCTTATGGAATAAAATTATACATAGTGAGAAAGCAGTTGGAAGATAGCAATTTAATTAAAATATCACGAAATGCTTTATGGAACATCTCAATTTCATCTAATTGATTAAGATAATGTGTTCTAATGCAAGAAATTTGTTCTGAATGTATTAGTTCCATTATTAATCAATATGTTAGTCAATAAACAGATGTTTGGAGAACTACTGTACATTTACAAGATGGAAATTAAGTATGTTTATGAGTGAGAGAGAAAGGAAGGAGAGGGGGAAAGAGAGAAAGAAGGTATCTGTAGGGTGGCAAGATGAAATCTGTGAGACAGGCTGGCAAGCTGGCAATTCTGGAACGAGTTTATGTTGCCATCTCTGGTCTGAATTCTTTAGGGTAGCAATCTGGGAATGCAGACATAGTTTCTATGTTGAAGACTTGAGGCAGAATTCCTTTCTTTCTTGGGGAACCTCCATTTTCACTCTCAGCCGATTAGCCAAGACCTACTTATGTTGTGGGACTAATCTTCTTTCCTTAAAGTCTACGTATTTGAATATTACTCTTTCTTAAAAAATATATTCATAACAATATAGATTGATATTTGACTAAACAATTGGGCACTAGAGACCAGTTAAATTTAGATATAACATTATCCATCACAATAAACAGAATATTGATAGGTAATAACTCTTAAAAAAAGAATTATGTTTGTGCTGGGGTTGTGGCTCAGTGACAGAGTGCTTGCCTCACACATGTGAGGCACTGGGTTCAATCTTCAACACCATATAAAAGTAAATAAACAAAATCAAGATATTGTGTCCATGTATAACTAAAAAATATTTTTAAAAAAAGAATTATGTTTACTATTTGTGGTGACAGTGGTTGGATCCAGGGCATCTTCCATGCTAGGCAAATATTCCACTACAGAACTATATTGTCAGTTCTAAAATTGATTCATTTAAGTTATCTTTGCTATAACTTATGTGCAGGAATGCAACAGGGTATCAAATACATATTTAAGGACTATAAATGTATTGGTCTGTCTTCATTCATACTAGCATCTATTTTGTTTAAAAATATGAGCTAAGTTTTCATTTCTTTGCTGTTTATTAATCATAACTTCATCTAAATATATTCATCACATTGTTCTATGAACAGCAGGTTTCTATGACTCATGACAGAGGCAACTGTCAATTTAAGATGTGACTTGTTGGAAGGGGAAGCAAATGAAAGCATATGATATTATTTGAGACAGGCCTGGTTTGTCTTTTCATTATTTCTAAGCTTTGATTTTTCAGTACCTTGGAATGATTCTGTCATCAACACTTACTAGCGAGGTTCCCATTAAATATAATTTATCTATCTATCAGTGTTCTTCATAAGGAAAGAAGTTGGAGGCAGAGTCATTATCATGCAATTCTTATCTTACAATGAATTAAGCTTCTCTCTCACTCATTCTGTTTCCATCTAGCTCCCCATGCTTGCTTTCTATCTGCTCATTTTATACAACTTATGTTTTATAGAACTCTACCCTTTCTAAATGTTTCAGTCACTAAATCTGTTTTATTCAATTTTAAATTTGAATATGTTTACTGTACTTTCATTTTGTGAGACATGCTCTATATATTTGAATTGCAAAACAATTGTAGAACTTTATATTATAGCACATTTGTCTGCTCTTTCAATACAGAGGTCTGCCATATTAAATATTGATATTCTTGTAAATCACTGAAGAACTCCATGCATTTTCCTATAGAAATAGTGAGAACCATATGGTATCATGGAAACTTACACTGGAATGAAAATTAGATCTAGAAAAAAATTACATTTTCACTTATTAGCAATGCAACTTAGGAAGTCACTTACCTCTCTCTATGGTTTTCTTTGTGCATGGGTATGAATGATTAAGCACACATCTATTTGCAAAGTGTCCTTTCATTGCAAAGGTACACTGTCAAGTTGTGATAAATTTAAATCCAGTACCTGCTAAAATCATGCACATTTCTGATATCTCTATTCTGAGCAGAGGAGAATCTTTGATTCTTTTGAAAGCAAATTGCCAGTTGTATTCCAGGAAAAAAAGAACAAAGAAAAGATCCCTTCCAGAAAACAACAAAAAACACAGGCAGAAGAGAGGTATCTATGGTTTGAATTTGTAGCTCAAACTTCATGTTGGAAATTTAATTCTTAAATTCATAGGTTAGAGGTATTTGGAGGTTGTAGGTATGCTTGGGAAGTAATTGTCTTGTGAAAGAGTTCTTCATGATGAATGGATTATCAAGGGAGTGACTTTGTTATAAAAATCAGTGCTCTCTAGCATGCTTGGTCTATCTCACCATGTGATGCCCTCAACATGATATGATGCAGCAAGAAAGGTCTCACTAGGTGCCACCCAGGTTCTGGCTCCATGCTCTTGGACTTTTAAGCCTCCAGAACAATGTGCTGAATAAAACTATTCTATATAAATTAATCACTCTCAAGTGTTTTTTTTTTTAATAGCAACAGATAAAACAATTAAGACAGGAACGTAATGCCAGTTATAGAAACTTTTGAAATGAAATTCTTACCATTCCTCTTTCCCTTTGCACCTCTTTTTTTTTTCTTTTTCTTTTTTCTTTTTTTAATTTCTTAGAGCATTTTCTACAGTGTCAAGATCCAACTTTGTACTAGATTTCCTTGTGTTTTCCTGACTGGCTTCCTAAGCAGACTCTCATGAAATCACTCATATTTCTCTTGGAAGAACACCTTTTATTTACTCATTTTAAGTGATTGAAAATAAATGTTAAGAACTAAGTAACCTAATTAAATAAATTTATTAGTTATTTCCTAACCCCCAGAGTCACTTGCATTTAGAACAGTGATATTCATGAACTCAAATAGATATCTAATAGATGACATTTCATAGATTTAAAAAGCCAATTGATATATATAAAATATTAAATTTGGGCAAGAATTCCCATCACTGAATTTGAATGGCTTAAAGGTGAATTTGACTACCTATATAAAGTCCTGTTAATCAGGAACTGATTTCTTGTTTTCAACTGTTTTTCCCCTTACTCCATTTTCTACTCATTTTCTTTTTAAACTAATTTTTCTGGAAGAAACATGAGAGAAAAGTGATGAAAAGATCACACTGAATGCAATAGCAAAGCACTTTTACAGAAAAAAAAAAAATGAAGCCAAAATATAGTCATTTAAAAATATTGATCACCTCTTTGCATAGCTCCTTTTTCCAGAGGTTTGGAAAATATCAGTGAATGAAGCAGAAATATCTAACCTTGCATTCTAGCATATACTAAATAACATAAAGCCCAAGCAACATACTGCTTCATCCTTTCCAAGGCAGTTCAAATCCTCCTTTGTTTCATTGGGAAATCATGCTGTGATGTTTGCAGCAGGGTCATACAGTATGTTTTGTATTACTTTCTTAGCTATACTAAGTTATTTAGTTTCTTCTAATAAATCTTTCATATAACAAAAAATTAATTATCTATATTATAAATCATAACATTTTTCTGATGTCTACATTAATTTTTAAATGGAAGCAACCTTGAAAATAAAAAGGAAGCTATTTATGAAAATTAGCATAATATTTGAAAATATATTTGTAATGTAGATATAAATAGATATAATATTTTCATCTTGGTTGGAAGAGTCAAGTTGCTAGAAGAATTGTGATTATAACATCACTAGTAACCTTTTTTTTTTTTTTTTTTTTTTTTTTTTGTGGTAGCGGGCATTGAACTCAGGGGCACTCGTCCACTGGGCCACATCCCCAGCCCTTTTTTATATTTTATTTAGAGACAGGGTCTCACTGAGTTGCTAAGTGCCTTGCCACTGCTGAGGCTGGCTTTGAACTTGCGATTCTCCTGCCTCAGCCTCCCAAAGTGCTGGGATTACAGGCGCGCGCCACCGCGCCCGGCTGAACCTTTTGTTTTTAAGAATTTTTTTTACAACACCTTTATTCTATGTATCTATTTTTATATGGTGCTGAAGATCAAACCCAGGGCCTCACACGTGCTAGGCAAGCACTCTTCCACTAAGGTTCTGTCCCAGCCCACCAGCCCACTAGTAATATTTTATAACATTTATTTTGGAAAGAAATCCTCATCATCCATAAGGAAAGTGCTATAGGTCTACAAATAATGGTAATGGGTATGAACATTTTAGGTTTTACATCAGAGTGAATAGGTATGAGGCACTTATGACTTATTCTGACTTATCAAGGACTTGGTATGGTTTTCCATAATTTCATACCACTTATATAAATACAATAAATAAAAGACAAAAGTGACATTGTTGTAATTATTTGACCCACTTTTTATATGATTTTATTCATTTTTCCCCCAGTCCTCTCCCAGACTAACAAAACACAAAGAAATATTCATATTTGGTTTTTCTCATTAGCCATAACTTAGATGTTTGGCTGGCCTGTGTGACTGTGCACTGAGACTTCTAATGCTTTCCCATTAATAAGATATTCCCAAGCAAATTGTACAAAGTATGTTGGTTCTTCATTTCACAAGTATAAATGGGGCATGGATCAATAGATTTATTGTATATCAATAAAATAGGAGTTTATGTAGGTCATTTTCCAAGGCTTTTCATGATGATCAGGAAGCAGAGTGAGAGGTCTCTCCTTTCCAGATACAAATATATACCCCAAAGCCACACTCCCAATTCCCACCTCCTCTAGCCAAACCCTACCCCTACAGTTACCACTCAGTTAATCCCTATCAGGGGATTAATTCACTGATTAGATTAAGACTCTCACAACCCAATCATTTATCCTCTGAACCTTCTTGCATTGTCTCATGTGTGAGCTTTTGGGGAACACCTCACATCCAACCATAACACCCCACCACAACCACACACACACAACATCCAAATCATGCAGGAGGCCTTGAAGGGGTTCCAGTTATCAGTAGAGATGAGAAGTGCTTTGATTATCTCTGGACAGAGCAAGGGCAGCCTGAAGTCTTCTCAGACTGGGAGATACAGGATGCCTTCAAATTCCAAGGCATCATCTAAGTAGAAGTTGAAACTCAAGTGTAAAGCAATTTTATAGGAATTGCCCCTTATCTGTGGTTTGGCTTTCTTCACTTTCAGTTATCTCTGGTCAACCATGGTCTGAAAATATTAAATAGAAAGTTTCACAACTAAATAATCCATAAGTTTTAAATTGGATGCCATTCTGAGTGGGAAGATGAAATCTCTTACTGTCATGCACCATCTTTCACAGAATGTGGATTATTCCTTTGTCCAGTATATCCAAACTGTACATGTTATCCAGCCATTAGTACTTTGTGGCAATCTTGGATATCAAATCACCTACTATTGTGTTACAGAGTTGGAGTTACGCAACCCTGATTTTACTTAATAGTGGTCCTGAAGCACAAAAATAGTGATGCTGACAAAATGTGTATGCTAAAGAATAGCTTTAAACTGACTCCTTTTAATGAAGAGGTGAAAGTTCTTGACTTAATAAGGAGAGAAAAAATGTTGTATGCTGAGATTGCTAAGATCTATGGGAAGAAGATCCATTGCTAAGATCTTTCAAGTTGTGAAGATAAAAAAAAATTGTACTAATTTTGCTGTTGCACTGCAAACAGCAAACATTACAACCACAGTGTATGATAAGTGCTTAGTCAAGGTGAAAAAGGCATTACATTTTTGACTTTGGTATTATTCAGTTTCAGACGTCTTCTGAGAGTCTTAGAATGTATACCCTGTGATAAGGAAGGACTACTATAATTGCTTTTACAATAATTCTGCCCAATTTCTTGTTTCTTAATATTTTGCTTTAAATCTAAACTTCCATTAAAGTAGTGCATACAGGCCAAAAGTGCTTAAAAGTTTTATTACTATTTTCAGAGATGAGTTCTATTTAAAAAATAAAGTTAATCTATGAGTATATATGGTTTATTCTCAGTGTGAGTAAAGGCTAAAGTTGACTCAGGAATTTATTTTTTCTGCCCTAAGTATCCACTGTTATCTTTTGACATTGTCTGAATTTTTAACACCACATCTCTGAGAATAGTTCTGCCTATCTGGGCCTATTAGAATTACATGAACTCACTATTTATTTGGAATTGCCCTCCATTAAAAAGGAAAGTAGCTCTTTACATGAAGATCATTTTCTACCTCAGCACTAAGTTGTTATTGGCTTTATTTTGATAAAGTTATGGACATTTATGTTTACCAAATAGTATTCAGTACTGCTTTTGTACATTTGAATTAAATTTGGGCAATGAATAATTTAAAACATGAATAAATTGTGCATAGATGAATATATTCATGATCGTTAGGTCTTCCAAATTACCTGAGACTATACTAATATCATTGAGTCATTAGCTTTCTGCATTATATTTTGAAATCTGCTGATTTTCCTTAAAAATAAAACAAGTAGTAAGAGTGATTTGATTTATCCCCTGGATAATTCCTAATACCTTTAAGAAGCAATCTATCCCTCTTGTTAAAGTATATGGCCCTTAAAAGCTTTTGCTCTTTGACTTTATGAGCTCATTACTAATGGAGGAAGCTCTAGGAAAAGTCATTCTTAATGGCAGTTCTCAGATGGCTCTTACAAAGACTATATTAGTAGTAAGCCATAACACAAGTGGATTGCTACCTCATGTGATTTTCAACAGAATTTCTTCTGACTAGCTGTTTTCCAAGCTTTTATTAAAATTGATACCACTTGTTTGGTGTCCTACTCCTAAATATGCATTTTCTCTGATCCAAGTACAAACCAGGCCCAGTCCTGCTTAGTTAGCCTTCAAGATCAGAGGAGATCAGGCACTTTCAGGGTGGCATGGTTATAAACTTAAAGATACATTTTCTTTATTTGAATATCCTTGTCTTATTTTTCATATATTATTATTAGAGCAAATGGATTATGAGAATTTCATGTCTAATTCATTGATTCATTTTTTATGACTTAAGCTTAAAATTTATTAAACATGCGTAAAGCTTAGAATTCTACATTTTTCTAATAATTAATTTTCAGGAAACCTACTAAGTGCCAGCTTAATTCTGCTGTGGCATTACTTGTACATTCTAATTCGTTGATTATTTTTATGAAACCAATATTTGTGGAGTACCTAACATGATATTGTACATGTTCTAAATGTAGGAAATAGAAAAATAAATTTTTCAAAAAACCTTATCCTCATAAAATTCATAGCATACCTGAGGGAGAATGAGAGGTTAACTAACAAAATAATAAAATCTCTAGAAACATAAAAGAGAAAATGGTGGGTGGAAGGGCTGGGATGTTTCTTCTGGGAAATAACAACTGAGCTGAATCTGATGAGAGATATATATAGGAGTTTATTGGGCTGCTTAGAAGACATTTTCATTCTAGAAAGAGGTTGGAGGAATTTACTCGGGCAGCAGTTAACAAAGCTGCTGAAGAGGTAAAACTAAAAATATTCTAAGGAGTTTATAATTTGTCTTGTAGGAGGTAGATAGATATTGTTTAACTTAAGAAAGTGATTGAACCAATTAAATTTAAACTTCTAAGAATTACTCTGGTTTCAATTTAAAGAATGAGTGGGAAGAAAATAAATTATTTATACTGGAAGAATAATTGAGAATGGGTTCCAATGTGTAAGCAAAAAAATTGAGGAATATCAACTCCAGTGGGGCAGAGGGAAGAATTCCTTCATTCAAAAAGTATTTATGTAACAATCTTCCAGACCTACCTCTGTGATAATTATTGAAAAGATGAAGCACATTTCAAAAAATTTGACATTGCATTAATAAGACTTCCTAGAAACCTGGAGAAAAGAAGTTATGAGCTGAGGCTATGCCTTAGCCCCTGATCTGATCATTATGACTAGGTAATTCCAGATCATAATAATGGAAACACTGAATTAAAAAGATGAGGTTTGGAGGGCATGGTGAAATGAGTGCTTCTCTGTAGGTGAGAGTTCAGTAAGCTTAGACTGAACGGACCTAATTCAATAGACAGATGTAGCATAATATAGAATTTGGATTCTTCACACACAGAGTGAGGTAAAGTCAAAAACAGAAGAAATTCTCCAAGGAAGGGAACATGGAATGATAAGCAGAGAGGGTCAAAGATAAACCCTGGAAGATTTGTGGACAGAGAAATGGAAGAATACAATAAAACCCAAGAGTAGAGAAAACCAAAATAAGAACAGTGTTCTGGAAACCAAAAAAAATGGAACTACCTAAAATGCTAAATGCTGCCATTGTCAAGAAATAACAAAGTATCGGGTCAATTAGTTAATAAATAATTTTCCCTTATATTTTCCTTTCCTGGGTTTTCATATTGTTAATTTTTACTTCTGTGTTAACAGTTGGTAGGTTCTTTGTCATTTTATATGTGAAATTATTTAGACATCTCAGATGGAACTTTCCTTAGCATATAATCATCTTTTCATTCAATTTTATTCATCTTCAGAATTTAAGCCACATTCCTTATACTAGTGATGCTTTACATGGGTTTTCTAGATACCCCTTCTCTTCTAAACTTCTTACTCATCTGGGTGTCTCAAAATGGAAACTGGGAGTCAAAATGCCCCCAAAGACATGGGCTCCCCACACACTTGTTCACAGATATTCATTTGGGCAATAAATCTGGAAACAGGATAGATTTTTCTGCCCCCTCTTAATTTGTATCCAGTTCATAACACTATTTTCATTTATTCACTTCTTCTAGTCCACTTTTCTTTCTAGTGAGTTCACCAAAAAATTTTCCCCTTAAATTCAATAAACCTCTGATTCTCCTTTTTCAGGTTTTGAATCTATTGAAACTCTTTTTTTGTGGTGTAGTTGTACTGATATTTTTAAGTGAAGATGGAATCATGTTACCTTCTTGTGTAAAATCTTTTGAGTATATCCTAATTTTCTTGTGAAATGATCCATTCTTGTTCAAATTCCTGCAAGTCTTTCTATCATCAGATTCTGCTTCATCTGTAACCCATTCCCATCCAACCACTATGAACCTCCTTCAGATCCCCAGCCATTTCAAGCTTTCTTCATCTCTGTATCTCTTCAGATTCCCTTTAAATTATCCCTTTACTGGATTAATACCTCCTCAATCTTCAGTCCCTCTTTAGCCATTTTAACTTCTGCAAGCCTAGCTGAAATTGTTCTTAGGTGTAACTTAATTGTGCCGGCACCCATTTTGTCAACTCTCATAGCATATAACCAGCATTCTAATTCTCTGCTTTCTTGTATATAGTCCCACATATAATGTTAATTCCATAAGGCAGGAGGTAAATCTTTTATTTCTGATAGTTGATACACACCGTCTTTATAGTATATGGCACATAATATTTTCTCTATATGCACATTATGGTTATGTAAAATAAATGAAATCAATGAAGGAGATTATTATATAAGATAAAGGAAAATAAACAAGTTCTTGTTCAAAATGAAAGTGGCTTTGATTATAAGTCTGGTTGGAAGTATTTCTCATGTTGGGAAAAGTGAACCTTTATATAAGCAAGAAGGAAAAAGCAAACAAGTAAATGTAATTTGAGATGTAATACTTAGTTTGTGAAATTGAAACAGAATGATTTGAGTTGGTTTGTGACAAATACCTATTTTACTACATAAGAATTCCTGACAGCTATGATAGAATGGCTTAAGCAAAAAGTCAAATGTGCAAATATATACAAAGCTTGAGACTTGAGCATAAGATGTCTACCTAAGTAGTCCATGTAATAATATTAATAATAATTTTAATATAAACCAACATAAACTTTTAAATATAATAATACTAATAAACACCAAGATATAAAAATCCAGATATAAAAATTAATTTTTCACCAGTTATTTCAAAGTTATGATATTTTAAATTTATAAACAATTTAATCAATATATTCTTATGTACTTTTTAAAATTATGTGGTAGGCATTATAACTTGATTTAGATATAGATATTTATTATTTGTTCTCAGTGAAGCTGGAAAAGTTGATGGGATTTTATTTTTGCCTCTGTGTCTGGGTCATTTATTCTTTAATATCCATGGGGTATTCCAGTGAAATTGAAGACCTCTGATGGTTTCACTCATTCAAGGCATCTTTCTTTCACAGTCATTTCTTAGATAAATTACCTGGTTCTGCTTGACATGAGCACTAGAAATATATAGGATTATTGACTATTGATTATATTAATTAGTGTGTGTGTGTGTGGTGGATATATAAGACTATAAGCAATATGCCCATGATGTAATGTGAACTACAAAACTTAGATAAACTTCAGAACTTAGACAGACTTAAGTTAGTGATGTTAAGAGTCTATACCGGGGCATACATACCAGTCCTCATTCAGTTATCAGCTGCAAGCACAACTGAACTAGGACTTAAAAAACCCAGACTTTTGGGGGGTCATGGGACCAACAGGATGGGACAGAGAGACCAAGACCTTCATAGCTGTTCTCTTTTGCGCCAGACTTCTCTGGCCTGGATGGAGTCCCTGAGACCTGAACTTAAGACCCATCACAGGTGAGCTGCTGGGACCCTTGGGTGTACACTCAGTTAAGACTTAGAATTAGGATACAGATCTGAAGTGTGATGAGCATTAATAAAATAGATTTGGTTGAATCTAACTGTGCCTCCGACTGACTCTGTAGAAACGGCTGGTGACACTGCTCAACGAGGTAAAGGTTCAATCTGATTTACTTAAAAGGTTTACACTAATATCATAAAAAAAGTTTTTCTCAGCATTTTTCTACAGTAACTTGCTACACAACGGCTTTAGGAAATATTTAATTTTAATTTATGGCATGGGGTCTGGGTGGTTTAAAAATGCAAAACTAAGAATAACATGAAAGTATACCTTTAAAATTGATTATGAGTTCATAAACAAGAAGGAATGCTACTTCTCCCTACATTCTTCATTTAATTTATTCTGTGAACACACATTCATTATAACTCATAAGAATCTTTCTACGTCAACTTGGTAGCAGTTGGAGGATAATAGAAATGTACTCAAAGTAATTCAAGAAGTTTTTGAAATGGAATATCTCAGTAGAATAGCTGTTTTGTTTATTGAAAAATACATAATACACCAAATTATATATCATCTTGGCTTACTTAAATCATGTCCTTTTTATTAAAATTTCAGGAAAATGTATTTGAATTATTTATGCTGACAGTCTTGGATCTCAAACAACAGCAACAAAGCTTTTAGTATTTCCTCTGGACTAGCGAAATTGACACTCACAGTAAAAAATTAGAACTTTTATTTTATTTAATAGTAAATTCCGAAAACAAGACAATGTGTTTGACTGTGACAGAAGGTGAATGCTTAAAAAATTGGACTACCACAATCAGCTTTCATGCTTAACTTTCATGCTTAACTCAGCAACAGTTTTTTGAAATTCTGAAGTCTATATTTTTTTTGTTATCTTTTCCTCAAGTCTGAACTTGTTGAATCAAAAGATCTAAATAAAATAGTAACCAATGGTTGGAATTGTAAGAGTAAGTCCAAAGATATTTTATATCTGTTCTAACTAGACAAACCGGCAGCATGTAATAGATTATGTACTTTCTCTATACCCAGTGAAAGGGGAGTGACCACAGCAGGAGATAGAGATACTGACAAGAGATTTATTGGGAAACCCCAAGGTGGCTGCCAGAGGAGGGAGGGAGCAGGGAAGCAGCAGTACCAAGGATAGCGGCAGGAAGGAGGAAGCAGGGACCATGGCAGGGAGACAGGGGGAGAGGAGAGAGAAGGATGTAGAAACAGAAAGCAGGGAGTAGGGGCCTTGACAGAGAGAGAGAGAGAGAGAACATTGCAGGCTTCAGCTTATATCTGCTGTTTGGGGTATCTGTCATATGCTAATTGGGCCGTGAGGGCCTGGTGATTGTGAGACCATCTTACTGGTTCTAGCCTCATCAGGTTTGTATGGTTTTAGGTATGTAGGTTTAGGCACATAGGTTTAGGTGGCATGTGCAGCTCCCACTGGCCTTGAGGGGAAGCTTTGACTGGCCTTGAGGGGAGCATCTGTGGGAGAAGGCTGCGGGAGCAGTGGGTATAGCTAGCACCATCTCTGGGTGGGGGCCTCTCTTGGGGAAATGGAAACCGACTGATATTTGTAACACCCAGAAACATGTAGAAGACATAGTGACTCCTGGGATCACTTGTAAATTTGTTTTCTAGTAAGGAAGACAGAAATACTAATGAATAATAATTTTGCTTAAGCATATATTTTGTTGTGATAACTTTTATCTCATGCTTTTATGTGCTAAGCCGTATTTCATTTAATCAAAACAATGTTTAATGGTTGTTATATGTCTTTTAGATGAAAAAAAAAAAAAAAAAAAAAAAACTAAATCTTAGAAGAGCAGTAATTGATTTCCCCAAAGTCACCGAGACAATAAAGTGCCCAAATTCAAACCTCAGTGTATATACTCCAGAAATGTATTTCTTATTCTATAAACTGTATTCTTTACACATAGATAAAAAGAGAACAAGAAAAATAGATTAATGTCAGAAGAATAATGCTGATAAAATTAAAGGACATGTCTGTTGATGAAATATTAATACAATTTAATTCAACATTCATGGTGTTGCAAACTACAAACATCATTGTTATGACAATTATGAGACATGTCTAGATCCATGCTTTTTTTTGTGTATGTGTATGGGTGGGTGACCCAGGGGTGGAGGCACTGACCACTGAGCCACATTCCCAGCCCTATTTTGTGTTTTATTTAGAAACAGGGTTTCACTGAGTTGCTTAGTGCCTAGCCTTTGCTGAGGCTGGCTTTGAATGAGCCTCCTGTCTCAGCCTCCTGAACTGCTGGGATTATAGGAGTGCATGACCATGCTCAGCTAGATCCCTGCTTTTGACTACTTTCCTGCCTTCTTGGAGACTATATTCTTATCTCATATTATTAAATATGACATATTGTATCAAAAGTAAACAATGTTTAGAAAATAAGAAACACTGTAAAACTTTCATGCATACTCGGCACAGATGCTTTTTTGAACTTGAAGGTTGAATCAGAGGCTTAAGTAAATGTTTTCTGTAAGAGAAAAAATGAGTTTCTGAACAGAGGTTACTTTGGGGTTTATAAGATATTCTGTTTTTAGGTTCTATAAATTATCATGTTATATTTTAAATATTGAAATGGTTAGTAAGAGAGTTAGTTCTAATGTGTATTGTTGTAGAGAATATACTCGTTGATCCTAAATTGCCTTTAAGGATACAGTTGAATTAAGAAATGCTTCTACAGTAATTTTTTAAAATTTTTTCATCTAAAGGATATTTTAAAATTGATTGAATGAAAAAACAAGACCCTGCCCTGATGACCTACTACTCCCTTTTGGGTTCATGTTGGCCATACATTCCAAGTGAGTTTAAATGAATGGTCATTATGTAAATAGGCCTTGCTAAACAAAAGGCAGCTCTTTCCTGTATTAATCCAAAGCCTGGGATGCTTTCAGATGGGGTTGGAGACAATCCCAGACACCTGGCTTTTAAAAGACCACCAAGGGAATAAGTAAAAGGGGTCCTTAAAAGCATATTGAAGTTAAATCTAAATTTAAATGCAAGATTCAGATTTCATTTGCTCGGCAATTTTTAAAGTTTATTTTAGTTATTTAATATAAAAATTGTCACCCTGAAGAAACTAAACTGTTCTTTGGCCAGTGAATACTTTAAGAATTAGGATTGTGTAAAAGACTAGACTGAAAACAACTGATTTCTGTTATTGCTCTAAAATATACAACACATTTTTATCATTCCAATACTAACTTTTGCTTTTCAGTATTTGGAATTGGAAATTTATACGTGCATATAGGTGAATTTTTTAAAAAAATATTTATTTATTGGCTTTTAGTTGTACACAATGCATTTTTACATGGTGCTGAGGTTCGAACCCGGGCCACGCACGTGCTAGGCAAGCCCTCTACCGCTGAGCCACAACCCCAGCCTCATATAGGTGAATTTTTAGAGCCACCTCACCCGTTGGAGTAGTTGATATACAGAAATTACTGGAAAAAAAAAAGTTAGAATGACTATTTGGTCCTCAGATAAAATACATACTCATAAAGGTATGGGAAAGTTAGATGCCTCCAAGACACAGAGGAAAGTGAGTATGAAGTTCTTTCATTGTTCTTGAAGAAACAATTAGATAATGAGTTCAACTTAATTTTTCCAAACTATTTAACTAAAATATTCTATAGCTAACATTACTGTTATTAAATTTAGAAGGGAAGCACATACATTATGAGAAAATATAAGACCTAAAACAAGAACTTCATTGATTTATTTAACTTGATTCATTCATTTATTTCTACTTTTGGTATAGAAAGTTCTGCATAACATTTTTTTTATCCTATAGAAAGATCCATTTGCTTTATTTTATTGAGAGCAAATCAAGTTTTTACATAAACTGACTCCCTGATTTTAGTTTGATCAAATATTAATTCATCAAAAAGAAATGTTAGCAGGGAGCAGTGGCGCATGCCTGTAATCCCAGCACTTGGGAGGCTGAGGTAGGAAGATGGCAAGTTCAAAGCCAGCCTCAGCAATGGCGAGGCACTTAGCAACTCAGTGAGACCCTCTCTCTAATAAAATACAAAAACGGGCTGAAGATGTGGCCCAGTGGTTGAGTGCCCCTGAGTTCAATCTCTTGTAACAAAAAAACAAAACAACAACAACAAAAAAAAGAAATGTCAGTTTATACATATAAAATCTAAATCACTGGTATATATGTATAGTGATTTAAGATTTAAATATGTATCTATACATGTCTATATATATATATATGCATGTATTTACTGGTGATTAAGATTTTAAATATATACATTTTTATTTTGCTATATTATATAAATACTATAGAATGTAACAAGTATTTATAGTTTCATATAGTATTTGCTTAATATGCAGCTGAGGAATATTTTATTTCTGACCAAAATTTTCCAGTCTATTTCTTCTTAGTATTATCTATTAATACAGGGACACATACTTCATAACTTCTTTATAATAAACCAATATCTCTTTAGCTGGTTTCTCTAACATTTTCTTATTCATTTACATCTTTAAAAAATTGTACGTAAATAACTAAGTTTTAATCCAAGTACTAAGAAAAATAGTGAAAAGTGTAGACTGACTATATTAGCAAACATGTAGTACTCATCAAATGTTATATATTTTTTTAATAAACATGCATATTAAAGTTTTCTCAAATGTTTAGTTGTGGAGACATGCTTAAAATTCGGTCTTTCCTTACTCTCCATTCTATTGTCATACTGTTATGATATTTTTTAAATTTGTTTTAATTAGTTATACATGACAGAAATGCATTTATGCACTTTGATATATAATAAGTAGATGGGATATAATTTCCTTATTTTTCTGAGTGTACATGTTACAGAATCATATTGGTCATGTGGTCACATATACATACAGTAATAATGTCTGTTTCATCCTACTATCTTATGATTTATATGAAATAATAACAATAGTAAACCTAAGGGTCAATGTCAGTGCTATATTGTTATGTTTTGGGTGGGCTGGGACAGATTTATGTATATCAGAAATGTTCATCTTCTTTCCTCAATCTGAGACTTACATCCATTTACACAGTTCAAATTTGTGGGTTTTCATAAATGTTTAAAACAAATTTTCTGGTGGTGGGGAGAAGCCATGATTTGCTACTGTGGTTTAAATACTTTAATTGGTTTCAAGCCACCAACATGATGCCACTGGACATAGGATTAATAAGAAAATTGCACAATTGGCTCTTATGAGTAAGTAGGAGCCAGCAATAGCATACCAGTTATTATATCCATTCCATAAAGAATGCCCTTGTTAAAGAATTACTATGCATTTTATACTATTAGTACTTAACATTAGCCGATCTTTTACTAAGCATGTTCAATCAGTTCAATTTGAACTTTGAGGAGCATCACAGTGGAAAACACTATGTTAGAGAATTGAAGGAACACTATAAATAGCACTCATCTACATATAGGGATGGGAACCAGTTATGAAGACAGAAAAGCAAGCAGATGGAGCAAGAAAATTAACAAAACGTTAAAGGACATGGCTTATCCTGAGAGCCAAATGTTCTGCCATCTCTCTACTCCAATCTCAGTCTTAGAACAGCTCCTTGGATGGGGTAATCGGTCAATCATTTTTCAACAGAGCAATACACTTACCCAGGTTTCTGATTCCCACTGGAGAAAGGAGGAAGAAGTGCGAATATTTATATTCAAATCACATGTGATAAGTACCTTTGCTAGATTAGTTTACTCACTTATGAACCGTGATAGACCAGAGCTTCACAACTAAACAATTCTTTCCACTTCCATGGGGAGATAGACATAAGGGATAAGCAAGAAATCAACCATGTTTATGGAAAATCCCATCCTTATAGAAATCACACATTGGGTAAAAGATTTTACTCTCCAACATTTTGGATTGAGATAATACTACTTAACTGGTCAGCTCAAATTTACAAGATGTATTGATAGCATATTCACAGATATATTATCCAACATAGAGATGTATTTCAAGAGTGCAAGTAATCACAAGAGACTGAAAACATCATTTCTTAGATCTCTGCTAACCCAGATTTCACATCTAGGAACACTAAATAACATGTTACTCCATCTTCTTTATAAAAGGAACTTTTGTGTTCTGAAGTACATCCATTTCACACATTGATAGTTACACTATTTTTACAGGTAGTTATGCCAATAAATCCATAAAGTTCAGCTGTTTTTACCTTTAACAATCCTAAATGTATCAGATATATTCCCTAGTTAAGTGTTTTCCTATTGAAAAATACCATTGATGTGTTTGTCCTCATCAGAATGCTCACATAGAGATGCAAACCAGTTACTTTCCTTCTTTCTTTGTGAAGATTATCCCTCTGGTAAAAAGGAAGAATGGACTGGCAATTCTGCTGCTAAAATTTAAAATTTTTCTTTCTAGTATCTTATGCACATTTTATATTCCTCACTGAACCTTAACTATTACTGACTGTGTAAAGAAGCTTAGTAATTTAATTTTTGATGAGTTGATTTTCATGTGTCATTTACATAGCCAACTGCAAACAAGTTCTGTGGTTTGAATGGGTAATACAAGTGCCTTTTAGATATTTTTCAGTGATTTTATTAAGTGGGCTTTATTTGTACATGAATCTTACCTAGTAAAGAGATTAAAACTAATTACTTCTAACTAGGTTTTGTAGGCATTGGGTCAAGTGATTTAGTTACTGGGCAATCACAGTAACTAAACAATTTATATATCCATTTTGTATTGAGAAAAATTGAAATAAAGAGAGGTTGCATCATTTAGTATGTGCAGAATTGACTCTGACAATAGAAACTTAAATCATCTGTCAAAAAAAAAAAAGAGCAAAAACAGATACACCATCTAAGAAGCATTATGTAATTGTTGCAAATAATTCCATTGGTATATTCAAATTTTTCCCAAATCTGGCCAAGTCATTTTTCTTTAGTAGGGCCTTTGCAGAAAACTAAATGGAATTAGTTTTTTTTTTTTTTTTTTTTTTTTTTTTGGGCAAGCATTATGCACTGAAGGGTAAATAAGTTTGAAATTGATTTTGATTTATGCATGAGGTGATCACAAGAGCAAAATGAAATGTTTTTATCAACCATCTCTACTTCCAGGTTAGTGAGGCCAAGGATTCTGGGAATCATACCTAGAGGTCCAGACTGTATAGCCAAGGGAAGACTCAGACACATGTCCATTTTTCAAAGTCAGCGTCTTCATAGGGAGAATAGATGGCCTTGCTATTTATTGGGTTGTGAGGAGGTAATCAAAATGGAAAACATTCTGATATTAGAGGAGGGAATATTATTTAACACTGTTCTGTTTTGACCCTTCATTTTGCTAACAGCAATATTGCCTAAAGGACTACTTGACAAAAGTTTTTTTTTTTTTTTTTTTTTTTTTTTTTTCTTGCATTTGAAAAACAATAATTTCAATGTATGGAATTACCTGTTCCTTGGTTTCATATCTGTGGACAGGAGCCTAAACCGTGATGTAGAAAGTTTGTCTTGGGATATTTACCTTTGTGAATTCTTTGACTTGCTTTTGGATCTAGACTCTATGTCTGAGAAAATTTCTATATCCATAAGTTTTG
Organism: Tamias sibiricus; assembly: GCA_025594165.1. Taxonomy (NCBI): domain Eukaryota; kingdom Metazoa; phylum Chordata; class Mammalia; order Rodentia; family Sciuridae; genus Tamias; species Tamias sibiricus. The sequence goes on from CM046661.1 coordinate 54,751,304, forward strand.
TTCTCAGTTTTCTGACATATGGGCAGAAAGGAGAACCTGCATGATGGATTATAGTGCTCTAATCTGATTGGAGAAGAGTTATCAGTTTACTTTTTTTTTTTCTTACAATGAAATTGAAAAAAAAATTGAAGCATGTATACTCTCTCAGCTTTTGATTTTTGATGCTTCTTCATAATCAAGATTGAATCTTTTGAGATGACTTGATAGAATTTAGAGCAAACTGCTTATTGCTTGGTTATTTTCCAAATATTAGTTTCAAGATTGAAGAGAGAAGCTAACTAAAATAATATGATTTGGAGAAGTTTAATTTTATGCATTGTGCCAGGCTATGTAAACATTGTCTCATTTATTCTTTATAAGACACTGAAGCAGTAAGTCTCACTATCTTAACTTGCAGATCAAGAATATGAGTGTGTGTGCTATTTTGCTACCATAATAAAGTACCACAAACTGAATGAATTAAACAATAGAAATTTATTGTCTCACAGTTCTTAAGACTATAAAAACAAAATCAAGGTATTAGCAGGGTTTGCTCCTAGTGAGGCCCTGATGAACCCTCTCTTCCATGCCTTTCAATCCCATAGGTTTGCCAGCAATTTGGATGTCCTCAAACTCCCATCTTTGCCTGGCATTCTCTCTGGTCTCTACTTCTCTCTCTAAATTTCTCCTTTTCTATAAGGACAACAGTTATATTAGATTAAGGGCCCACTTGACTCTAGTATAATCTCATCCTAACTTAATTAATCATATCTGCAATGAGTCTATCATCAAATAAGTTCACATTATGAAGCACTATAAGTTGGGACTTCCTTACATGAATTTGGGGGACACAGGATAACCCATAGCAGCCAGAAACATATACTAAATCTAAACTCAGTGTTGTCTAAAGCAAGAAGGAAAGATGAAGTGTAGCATAAGAACCCTTGTAAGTTTTAAAGGAAGTAAGGAAGAAAGAGAGCAAGAAAGTTGTAATTGTGAGTTATGTGATCATTTGACATTTGGTAGACTCGCATTTAGCATTTCAGAAGATAAACTCAAATGACTGCCAGAGTAATAATATGTGAGTCCCCATTTTTCTTAATAAATGGACTTTGACTTTTGATGCTGCCTCAATTCATATATTATTAATTTATGTATTTCAATTCATTCTTAAGTACTCCAGAATGTTGTGAATTTCAGTTTGACCTTTTAAGGTGATGGTAATTCTGCCACCCTTAATGTCATCTTCAACTTAATGAAACAACTTGTGACTCATTTACATCCTTCATGTGGAGATTATATACTAGGGGTTACAAAATTTTAACTTGGGCATGTATTCTAAGACTGTTCATCTCCAAGTTATTGATAGTTAAAATATCCTCTGAATGTGAGGCCTCAGTGATAATTGCCTCCACATGTGGTCTGCCCAATTCATGCTCACAAAATCATAAGGCTACTGTATGGTTGAAAAAAAAAAAAAAAAAAAAAAGACATCATATATTGTTCAGGCCTGACTCAAAGTTGCAGCACAGCAGATATTATCTGTTTGCCTTCCTAAAAGCTGGGCTGGGAGCAGAGCTCAGTGGTAAATCACTTGGCTAACATGCGTAAGGCTCTGAGTTTAATCCTCAGCACCAAAAAAATAATAATAATAAAAAATAAACATAAAAAGCCTGTCCTTTGCACCAAGCGGTGATGCATCAGAAGAAACTGCTCCTATAAAATGTCACTGGATGATCCATGGAAAGAAAATAGTAATCAATTACAAAGATATCAAACTATGAGGTTTAATCAAGACATATTGTAATATGTTAAAAAACATTTCAGTTCCACTGAAAGAATCATAACTTATCCTTAAATTATAGAACACTGAAAAAAGTGAACAAATTGAAATAATAATGTGTTATATTGCAAAAACAGTATTGTCAGTTTAACTGTCAAGTAAAGTGACAAAAGGGACAATTTGTATGTTTATTAAAATGAATCATAAAAACAAATACTTTAAAAATATCTTAAAAATAGACTAACAGATCAAAGACCATAAAGAAGAAATTCATGTGTATAAATAAACACACCTAAGTATAGTAATTCAAAATATAAAAGCAAGCATGTGCCTTTTGTCATAATTATTTTTACATGAATTGATATTAATAATTTGATCAGGAGGATGAAATTAATGTTTACTTACAATTCTTTTTTTAAATATTTATTTATTTACTTTAGTTGTACACAATGCAATGCATTTATGTTTATGTGGTGCTGAGGATCGAACCCGGGCCGCGCACGTTCAAGGCGCGCTCTCTGCCGCTGAGCCACAACCCCAGCCCCTACAATTCTGTTTTTATATCATAAATCTATACCAGATAAACTTCTGAGATCATTGATATGTATATGAAATGAACACTATTATTTACGTTTATTCAAATATTGTATGTTTTTTTTTTTTTGCAAATGCACTAATTATATTTTCAAATCTGCCAAATAGTTGGATTTGATTGCCACTAACTTGGCACAAGAGAGCTTAAAACACTATTGGCACTTTCTTGGAATTATAGATATTGATCTTGAGGGAATTCTTAAGGTTTTCAACAGAAATGTTATATGGTACCTTTGTGAAATCCGATAGCATTAGCTATTTATGGAAATGTCATACTTGTATCTGTCTTGACTCTGCAGAACTTAAATATTCATCTGTTAAACTTGTTGAAGAATTTAAAGACTGATGGAGGCATACAGTAACCTGGCGCATAATAAATATTTATTAAATGTATATTGGATAAAATGGAAACAGGAGTATATTTTATGTGCCAGAAACTATGCTAGGGCATTAATCCAAATAAGCTAGAGTAAAGGCTGAGATGTAGTAACAATGCAACACGAAGATGCAATGGCCAAATGGAATAAGTTATTTCCTCCTCATAGAAGGCACCTGGCATAGTCCTGGACAGGCATGTTGTTCTTTTCTCAAAGGCCATTCAGAAGCTAGAGAGTTCTTTTTGTCTCATTCCACTGCCATCATCTGAAGTACTAACTTTTTCTAACTACGTAAGCTGGCTCCCAGCACCTCATCTCCACCCCAAGGAAGGTGAAAAAGAATGAAAAGCAAGCAGCTTCTTCAAGAAAATGTATTAAAAATTGTGAATATTTCTGTCTCTCATACTGCATTGTCCACAAGAAGCAGTGTAGAAGTCTGGAAAATGTAATAGCTAGCTGAGATCCTATTAAAAGGCAAAAGAGGTAGACTTTGAATAAAAATTTGAAATCTCTGGTTAAAAACACAGGAAGTGATTCCATCCCCCATTCTAGCTGCTGCATGGGGTATATGAATTATTCCTCTTTCCTGAAAGAAACAGGATTACTGGTGTCAGTGTCCACTGCTTGTTATGTGATCAACAGCAGGATGTGTTCATGTTTCTCTGGATGTTTTGCCTTATGCAGAGAGATGCTTATTTTAATTACAAAATATTCAAGTACTATTTATGCACTTCCCTTTATTAATTATGTTTTAATACAAACTAATATTGAATGAATGTTGCTTTCCAACTCCTTAATTTGTTTTTCAAGCTTTATTTCAATTTCTAACTTTTCTTTGAATTGGATGGTTAGTATTATTATTATTTTACCTTATTGTGTTTGCACCTTTTTATTTTATGGAATATTTTATAATGAGACATTAATCAGTTCTGTGCAACTGAACACAATTTGACTCCTGAAGGTGGTTCTTGCTCTGGTGTGTTCCTTGAGAGAATTTTGTCCTCTATCCCTTCAGAAAACCTAGTCCTTTTAATGGCAGATGTGTCTTCTTTTCATCTCTGCTGCTGAAGATATTAATTAGACTCATAGGGTTTTGACTGAACAAAGAGTGTTTGGGGAGTTACCCACCTTTATTTCAGTTCCTCACTCAGGTAAATGACATAAAAAAAATGAAACATCTTCTTTTATTTAACTGGATTTATCTAAATTTTTGCAACAACTTGAAGGCATTAATAATAGTAAAACTGATTTGATCTATTAGTGGCCCTTACTTTCCTAATGCACATTTTTTACACTATTCTCAAATAACATCATTATTTTTCCATAAAGCATCACTCTAGGTATGTTAAAATTTGAGCAATCTTCTAGATAATTTTTCTGTCACTTTTTTCACCTGTTTTTAATCTTTCTTGAATGATCCAGTAGTTTATTTTCAAAGGAAGGAAAGAAAGGAAGAAAGAAAGAAAGAAAGAACTAAATAAGAAAAAAGAAAAAGAAGAACCATTAAAAACACAGTATACACTTAGGAGTTATCCATTCATTATTTTTCATCATTTCAATTTTGCATGGTGTAACTCATTTAACCACTCTGGATTCTAGTAGCACCTCAACTGAAGTATCTGCTCTTGTGATATAAAGAACAATGCACTTGGAATCAGAACTCTGATTCTCACATTGCCTGTATAATAAAAGAAAGGAAAAATGAAGAATATAATCCTGCCCTCAAGAAGGCTCCCATGTTGTTAAATCCAGTGTTACTTCTTAGTAGACATCTTTATTTAAATATTACTAGCATTCCATGGCTGCTCACCACCTCTTCCTCGTTTATTTTTGTGGCTATCAGGACAACACATACTGTAAGTTTTCCTCCAAATTCATGAATTAATACACCTCAGAACCTTTGCTAGATTTTCTTTTCCTGAATTGCTTCTTTTTGGGAATCCAAGGCTGAGTCCTGGGGCCTCTTTTCTACTCTGACCATACAATCTGTTCTGATTTCATCCAGTGTTAGGATGAGATCAATGACTTAATACAATATGTAATCAACTTAACACAGTGACTTATATTTCAAAAGTTTTTATCAATAGACCAAATTGCTCTGCTAAACTTCAGATTCATGAATCCACTTGAACACCTAAAAGACAATACTGAACTTCTTTTATTTTCCACAAAACACACTCTGTTCCAATTTTCTCTTTACTTTATTACTACATTTTCCCAGGTCAAATATTGGAATGATCTTTGATTCCTCTCTTATTCTCATACTCACCATGGAAATTGTTATGAAATCCTCTTAGTCCATCTACAAAGTAAAATATATCATATTCTGTCTATTCTCAGGACCACTATTGCTATCACCCTGGATGAACACCTGTAGGAGCCCTGTTTGGGGAGATGGCTTAAATTGCGGTTGACTATGGGCCATGGAGTTTTGGGCATTGCTGCCTTCCATAGTCTCACGGGACTTGGCCTGGGATCTCGAGGGACTTGGCCGAGATTGCTGATCGGGTCAGCGCCATTTTGGTGGTGTGTGTGGCGTATGTTAGTCGTTGTTAGAGCCAGAGAGAAAAGTTATCAGAATAAAAAGCTGTTTGTTTCCAGTTTGCCTCTGAACTTCTTCCCGCGGCTTTGTTGCTCCAAGCGGCCATCGCTTTAGGCGGCAACAAACACCCATCATGTCTTACCCAGATTACTTTATCAGCTTCTTAATGAGCTTCCTTAAGTCAGATTATGTCATTTTCTATTCAAAATCATGCAACAATATTACTTTTTACCAAGTAATAGATCTAATCTCATTAATGACTGAAAATCACTTCATGGCTACATCCCCATCCCTAACTTTGCTACTCTTCTATCTAGTCCTAGTAGTTCCTCCTGTTTTCACCACAGCCACTCTGGAGTATGCCAGGAAAGTTTTTGGCTTAGGGCCTCCATATTGGCCCTTCTCTGTTCTAGAATTATCTTCCTTCAGATATCATGATAGATGCCTTTGAGTTCCAGTTCAAATGTCACCCTCTTACCAAGGCTTACCTTCACTACTATGTCTAAAAACATAATGACCCCTTGTTCAAACCCTCTCTTCGAAATTCATTGTGCTGTATTTCATTCCTCTGAAGTACTTGTACAACCCGCTATATCATTCATTTACTTTTAAAATTATGTTCCATTAAAAAATGTAAACTTCATGAGTATAGACATGTTTGAATATTTTATTGACAAATTATCTTAAGTATCTAGAGCAGTGCTTGGCCCACAGTAGTTGCTTCATAAGTGTCTGTTGCATATATGATAAGGCATGAAGATAGTTTTTATCATTTTAATATTCACAGTTTCCTGAGGAAAAATGGAGGGCCAAGGAAGACTATGGGATTTAATTTTTTCATTTGTAAAAGAAAAAATATACTTATTCTACCTACATCCCAAAGTTTTGTGGTAGAGTGATAACATCATGTCTATGGAAGTTAATTTTACATTTTGAAGTTCTCTACACATAGAGAAAATAAAATGTTCAAACTTACTGTGCCTCATTATTTCACCTTTTTCCTATAGAAGAATGGCTTAAAGTATTTCTTCCCTCATCTGTTATTTGCATCTCTGTATCTTCTCCTTACCTTAGATTCCTTTGCTTCTAGACCCAGCTAAATATCACTCCTTGAAATATCAGCTAACACTATTTCCTCAACTGGACATTTTCTTCATTTTGTCTACTCCACATCCATTTCCATGTTCTCTGAATTTCAAGAACATTTATGGTTAGGACTGCAAAGCTTAGAAGCCTTGGATTTTTGCCAAAATACATTTATGGAAACTGCATCATAAAGCTCAACATTTTAAAGCAGATAGAATTTTTCTAATGAAGAGCATAGCTTAAATATATCCTAGCTATGACTAATGAGACACAATAAAAGTATAGAGAAAAGAAACATGATAATGTAGAACAGTAAAATAATTCTCCAAATAATATAAAATGACAAAAATATGGTGTACATATTGATTTTCACAAGGTCTCATACGTTGTTTATGCTTACAACTAACACAAATAAATACAACTTTCTTATAAACTCAATTAAAAACACAAAGATGCTAGTATGAACACACCTATTAACTATAATTAATGATTCCTTTTACTTTCTTGGTATTCCGAAAGGCTTTGGGGAATAAAACTAAAAAATACAAGTAAAGTTTAAACTGATTTCTTCTTTTATTCATAATTTTGTATTAATTCAAATTATTCTCTATCATAACTGTGTTTCATGTTGGAATCCTTTCTTTTCATAACAATCTGAGTTTCCCCTTCTTTGCTGTTTGTATGGGGCATGACAATATATCAAATTTCATTGAATGAAAATGGTGAAAGGTAAATGAATGGTTGTTAACTTAGCTGGGACATAGGATAAAGTACCATATACGTAATTGTGCTCTGTCTTCCCAACTAGATTATTAAGTTCCTTTAGTGCAGATCTGACATTATACTATAATATACAAAAATAAATGTTATATAATTTCTAAATTATAAACAACCCAAGTTCAGTTTTAGTATATTTTGGGTTTTGCATTGCCATTATCTGATTATTGCTAAGTTTTTGAAATAATAATTTTATTATCTCTGCACTAAATTAAAAGTGTTCTAAAAACCATCAATTGTCTTACATAGTAATAAGTTCTACCTTACATAAAGTTATTAACAGAGGGGTGGACAATACCTGAGCAAGAATATTTTAGAGAAATTTTTATGGATCAGATAAAGTTTGTGTTAGATGATTTGTATGTCTTAGGACTAATTTTCCAGGATTTTTACATTAACAAACAGAATTTCTTTACCATTTGTACCTCCTTGTCAAACTATCAAAATAGTAATGATACATGCATATGGCACCAGAAACAGACAAGAGATACTTTCATGCCATTAGTAACAATCTGTATTATTATTAAGGTCATCTTGGTATCAGTCTCTTTCAGTGGTTTTCATACTACAGTAATAACCCATCAGTGAATCATATAATCCATTTGATGAATTGTGACCAGAGGTTAATTCAAATGTATAGAATTAAAAAAAATAGGAGAGAATGAACTTGCTTTGGTAGAATGGAGTGGAATGGAGTAAGAAAGGATGAAGTAGACACATTTACAGATACTTGTTCTAAATGAATACACATGTATTTTTCCTAAATTGTGAGGTAACATGCATTTCTTACCCTAAAATGATAAAACATAGTGGAAATCCCAGTTTATGTTGTTACAATTGTCGCTTTATTTAAAAATATTTTCCCCAAACCTGATAATAACAATTTTCTATTTGAAAAAGACCCAGTAGCACAGATCTTACTGTTCTCTATTGTGATGTTTAAAATATTTAGTATCCATCATTTGTGAAAGAAATGTAGGGAGTTTTTGAGTCTTTTCCTCACTATACTCTTGAAACTTTTGAAATAAAAATTTTAGGCAAACCAAATTTATTTGCTCAAGTTTATTTGAGCAAAGAATGATTAATGAATTGTGTAGTACTCAGAACCAGGACAGTTTCAGAGAACAAGGCTGAGCCCTGTGAACCGTGGGATTTTATGTATTGGACATAGAAGAAAAATAGTGCAATCACTTGTTTGGTTACAACTAGGTGTCTGCCTTAATTGGGCATACATGGTATGATGAGTTGGCTGTCTGTGAATGGATGAAATTTGTCCATTGCTGTTCCGAATTACATTTCCCTTTGTTTACTTGGTAAGTTAGGTTGCCATTTGTTACATAATTACTCAAAGTAGGGAGACAACCTAAGGCTAAGAGCATCCTACTTACTTAATTGAATATATTCTTAATGGAAGACAGTGTCTAAATGTGAATATGGGCATAATTCTTCTATTGTCATAACAATATGTATTTTAAGTGTCTTTTTATAGTGTGTTAGATCTCCAAAACTGTGGTATTAAACTTTTTATAGCTAGCTTTCCTTAATATTTATATACATATAAAGTGATAAAAAATTTAATGATTGGGTCATTTAACATTGTAGTGTTCACCATTAGACATAATTAATACAGTCATTATTTATTTCTCAACATATTTTATTATTCACTTTTCTTAGTTTATTGGATGCCTTAGGCTTCAAATATGTCTTTAATCACTTATTTTCTCAATTTTTTTCTTATGAAAAATTTACTACTTTTTAAAAATCTACACATTTCCCTTCTCTATTCAATTTATCTTTTCTTGTATTCAAAAATTTTCTAACTCTAACTGAAAACCATTGATAGTTCCACCTCAAAAATGAAAAGGAATTAAGTATGTTTGAAATAAGCTTGGAACTTTAATTTCCATGAGTCAAGCTACTACACATCAGAAAAAAAATTACAAATATTCTCTAATATTCATGTATTGTAATATATTAATCTGAAAATATTTTATAAACATAAAATGAAGTATGGGTAAATAAAAATAACCATGTTTAGTATCTCAATTTATATATAACCTCTGTTCTTATTAGGCATTATGGTTTATATGCTTTTTCTTGTGTGTTGGTTGATGAGATCTATAAATTTATATGAGGAGTGTAAGGATTATATTAAGTTCAGTATTCTAATGATACAAAAATATGTGCTATCATTTATTTTTTTATTTTGTTAGGTTGACAAAACATGTTAATCTCTTCAAGTTATTTTTGAGATTTAATTTGTTTTCTGTTCAAAATTTAACTGCAATTTTGTACATCACTCTCTTAATTAGACATTTGTTAAAATAATTGAGACATTTTTTCTTAAATTCTTATCTGTCAATATTCTGTTGTCTTTTGCTAAAAACAAGCAGAATTTGTAGCTATAGATATTCTCATTACTTATCACTTTTATTTCAACACATTCTTGCTACTTGCCACATCCATAAAAAATCTATCTGCAGGGCTTTGAGGAGGAGTATGAATGGGTAGTAGAAACATAAGGAATGATCCAAAGATAAATAAAATATTAATCATATTCTCAAAATGTTTGCAATCTAATAATTTTGAACATTTAATAACCTAACACTGAAAGAAAACTATAAAAATAAATTGTAGATATCAAATCTCTTGCATTGTACTTATGACAGTTTGCAATCTGGGCTTTCTTTTACTTTAGAAGACATTTGACTATGGAACATTTGGTTTATTTCAAGGATTTCTTTATTTGCTGAGATTGCTAGAGTCCCTTAAGAAACTTTGCACAAGGCAGAGAAAGAATTTCTACCAGAGAAACACTCAATTGTCTAAATGACACTAAACCATTTACAGGTCTCAAAAATACTTTGTGCTCTTTCACACATTTATGCGATTGCTTGTGATTGCTTGGATATGAACATTCTTTTGTTCCTTGAGAGTTCCTTCAAGATTCACCTTCCATGTAACCTCATTTATGAAGTCTTTACCCCCATGAAGCAATGTCATGTGCTTCTACTCTGTATTCTTTCTGTCTTTATTATAGTGTATTTGTGTTTTTAATGGTCAGTCTTCTCCCATTTACCCTGGGCTCCTTGAATACAATGATTCAGGCTCTGTGCCCCCATCTTACCATAGCATAGAGTACACATATAGTGACCCCCAAACCTCTGCTGATTGGAATGGTCTTTTTCTAAATTGCCCCCCCACCTTTTTTCTACCTGATTCCTGAGCCTCATCTTGAGCCATTCCCTCCAGTTGGAGCAGAGAGAATGGTTATCTCCTCAGTTTCTTTCTTTCTTTCTTTCTTCCTTCCTTCCCTCCTTCCTTCCTTCCTTTCTTTCTTTCTTTCACCAGGAATTGAACCCAAGGAGGCACTTGAAGCACTTAACCACTGAGCTACATCTAGGTCTGTTTTTTTTTTTTTTTTTTTTTTTCTTGAGACAGGGTCTTAAAAGTATTTTACAGCCTCTATAAGTTGCTGAGGCAGGCTTTGAACCTTCATTCCTCTTTCCTCAACCTCCAGAGCTGCTGGGATTATAAGCATGTGCCACCACGCCTGGCTCTCCTCAGTATCTTGAGAACATATTTGATGTTAGGAAAGGAATATTAGAAAAGTTGCTTTGAATGACAAAATATAATTTATCAATGAAAGAAGAAATTTAGCTTGTATGATTTCAAATGAGCCTCAGTGACTTGTACTCACTGAAAACAATGGCTAAACTGACATAGTTAAATTGTCAGTGACTTTAGTTAAAACATATTAGTCTGTCATTTTTATTAATAAGTGAAATGTATGTTGATATGTTAACATATCAGTGAGTTATTTGGGGCAAGAGAACTTTGGCTTATTTCTGGTGTTCTTATTTTCCATTGGTTCTGATAGCTTTTCTTGACACCATGTTAATTGTTGGCCATTTTAGTCTAGATGTTTCTTCTTAGGGAATAATGATGAATTTCATTAGACTTCCTTTTAACCTTCACTTTTTATCCATAATCTTTACATAATTTATGCCTCTAAATCTTTGCAAATTGCAGACTGATTCAAGCACATTCTGGTCATATTTTATCATCAATATCTGATAACTTGTCTTCCTGATAGCCAATCTCACAGGAAACAATGTCAGGTTTATCTCCCTGAAATCTCGCTGTGCTTGCTCTTTCTGAAGGATACTGGTTTTCTGTGTATACTTAGTAGCTGGTTTAACATTAGCTCTTTCATTCCCTTATGTTAGGAAGTAATGGCTAGTTTTGTTTTTCCCTAGACCTAGTTTCATAATTAAAATTAGGTTTCAATAAGTGTTTTGAAAGTTTATTAAAGCTGTTGCATTCTTTTTTTTGCTAATTACTCTTACACAAACTTTATCTTTTCCTTGGAGTGTAATTATTGAAAGTGTGGTTTGCATATGATTTACCTCACCTAATGAAGTGAACCTTTGCAAATTTTGCAAACTCTGTTATTTAGGAGATTTATTTTTAATGATTAAGGGTAGCAAGAAATAGCTTACTAGCTGCTGTTTTACAAGTGACAAACAAAGCACTATTTGCAAGAGTATGTCATTATAAAACTGTTATTCAATATGTCTCAGTTCAAGTGAATTTTATGGTTCCTCTGGAGGATGCTTATAAATTATCCAAAAAGACAATATTATGCCTTGGTATTTTACAATTTTTTTGTTAACAATCCAGCTAACGGTGGATCCATAAAGTTACAAGCTTATTATTTTCATTCGATTTAATGAAATAGAAATAATAGATGATATTATTATGAAAAAAAGAATCCAAAAACCTTGAGGCTGGAATAGCAATGTATGTTAAACCCTAAATTTAGATTAAAACACAAAAAATCTTCTGTGACCTCTCAGTGAGGTCTCCCAGAGCTCTGTGGAAAGTGTACATTCAGCAAGCGCCCTCCCAGCAGGTTCACCCTAGCTGGGTGCCAGGTAGGGCACAAGGTACAGGCTCTTTCTGCTTGTGCCTGCCTATGGCTATGAAGAGTCGCCTCTCTCCGGATCAGAAAAAGTTTTTTAAAAATTCTCATTTAAAAATCTTCCTGTTTCCTTTGAAACACAATCCTTCCCTCAAAAAAATATTAAAATAAATAAATAAATTGTGATTCTGACTAATCCAAGCTTTGTGTTGTAAATCCTAAATCCTCTTTTCCTATCATAGGAAAAAGAAAGAAAATGAATGGAAAGAAAAGCCTTGCTTTTACATATGAAAACATAACTTTTCATAACTAATGTTTGTCAAAATCCTATTTGGAGTCCAAAAGCTTTATTATGGCTTTTTTTTAAATTCTTTTTAAAATTATTCCTTCCCTCCCTTGAAAGAAATGGATGCATTGCCCTACAGCATCAAGATTAACCAATTTTTTTAAAAAATCACAAATCATTTTCACATATTTACATATCACACATACAGGTACTTTTCATAGTGCACAGAATATCAATAGTTACTATTTTCTGTTTGTTAAACTATTTTCCCTGTTTATTAAAGGCTACTTAGTTATCTAATGTGTTGTTACACCTTATTTATTTTAGGTAGTCCTAAGGATTGAACCCAGGGCCTTGTACATGCTAGGTAAGCACTCTACCACTGAGCTACATCTTAAATCCTTTATCATATTTTATTAGATATTTTTTCTTAAAATGGATTTGAATTATTTCCAATCCTTTACTACCATAGTTAATCCCAGAACTTTGACTCCCCTGAAAACATTTCTTTATGAATAATATTTTAGAAATAAATTTTACTTTATTTCTTTCTGTGTTGAAAGATTGAGGGTTCTACAGAGAAAATAATAATCCAGTTAACACTTGGTGAGTCAGCAAAGAACAAAATAAGTCACCCTGGATTAATGTATGACTCTTAATTAACTCATGTTAATTTCATTAATTTATTACTCATTATTAATTTTATAACTTTTAGTATGGAGACCAATAAAATAGAATTTAACTCTGAAAGAGTCCTAGAAATAATTTCTAAAAAGCAGTAATCTCTGTAAATTGCATTTTTTTCTGCACAATCAGTTCCCTAATCAATCTCATATATGCACCCCGCTTAGATCCACTCTGGCTCTCTTACACTTTCTACTTGAGATGGCAAAGATTGTTTCCCAAAGGAAAAAAATAAATTGGTAGAATGGGTAATGGCCCAAATGTAAAGATATTTGAAAATAAAATAGAGGAAGATTCAATGTTAAAATACAGCACTGTATTACTGTTGAATTACAGATATTTGAATGAGAAATAAATTAGTAAAACACAGTAAAGAAAATAAATATTTCTTGTATATGACTAACCCCTGCATTTCTCTACCAGGTTGATAGTTATTATTTTACTATTTCAAACAAAAACTTCCTTCTCTGTCCACTTTTTAATTACTAAAGAACGTATTTGTCTTATGTAGCTGAGAGTATCTAAAAATCAACAAAATTATTTCTTAAAGACAGATTGAATGTGCATGTTTAGATTTAATGTTAAAAATGATTGCGTTGCAACCCCCAAAATATGATATGAATATTTGATTCTATTTTGTTTTGATTTTTTTTTTTTTTTTTTTTTTTTTTTTTTTTTTGGTACCGGGGATTGAACTCAGCGGCACTAGACCACTGGGCCACATCCCCAGCCCTTTTTTGTATTTTATTAGAGACAGGGTCTCACTGAGTTGCTAAGTGCCTCGCCATTGCTGAGGCTGGCTTTGAACTCGCGATCCTCCTGCCTCAGCCTCCCAAAGTGCTGGGATTACAGGCGTGCGCCACCGCGCCCGGCTTTTGTTTTGATTTTTGTTTTGTTTATGATACTGGAAATTGAACCCAGAACTTTTTATTTTTTGAGACAGGGTTTCGCTAAGTTTTTGAGGGTCTCACTAAATTGATGAACCTGGCTTTGAACTTGTGATCCTCCTGCCTCAGCCTCATGAGTAGCTGGGATTACAGGTCTGCGCCACCACACCTGGATCTATCTTGTGTTGCACTCTTCAACTCTACAATTCAGATTCTAAAGATGAAGTCTGTTATGTTCATGTGTGTGTGTGCTCATGAAGCTAAACTCTCCTACTAATTCCTTCACATTTGTGTCTGTATATTATAACATCTTATAACACACAGATGTATCTTGTCTTTTTCATTTTATGAAACACATTTTCTGCTTTATGTCACCATCATCTCTATGCTTCCTGTAGGGGAAGCAAAACTTTACATGCAACCTCTTAAGATACCAGCTGGGCCTGAGAATTAAACAGACCTAAAATAGATTATCAGAAGGACTGCATATGAATTTAATGTAAGTTTTATATGACACAGAGCCCTCATAGGGAAATGAAAACTTAATGAAATGGCAAAACCTACATGTTTTTGTGTTAGGTTACACAAAGAAAGGAATTCGTGGAAAAGTAACAATTGTATGCTGAAAAATTATTGTAGCAGGGTCTATTAGTAAAGGTCTGATTCTTTTAACAAGGTCTGTTTGTGCATAATGCTCTCAGTTTCACTTCCTGTAAAAAAGAAATATTCTTTTCTTCTAGTAAAGCAGATGGAGGCATCTTTAACATGGAAATTATTTTTATATCCTGTTTTAAAGAAGAAATAAGGGAGTCAGAATGTCCTTTTCTTCTATCTGTTGTGTCTCAAGTGACTTTAGCTCAGATTCATCCTTATTCAGAGTGAGCCTCACTTAGAACACTGGCTCTTGCCTTGCAGTCAAAACTTGTCTTATTCCTTGTGAATTTCTTGCAAGATCTAGGTCAGTAACTTACACCTAGCAGACACTCAATGAATGTCAATTGAATTAAATGAAATTCTAGCAATTGTACCAATATGCCTTCATTTAATATTTTTATTTGATTTGATTTATTCACTGACTCATTAAACAAACCTGGGTGCTCCAAATCATCATATTCTTTATCCAGGACCCCTCCCAGATATTGTGGATGTAGTTCCAGACCACCCCAATTAAAGCAAATATTGTTCTAAAAAGCGAGTCACATGATGTTTTTGGTTTGCCAGCACATAAAAAGTTATACTATACTGTAGTCTATTAAGTGTTCAGTAGCATTATGTCAAAAATAACAATGAACATACATTAACTAAAAATAAACCTTATTGCTGAAATTGCTAACGACCCTCTGAGCCATTGGAAAAATGGTTCTGATAGCTTTGCTCAATGCAGGTTGCCATAAGTCTTCAATCTGAAAAAAAAAAAAAATGCATTAGCTGTCAAGTCCGATAAAGTGAAGTGCAATAAAAGGCATATTATCCTGCTTTCTTATTTTCTCCTTTGGAGTAGACCCCTGTTGTTCTACTTAATAAAAAATTAAAGATGTCCAACAACCAATTCTCATAGACTAATCAACTCTATCACCTCTTAGAAACCAAGTCTAACCCTGGTATCAGTTCTAAATATTAGGTTTTTAAACAATATATCAGAAATGTTGGTCTTTAGTATGCTTTATCTCTAAACCTCGTATAGTCTTGATGAATAGATTAAATTGACCTCAAAGCCTCAAGGTCTCATCATGCAGGGAGGCCTAATTAGAACCTATTAGCGTGAAAAGACCAGGGATAATGCAAACTTTACAAATCAGCTCAGTGCTTTATTCAGGAATGAAGTTTCACACTGGAGCAGAGGATTCAGGGACGAAATGATGCAGTGGTGGGACCCACTTTCCCCTGAACAAAGAAAGGGACTGGGTTTATATAGGTTATTCTGAGAGGTGGTCTAGTGAGCATATCAATTTTCTTTGGGTACCCAGGAATTTGGAGTTTGTTTGTCAATCAATGAAAGAATCAGTTTTAGTGCTTAGGGATTTAGGGTTTGTTTTATGGGGCGAAATGGGAGGGAGTCTAGGGTCAGTGGTCAGTCTCTGGAATTTATTGCACTGGACCTGATGGAGGGCTTGGGGTCAGTGGTTGGTACCTGGGAAGGATCTGTTTACAGAAGGGTTAATGCTTTAGCCTCTTCCCAGAGATTGCCTTTCCAGGCTTGAGGGACACCTCCTTCTCAGGGTTTATTTTATAACTGGGAAAGAATTGTATTGGGAAAGGATCAAGCTCTCCAAGTATGGCTTTCCTCCTCATTCCCCTTTCCCTGGGTCTCACTACTTTGGGGGTTTGTCATTTTCCATATTTAATAGAAACATTTTATAAAAAAGGGAAATTACATTATTTACCTATTTTTCCCTTTTAGGGCTCAAAGTGATGTACAGACATCTGGTGGCAGATATTATTACTTGGAAATTTATGTTCACATTGTTTGCTCTTCTTCCAATGTAATTTTCAACTGAATTAATTTATTTTACTGTAATACTAGTACTGGTTTTGTATAATTATAAAAATAAGGCAATAAATAAGTAAATAAATAAACCCAAATCACCACAGGCAATATTTGTGTTTATTCAAATCTTCATAGGAGTTTGTTTCTATATTATGGTAACTTCAAATGAAGTCCATACTTAGCAAAGGCAACCATCCAGATTTTCAAGTTGTATTCCCTAAAAATAAAATGACACATCATAAAAATCTTTAAAAATAGTTCATAATAGAAGCATACATTGCATAACTTCATGATACAAAATATGTCAATTAATGATACCAGCTTTAAAATCCCTCCATTAACACAATGAATATTAAGGGTGGTATTGTTTGTTTTGATTTTCCTTCCTATTATTCAGTCACCTGAGTCAAATTTCAAATAAATGGTCCAGAAAATTATTTTACTACCTTGCTGCATGAATGATATTGGGATGTCTGGATCTTCTTTTTGTCCTTTTTTATGTCTAGAACTTTAAAATGATATACGTGTAGTTACCACGACTTTTAAAAGAAGTCTTAAATAGAGTAGTGTAAGTTCAAATGAGTTTGTAAGAAGCAACCCTTTCCAGGTTATTTTCATTCTACCTTATGGAGAGATTTGGCACTTCAATTTTAAGAAGCAGTCCTTCAGTCTTTTTATTGTAATTATCTTTTTGTTGTGCTCAAAGTAATCAAGTGACAAAGGAGTAAGGATGTACTTTTCCTGCTGACAATAAGAAATGGTACTGCAATTTTAGTTCTCATTCTTAGAGTCATATAACCTCTCTATTATTCATTGGAAACTTTCAGAAAGCTGAATTTTGTTTCTTACAGCAGGAACAATTACTCCTTATGTGTGGCCTGATCAGGTTTTTAACTACAGTTTTTAAATGTTTTAGAATAACATTCCGAAATCTTTCCGCTCATATTGTACAAATATATTTGTGAGATTACACCAGGCACATAGGTATAGTTAGTATATGTGCTTTCATCTGTCAGTGTTAACATAATGATCCAGAGAAGATTGAAAAGCTTGTTCTTTGGACACGTCATTTTCCATTTATCTTTTCTTGATCATGTAGATCTCACAAGTTCAGATCAATAATACGTTGTAGATACTTTATAATTGCCACTTTATCTCTCTTCCTTCTACATTTTCCTGCGACTCACAGCTTGGATTGTTAATTGAAATTGTCAATTTGGGCAGCATTCAAGAGTACATGTGGTTTTTAACTGCTGCCAAATTTTCCTGCATAAATGTTATGAAGAATCAATGTACCATATTGAAGGGGAAATTATGTCTGTTTGAAGATTGATTATTTTAAATCAGTACATAAACCATTATTGGATTATCCAATTAATCGAATTAATGGTATAGGAGATGAAGTCCATTATAGATTTTGAAAGAGATTTCATTACATTTATATTAAATAATGATGATCATGGTTGAGTGGTAAAAATTATCAATGCTAGAAATTTGAAATCTGAAGGACCTTTAATAATTTGGTGACCAAAGGAGGCAAAATCTGAAAATCTGTTAACCCTGATTGGGAAAGATAAGAGATAAAATCCAATTTTATTTATATATTAGTATGTTTGTTGTTTTACATGTATAAAAACAAACATTTATAAGTATTTATTCAATCTTCAGAAGAAGTTTATGAAATAGAAGTTATTTTCTTCATTTTACACAAGAGACAACTGAGAAACAGACACAGACAATGAATACAGGACTCAGACTTTAAATCCAGAGCTGTTTGGATCAGTGGTCTTTCCATGTCAATATGCTCTCTGGTTATATGATGAATAGGAAAACAACATCAAGTACAACTATGAGCATTAACATTACCATTATGTTTTAGTCAGTGTATTTTGTTGCTGTGAGCAAAAAACATGACAAGAACAATTAGAGGAGGAAAAGTTTATTTTGGACTCATGGTTTCAGAATTCTCAGTCCATAGATAGCTGGTTCCATTTCTTGGGGCTCAAGGTAAGGCAGAACATCATGGTGGAAGAGTGTGACAGAGGAAAGCAGCTGGAAACAGCGCCACCTAGAAGTAGAAAGAGAGAACTCTGCTCAACAAGGACAAAATACATATCCCAAAGGCATGCCCTGAGGGACCCTCCTCCTCCAGCCACACCTTATTTGCCTACAGTTACTACCTATCAGGGGATTAACTCAGTGATTAAATTAAGATTCCCATAATCCAATCAGTTCAATTGTAAACCTTCTTGCATTGTTTCACACATGAGCTTTTGGGAAACACCTAATACCTAAAGCATAACACATCAGATAGTGAGTTATAGCTTGGCTTTCCACTTATTGGGTAATTTACCTAATATCTCTACTACTGAATAGCTGCAACTATAAAAAATTGCCACAGACAAACAAAAATCTACCACCATGACTAATGATCAGAACAACAAACAACAACAACAAATCACACCACAAGATTCCTTCTTATTCATTACTCTACAAATTCATATTTAGTAAATTTCAATACGCCAGATATTTTATTGCACAATACATAAACTGTGATGAATAAAATATCTAAGGGGCATTCTATTAAGATTATTAGTCTAGTGGAAGCAAATAATATAGAGTCAAATTTTAATTTCTGCAATGTCTTTGACAAATAAAACAGAATTCTATGATAGAAGGAAAGGGGATATTTATATAATGTTGTCATGTAACACCTGATCTTTAAGTTGGTACCTGAAAAAACAGAAGGTTCATAGGTAGCCTAAATGCTGAGAAAAACTTGGGGCAAGAACTTAGCAGGTTGTGAGGGGCTGGGAATGGGGCTTAGTGCTAGAGCTCTTGCCTATAGTGTACGTTTTTTGAAAGGAATTGTGTTCAATCCCCAGCACTACCAAAAAAATAAAAAGTAAGTAAAAATAAAACAGGTAGTGTGAGAGTAATATGAGCTAAGTCCTTGAAGAGGTCAAGCTCTTTGTCTAACTATGGAATGACCATTATGTCTAGAACTTGAAGAGGAAGAAGGTGGTATTGAGAAGAAGGGGTGTTATAAACCACATAAGGTGTACATTAGGACACCAAATATGAAACAAAAATGGGACTCAGATTACTAAGATTAGGTTCATTATCAGACAGGAAGGTTGGGTGGGGGAAATCAGATAGCAAATAATCATAACAACATTAGTTAATATTTTTATGGTGTAAACAAAGCTTTTGGACAATGATTATTAGTAAATTTGATCCTTACAGTCACTGCTACTGCGTGTGGTCAACATGGAGTGCAAAGACAGATACTATCCTGAAATAAGATGGCAGTCAAAGGTTATGGAGTAAAAACAATGATGACATTTCCTTTTTGTTTGTTTGTTTGTTTCTTTGTGAAGTGAAAATTTCTTGTTTGACATCAAGGAGTCACATCAAAATTGGTTTAAGTAAATAAAAGTAATAAGTAATTCTAGGCTTTTTTTTCCACTTGAAAGATGGTTCTAAGGAACTACTCTTGGAATGGTTTAATACTGGACACAATGCTATGAACTGTGACATTCTATTACTTCTACAGTAGTATAGTGGAGGAGTGATGAACCTCTTAAAGCTCTTTTATCACTTCATCACAACATGTAGTAAACAAAGATTCTAAAAGTCAATGTACATTCTTAGAGTTTATTGTACCTGACACGACACTCATCTTGCAAGAATATGCCTATCTCTGAATAATTAAAATGACTACATATTTCAGACTCTATTACACAGATAAGAGAACTCATGGCTTATGTGTTGTCACCCCACTCTCCTGTACACCTATGGCAGACATCAATAATTGATCCTGGCATGCTTTCTTGCTGAGTATTCCCTAGGTCTCACAATTTCTCTCAAAAAACGCACACTATAGGCACCACTGACAATCATTTCTGGTTGATGATGGATTTGTCATTTCTCCTCATTAAGGAGTCAATTTGTGCTTGACTTGATACAGAAAATGATATCCTTACATCACATTAACAGTTTTGAAATCTGCTTTATAAGGTTTAAAGAGAGTAAGAAATGAGTAGAACATATTAAGTAAACAGTTGTAACAGATAATTATTCAGGAAATAAGCAGTAGGATTTCTGAGCTTTAGTTGGGTTGAATTGTTTTTAAAAAAAATTGAATTCTGCTTACGATAGTCTAAAAAAAAGACAGTAACAATGTGAGATACTTTGCTATATAAAGTATCTCTTACTTAGAAATCAAGATCAGCAGGTCATGTATAACTAAATCATTTCAACACATAGTTTTTTAATTCTTACAGTATAGTCAACAATTGCTTGCTCTCCGGAGGAACATAAAACAAAGATAAGCCAGTCGCAGTGGCACACACTTATAATCTCAGTGGCTCAGGAAACTGAAACAGGAGGATTACAAATTCAAAGCCAGCTTCAACAATTTAGTGAGGCCCTAAACACTTTAGCAAGACTCTGTATCAAAATAAAAAGGGCTGGCAATGTGGCTCACAGGGTAAGAGCCTCTGGGTTCAGTTCCTGGTTAAAAAAAATAAATAAATAAAGACAGGACCAAGGTCCTGACCTTGAAAATTAATGATTTTTTAAGTTGAGTAAAATCATCAGATGGGATGGGATTTCTTAGGAGAAAGCAGCAACTTCAGTTTTTCAGTATTTAGAAGTCTCCAACAAAAAGATGGTATCATGGAAGGAAGGTAAATTTTGTCTTCTAAAGAATATAATTCATACTCAAATAATCACATAGTTGCATTTATTGTATCTTATAATATAAACTTAAAGGTTTGACATTTTAATTAAAAAGACCAATCTAAAATCATTTTGATGACTTATTCAAAATCTCATTATTGTTAAAGTACTGTTAAGTTTAAAACTATTTGAAGGCAGTAGTCATTTCTTTTATATCTTTGCGTGCTTAGCCCTCCTTAGCAATATATTTAATGAAATGAAAATTGTTTTTGAATGAAAAATTAATAAAATATTTGTATGTGGATAGATGTTAGGTATTCCCTAACATTCTAAATTGCCTTTTTTCAATAATAATTTGCTGCAAAATTGTACTCCAGTGATTCAACTTATCCTGCTTTCAATTCAGTGTTCTTAACTGTAAAGTCAAACATTTGCCTTGGTTATTTATAAATGTTATGACTCTATTTGCTGGGTGTTTATTATTTTCAATGCATATTTTTTTCAATATTTTTGACCAAAAAAAAAAAAAAAAAAAAAAAAAAAACCCACCCAAACTGGCGGTCTTCAAGACAGAAAACTCATACTGATCCAAAGTTAGCAGGATCTCATGGCAAAAATGTGTTCCAAGATCGTGTTGCTACTCTATGACAGGTTGCTCCTTATATTTCCCCAAGATTTGTTAGGCCTTGTTTTTGAAGCCATGCCTAAATTTTGTCCTGGCTTATACACTGTTTTGTTTTCCAATAGACTTTTTTTTTTTTTTTTTTTAACTAGACATTGGAACTTCTAATTCCCTGATGGTAATGATGAAACCCAGTCAAGTGAGTGCCAACATACACAAAAGCAAGGCTTTAATGGGGGCTTCATTTGAAAGAGACAGCAAGGATAAAGTGGGAGACCAGACCACTCTCCGAACAGAGGGAAATGCAAGCCTTTGCCTTTATTGATTTTCTGGTGTGGCCTAAAGTCGGAAACCTGGGGCAGTTCCAAAGAAGTTTATTCTCGCAAAAGACTTGGACCACTGGGTAATCATGGTCAAATTGTCCCAGGAACTACTGAGTGATTCTTGCAGCTAGCTGGTACCATCAACCTATGCAAACATGCCTGGTGGTTTGATCTGGGCCTTATGATAGGGCTGAACTAATTTGGGTGCTTGGACTGCTATAGCTGCTGAGATAGTATAATAGTGGGATAGAAGAAAACACATAAGAGCTTCAGTGTGCACTAGACATGTCTACCTGCAGAGCTGGGTAGAATCTGACCCAAAAGTTAAGGTAACAAAGGAGACAGAGATGCCAAACATTTTAATTCTGGAATTCCAGGTGCCCATCAGGCATCTGTAGACCCAAGAGTCAGTTTCTCAGCAAAAGTGGCCTCAAGTTCCTGAAAAGTAACCTATTCAACTATTATCATCATAACCCACAAGCCAAGACTGTTACCTATAGCAAAGCTAGCAGGAACTAGTAATGTGTTGCCCAGATCTTTGACCTCCAAAATTAAAGATTTTAAGTTGAGTAAAAGCAAGGTATTTAGGTACATTTTCCCCTATAACAATTTTATCTTACACCAATATTCTGCTTCTGTGAGTTTGTCCGGGTCATATTATGCTGTGTTGAAAGAGTACAAGGGTAGAGAAGCAATGTGCCATGCTACAAAGGGCAGTAGTTTACTATGCCCAAGGGTTTATACCATTGTCCCTGCCTTTGTCCCACCAGAGTGGCCCCTGACTCAGTTCTACTTCTGTATGCAGAGTCCATGATTTCCCAGTACCTGGTGACAACCATGCCTTCCTTACCCCCTTACCCTTACCTCTGGTAATTTTGTTTTATTCCTTTACAGTGTGACTTTTTGTGTGTCCACCTAATAGGCACTAACCCTTCAGTTGAGAAGTAGAGACCAGGACATACAACAAATGCACAGTTTAAGGTACTGTGTTTTAGTCAGTTTTTTTCACTGCTGTGATGGAAAGATCTAACCAGCACAACTTTAGAGGAGGAAAAGTTTTTCTGAGGGCTCATGCTTTCAGAGGTCTCAATCCATAAACAACAGACTCCATTCCTTAAGGGTTGAGGTGAGGCAAAACAACACAGTGGAAGAGTATGGTGAAGGAAAGCAGCTCAGATGATAATCAAGAAGCAGAGGGAGAGAGGGAGAGAGAGAGAAAAGAGAGAGAGATCTCCACTTGCCAGATACAAATATATTCCCAAAGCCACGCCCCCAAAGATCCACCTCCTTCAGCCACACCCCACCTGCCTCCAGTTACCAGTCAATTAATCCCATTAGGGGCTAATTCACTGATTGGCATAAGACTCTCACAACCCAATCATTTTCCCTGAGAACCCTTTCACGTTGTCTCGCTCATGAGCTTTTGGGGGATAACAAATCCAAACCACGACATACTGGCTCTCAAGTAAACTCCAGTGAGGAATATTATATTCACAACTTTGACAGATGACTACAGTATAGTTTAACAGGATATAATATGGCCACAGAAGCACAGAGGAAGGAAAATATTCTGGGAATGGAAATCGGTGTTAAGGAGTAATAGGAATTTGGACTCTTGAAAGCTGAGATTTTAATTTTAAAAACCTATATTAATTATTTAGCTATGCATTGCCATATATATTAATTAACAACATTTACTTAAGTGTCATGCATATAAGTCAAGTTCATACAATGTTTTATTATGAGATAAGTCTTGGTTAGAATACAGTTTTTTAAAATAAATTATTCACTATATGACTTGAGGTTAATATTTTCTCTGAAGCAGAATTAGTGCCATATATCAACATCATAGGGTTAGAAGGATTAATTAAGGGGATGTATATAAATCTTCTTGCATAGGACCTGGAATATAAAGGAAATATCATTTCCTCCATTTTCCCCTCTAATACAACTCTGCTATGTAACCTTATAGATTTTTCTCAAATGTGTCATGTTGAAGAAAAAAAATATACTGCTACCTACAAGAAAAGATAATCCCGGTGAGGGTCAGGGACAGCTTTTCTAAGCAATCAAATAGCAGGCACCATCTAGTGTGCTCTGCATATTAGAATGAGTTCCGTGAAGAAAAACTGCTTCTGCCTCTGTGCATAAAGGACATATAAATTATCCAAAAAGTCAACTTTGCAGACATTTCTTTGAAGATTTATTTTCATTATTCTTGACAAAAAGACACCAAGTCCAAGAAACTGAGTATGAAGTTCTACTTATTTTATTTTAATAATAATTGAACCTATCCTTCTACCTACAGCTCTATTCTTTGGGTATTAACATTAGAGAAAAGCTTACTGAGGTACACAAGGAAGTATGGACCTGAATGTATAATCAATTGCTTTTTATAATAGGAAAGAAAGAAAAAATCTGCATATGCATCAAAAAGATCTTCAATTTCTGTATGTGCTATAATCATAAATAAGATTAGCAGTGAACTGGATAAATTATAGCTGCATACTAAACATAAATGAATATCCAAAAACACTGTTAGAAAAATAATCAAGTTTAAGAAGAATATTACATTATGATAAATTATAAAACCATAGATTTTAGTTATCGTATAGATATAGGCAGTAAAATTAAAAGAAATGCATGGAAAGTTCATACTGAATTTGTGATCTTAATTACTTTGAGATTACATTGATGGGGAATAAATTCAACACAAGACTTGAACTCATGTTTTCTAAACAAACTAGTGGGTTATATTATTGATCCAATTTATCTTTACACGCAATAATGAAATTAATTTAATTTTTTGAAACTTCATACTTAATAATACAGTACAGGGACACCTTTAATTAAAAAAGATGCATACTTCTATACATTTTAAGTCCCTGACACATGTTCTTCTGCAGAATAGAATGTGCTGCTGTTGTCTTACTATATGCCCCCTACCGGCTGATGCATTGATCCCCTATGTGCTATAGATATTGACAGCTAATGGATGACAACTGTGTCCTACTCTGGAGAATAGTGCTTAACTGATGGGAACCCATTTTCTTAGGAAATGCCTTAGAGGTTGAACTCTTCCATACTGGGAGGGCTCTTAGCTAATGACTGACTGCTGTTAGGGTATACAATCCCATCTTTCTCGCTGCTGGCTGAAACAATCTAAATTTGTGTAGAATTGTTATGATTTTGATGAGGTGTCCCTCAAAAGCTCCTGTGTAAATTCAGGTTAAATGATTAATTTATTTGAGTTATAGCCTAATCAATCCATCCTACTTTAAATAGACTAACTGGATGGTATCTGCAGGCAGGTGGGATATGGCTGGAGGTGGTGGATCAGTGCTCTGGGAGGGTTTATCTTCCCTGAAGCCCCTTCCCCTCCCCCTTGGCTCTGCTTCTCAGCCACCGTTAGCTGAGCAGCTTTTGTCCATTGTGCCCTGAGGCCATGATGTTCCACCTCACCGCAGGGCCAGAGCGCTGGAGCTGGCTGTGCAAGGACTAAGCCTCTGAAATGGTGAGCTAAATAAACTTCTCCTCTAAGTTGTATGTGTGCTATTTTGATCACAGCAATTAGAAGCTGATAAACACAGATCCCAGTGAGGATGTTGAGTAGGCAACTCATCCAAGTAGAGATGATAATCCTAGATTTCAGGGAAATATCTGACAATTCACATTTGTGAGGGATTGGTTGTCAGGTGGAGGCTCAGAACCTGGAAATAGATTCAGGATTATGGCAGGGGGAAAAAGAAACAAGACACAGTTGGGATAGTAGACAGTTTTATTCAGAGGTGACACTAACCCTCAGCTTCCAGCTCCAGTTTCATTTTGCTCCTGCCAGTTCCATGAACCCGTATATAAATGTGACCTAATAAGATAGAGACGCAAACTAGGATTGAGCCTCAGTACACTGAAGGTATATTCATACTGGGTGAATGCAGGAAATCTAATCATGAATACAAAGAAAATGAGACAGTGATGTAGGTAGAGTATGCATGAAGAACATATGGTATATGTACAAAATAAAATACTATCCAATCATAAAAATGAATGAAGTCCTGTCATTTAGAACAACATAGATGAGTCTGGAAGACATTTACTTTAGTAAAATAAGTCAAGCACAGAAAGATAAAGACCACATATTTTCACTCATGTAGAAGCTAACAAAGTTGATCACATAGATGTAGATAGAATAATGGTTTCCAGAGGTTGGGGAAGTTGGAATGGAAAAAGGATCTTTAATTGAAACAGGATTGGATAGGAGGAATACATTCTAGTGTTCTGTAACACAGTGGGATGACTCTGTTTGACAATTGTATATTTCAAAATATCTACAAGTGTTTGTATGTTCCCAACACACAAAAATGATAAATGTTTGGAATGATTAATATGCCAATTACCCCATCTTATCATTACACATTGACTACACATATTTAAATATATTTTACTCCAAAAATGTATATAATTATTATGCATTAATAAACTTATTTTTAAAATAAAAAATAGACTTAAGAGGGAGAGGTACAGAAGGCAAGTGAGGAAACTGTTGAAGGGGGAGTAGTCAGCCTGGCTAAATGCTACTCCTTCACAAAGTAAAAAGAGGTCTTATAATCAATCTCCGGTGAGTTTTGAATACTTTTTTTTTTTTTTTGTTTTGTTTTTTTTTTGGTGGTACCGGGGATTGAACTCAGAGGCACTCGACCACTGGGCCACATCCCCAGCCCTTTTTTGTATTTTTTATTTAGAGACAGGGTCTCACTGAGTTGCTAAGTGCCTCGCCATTGCTGAGGCTGGCTTTGAACTCGCGATCCTCCTGCCTCAGCCTCCCAAAGTGCTGGGATTACAGGCGTGCGCCACCGCGCCCGGCTAGTTTTGAATACTTTTGTTCTATTTTCGACCATCAAAACCTTGGAGAAGTAAGGCTTGAAGGAAAATGTAAAGACTACAAAAATAATTCTTTGAGAAGGTTTTTCTGATTAATTTTTTTGCGTGTGTGTTTTATTTTTTGTTCTCTGTGAAGTGAAGCAAGAAACTAGATAGGATGTGAACAGTATGGAATTGAGGATTTTTGTTTTCTAAGACAGGGAAAACACAGCATGTTTATAAGAGGATTGGAGATTTTTTGCAGAGAGGAAAAAAGGATATTTCCAGAGTGGGGTCTTTTATCCAAGTTTTGGTAAGTAGAAGAGATAGAGAGGTTTGTCTTAGGCACACAAATTTTCTTCCACTGAAGGAAAGAAGCACAGCTTGTGGGTGTAGATGAATGTGTGATTCCAGATTGAATAGAGAAAAGGTTTGGAAGCTATCTTCTGCCTTATTCAGTTTTCTCCCATGAAAGTGAGGACAAGAAGATAGAGGCAGAGGAAAGGGAAGCCAGGTCATTTGACTGAGTAGAGGAGTAAATTGACAAGAGAAAGATAAGGACCACTAAAAGCCACAGCAGGATTTTCAATTGTGAAATGAATATGAGAACAGTCAGGATGGTTGTCATTCTTTCTACATTTACCTGTGAGAATGCATGAGCTGAGTAGGCAAGAAACTTGAACTTCAATATAGAGGCAGTTTTGAAAAGGGAGTACAGAAAAGCAAATGTAGCACAAAGTATGTGAAAAGACCAGCAAGATACCAATTAGATTACATTGTATCAAAAATAGATGAGTGGCCATTGGAGGATATATTGGGTATGTTTCTTGAATCATTGGATTGGAACCTCAAGAACTTTGTTGAAAAGCAGTTATTGAAAAGATAAGAGGAAGTAGTCAAAAGGAAGGATGTTTTGAATTGAATTATGGAGGGAAGGAAGACTTTGCTGATGACAAGAATTTACACATGATTATGTTATTAAATATATGAAAAAGTGGGGGTAAAACATAATATCACTGGGGGAGAGGAGGTCTGGGGTCTTATCCATATGGACAAAGAAATTACCAAGAACGAATACTGAGTAGTAATGAAGAAAGTAAGAGAAAGTAAACTTGATACTAAAATCTAAATCATGGCTGGGTGGGAGGAAAGTTTCCAGAGTGTGGCCTAGGGCTCCCTGGATGACTGAAATAAGGAGGGTAGGAGTGTATGGTCCTTAAAAAAAATCTCTTCCAAGAAACATAAGTAAAAGATACAAAATTGGAAGAGAGCAGGCAATTAGGAAAATATTTGTAACAAATATATGACAAAATATTGATAAACACTTATATAAAAGACATGCAAAATGGAAAGAAAACATTAAACTCAATTAATAAAGGGAGCAAATTTAACCAGATCATTCAAAGAAGCAATACATTGCTAATAAATATATGAGACAATGCCTCACGTGAAAGCTGATGAAATCTATAAAGTAACACATACACATAAAATGATAATTCTTAAGCTTACCTAAATCCAAAGAAATGGGTTCTTTGGGGCTGCACATTGTATAACATTTTTTCAAAATCAATTTAGTAATATAAAGCAAAACTTTAAACTTTTTCATAATATTTGTCTGATTTCCAATAATTTTTCTTAAAAAAATCAGTGGTTTGGACAACAAATTTTTGTATTTTTCCAGAATATTGTTTACAATGAACAATAAATGGATATATTATGAATGTTCATAAATGGTACTATTAGAAGAACTGTTTTGTATATTTTTCAAGCCTTGAAATGTATACTAGAAAATGTGACTATATACAATTTTGCTGTTATGCCTTGAAGTACTTGTGGTTGAGCCAACCCATGAGAAAGAAAGAGAAATAGAGAAATCAAAATTATATTTTCCCTTTCTGTTATCCAAGGAAGAGCCATATGTGGGTAATAATCTATTGATGAATTGTGATAGCTATTATTACTACTAAAATCACTTAAAACTACCTTATTACATTTTCTCTCCTACTCCAACTTTAAAACCCTTGAACTTCTTTCATATCTTCTACAGAGTGCACAGTATAGTGTCATGTACTAAAGTCCCCTCAAAGAATGTTTATGGATTATATTGGTTGAAGAAGTAAAGTGACAGCTGTATCATGAAAACCAGGTTTTGCTAGGAAAGAATACTGTACCATACTTTCTTTGCTTCAAAATCTTTTAACATATTCTAAAACCAGTAGATAATATCAAAGAATGTCTATAAGCAAATAAGGGCTGCTTAGAGCTTGACATTTCAAAATGTTGTCACAATGGAAAGCAGTAAATGCTGTGGTATTCAGAGTCATTTGTGACCATGACTTGGGATTCAGGGTTTCCCAAAGTTTAATGATAACTTTTTGTCAGTTATTTGTTTTTAATTAAAAGTGGATATTCTAAACCAATAATTTAGTGTTTTTGAAGTAGCTATATTTGCTAAAGGACTGTAGCAATTGTAACTACTACTGGTTTGACCCACAGGAAAAAAAATAATAAAAGTTACTTTACTACTAAGAAATTTCTGTTAAATTTTTATTGTCATTTAAAACACACAGAGATATCTATTTATAAAAGTAAAACAAAATATATATTCAGTACATCAAAATGCTAAGCATCTTAGTTAAAAATTCAAATGATTTCTATTGTTGGATGATAAGTCATCCCTCCTCAGATATTTTAAGACAGAAATTAATTTACCTCTTCCTTCCTATTTGCTCTGGCATTTCTTCTATGGCATCACTATCCAATGTGCTGTGGAGAATGAGGTTAATGCAAAACCTTGCACTTCTGCTGTTACCTAATTGAGGAAACTCTGTAATATTTTTCCAGAAGCCACTCATCAAGGACCGCATCTGGGCCTATCAATCCATTAAAATGAAAGGCTTACAAACACTGCCGAGTATATTCTCACCCATCATTATGACAGATACTAAGTGAGATAAAACCACAACCTGTCTGGAGGATTCAAAGTCCATCTATCTGAAGGTGGCAGGTTTTATTCCTCTTATTATTTAACACTCTAAACTGATGAGCTGCA
The DNA here is from genome assembly GCA_025594165.1 of Tamias sibiricus. Lineage (NCBI taxonomy): Eukaryota > Metazoa > Chordata > Mammalia > Rodentia > Sciuridae > Tamias > Tamias sibiricus. The sequence continues at coordinate 54,781,251 of CM046661.1, forward strand.
GGGCCACGAGCTGCTCACATCTTCTTGAACATGCATTTTCCATTCATTTTGAGTAGGTCTGTTATTTTTCCTACATATGAGACAACCTAACATTTTCCCCAGTCAAATTGATAAAGAGCTTGAGAAATCTGCTAGGGTATCATGACAGAGTTGCAGTTCTAAAAATGTGAGAATTATTGGATAATTTTATTTCTTGCTCATAAAGCTTGATGCTTGTTTTCTTCATGATCCATTATAGAAGGAATTTCTTGTTTGAATTTTTTATTCTCCTGAAGGCATTCTAAGAAGACCAAGTCATAGAATTCTAAAGGTGGAAGGGTTTTAGAAGTTAAGCATTTGATACATTCATTGATGGGAGGGAAGGGAGATGAGGCTAAAAACAGACTGGAAATTTGTCCAAGGTCAGCCAACAGATGATTGATGGAGCTCTGTGGGATCTGAGAGCAGCCAGGAGATGTCAATCCACTACTCAGTACACATGCTGTGTCATTATAGTTTTCTGTAAGGATCAATTCCCTTTCCCCTTTCAGCTGCCTATTGGAAACTGTGTGTGTGTGTGTGTGTGTGTGTGTGTGTGTGTGTGTGTGTGTGTGTATTTTTAAATGTGTGAGTACACCCCCCCACACACACACACGTGTGTGTGTGTGTACTTATTTTGAAACCTTGTCAGGTCTTGTGGGTATATCTTGAATTTGAAGAAATATTTAGTGTATTTTCTTAAAAAATACTGTGATTTTGAAATGACTTTTATTTAATCTTTCCTGATGGCTTTTAAATAGGGGGTAATGAATAACAACAGTTCTCTAGGAGAAAATGGTCTATTGGGACATTTGAAACAGTGGAACTAATCTCAATTTCATTTATCATCATTATTGACATTAATAAAATTTTCAGGTGATAATAAATTAGAAAGACACAAATAAAGCCATTTGTATCACACGAATAATTAAAAATTAGATGAATCATTATAATTTATTATATGAAATGTCTTAAATGTATAACAAATGCTATACCAATTATGATGTACAAATATTTTTATTTCTCCATACCAAATATCTGTTGAGTTTTTAATAACAATTTAAGATCTAAACATAATAATGTCTCCATAGTCTATAATATTAGACACACACTTTTAAAAAAAAGAATAAGAAAGGCTTAAATCAGAAAACTGTGTCTGTCACTAAAATGGGAAAACAGTAAATTATTTCAGTTCATCTATCCTTATAGTATCAATGTATACAAACATACACACAAATCTATCCATGCACTAACACATGCACACAAAAATAGACACATTTTCTTTTTAGTTTGAAAAGTATTATACATTTAAAGCACCTGAAAAATGACAAATAAATACTACATCGATTTGGAGAAAACTATTTAGAATATTAAATAATGTGAGCACAAACATAAAACATTGGCTTATTAATTATGGTCACTGATTTTCATAAGTGTCATCATCCCAACATATCTGTGAGAGTGTTTGAACAGAAAGGAAGCTCTGTTATTATTGTGTTAAGGTTTTGCACAGCTAGAAAGTGATGGAAATATTATATGAACTCAAATCAAATGACCTTTTTAAATTTTTTTTTTAAAATAAGCATTTCTGAAAGTCTGGTCTCTGGAATGACACCATCAACATCATCCCAAATCTTGTAAAGATAGAAATATTTGGCATCTGACCTCAAACTCTGAGTGTTGGATAGAGCCATCTATGTTTTATGAAGCTCTTTAAGTGATTCTAATACACTCTCAAGTCTCAAAGTGGTGTCTTATCAAATAATAACCCTATATCCAATTTAGCCTATTGCCTTGAAGAAGCCATCTTCAATCCAGTGTAATATGATTTGATATGTAATGTGGTTCAATATAGAGCTACTTTCATCAATAATATAATTTTTATTTTTCAACATTTGTCTTGTATAGCCTTTGTTTACTTTCATATTGAAGACTTGTCAATATTTTTGAAACATACTTTCACCACTATAGTCATACCCTTCAGATTGAAAATTATATAATGTAAGGACAAAAGAAAATAATTGTATTTTTTTTTTAGAAAATATGTATATTAGTTTCTGATTGCTACTATACCAAATGACCACAAACTCAGTTGTGTAAAACAATTCAGATTTATTATTTTATCATCCTAAAAGTCTGGAGTCCCTCAGATCAAGATATCTGCAGGTCTTTGTTCCCATTGGAGGTTCTAAGGGAGAATGCATTTCATGTTTTTAACTTTTAAGTCGATCTGCACTTCTCTGCTAGTGGACTCTCTCAAATCACTCCAACTACCTGCTTCTGACATCATTATCTCTCATCTTCTACAACTAACTAGGATCCTCCTGTTTCCCTTTAATTAGAATGTCTTGACAATCTAAGACAATCTCCCCATATCAGATCCTTAATTTAACCACATCACAAAGTCCCTTTTTCTATGTAAGGTAGCATACCCATGGGTTCCTAGGAATGGGGCATTGGTAAACTTGGGAACTGGGGGGTCTTTATTCAGCAACACACACACCAGAGCAAGTGTGTGTGATAGTATATATTTGACAAAGATAATCCAGTACTTATTTGAAGGTGCTATGCCAGAGGCAACAGAAAGAAAACAACAACAACAACAACAACAAAAAATGTGGGATATTCAGATACAATAGACACCCAGATTAAACTGGTAATAGAAAAATTTAATTCTGCACAGATTACTGTCAATGGGTTAAGTACCATGGTGTGAAATCTACTGCACTATAGCAAATGATTTGTCCCATTAGTCTGTTTTACTGAGCTCTCAGCACCTTTAAGGGAAAATCTACTTGCCATCAATAATTTAGTCTTTGAGCCCACGTTAGTATCTGGTTATTAATAAGCACTCAGTAACATTTAGTTGAATATCATTGTAACATGAGTAGAATTTTTCTGTAAGATTATCTTGGAATTTGGGGGTAAGAAAAATTTCATAACTATTTTAGTTTTTTATTTCATTGCATGAAAGTTTTGGTTTATTTGATTGTTTTGATTTATAGATTTCATGTTTTTTTAATAAGGAAAGTAGTGGAATATGCTAGAATTTTTAAGAATAAATAATGTGAACAAGATATATTATACCAAGGGATATGGCAGAGATAGAAGAGACAAACCTTGTACAATTAAGACAGAAAAGAATCAATTAGTATGTGGATAGAAAGTAGAATTCTGAATATGACTCTTAGCTTTAAATTTTAGGTATTAAAAAAAGAATGCTGGACAAGATCTAAACTTTAGTCCATATATATATATATATATATATATATATATATATCCACATATATATATATAATATATCAATATCATCAAGACTATATCATTATTATTCATCAATAAAGATTTATTTAAAGGCATATCAAATATTTATAAATTCTAACTTCTTTAAATTTAACACTAGAAATCTAGGGCCTGTAGATAATATGTAGTTCGAGTAATGTTTAAATGAATAAAAAATTAAAAAGCAACTGATTTGTAGAAACCCTCCCCAAATCAGACTAATGGGAAAAGTGAAATTTCCCTGGTATTAATGTTGCTTAATGTCTTTGCTGTCAGATGATTTAATGGCATAACAATATTTAAGGTAGCATTTGTATTGCCCCTTTGTAGACAATTGTTCCAATAACTGTTTAGTAGTGCTGGCATCATAGGAAGGAAATTGTATGCCTCAGCTTCTGTCCTCCTGTGGCTGTAATGCTGTCCCTGTAGTCATCTCATTGTATCGACTTAGCAGGAAAGTGGAATTAAAACTGACAATACAAAACTAAGCAAATTGCACTATCAGAGAGAAATGCTGACTTAAGTCCTGGTGACATGAATGTCAAAAGTACTTTCTTTATTAGCTAAAGTTTATCTTCTCTAAATTATATGACTTCCAAACATTAAAATTATGCAGGATATTTCAAGTTTTACGTTAAAACTTTGAATTTTTTTTCTAACTGCCACCAGTCCATAGTAAAATGATTTAAAAATGTTGGACTTTATCAATATCCATCTATGCTAATGGCTTATAAGATTCATAAAATATGAATTAAAGAATAAGAAGTATTGAAATGCTTTTCTCACAGATGCTGATTTTATTTTGTGTATCTATTTCCATTTTAAAGATAATAAATATTTTATCCTTCCTGCACAAAATTTTTAAAATATTTCTTCCACTTTTTAAAGTAAGATTTTATAACTTAACTACTAGCAAAGCTACCATATACAACAGCTCTGGAAATGGTCATTCCAATATGAAATATAAGATGAATGACCTATAAAACAATTTCCTTAAAATGTACTTGGTTTATTAATGTGGGGATTTTAGTAAAACATGGTGTTTATTTTTGTAAATAGGCTTTTTTGCAATCTTTGGCGTCATCAGAGAAGCATTCAAGGTTTTAGAAAAGACTGGAGAACCTCAGTTTTATGGAAGTTTTTGATGTTATAAAAATAATTGTTCTCTTTTCAATTATTTATAGGCATTATTTATGAAAAGAAAAATAAAAGGTGTTGAATAGTGCATGAGATTTATTGGATGACTTATTTTTCCCCACTTGTCATTTACTACTGCACAATTTTGAACAGGTCTCTTGGAATCTCTTGTTTGTCTAGAAATGACTGAACAACATTTGTGAAAAGTGAAAATTGTTGCATAAAAAACTGTGCTTGTATTTAACTAAGGAATTATATAGAGAGTGTTCATTAGATATTATGTATTATTTATATATTAGGAACTGTCTCTACAAATACAAAACACCACTGAAAAAGAGCTTTGAATGGTTTTGCCTTGTTATTCCATTTTTACAAAGTAAACTTTATTTTTAATTTTATTTTTAATTAACATGTATTAACTGCTTATATGAATGGGGTGCTATTCCCAACGCATTTGTACAGGGGTCAAATCCAACCTCTGTTCATCTACCCACCCCCACCCTACACACTTCCCAAATTCCTTGAATCACCATTCTGCATTTAGGTGGACATGTTATAGCTTCCACATATGAGATAGAACCTGTGGTACTCATCATGCTGTGTCTGGTTCATTTCAACTAAAATGTTGTCCTTCAGTTCTGGCCATTCTGCACGTGACAAGAGTTCATTATTGCTTATGGATGAATATTCGGTTGTATATATTCATACCAATTTTTTCATTCATTCGTCAATGGTCATCTAGACTGATTCAATATTTTAGCTATTGTGAATAGTGCCACAATGAACATGGGTGTGCAGGTATCTCTTTGTTATGCTGATTTCATTTACTTTGGATGTGCATACTCACAAAGTAAACATTAAAAGGACCTCTAATCTACTATTGAATTAGTAAATAAAACACATAAAGAATAACTAATAAACTAAAAATGTGAGAAAAAATAAAGTTATAATGTTAAAGGAGTAACATGATGATGTATATGAGTAAAATTATTTCTTTAGTCTTTATTAATACTCGGTAGTACACACTAGAGTGCTGTTAATATAATGGAACACAGAAAATAACATTTCTTGACAAATTAAAATGTATTTCTAATATCTTTAGGAAACACTTCCTAAAAAAGTGACAATTGGTCCCTCTCTTCAACTCTTCTGTCACTTTTTTCTTATACTCCTGTTTATGTGTTAAGAAAATTGCTCCTTACTATCCTATATTATTCTTGGTATTTATTTGTCTTCTTTGTCCTATTGGAATTTAAGAATTTAAATCTGACTATTCTGGATTCAAAGTGTGCACAGCACCCTGTATTTGAGGAATGAAGTAAAAATGTGCAAATACTTGATTATATTTGAGCAGTTGTACATCTTTTCTGGAATACTCTTCTTGACTATTTGGGAAGGCAGTGCTGCTACTAGTACACACGTGAAACTTAAGAGGAGACCACAACACACAAAGCTGCCAGATGGGGTTGGATCAATGGCAGTGATCAGTAAGGTGATCCTGGTAGTCATTATATATCTCTTACAATGGGGTGAAAAGAATTAAGAGTCCAGAAGGAATACTAGGTTGGAAAGCTTGTTTCAATTCTATCAGTGGCAAATCCAGATGAGCAATGTCTGGAAGATTTCTTATTGGCCTCAATTTCTACATAGGTAAAATGAAGGAGATGAAGTTTTTTTTTTTTTTTTTTTTTTTTTTTTTTTTTTTTTTTTTTTTTTAGGATTTATCCTAATGCATCTTCCTAGTAGAATAGTTTGTGCCATATATGTGTGTGTGTGTGTGTGTGTGTGTGTGTGTACACACACACACACATACACATAGTTTTCTTTTTTGACCGCATCTTATGAATATTTACAGAGTTAATCTTTATTAGAAGAACAATCTGTGCCCCTCCAAATTAAGTGCAATTAATGGTACTATGGATAATCAAAATATTTATTAAAGTTGTGAGATTAGTCATACTTTTCCCTCAATCTTATAAATGAGAAATCTAAAACTTAAGGAGCTCAAGCCACTTGCTCAAGGTTTCCCTGTGAAAAATTGGCCCAGTCTTATTTAAAATTCAGTTTCATCTGATTCCAAAGTTCTCTTGCCTAAATCAGATGTTATATGGTTTTGTCTGTAAGCATTTCTTTCATATGACATAAAATTTTATTTATAGTATTGTGAAATGTGTGTGAACTCAGCAGGTTATATATTTAAGTTGTAGTTTTAACAAATATTATTCATATCAGTTTGTATGCTTCATCCAATAAACATCACAAAATTGGTAGAGGAATGAAAGAATAATGCACATTTTACTGATAGGGAAAAAAAAAAAAGAGAAAAGGAATGATCATTTCTTACAATCTCCATGTATGTTTGACATCATAGTCTGAGGTGGTATCCAATATAATTTCTACATTCTAGTCAGAGGTGGTATCCAATATAATTATTTTCTGTTTAACTAGAGACTGATGATAACTGTTTCCCTAAACTGATGATTGGTGTTTCAAATGCCAAAGGGTAAATTTAATTGACAGCACTCTAAAAACAATAAGTGATTCCATGTTCTTGTCCTGTCATTTCTTAATAATGAAATATTAAAATTAAATATATTAACTGAGTACCATGTGATTTTTCCATACATGTATACATTGTATAATGTTTAAACCAGAAATCAGCTCATACATTATCTAGCTAGGCAATGTGGTGCATGCCTGTAATCCCAGTGGTTGGGGAGGGCAAGGCAGGAGGATCTCTGAGTTCAAGCCAGCCTCAGCAAAAGTGAGGTTCTAAGCAACTCAAGTGAGACCCTGTCTCTAAATAAAATACAAAGTAGGGATGGGGATGTGGTTCAGTTTAGTGCTCCTGAGTTCAATCCCCAGTACCAAAAAGAAAAAGAAAAAAAAAAAAAAATCTGTCCTCAAACATTTATTACTTCTTGGTGGAGAAAAGTTTCAAAATCATTTCCTCTAGCCTTTTTTTTTTTTTTTTTTTTTTTTTTTTTTTTTGGTACTGGGGATTGAACTCAGGGGCACTCAACCACTGGGTCACATCCCCAGCCCTTTTTTGTATTTTATTTAGAGACAGGGTCTCACTGAGTTACTAAGTGCCTCGCCATTGCTGAGGCTGGCTTTGAACTCGCGATCCTCCTGCCTCAGCCTCCCAAAGTGCTGGGATTACAGGCGTGAGCCACCGCGCCCGGCTTCCCTCTAGCCTTTTGAAATGCACATTACATAATTGTTATGTATAGTCAGTCACCCTGCTGTGCAATAGCAAACCAGAACTTCTTATTCCTATCTAGCCTGACTTAGAATCCATTGATCAACCTCTTCACTCCTCTTCTCCCTACTCTTCCAGTTTCTTTAACCACAATTCTCCTCTCAACTTTTATAAAGTCAACATTTTTATATTTCACATATGAGTAAGATCATGTAGAAGTTTTATTTCTGTGTTAAGCCATGGGCTTATGTCACTTAACACCCAACTTGTCACAAATGAGAGGATTTCATTCTTTTTATGTGTGAATAGTTTTCCACTGTGGATATATTGCATGTTTTCTTTATCGACTCATTAACTAATTAACACTCAGTTATTTCCATCTTTTATTCTATTGTGATATTGAGATTTTATAGGGTAGCTGCCATTCAAAGATTGGTAAACATTTCTTCCATTCTCTTCTCTCCTTCCAAATTTCTCTCCCTTATCTTTTGTTGCTTTTTTTTTTTTCTTTAAACCTTTTCATTATCTTAGTAGTTCACATATATTTGCTCATGAAAATAATATGACTCAGCTCAGGAGGGTGGGGCAGGAGGACTGGAGGACTGCAAGTTCAAAAGCAACCCCAGCAAGTTAGCAAAGACATACCAAGACCCTGTCTCTAAACAAAATATAAAAATGGTGAACATGGTGAGGGATGTGGGCTCAGTGGTTAAGTGGCCCTGGATTCAAGCTTGGTACCACCAAGAAAAAAAAGCGAGCGAGAGAGAAAGAAAAAATAAAAGAAAACCAAATGACTCTGCCTGTGGTGTATGTATGACCAAAAAAAAAAAAAAAAAAAAAAAAAAAATCTCAATTTTTTTGACCATAAACTTTTTAACCAGGAGACTAATTTATTGCTAAATGATGTTTACCATTCTGAAATTATTTACTGAATGAAGAACTAAATAAAAAATACTCTATCTCACCTTTCAAATATGGTTTGTGTAAAATAAAATTGGTAAAATTAGTTTTAGGGGCTTCCTTTATTGATTGTGCTGACCAGTGTTCTCTCAGCAACCTTAAAAGTAGGTGAACCTTTTACGGAAAACTTAGGTTTATGTGAAATTACTCTGTTCAAGATAGATTGGGGATTTGAGGAGCTGTTTGAGAAACTTATCTTCTGAGGAAATGATGGCTTTTCTTGAAAAAATAAAAATAAAAATTTCAATTTGATGTGATAGCATAGACATGATTCTAACAAAAATTCTGAGCAATCTGAAATCATGATGTGTAGAAGAAATGAAGTAATAATGAAAGTAATTATTCTGTTTACAAATTCACAATATTATCCACCAATATTCGGAACATCTTTGTTTAAAATTGGGAGCCACTGAGAAGATGTGATCCATGAAGTATCCTAAAATGTTCACGATGCAGCAGTAACTTTGAGTCTGTTACAAGCCTGCCTCCCCAAAATCAATTTATAACACAATACACTTGACAAACTCAAATAGCAAAACTACTTGCTGGATCATTTGAATATTTATTCTTCTAGGCAGGTAAGTCAGAAGCCTTTTTTTTTGTTGTTGTTGTCAGTTCGTTTTTATTGATTTATGTACTACACTTAGGATTGGACAGCATTTAAAAATCAGTGACCTAGGACCTTACCAAACTGATGAAATAGACATGAAATATAAGATCTGCTTACTATTAGATTAGGTGCATCTATTCTATTGACACAAAATCTCAGATACACTGCCAGGAGACTGTCACCCTGTGGCTAGTTAAAATGACAAGTGCAGCTAAATATTTAATAAAAAATATAAACAAGTTGTACGCATATTTTAAAATGAAGTGGCTTACAATGCTAAATAACTAAAAAGCCTGCTGTTTTGTCAGTTGTCAGAAGTGTAATGGATGTATTCCCTGTTTGATATTTTGATAAAGTCATCTGGATTTATAAACTGAGCACAGATTGCTTTTGCTTTGCTCATTATTGTTGCTTTTTTTTAAAACTCCAATGCAAATGTAGGTAATCTTGTTTCAACATATTCAGTTAATCTATTTTATAATATTTTAGTTTTTGATTGATTATAAAAAACTAGTTTTTAAAAACTCAAGACACTAAAAAGAAATTCTTTCATACCCTCTGTTAAAATTTGATTTGAGCCCTATCATTACTGAACAATCTTGGAAATCTTATTATGTAATAATAAAATTTTATATAATGTATAAATAAATTACAGATTACATATACTATGTTTTTGATTTGTTCATGTTATTAATACAGAATAGTAGTTTTCATTGTGTCATATTCATAAAAGCACATAGCAATTTGATCGATTAGGCTATTCATGCTTATGCCTAATTTTGAGAATTAAAAATAGGCATAATTTAAAAATAAATGAGTAGTAAAAATTAATATTTATTTTTCTTTATTAAATTAAGAACTAGACATGGTTGTTTTGTAAAAAATTGATGTCATAAGTTGTATATTTTAGTGAATCTCTCCTCCATGATATAATGGAATGACTGTGCATAATTTGAATTTTAAGTAAGATATTTTCACCACCAAATAATTTTATTCAGATTTCAAATCTGAATTTGAATTGAGAAAAAAATTTAAAGTCATTTATAAATAATATAATAATATTTAAATTACATGTATTTAACAAAATAAATTAAAATGATATATGACATTTTCTAATGCAACTGTAGCCATCCATTTAAATGTGTTATTTTGATCACAATACTTGGACTTTTTGAGACACTTCATTAAAAATTTTTGTTTTCCATCATTTTGTATTTATGAAGACTTCCTTGGATCTTCTCTTTGAGCATATGAAAGTAGAAACAACCATGTGGTCAACTTAAGCTCTTGCATGATTAACTGAGAGTGATTATAATTTTCCTTTTGGGATAGTCTGTGGTTTTTGTATTTGACTATCACATGAACCCTTTGCTTTGTTTCTGTGGAATTATCTTATATATTCTCTGGCAGTAAACAATTAATCTTTGAGCATCAGATACATCAAGAAAAATACACGTATTTCTTTGTTAACATTTGACCTAAACTTTAACATTAATTTCAATGAAAACTGTATTTTCATTTTCAGGGAATACATTTAACATTTTTTTTTTCAAAAAAAAGAATAATCTTTGCACAGTAAAACTTTAAAGGGTACTAAAATACTTTAATCAATTTATTTTTGCCTTGGATCCATTAATTATGAATATTAAATCTTTGGGAAATACAATCTGAATAATATGGGAATCATAAGAGTCATAACATATTAAAATAGTCTACTAGTTCCATAATCAAAACAGAAAAAAATATCCAGCAGTCTAGGAATCACAGTTGGTCATTTTAGGAATTATAAAAGTCCAAGAAATAAATATTATGAAGTTTTATTTATTCAAAAATTTGTTAAATATTCACAGAGCTGCACTAGAGGATTCTGTTGAATAGGAGATATACAAACACAAACACTCAGAAGTTTTTGTATTTGAGTAGGGAAAATAATTATAGAACATAAGAATTATTTTTTGAAATATATGTTAAATGCTGAAGTTAAATTTTGCTGAAAGTTTCCTTATTATCTTAACCAAAGGCTAACATTTTTGATAAAGATTATCTATTATTCAGAAACCACTTGCATAGTGACCTTTTCAGAATACAATCACTTTTATTCTGTAACTCTTAAGCTTCCTCACCCTGTAATTTGGACAGGTTAGAATTGTCCTACTTATGGTTATTCAATGTGAAAATAGATATAAATTATTACCTTATAGAATACTATCATACAATGAATAGTATATGTGAAATTACCCAGTCCATGCCTATCAGTGATTATGCATTTAATAAACATTTTAAACTGCCTCTCCTCCATCTTTCTTCATAAATTATGGAATTCTACTAAATCATAATCATTGTTTTATATACTATAAAAAATGAATTTTTCTTGATTCTCTTACTTTCACTTTTAATATCTTTGCTTGGAATCAAGTTACTTCATAATCTAACCTTCTGTAATTAACTTATTTCCTTGTGTCCATGTGTTGATGTTCACAATATATTAATAATATTTATCTGGTCACAAGTTTATTTCTATCATAAAATATAAAAGTCTTATCTAGAATATAAGTTTTCTAAGATCTAACCCAAACCCACATCATGAAAATAATTTCATAGTAATTTTCAACCCAATTATCACACCATAGTTACTTCAATATCCTGGTATCCATGTCCTTCTTGTGTTGTCAGTGCCTTCTGCCCCTTGCAAATCATATGCTCCCGGTGACTCACTCAAATTCTACCTTGCTTTCAACTCTCATTCCTATCCCACTCACTCTTCAAGTCCAAGATCTAGTAATGACTCCCACTCCTGCAATTTAAATCTACATGATCTGTAGCACTCTTTGCTTGCCTAAATCTTCAACTTATGTTAACATTTGAATTTTTTATAGTGCAAACTCCCTGAGAACAAGAACAGGACATTATGTTATTATTTCTTTGACAGATTTCATGCTCAGAAAAAAAAAAAAAAAAAAAAAAAAAAAAGACAATATTATATTTACCACCCTGCTATGGTTCAGAAATGATTAAAAAAAAATTTCACAATTGCTTCCCTTAAAATGGAAAAATAAGAAATTTTTAAAGAAAATTAAAAAAAATAAGGTCAAATAAAATAGGAGCTAAATTATTTGTTAGTTGATAAGTGATTTCAAAAAGGAAAGCTACAAGTTCTGGAGAAGATAGTTAAATACAGAGAGATGATAAGCATGCTTATTGACAAACAATGAACATTTTCTACTCCAAAATGTATTTTTAAAAATTAAATGGAAACAATTTCATGCCTTTTTTTTTTTTTTTTTTTTTTTTTTGTACCAGGGATTGAACTCGGGGCACTCGACCACTGGGCCACATCCCCAGCCTTTTTTTGTATTTTATTAGAGACAGGGTCTCACTGAGTTGCTAAATGCCTCCTCATTGCTGAGACTGGCTTTGAACTCACAATACTCCTGTTTCAGCCTCCCAAGTGCTGGGATTACAGGTGTGTGCAGCTGCGCCTGGCATTTCATGACTTTTTTTTTTTTTTTTGCAGCCTCCCAAGTGCTGGATTACAGGTGTGCGCAGCTGCGCCTGGCATTTCATGACTTTTTTTTTTTTAGGTTTGGTACATGTTTTGTTGTCACTATGGCAATCACTGTAATTTAATTGTTATATTTAGATCATTCATTTTTCAGTGATTTTTTTTAAGGTATTCAGTTTAATCTATACCATGTTTGTGACTGTTTTCTACCACCTGATATTATGTTTGTTTTCATTTTCCCCCATTTTTCTACCTTTTCCAACTTTAAAAAAAATTTAATTTAATTTAATTTGTTATACATGGCATTTGCAGGTAAATGGATGGAGTTGGAGAAAATAATGCTAAATGAAGTCAGCCAATCCCAGAAAACCATTTCATGACTTTTTAAAGAGGGTGATGAGTTTGAGGAGAGTTTTCTCTAATTCTGGGCCTTTCAAAATGCAGGATTATACATTATTTTATATACATAGATGAGTGTATATTTTTTATATACACATTTATTTGTAATTATGTAAATTAATTAAAGGGTTCTTTGGAGGAACTACACCCCAGTTTTGCTTTTTATTCATGAATTCTATTTGACATGTTTTTCTTTTCATCATTTCTCAACCCTTTTCAGAGTACACTGATATAATATATAGCTTGGGGAGTGCTTTGTCTTTTGTCTTTAATGACAAATAGTAACTTAGAGAAGCTACCTGGACTCTCACACTGTGTTTTGCAAAATCTGAGTGACTCAATTTTGTCTCTGAATAAACTAGTGTGGTTTACATAAAGACATTTCCATGAGTCTATAGCCTCATCTTACAGGATTTGGAAGTTTTTAATGGACTTAGACTTTGAGATGTAAACAACACATACTGAACACTCTGAAAGAAATATTGAGTAACAAATGTATGAGAAAACCTATTGCTTAGCTTTGGAATTCTACCATTAGTGTATGTATATCTGTGTGGTACAGTCCATAAGGTTCTCAAGAAAGGTGTTTTCTTTTGGAATGACAGAGGCAATGGGCAATTTACTTCTCTTTTAAAAGGGAGAAAGGATCATGAATGTGGACAGATTGTATGTCAATGAGTCAGACTCTGGTACCCTAATCAATCATGGCACTCCTTCCTCTGGAGCCCAGAGGAAGCTTTCTCCATCCATCTCTCCAGGCAGCTACTACAAATTGACCAGAAAAGACACCTGTGATGTAATCTATTTGCCATCCCTGTGCTAAACAGCTCCCACAGATGTTTAAAGCATTGTTTCATAGAAATTAATGAACCATAAAAAGATAATCGTTTACCAAGACCATTTTTGCAAACTTTAAAACATTCCTATTATTTTATTCCATATGAAATTGATTTCTAAGACATCAGGTTTTACTATTTGACCTTTCTCTGTATAAATATAGTTTTATTTCTAATATTATTTATTTATGTGCTTATCCTGATATCCTCTAGTCATTTCTCTTAACATTTTTCTTCAGATAATAATCATAAGAATGATTTTGATATCCTGAGTAGGTTTAAAAACTCTTATTTCTACTTTAACGTTTAGTGTTTCTATTATTAGAACCACTTCATTTAAAGTACTATATTTTTTTTTCACTTCCAAAATGGTTTTCTAAAAACTCATTTTGATAAGTGAAAAATCGTAGTAGTAAATTAACATTTAATTCTATAATGTATTGCAATTCAAAATTATTTTCATGGATGAGATAACATCTCTATTTTCAAAAATAATTGCCCTGTGTATTCTTTCCCTAATGTTTACCCATTTCACTACTGGGTTGTTCTTCTGTTCCACTCCACAGCTTAACTGAGTGTTCTGTATTTGTGATTTTTTATTAGTTCAATCTTTCTCCTGGACCTTTCTTCATACTTACTTCATGTTGAGTAGCAGTAAAACAGGCTATGCATGAATACACCTTCAACCAAATAGACCTGCAGTGCTTCAAAACCACTCATGGTTAACTGCTCTTTAAATCATTTCAGCAGACAACTAGAGAACTCAACAGAAAAAAAATATATACAAATATTAAGCCATGGTACTCTCTGGCACATATAACATCTGCTTAAACTCAGGCAACTAGCAAGGATTTTATATTCTGTTTAACTAGATACAGAACCACACCTAATCTAGATATACAAAAAGAAAACCAAGAGAAAGATATTGTGCTACCTATGGGACATAAAACCCATGTGTTTATTGTGGTATCATATGCCCATGCCTATGTCTACTACCTGTCCAAGTCCAGAACCTCATTAATCAAACTGTCTCAGAAGCAGAAAATAGTGGGACAATTTAACAAA
Source organism: Tamias sibiricus (assembly GCA_025594165.1). Lineage (NCBI taxonomy): Eukaryota > Metazoa > Chordata > Mammalia > Rodentia > Sciuridae > Tamias > Tamias sibiricus. The sequence goes on from CM046661.1 coordinate 54,796,262, forward strand.
GTCAAAGACATGGGATGTGGTGGTAGTAAACAAGTAGTTTTCAGAAATCCATTGTTCTCCAAACCTGCATTTCTAATACTAACATACTTGATGTAATGTCCCCAAAGTTTCATTAGCTTTAAGAGTGTAAAGAATTCCTTTGTTATTTAAGTATCTACTAAATTCAAGGGATTAATACTATTTCAGTTGATTCAGGAAAAAAGTACAAGATGCAAGGCTTAATAGAGTGCAAAGAATATAGAATGTGAGTCCTTGGTTCAGATGGAGTTGTAAAGAAAAACAAGAACATGTGCTCCTGATAAGATGATTCATATATCTGTGAATTTACAGGCATGTGCCATTTCACTTTGCATTTTCCAAACAGTTAAACTTTTAAACACATTTGTTCTTTTGTATCTTGATAGGGGACTCATTTAGTAAAGCATTCCATACTTGTAAGGACTTTGGTAACATTGGTTGTTGACATTTTAGCTAATAGAGTATAAATAAAAAATGATCGGCTGGCTTAAGTTCTAAATACTTTCTGTTGGTGGGAAGGAAACCAAAATTAATTATTTAAGCCTTTGCTGTAAGTTTGCTATGTGTACATAATGATATTGCTAGAAGGAATAAAGGCAGAAATGATTTAATTGTGTATATTAAATCTAGATAACTTTTTTCAAAACATGGAAAATGTGTCCTTCCTAGATCCTAAAGTAAATGGTGGAGTGAAAAATGAGTGATCCATGCAAAAAAAGAAACAAATAAATAAAAGATTCACGGATTTCATCAATGGAAATTAATTATATAGTGATAAATTCACAAGTCAGATGTTATTTAGTAAGAATTAACTTTCACATACTCATTTGTATTCAGAGAGACAAAGCGTTAATAACTATGCTGGACCCTTATAAACCAAGATGTTTTTCTTTGGTGGGCTAATTAATTCAAGTTTTATTCACCTTTATTCATGAATTATTTTTAAGTACTCTAAGTTATCTACCTTCTCATTATTATAGAAATTTCTAAATTGACCTCAGAGTGTTTACTGGAAATTCATCAGTCATTTTAGGACTCATACATGTTAATCTTAACAAATTATATTCGATTTTTGTGAGTCTCCCAAACTACTTTTGAGTGAAGCAATGATATACATAATCTCTGTTGCATTGAAATTCTAGAAGAAAACTCTGATGGGTTATCAAGTCCTGTACCTAGAGAAAATGGTACTGCATTTCAACCAGAGCCTGGACCCAGAGAGAAGCCTGGGTAACTAGGAAAGTAGAAAGGCAGGGGAGAGACTTTGCTCTGGGGCAGTGCAGTCTGCAGGTAATAAGTAGGCACAAGAATAACCCCTTTGTCTTCTCAGACAGGAATGAGGAGGCGTGGTGTGAACTGTGGAGAAGCCACATAAAGCCATGACTTGGTGGGTCTTGACACCTGGTGGGCCACTCAACGTCCATAACTTGGATTAACATCAGTCCTTTGCCATTATTCTATTATTCTCCCTCTTGACCCTCACTTGAATTTGATAAAATAGACATGGACATTCGCAAAGTGGGATTTAAGTAAAGGAAAATATATAAGGAAGGTGAAAGTGTGTCAAAGTTTCTTGACCCCCTTATGCTCTGTATAGTTCACCTAACTAAAGTGTATGTCAAAGTCATTCTGTTGAAACCAGAAACAGAATAAAAAGTATTAGACTCTTTAATTCACTTCTTTATTTATTCAATAATTAATTTATTAAGTATTTACATGGTTCAGAAACCATTCAGCCTTGAAAATAAAAAGGTGAATAAAATATGATCAATCAGTAAAGCATGTTCTATTTGATTATAAATCCATAACTTTACTGGTTTTACAAAATTCACATAAAGCTATGTATATATTACTTTATTGGGAGCAGATTAAAAGGGTGAATGTTGAGTATCTTTCCAATTTAGTGTCAAGAATGGTATGTTTCTTTTATTTCTTAAGATACAGAAAGTAACTAGTTTGGGAGTTAATTTGATAATATCAAAGTAAGATTAGGTATATATTGAAATATATATGATATTTATGTTGTACAACAGAAAAACATTAGCTGTTTTTAGGACATTTGCCTATAGCTGTCATGTGGCTAGTAAGTCCATATAGCAGGATTTTGTTTAATGAGTGAGTATTTCTCAGATGCTTTTTTTTTATGACTTATAGGTGTTTAAAAATAATTTAGTAATTCGGTCCTTATTTAATGTCTCTTGGCTATTGGAAAATCTTAGTGATGAAATAAATGTACAGTTTAGATTTGGAAACTTATTTATCTTTACTGAAATATTTTTAATATAATGAGTCTAAATTATGTGAATCCTTGTTACTTAGTTTCACAGAGAGTATTTTTGGTGATGACTCTTTAAATGAATGTCCTATGGATAATCAAGTGAGCATGAATGATTCATCATTTTCCATCCCTCACATCTCACAATGAGAGGACTGGCAGCTCTCTTGTTTGTATTACTAAACTCAAAAGTAGGGAAGGATGAATCATGTGGAGCAGCCGCCACACTCTTCGTGTGTGCATCTGCTCGTGATTAAAACACAATGCTTTTTCCACTGATAATTGGATTCTATCCAGGGAAGTTGCACTGATCTGTGTCCTATTGCTTTGTAATCTGTTAAATTAAAAAGATCGCAGAGAGCAGGTGCATGAAAGAATGCCTTTGGCTTTAAGCAAGTGTCTCCAGGTTACTCTTCCCAGGAGGCTGCCTGCGGGAATCTATGCATCAGGGATATAAAATCAGTTCTTAGAAAAATTTCATTCAAGTTCATTTTTAAGAGTTATGAAGGAGAATAAGAAGTGTTTCATTCAACAGTAACATAACCAGCATGTCCATAACTCCTACCTTTATATACATTCCTTCATTTTACTGCAAGATCCCCTTATTGTTTAGAATCTGAGTGTTCACCCACATCTTCTTGGCTCAGTTCCAAATTTGGTTCTCTTCTTCCTTTAGAAGGATGAGCTCAGGAGAGACTTTCTCCATGGAGCAATGATAAACAATATTAACCTGTCATCATTTTTTTTCACATCATGTTTTCACTTTATGTCATCTATATGCTTTCAATTTATGCACATTGATAGCCCACAACAATCAGTGGGCAGATTTTCATTGCTCTTGTCTCATAGAAAAGGTAACTGGAGCACAAATCTCACATCCAAGGTCACATACAGAGAGGAATCATTCACCTGAATTACATTTATATGCTTTGGAAGAGATTTATGTTTGCACAGCTTATGAATGTTAGAATAACTAATGTGTTTGTATGTGTATGTTACACACTTGTCTATTTAATTATACATACTAGTAAATGTATATGTCGATGGAGTATTGCTTGTTGGTGTCTTTTTTATGTATATATTTATTTATTTGCTTTAGTTGTACACAATGCTTTTTTTTTTTTTTTTTTTTTTTTTTTTTTTTTTTTTGGTACCGGGGATTGAACTCAGGGGCACTCGACCACTGGGCCACATCCCCATCCCTTTTTTGTATTTTATTAGAGACAGGGTCTCACTGAGTTACTAAGTGCCTCGCCATGGCTGAGGCTGGCTTTGCACTCGTGATCCTCCTGCCTCAGCCTCCCAAAGTGCTGGTATTACAGGCGTGCGCCACCGCGCCCGGCTGTTAGTGTCTTTTAATAATGTATTTTTTTGAGTTTTGTGGATGTTGATACATGCAAATCTAGTTCAATTTATTTTAATTGCAATGAATTATTGCACAATTTATGTATGCTTTTTTAATCAATGAAAATTTACATTTTTCTTTATGTTTTACTATTACAAAAATGTTGTTGAACATGTTTTCTTCTTTAGTTGTCGAGGTTTATGTAATGTACATGGGATAATTGGGGGATACAGAGTATGCCTATTTTCAGCCTAACAGATATTTTCATAATTTCTCCCTAAAGTGTTGGTGGTGCCAATTCATATTACCATGAATACTGTTTGAAAATTCTGGTTTTACTTGGTTTTACTTTATTTATCACCAACACTTAATATTTTTAGTCACCTGAAATTAACCATAGATGATGAGTTTCTTCCTGAAATCTCTATTATATTCCAGTTATCTGTTTATCTACCCTGAATTAGCAACACCTGGTATAAATACAGATTTACAACATATCTTACTATCTGATAAACATTGTTTTTTTTTTGAAAGCAGTTTCTTTGCCATTCTTTATTTATAAATATTAATTTATTTCCATTTTGAAGCAGAACCTTTTTTACTTCAATTCAAAATAGGAGGAATAATTCAGTAGGCTAATAAGGCATAACTATATACTTTTTAAATATTTTTTCCTGTAAATGTAACCACAAACTATACACTTCTTTGCCAACCACTCTCTTTTATATTAGAATAATTTTATTTATTTTCATTTCTTTGTATATTTTGATATGTTCATTCTCAATAATTTATTTTTATATTTTTCCTGTGTTGCTCAAATTTTCTTCAAATTCACTTTATGTGTTTTGCATTCTTGTTTTCTTGCTGTTTCTTTGCTTGACATGCCACCATCCTGGCTTATCTTTCATTTACTAGAAACTTAAAAGTTATATGAGGCCTGTATCAAATGCTTCTTCACCTGATTATCTACACAGAGAGTGATCCTTCCCTCCATGGGATTCCTAGAGCATCTATGATGTAGAGTTCAACTAGAGTGAGTGGACTGCTGCTGTGGGATCCACAATTCCCTGGAGTTTCACTAACCAAGCATCTCCTAGTCCTCCCTAGAGTGTACACATTATCCTCTATGCCAATTTCCTTACCAACATCCAGTGCCTGTCTTCCTTTTGTAGCTCAGAGAATTCACCTTCTCAGAGTTGTCCATTTATTTTTCAGACAGCATTGTCAGGAAACTTCTATTTCTTCCTTATGGTGTTTCCTAAATTAGTCAGTTTCTATACATTTCATGATTTTTTCCATATTCATATAACACTATTACATTTGACTGAACATTTTTCATTAAATTAACCTACTGCCTATATTTAAATAAATGTATTTTAAAGAAAATATTAGACTAATGCAGTTAATTGGAAACCATTTTAACCTGCCATAAAGTAAGAGGGAAGATATGTAAAATGAAAATAAAATAATTACATTCCAACCAGGACAATACTATTTGGCTGGGAGCTTCTCTAATAAATTTTAGTCTTTGTATAGGATGGGGAAGGAAGAGAAATTAGCAATGTGCTTATAAACATAAAAAGAATTTCTATGTGAAATTCTAAGAAAGCTTGGAAGCAAAAATAAAAGGGAATAGATACCTCTTTATGTGAATCAAAAACCGTTTTATGTCATGCTTATTCACTCTCTGGAATGATTACACTTGTCACTTAATTTCCCTAAAATTGGTAGTATAAATCTCACTTGAGGTAGCACAAATTACATTCATTTGCATATTTGTTTATGGATAGTAGATCTGTAACTCCTGAAAATTAGAGACAATATAGTAGTATATGAAGTTGTGATTAAAATGTTTTCCATGTAGTAAATATTTAGTAAGTTATTTGTTGGGGAAGTAGAGTGGTATATAAGAAAATAAAACATCAACAATAACTTCAATATCCAGGCTTGAATAAAAAAATCAGCATTTTATTCATTTGTAGAACTTTGAGTGTGTTCATGCTTTTGGAACTACAGATTATTCATCACCAAAATATCTTTGTGATACCCACTTTTATTGAGTGTCCTTGATGAATAAAGAAAACAGTCTTGGCCAAGGGCTCCCTTGGTGTTTGCCAAGTGGGCTGCATCAGGTCTGGCTGAGAATGTGAGTTCAGGAAGACTTCTCTTAGACTGGATTCTGCCTCTACTAGTTCTTGAAAAAATTCCTTAACCTCAATTTCCTTATTTTATGGATTGGAAGTAGATGAGTTAACACATGTGGCGCCTTAACATCTAGTCCCTGGGAATCTCCTGTGATTGAGATTAATATTATCAGAATTGTTAAGTGTTTCCTTTCCCTTGAGTGAGAGACCATTTAATGTTAATATTTTCATTTTGTTGCAGAAAATTATTTGAGTGGGTACAAGCAAAAATAAATTTATTTATCATGCGTCATGTTCAGATTAAATAGGAATGTGTAGATTTTTGCTTAGGACTATAAAAAGAAGATGAGTATAAATATATCTGTCAGGGATCAGCAAAGTACCATAAAAATGCAAACTTCTGTATATGGTACCAGAACATGAATTTATGCATTTTCATTTCAATACTTTATGAGAGATATAATCTAATGAATTAGTGATTTTTGTTTTATTCAATCAATACAATTTTTTCACATAAAAATATGTGACATTTCATATTTCTGAATTTGTTTTCTGTTTTGAACTATGAGGTGATTTTTATTGTATTTTCTTTTCCTGTATATTCCAATCTGCTTTTTTTAAAAAAACAGCATGTATAATAAATAAATACTACTATGTAAATAAATATAAATATCCAATTGGCTGTTTATATTTCCAGTGATTCTCAGAACAACAACTGACATTGGTTTTAAACAATTTTGTTTTATGTGCATGAATTTAATCAAACTCTCAATATTTGTGCTATTTCTTTAATATCTGTCAAGTTTTCTTGTTTTTTTTTTTTTTTTTTTTTTTTTTCATAGAACCATTTTTATGAGGAAGTTGTCAAAGTCCTGGCTAAAAAAAAAAGATATTGAGTATGGAACAAACTTTCCAATGCCCCATGGGATCCTGTGTCTGCTCACTTCTCTGATCTCACTTTGACGTAGGGTCTCTCTACTCCAGCCACACCTGTCTCCCAGTTATATCCAGAACATGAGAGTGAAGTACTTTCTTCTCTGTGTGAAATGCTTTTAACTGGAGGGATGTTCAGCCCCCTCCTTCATGTCCTCCTGGACTTTAATCAAAGCTTTGGTTTCACTGAGTTCTTAAGGAGCTGCCCTACCTAAATTGCAACACACATTTTCATTGCCCTCCTTCCTTTGCATTATTTACCTCCTCATCACCACCTCGATTACCATATATTGTATCTATTTTTCTTGTTCACTGTGTCTACCAAGGTGATAGGAATTTTTATTGGTTGTTTGCATTGCTCCATACATAGTAAGAAGCAAGGTTAAAATCTGAAACCAGTAAAATCATCTTCCTATGACATGATAAATCCTAAAACAGAATGCTGACAATGAGAACTGATAAGAATTTATACACATGAAAAGAGTGAGAAATAAGGAATGATGGAGCTATAAAGCCCCCACATGGGATACAGGTTCTAAGCATCATTAAAATTATTAATTTTTTTTTGTTACAATGACTTTAAATACTGGGCCACTATCAACATAATCTGTGACATCATGAATAAATACTTCAATTTTTTAGATTTAATGTGATTCAGAAGGTTCCTAATTTATAGTACTTACAATTGAAGACATGTTTCAAAGATTATTATCTAAAAAAAAAAAAAAATCAGCTTGCCACCAGCCCTACAATATCATCTATTCTAATAAACAATACAAAACAGCCAGAGCTTTTCGAATCTACAAATGAAAAAATGTTTGATTGTTCAGTATCATTTTGAGCTACATACAATCCCTCCCATTTCCTAACATCGTGCACTTAAATGATTCCAAATGCCTGATAGTCTTTCTGCACACATTCGTCCATCCATCTAGTCAACAATTATTTATTGAATTATATAATGAAGCCTATAGATGCAATAATAATGAATGAAATGACACTATAATCACATCCAAAGTGACTTCTTTTATAAGTTGTAATGAAAATCTATTCAATTTCAGCTGAATTCTCCCATAAAGCCACCAGGAAAATGTCTGACAGTGAGAAAAAAATCCATAAATGTGAGTTTTAACTTCTAATGGTGATTTACAGTGTGCCTAACTCTGCATTGGTGTTAAGGTGGTTATGAAAGATCCATATCTGAAGGAGTCTGTAGTTTATTGTGAGCTATGACAAGAAACAAGCGGAAAGCAACAGAGAAGAGTACAATCTATACATTCTCCGAAAACATCTCTGTAAGCTGCCTGTCATGGCCAGCCACGGCGCCGCGGGAGGAAAACTCGGAGGCAGAGTAAAGCTATTACTACTTTTACTTCTACTTTCTTAGAGAGAGCTTAGAGAGAGAAAGAAAGATTTTTCTTCTTCTTAGAAAGAGCTTAGAGAAAAAGATTAGAGATAGCTTTTTCTTCTTCTTCTCTTCTTAGAACTTAGAGAGAAAGATAGAGCTTTTCTTCTTAGAGCTTAGAGAGAAAGAGAGAGAGCTTGAAAGAGAGAGATTTCTTCTTTAGAGAGAGAGAGAGAGAGAGAGAGAGAGAGAGAGAGAGAGCTTAGCTTTTAGAGCTTCTTTCTTCTTTGTTCTTTCTTCTTTCTTCCTCGGGAGCCTCGGCCTGACTCTGACCAGGAATTACTTCTTCTATCTGGTTTCTCTTCTGTAACCACTCTGCCTACGTTCTGGCCGCTCTGATTCTTTTCTTCTTCTCCGACCCGAACTCTTCTTCCGACCGAGCAACTGCATGACTGACTGAGTGAATTCATTCTTCTCCTGACTCTGACCGCTTTCACCCGGTTATATACCTTTAGCTTTGCGGATGCCTCACGTGCACTTACAGGTGCATCACATACATACTTATTATCAGGTGGAACTTATGGCTTCCAGCTGACCGCAATAGCCATCTCCCTAATTGGGGCTCCTTCACATCTCCACTAACAAGAACAGCCAGTTGATCTTTTAGAGTTTCTTAGCAGCTACATTGAAAGAAGGCTGATTGTGGCCTGTTAAACAAAAGGAGAAGGTGGCATAGGTCCTTTCTCTTGTCCTTTTCCACCTGTGGTATGAAGGTAGATTGTATCCATGATACAGGTGTGTCTGGCAAGGGTTATGTAAGGACTGGTAGATAGAGCATTTACCTGTCCCCAGGCCATGTTCTCCTGTAACATCCCAACAAAGACCCAGCAGGGGGAGCATCACAGGAGGATCAGATCTGACCTTAGCACTGATAGAGAGATGCCCTTGTGCTGGCTGCACTTTCTGATGACTACTTAGGCTTTCTACTCCCTCCTAAATTCCATCAAATGCTAGACCGGTCCCCATTCCTCGCGACATCTAACTTGTTACGTAAAAAAATAAGACTTATTTTCAAATTTTTAAAATTTTAAAATCTAAAAAATTCAAGAGTATTAGTCTAACTATTGGTCAACTGCTTTTTCTTCATCTAGACAGCCAACATTTATTAAAGCTATGAATAAAAACTCATGGTGGCTAAATTTTGTTGGTGGCTACATGTCCTCTCTGCTAAATTCATGTAAAGTTGTACATGTTAAATTAAAGCATATTCATTATGAATCTCCTCCTTTTTCCTCTCCACAATTGGGATCATCTAAAATAGAACAAATTGCCCATGAGTTCATTATGTAGAGATTTTCACATCAAAACTTTTGAGACACCTTAATAATGTAAATTAATTTGGTAAAATGTAACTGAAGTTGTTCAGGTGGGAAAATATGAAATTCTTGGGAAAGATTTTTCATAGCCAAGGGTGCTTTTCCTATTTATTGCCAGGATTATGGAGGCCATACTGTATCTTCCCTGTTCTCATTAAATCTTTTGGCTTGGTGTTAGACTGAGGGCCAATATCCCTTACCCCTTCTGAGGAGCTCTTCCTTACTTTTGTTCTTCAAACATGTTTTCCTGTTGATCCTTAGTGTTTTAAATACTGTGGGCTTTCTGCTTACAAGGTTGAGCTCTCCTGCTGGGTTTCTGGCAAATTTGTTTTTCTTTAAAGATTTTTCCTTTACCCCTGCTGTGCATGTGTAGTGGCACTTGCCAAGGGCATCTCATTCCTACAATCTTAGTGCAAATGGTGCCCAAGACTGTCTTTGTTGTTTTATCTCTCAGTACTGATAACCTCTGAGTAAGCAAAACTTAGCCTCCTTTAGACTTGCTTGAATGACTAAGTTTTTCTATTCATATCACACCGAGATCTAGGAATTGAGTTACTTCCATGTTAGGAGCCAAAATCTAAGTTCTTAGCTAAATAAATGTAAAAACTGTGATGAAATTTTTATCTAATTAAATGTTGAGTAAGTATTAACCATATGAATGTGCTTAATTTTAGGGCACATGATGTATGTAAAATAACCTATGAATGACTACTGAGTTATTGAAAATTCAGTTTTTAAATGTCCACATTTGAATAAAACTTTGATTCCTCTGGGACTCTGTGTCCCTTTTAATGCCTGTTCAGGCTCTGTTATCTGTCAGGCTTGGCTAGAATCTTCTCCTTCCTATCTCAAGAGGCGGCCCATTTGACTCTGATATCTTTTATCTTGAATTTTCTTGAAATTCTGTTGCTAGGATGCTTTTTGTTCATGCTATAAAAACTGACTACAGCATTTTCCATAAACCAGCTGGGGGAATAAAAACCCATTCCAAATGGACATTTTTTCTCAAATAGCAAATTTTGACCACCATTATGTTGAAATGTGCTTTCGTGAATTAAGTATCATAGATAGGGAGAAGTTTAAATTACTGTAGTAAGTAGACTTTACTGTATTGTTTTCAATCTCTCTCAACATTAGTAGCTGTTTAGAGACTCATTTTCTTGGAACAGAAAACAAAGTGCCTTTCTGGTATATAAAGTTCACACCATATTATTTGGATACTTCAAGCATCTTGTTTTTAAAATTGTATTTCACTCACATCGTTAAAAATTAATTCCAGTGAAAATACAGCACTCAAGGAAGGGACCAGGACCTAAGGGATGGAAGATAAACTTTAAAAATGACTATTTTTACTATTTAGAGTGAAAATGGCACTTTAATACCCTACCATCTGACTCCAGCATTGCCATTACATAAGTCAAAGCAATCACATTTGAGAGCTGAGGAAAGTGGGGCAGAGGGGGACTCGGTGATTTGTCCCAGGGTGCACCAAGGAGTGGCCAGGCTGGGACTGAAACTGCATATAAACAAGGAACTGCTCTTAGTGCCCGGTGTTCCATTCCCTGTCTGAACCAGCAACAGACAATCACAGTGTTAAATCTAACATGATCAGCACTTAGTGGACAGTGACGCCTGCATGATGTACAGCTTCTGGGAAAAAAAGCGCCACCAGCAAGGAATTTCAGAAGCCTTGGAACTGAGATAAAATTTTTATGTTCATGAGAATGTTGCATATTGCTACTTCAGTGTGCCAAATGTTAGCTTCATAATCTGAAATTAAAAACGATCTCCCAAATTACTCAGCTTACTGTCCAGGAGACACGTCCTTCTTTCTTATATTCCTATTTCCCATCACAGGTAGCACAGGTCTGAGCAGAAATTACATGCTCAATTTATATTTTAATTTTAAGGAATAAAATTAGTGTTGTAGATAAACAAATAATTTGCTATTTCCTTCCAGCCTCTGTGCTTACATCTCTGCATTATATCCAGGGTTGATGTGAGTAGTAAAATACAATTGTTAAATGTGATGTTGAGAAAACAGTGACATCAATTATATCACTTTCAATATCAAATTAAGTTCTGTTTTCAGTTTTATCATCAGTTGGACAATTTAACATTCAAATGTGAACTGGAGATAACAGGTTCTTAATACGTGAACTTTAACTGGCTTTTATGCAAAGCTAGTTCAAATTCCTTTTCTTGACTTCACAAAACCCAGACTTTAAACAGCCACATCCCTACTCTCCTCCATACTTCTCAAATACTACTGCCACTTTTAAATTGTTCCATGCCCCTCTTTGATAGGGTCATAGGATAAAAGGTGTGGCACACACTTTGGCAGGGTCATTCGATCATCCTTTTAGACAAAATTTCTCCCTTGCAGAAAATAAAATAGGGAAGTTCATCAACAGCTTTTATTTCTACCCTTTATATAATATACACTGTAGTAATTTAAAACAATTGTCTTTGGATTGTAAACTTCTATTACCTCTTCTTCCTCTAACCTCACAGATATTAACAGAGCCTAATCTTTTTTTTTTCATCTTTTCCTATCTGTCAAGAAAAATGCCTCATCTGATAGCTCTCGTTCCTGTCATCCTTCCTCCACTTCCATTTTTAGAAAACAAACAAACTTCACTGAGAAAGTGGAAAGGGTATTGAGATAAAAAAAGGAGAAGAATTTACTAACACCTATGAGTATTCTGCATCCCCAACACTGAAATCCAAATGGAACAAGTTTGAGATAATAAGCCTCTGAGGAGATGTGCTGAGGAGTGTCTCAGGACAATGTGCACCTGAGCCAGGCACTGCAAACTCCAACCACAGCAGCACTATTCTCAGATTTGCATATGCTGATGTGAATCCTCCCTGTCAGAGCAGGAGTGACTAAGATCAAGTAATATTCTCATTGGATTATTATAATTATAACCTGTCTATATTATTAACATTCAGTGTAGCTCACTTGCCTGGCTGATCTGCCATCATCTCAGCTTCATCGCCTCAAGTATTTCTTCTGTATAAAGTTTCCTCATATCTTTTCTTTTCTCTACCTTGTGTCCTTCCTGTAGACTTGTAGTGGCCACTGCTTTAATACTTTAATATCAGACTCGATAACCTCACTTGTCATTTCATGTACTGTTCTTTATTCTCCCCAAATTGTCTACAATCAGAGTCTCCACTTCTTCAATTTTTGCTTTGTAGTTAGCCCACTGTAGTTAGGATTCAACTCTTCAAAGACTTTTTACCTCTCTTGCAAGACTTTCATTGTTTTGGTCTCAGGTGTCAATGCTTTTGAGAGGCATTCTCTTTACACCATCTTTAAAGAGTCTCTCATTATATGATGATGATGATTATGATCATCATAGTATCTATCATTAATATCATATTTCATATATAACCTACTTATTTTATTTATCTTTTTAAAGCATGTTACTATTTCATATGTGCTTATTTTTCCTATGTGTTTATGGTGTTTTCCCTAAATATGTAAAATTCATGAGTGCAGCATTCTTGAACTTACCTTTCACATAGTTGATATTTCATACGTATTTTACTAAATGAAGACTAACTTCTGCCCAATTTCACTATGAATTCTAACACTAAGTACCTATACAAAAACACGATAATAGTGATGCCACATACATTGGAATAATTATTATATTCTGTGCATCTTAGAATTTTGGACTGTTATTCTCTTCTGTGAGGCAAGGGAATGAGAAGCAAATGATGTCTGCCACTCCAGTTTTTTCTCTTCCATTGTCTCCAGCTCAGTAGGCTGTACCAGAATTCCCCAGGATAGATGATTAGTGATGAACCATATATAAGCTATTGCAGATGGTTTCTTTTTTTTTCTCGTGTTTATATGCTATGATGCTATGCTTCTGCTATTTATGTTATTAAATTTAATGAACAAAACAACCAGATTTGGAAGCCAGATTTTTTCATACCTTTGGAAAAAAAGTTGAAAAAATATTGCCCTTGCATCTTTCACATAACCTGTAACATCATTCTGGAAATTTAATTCACATTATTAGGATTTTTTTTTTTTGTAGAGAAAGTTTAAAGTCCAAATCTAAACAGCTTTTCCCTAAATTCCAGGAGGATATAAGTATATGCACTTAAGTTAATGTAAGCCACGTTGATAACCATCTTGATTCAAGAAAGTGAATGACTTCCTTGATATTAACTGAGAAAGACTAGGTTTTAAAGGTATTTTGTTTTAAGGAATAATTTTTAGATATGAAATAAGGCATGAAATAGAAGAGCAAGACAAAGATGAAGAAGGTTTTAATTGCTTTGAGTAGACAGAAGAAGTATGTATAACCTTGAAAACCTAAAGAAGTGCAAAGAAAGGATTTTGAGAGTACTGGATTTACATTAGCAAGGAGGTAGAAAGGAATAAATCAGAGAAACATCTTGGTATGATGATGTCCACTTTCAGGATATTGTGATTATCTTTCTTTCTTGAAGGAAAATCTTCTTAGACCTTCTGAGAAAATAAATTCAGTTTAAATATCCCTATTTAAAAATGTGAAATGCTCAATACTCCAAATCTGATAATTTTTGAATGCCAACATGATACCATAAGTGAAAAATTACATACCTTAGTTCATGTGATGGTTGTAGTCAAAACATAGGTACACTAAACATATCACTAAATTACTTCCAGGATGTTTATAAGGTATATATGAAACATAAACAAATTTTGTGTTTGGTCTTGTGTCCCATTCCCAAGGTATCTCATTATGTATATGCAAATATTTCAAAATCTGAACAAATCCAAAATATTTCTGGTCCCATGCATTTTGGATGAGGAGTACTCAACCTATACCTCTGTAAATGTATGTTTGGTGGATTCGTTTAGAATGACAGTAAACAGTGAAAAACAATATTTCTATTTTATTTATAGAATTTTCAAGTGCCTAAGGAAAAAAAATTCAGAATGTGATTAATGCTTAAAAATGAGTCAACATTTAATATTTTAGGCAAAGGTTGCAAACATATTATATTTAGCATAGTTTACTGAATCATTCAGAATTGTGTGTTAGTTTTGTTTTTCTGGTACTACTACTGCAGTATAGAAGCCACTACAAGTTTGTGTGAATTTGAGAAACACTCAGATATGTGATTTTTTTTTTTTTTTTTAAGAAATAAGAAAAAGGGCACATTTTAAAGAACAGTCTAAGCTCATTGTCTTTTCTTTTCAGCTTGGATACTCTGATATATTTTATGGTTGAAGAAGGGCTCTAAAGTAAAAATGTTAAAGCACAGCTTTAACTACTGACTTCCTTGGAGAGATAAAAGCATCCTTAATTCAAGAACGTTTTTTTTCCCCTTGTTTTCTTGATAACCTTTTCTTTTGGATCTTTGATTTTGAAAACATATTGGCCTCTAATAATTTTGGAAATTATTAGAGGCAGATATGTTTCCTGAATCTCTGATTATATGTATATAATCAATTATATATATATATATGTATACACACACACATACACACAATCTTATTCCTGGAGGGTCATTTTCTTTGCAGTTGTGTGTGTTTTATTTCAGAGACTTATTGAGTTCTCAATTATTTTCTAAGGCATATTAATTTCAACTTATGTCTAAATATAATGCATAGAAATAGAATATCCTAAAAAAGAAGTTTGTTCTAATATCAGACTTAAGGGAGGTGATGATCTGTAGCATTTTAGCATTGGGCATGTCACTGTTCAGAGACCAGCTCTGCAAAGGGAAAGTGTCCTACTCCCCACTCAGGCATCTTTCTGTCTTCTGCCTCATCTTCCTCTCTCCAGTATCCCTCTCCCCACTTTTCCAGCTCTTTCCTGTCCTCCCCACAGATGTGGAGGTCCCTAAATTCCTTAGATCTTTTATAATGTGTTCTCTGCTTTGTAATCATAGCACTTGTCAGAACTCTAAAATCTCCACCAGATTCCCCAGGCAAATTAACTTCCTTGGCATGTTGGCATCTGTCATGACACTTAAGTTATATAACAGTTAATGGATTTTCCATCTCCACCTAAGTGGAATCTCATTAAAAACTAAAGTATTATGACTAGTTTCAAAGAAATAGTAATTATTAGTTTAATAATAGTGATAAAGAGGTAATTCTTAATATTATCAAAGAATTTACTGTTAACCACTGACTAGCATTTCTAATTTATTTTCAAATATGATTTAATTTATTAAACTATTTTTATTTATGTGAAGTATAGTATGTGTCAGTTATAAAATATTGGAAACATAATATTTAACATTGCATTAATGTGATTTGAAATTATAAGCCCAACATTAAAAACAGGAAAAACTTATATCAACTTCTTCTAAATATTTATCTATATAGTTCAACATTTTATTTAGGGTAAGATTGGGTCAATAAACATCATAATATAATACATTTATATTAAATATTTTATATTTTATGTTTTATATTACTTATCAGAAAATTTTAACTTTAATGATATTTTTATTTTATTCACTATTTTATTCACTTATTCACTATTTATGTTAGTATAAAAATGCAAAAGAAAATCTGAGAAGAACCTAAAAATCTCAACAATTGTTGTCTTATACATAGTCATATTTTATGAAAATTAAAGATTTATCCTTCAGGTAATAAATATGTTCTTCTGAAAACTGTATGCCCATCACATATTTTTTAACTTTCCATAACCATGTTTATAAGTTGTATAGGACAAGACAATGCATTTGCTTTATGAAATAATTTTCAGAACTTAAATGAATATATTACCAAATAATGTCATCTTCCCTTTTCCAAAACTGATATCTGCTTATATTATTCAATAGTAAGAAAGAATGATAGAGCATATATATAGTATAGTGTATTTTGTTCTTTTATAGCTCATTTTTTCTAGCTCTTTGAAATATAAGTAGAATAAATAATCAATAGTTCTGAATAAAACCTTTAAATTGGTAGCTATATCTATATAACTCTAGATAAACATATAATTTCTTTCCATATATTTTTTGCAAATACTCTGATATTCTTATTGAAACATACAGATGAACATTTTATATCTTGCATTTTTAGGGAGCGGTACAGAAAAACTTTGCTAGATACTGTTAGTCTCTATCTACCCAAAAGAACACATAAAGCCTAAACCAAGAATAGGTTGGATGTGCATAGAGATATTTGGTTACGATACAGGAACAGAGTTCACATCCCTGAGAAAAAAGCCTCCTATGGGGATTGGGCAAACCTGCCTGGAAACAGCATACATCTTGCATATCTAACAATTAATCAATGAGCTCTCATAGGCAACACAGATATTAAGGATTTAAGGGTGTTTTAACATTTAAATTACTCCAAAATAATTATTTGAGCATAATTGCCCATTATTCTTAGGTACTACCATCTTTTGATTGGAAAAAAGTCATGGATTTTATTTTTTAATGTCTTCTCTCTCTCTTTTTCTTTCCAGATGACACGAGAACAATACATATTAGCAACACAGCAGAACAATTTGCCAAGAACTGAAAATGCACAACTTTACCCAGTGGGAATTTATGGATGGCGAAAGAGGTGCTTATACTTCTTTGTCCTTCTGCTGTTGGTTACCATGATAGTTAACTTAGCCATGACAATATGGATATTGAAAGTTATGAATTTCACTGTGGTAAGTACCACTACGATTTTACACCTATTGCTTTGGGTTCAAAAACAATTCAGCTCTATTGTCTTTATCAATTTAATTAAATTTATTCATATTAATCTCTGCAAGCATGTCTTTAAACTTGTAAAAGAATCATATCTTAAGACTACATTCAAAGTGTTTAGTCATAACAAACGTATGACTTTACTACCTGAAATTTAAGGGTGGAAAGCTTAGATTGTAAGGTAGCACAGAACATTGATTCATTAGAAATCTAGAAAAATATTTAACCATTAGATACTAATTATTCCGTACTATAACAGAGAATATTAGAAATGAATCTATATTTAGATATGCTTTGCATTGAATTTATATTCATATTATAAAACATGTGTCTTTGAATTATTTTACATAGATATATACCTCATATTTCTCTGTATTTGCTCTATATACAATATACTTCATGGTGAAATCTGAACTCTGGAATTTCTCCTGAACTTCATGAGCCAGTATTTATAATGGTTATTAGATGGTCACCCTGTTCTTTTGGAACACATAATTGGTAAATATAAGATAAACCAGATGTAAAAAATAATTTTTTTGAAAATGAACAACTTAATAGCAAAATGATTGTGTAACTTATCGCTGAGTTTGGCTTCAGTTTATCAAATGTAGACCTGTGAGCCTTACTTAACTGGAAGAAAAAAAAAAAAAAAAAAACACTGCTTTAGCAAAGTTTAACTTAATTAATTTTATATTTTTTAGCTAAATCCTTAAATTTCTCTACTTTACTTTTTTGTCATTTTACCTATTCTTAGAGACCTCAGGTACTTTCACTTGCAGACCACAATTATTTTTTGCATCTTCAAGCAGGTTAATGCAGGCTGTGTAACTTCATGGGCATGCCTATATTGGGTCTTAAAAACAAACAAATAAACAACCTTTTATGGGCATTGATTTAGCAAGAACTTATTTCTGCCTTTTCTAATACTCGATTCTATCATGAACCAGAATCTCAAAAGGTAAAATAAGCCCAACATCTTGCCACAGTGTAAGTCACTATACATATTGTGTATATAAAGAGCTGCAGAGGGCAGGTGTCCTAAAGTTTCAGAGAGAAAAATCCATAACTGTGCAATCATGATACAAGAGCATATGGTCATGGAGAAAAATGAGTTAAGCATTGATTCTGTGTTTTCCAGTACAACACAAATTTCAAAGAGTATTCTTTAAAGTGGAAAAGAAAAGATAGACAGGAACTAATACATTTCCTAGATTAGGAAAAAAACAAACAAACCAAAAAAACATGAAACTATGTCCAAGAGATGGATGTGTGTTCAGGGCCACAGATCAAGGCAGGTTGAGTCTGTGGGTGGCTAGAGATGCAGCTCAGGGTTGTAGGCAAAGTATTCCTTATGAGATTCTCAGGTGAGAATACATCTGAACCACTCCTTAGTTTAAGACTTGACTCAGTTTCCCCTCTTATTTGAGAGTATTTGGGCATAAATATTTCTAACTTTCTGCTATTATATACATTCTGAGCATTGCTTCTCCTTTCCCTGATTAACTGCATTAATGACTCATTTATCACATAGATGGGGCAATATTTGTACCTCTGAAAATGCCTTTATACCACCTTAATTATCAGTCAAGCTTGAAGGTGCAAACTTTTCTTAAAAAATAAGAGAAACATTTTTTTTTAAAAAATTTTCTCAGAATCTTGAAATTTCAATAATTTCATTTCTTGTACAAAAAGGAAAAGCATCTGTCAAAAGTTTTTGAAAGATGGGATAGCTTTCTCTCTCTAGAGGGTCTTGAATCTAGCTAGGGACCAGAATATTGGAGTTTTCAAGTAACAGCCATGTAAGCTTCTCAAATGTATTTAAATTACTTAAGAAAATACACTAACTTCATAATTACATGACTGCATGCCTCACACTCCCAATACCTTGCCCCATGCTGATACCAAGACTGGCTCAGCCATCCATAGAAAATAATTGAAACGATCACCAGTGTCCTCAGGATTCTCATAGGCCTCAGGGTTGCTGTCACCCATGGTGCTATCTAATTTGAACCTCAGCTGGTCAAGATGTGCAATCTAACCTAGTCTTGGGGACAATAAAAAAATGATAGTTACATAAGAATCTTAGTATCTGTTTTTGTTTGTTTTGTGGCTTTTTAAAAAATATTTTACATTTGTGACTTTTTATTTCTTTTCAAAATCATGATTTTACCTTCTTATAATTAAAAGGAAAACTGTTCTTCCTTCAACTATTCAAGTTGTTTGTATGTACTTCAAGTAAGTGGGTATAGGAAGTTATGATAATATGTAGATAATCTTTGTAAGATAACACTCTATCCTAATGCAATTTCTCATCATTGTTCAGAGAAATTCAGAATTACTTAAGTAGTTAAAGATTATTGCAGTCCAAATTACTGCAGATTAAGTTGTATATACCTGAAAAGTGAAATAATTTGTAATCCTCTTACGTTAGAGCAGTAAAAAAAAAAAATCAATTTTATGTTTTCACTAGTACATTATGTTTGTATCTCTCTCAACAGCAAATACCAAATACTGGTTGCCATACATAGCAAGAAGCAGAAAAAATGTGTAAATTGTTGGGGATTACTATTGATCTGCACAAAATGTATTTCACTTTCATTATAACTCTTGCCATCCAATACATGGAAATATGTGGCTGTTAACATCTTTTATTTGAGCAAACTGGGCATGTTATTTTTATCAAAATATTGTACTTTCAGCACAGCAAGGCTAGCTGCCATCCTGCTTTATGATGTTGCTTGGAGGCCATCATTATGAACAATATTGTGAATGATCTGATGGTTGATATGACCTTATTAACTTCTGTTTGTTATTTGTAGAAACTAAAATCATTCTGCTTATTGAGATACTCAGTTGCTGAGAACGAAGTAAAAGGAAATGAGTTTATACTGCAAGATGAAAGACTTAGGATAGATATAAACAATAATTTCCTGGTTATGAAAGTTGATAAGTATAGGAAAGAGTTGAAGAGGAAGATTTTGAAACTTCATTATTCCAAGATTAGAAGAACCCAACTACACTGCAGTTGTTCTTTTTGTTTAATTAGTACAATAACTTAATGGTTCATATTAATGATCCAGCCTTGAAGGTCTATCAAATCCAGGTTTTCTGCTAAGGCAGCATTATTTTCCAGGTTCAAGTCTCATTCTAAGTACACTAGCTCTATATTTGAAAATTTTAAGATATGATTATTAAATATTTATTTTAACAATAAGATTACCAAGTCAAAATTTCTGGCATCTATCTGCAACATAATTCTATTAGACATGTTAACTAGCTAGAAAAAGAAAGGCTAAAAATAAAAATGAAATTTATTAAACAGATGGGGAGAGCAAAGTCTTGAAATTTGTGACTGAGAGGTAAGTAAAAATCAGATGTGGGTAATAATTGAAACAATCGATTTATTGAACAAATTGGGGAAAATATTCTTAGAGGCTTATATCAACATTTGTATGAATGTTGCCTGAAAGGAAATTCCAAGAGAAGAAGTCATTTAGGTTGGCAAAGGAACTGGCAAATTTTTGGTTCAAAAATGTGTATCTCTAGGGGTCATTTTCTAATAGTCCCTTATTTGATCACTTAGCATCTTCTTAAACTCTCCATGATAAACAAACCATCCCATTAAATCACTATAACAGTTTTATTAATATGTAGATATGTTGATATTTTGTTGTAGTCTCCCCACATATAAGTTCAAACATGGCATCATAATTCAATTATTTCAATATCACATAAATTTATTAGAAATTTATCAAGATTACTATATGTTCTCACATATACACAAATATGTGTATATACAAATATGGATCCTTGACCACATTTTCTTTGAATGTCTAAGAAATCAGAATATATTAGGGAGAGGTTTAGGGAAATAATTCCATTTTCTTTACTTGTAACCTGCTTTTCCTTACTTTTTAAAAATAGTGCATTATATATATAATAATGGATTTCATTTTGACATATTCATAAATGCATGTAACATAAATTGCTGTTTCAATCCCCAGTAAATTCCCTTTCCTATCCTTTCTTCCTCCTTATGCTATAGGCATTCCATTTATTTATTGTTTTTCTAATTGTTTCATTATGGTTATATATAAAAAATGGGGCTAATTGAGATATATTAATACATGTACATAACATAGTTTAATCAATGTCATTTCATAGTTCCTCCCTTTTCTCCCTAGCTCTCAGTCTCCTTCCTTTACCTCTCTATCTTCATCCATTCATCAGCAAATGACATAATTTTATTCTTCTTTATGGCTGAGTAAAGCTCCATTGTGAATATATACCACATTTTATTTATCCCTTCATATATTGATAGGCATCTGGGCTTTTCTTATAAATTGGCTATTGTGAATTGCACTGCTATAAACATTTGTATACCTATATCACTATAGTATGCTGATTTCAATCATTTTTTGGGGGGATAACAGGGATTGAACCCAGGGACACTCGACCACTAAGCCACATCCCCAGCCCTATTTTGTATTTTATTTAGAGACAAGGTCTCACCGAGTTGCTTAGCACCTTGCTTTTGTTGAGGCTGGCTTTGAACTCAGGGTCCTGAGCCTCTGGGATTACAGGTGTGCACTGCTGTGCCTGGCCTGAGTTTAGTTCTTTTAGATAAATATCAAGAAGTGGGACAGTTGGGTCATATGGTAGTTCCTTTTCTAGTCTTTTGAGTAATCTCTAGTCTGCTTTTCAAATTGGTTATACTAATTTACATTCCTACCAGCAATACATGAGTGTGCATTTCCCCCCCACATCCTCACCAGCATTTATTGTTATTTGTATTCTTGATGACTGCCATTCTAATAGCATGAGATGAAATCTCAGTATAGTTTGATTTTAATTTCCCTGATTTCTAAATGCTGAATGCTGATCATTTTTTATATGTTTGTTGAATATTTATTTGTATTTCTTTTTTTTGAGAAATGGCCATTTTCATCATTTTCCCATTATTTGTTTGGGTTGCTCAATTTTTTGGTGTTTTCTGTTATTTATATATTCTCAATATCAATGTCCTGTTGGAAGAGTAGCTGGCAAAGAATTTCCATTCTGTACAGTGATTCTTCAAATCCTGTTTCCTTTGCTGTGGAGAAACATTTTAATTTGAGGCCATCTCACTTACTGATTCTTGGTTTTATTTCTTGAGGTTTAGAAGTTTTATTAAATAAGTCAGTGTCAGAACCAGTATCTTGGAGTGTTGACCCTGTACTTTTTTCTAGCACGTAAACAGTGTAAAGTGCTATCTGTAGCAAACCCAAAGCCAACATCATGCAGATCAGAAGAAAACTGAAAGCATTTCCTCTAAGATTAGGAAGACAAGAATGTCCACTCTCACTTCCTCTATTCAATATAGTTCTTGAAAGTCTAGCCAGAGTAATCAGGCCCAAGAAGGAAATTAAAGGAATATAAATAGGAAAAGAAGAAGTCAAATTATTTCTGTTCACTAACAACATGATCCTATCCTTAGAAACCCCTGCTCCTCCCAAAAAAGTCCATTAGAAGACTTCTAGAGCTGATAAATTCAGCAGTGGATACAAGATCAACATACAAAAATGAATAGCTTTCCTATACTGTAATAGTGAGTCTGCTAAGAAAGAAACCAGGAGAGCCATTCCATTCCCAGTAACCTCAACAAAACAAAACAACAAAATAAGGAGGTAAAGGACTTCTACATTAATTATAAAACACTAAAAAAAGAAATTTAAGAGACTTCAGAATATGGAAATATTTCCCATGTTTTTGGATAGGCAAAATTAATGTTGTCAAAATGGCTATATTACCAAAAGCAGTCTACAGGTTCAGTACAATTCTCATCAAAGTACCAATGACATTTTTTACAGAACTCAAAAAAATAATCCTAAAATTCATTTGGAAGAATAAAGACTCAGAATAGTCAAAGCAATACTGAACAATAAAAGCAATACTGGAGGCATCATAATAATGAAACTCAAATCACGCATCAAAGAGCCGCGTAGTATTGTCATAAAAACAGACGTGAAGACCAGTTGAATAGAATAAAAGATGCAGACAGAAATCAATATAAATAAAGTCATCTTATCTTGACAAAGGTGCCAAAAACATAAATTGGAGAAAAGACAGCCATTTTTAACAAAAGGTGCAAGGAAAACAGCCTATCCATAGACAAAAGAACGAAAATAGACCCCTATCTCTTATCCTGCACAAAAATCAACTCGAAGTGGATTGAAGACTTAGGAATTAGACCAGAAACTTGTGACTTGTTTTTATTAAATTAAAATATCATCCATATTACATAACTACAATTATATGTTTACATGAATACCCATCTTTTTTCATAGCTATAGATCAGAGTAATTTCTACTTTTTTCTATCATATTTTGTTTCCTTTTAGTGTAACTATCTGAAGTTTAGGCTACAAATATTACCATTCTTGGATGTTTTTCTTTTTGTCTTAAAGCTAAAATGCTTTATAGTTAAATTTTTGAAAAATATGAAATAACATACTTTTCTGAAACTTAAGTTCTGTGCTCTTTCTGATAATTGTTAAATAAAGTATCATATCCTCATGTCATTCTTGAGACCAATTCTTTTATCTTCATCATTAATCCAGTAATATTGTTCACAGCCACTGTCAATCTACCTAAGATGGTTGAAGTACATTGGAAGTACATCATTAGTTACTGCAGGTTTCCAAAAAATTGTTACTCATATTGTTTTTAATTTCACTCTCTAAATTGGACTATTATTTTGAATGAACTTTTCTATCTGTTTTAGTTAGCTCTTGTGACCAAAAGTCCTGACAAGGACAATGTAGAGAAGGAAAAGTTTATTTGGGGCTCATGGTTTAAGAGGTCTTAGTTCATAGATGGGTGACTCCATTGCTCTGGGTCCATGATGAGGTGGAACATCATGACAGATGGGCATGTTGGAGGGAAGCAGCTCAGAACATGGTGACCAGGAAGCAGAGAGAGGGCCTATATATAGGTCATATATACCCCAATGACCTACCTTCTCCAGTTATATGCTACCTGCCTATAGTTACCACCCAGTTAATTGGTACAGTGGATTAATCCACTGATTAGATTAAGTCTCTCATAATCCAATCATTTCACCTCAGAAAATTCTTGTATTGTCTAACACATGAACTTTTGGAGGATACCTCAAATCCAAACCATAACAGCATTTTCATATATTTAGCCACTTCTTTAATTTATTAAAACTCTGTCCTCATCCCAACTGCATTTTATTTCTTATTAGAATCTTTAGATGTAGATTGACATATGTGAAACTCACATTTGAAATAAACACAGATTTCATTATCATTTTGTTTTTTCTTACCAGGGATATTGAATCCAGGGGTGCTTAACCACTGAGTCAGATCCACAATCTTTTTTATTTATTTTTTTTATTTTGAGACAGACCTCGCTAAGTTGCTGAGGCAGGTTTTGAACTCGTGATCCTGCGGCCTCAGCCTCCTGAACTGCTGATATTATAAGCGTGCATTGCCTCACCTTCTTGGTTTCACTGTTTTTCAATTGCTTTTTTCTTTTTAGCCTTTTTATCACAGTTCTTTCCATATGATCTTGTTTATTACCTATTTTCCCTTCCCCAGATAGAGTACAAGCTCTCTATAAGCCAGGATTCTTGAAAACGTTTCCACTTTTGCATTCCCAAAGATAGATTCTGTTAGATAATCAGCCTTTCATAATTATTTGTGGGATAAATAGGCATCCTTGACATTACTTGCATTGAAAACCAGGTAATTTTTCACTTCACTATGATTTATGCACTTACACAGGGCTGGCTGGTGCTGGGAAGAATTGATGCAAGGATCACCAGCATTTCTAGGTCTCCTTGTTGTTGTTTAAGCCCTCATACCACAGAAAAGCTTCCCTGCTATACATAGTGATATTTACTAACTTCTGCATTCAGGTGTCTGAAATACCAAATTGAATAATTCTCAGCAGATTCTGTACTTAAGACCTTACACATTTTAGTGGATTTGTGTGTGTGTGTGTGTGTGTGTGTGTGTGTGTGTGTATCTTCTAACTATAGGATCAAGTTATGGTTTAGATGTTCTGTCCCCCACGAGCTCACATGTGAGAGAATGTAAGAAGGTTTGGAGGAGAAATTATTTAGTTATGGCCTTAACTGAATCAGTGAATTGATCCCTGATGGGATTAACTGAGTGGTAACTGGAGGAAGGGGGGTTGTGGCTGAAGGAAGTGTTTCACTGGGGGCATGGCTTGGGGGATATATATTTGTATTTGCCCCCTGGAGTCTCTCCCTCTCTGCTCTCTGATCATCATGTGAGCTGCTTCTTTCTACTACACTCTTCCACCATGTTATTCCTTCTTCACCTGGAGCCTTGAGAAATGGAGTTGGCTGTTTATGGATTGAGACCTCTGAAACTGTGAGCCCTTAAACTTTTCATTCTCTTCAATTGTGCTGGTGGGGTCTTTTAGTCACATCAGCAAAAAAGCTGACTAAAAGAGATCATGTCATCAGCAAATAGGGATAGTTTGAGCTCTTCTTTCCCTATTTGTATCCTTTTAATTTCTCTCTTTTGGCTAATTGCTCTGACTAGAATTTCAAGGACTGTTTTGAATAGAAGTGGTGAAAGAGGGCATCCCTATCTAGTTTCAGTTTTCAGGGGGAATGCTTTAAGCTTTTCTCCATTTACTATAATGTTGGCCTTGGGTTTAACATAAAAAGCTTTTACAACTTTTAGACGTGTGTCTACTAAATTAAAAGGAACAGCCAGGACAACAACAATAACAACAACCACCTTACACATTTAAGGAAGGCAGGACAAATCCTGATTATGCATGAGTTGT
Source organism: Tamias sibiricus (assembly GCA_025594165.1). Lineage (NCBI taxonomy): Eukaryota > Metazoa > Chordata > Mammalia > Rodentia > Sciuridae > Tamias > Tamias sibiricus. Next base: position 54,822,203 of record CM046661.1, read on the forward strand.
ATAGAAAGCTGTCATTATTAGCACTTGAAATTATTATGAAATATTATATCCTATAAAGGATTGTACATACTAGAAAATATATTGAAGGCAAAAATATTACTAATAAAACAATAAAAGTAATAACTGAGCCACCATCATTTAAAAGGAAATATAAACTTTAACCTGTAAGATCATGTGATAAATAACACAGGAATGTTTAAAGTGAAATGACTATGAGAACAGTAACCTAATCAGTGGATTAATCCATTTCGTGGATTAATAATTTGAAAGGATTACTGAGTGGTAACCATAGGCAGGTGGGGCATGGCTGGAAGGAGTCCCTGGGTCATGCCCCTGGAAATTGTATTTTGTCCCTGGGTCCTCAAAATCTCATTCTGCTTCTTGGCTATTATAAGTTGAGCAGCTTTCCTCTGTCATATTTTTCTGCCATGATCTTCTTCCTCACTTTGGACCTAGCACAATGGAGTCAGTCAGCCACGGACTGGGTCTCTAAAACTGTGAACCAAAATAAGCTTTTCTTCCTCTAAGTTGATCTTGTTAGGTATTTTGGTTACAAGAATGACAATCTGATTTAACACATAGAGATAAGCACAATGCTGAATATTTTCTCAGTTTTTCTTTAGTTTCATGTGTGTGAATATGGGTGTAGAAACTTCAAACATTATATTGGTTTTTAGGGCAACAATATGTTTGTGAGGATTATCCCATGTGTTACTGCAATTTATTTGCAATTATAAATTTCATGGAATAAACATATCATCTCTTTATCCATTCTCACAATAATTTGTGTCCAATGTATTTTTTTGTTAATTTTCTATCACAATAATACTATGAATATTCTTATATACTAATATTGATAATGGTATTGATAACAGTGATTGTGCGAATATAAAATCTTCAGATTCTGAAGACCTAGATTTTGAGATTACCAATATAACTTTTAACAATTTCCAGCTAAGCTAAACTAATTTGCTACCTCGTAAATCACAAATCTGATGACCTCTTAAATCAAAAATCTCATGAAGATCCTACTTATTTTGTTTGTTTATGTGTCCCTTTCTGGTGCATTTATTTTATTTTTCCTTTTATTTATATGTCCTTATTCATATATCCTATTACTGTGACAGGGTTTACTATATATCATTAGCTGTATAATAATTGTTCATCTAAATATTTATTTTGTCTTTACTAAACTTTCCTCTCCCAATAATGTGGAAGTTCCTTAAGGAACAGATGTACTCTTAATATTTTTTTTATCTTGGCACCATGGCTGGGTACATAGTAGGCACAATATTATTTTTTTTGCTTGAGTTTTTGTAATATATGAAAGTCCAGATTCACTTTCAATAGAAAGATTTTCAAATTTAATATTTGAACTTTTCCTCTTGTTCTCTTAGTTAAAACTACTTCAGATTCTACTTGGTTCCCATCTTTAAATGAAATCTCCTTTTCTCACATTAATGAATGGGCATTACTCAAGTCCTTTCACTCTTTCAGCCAGTGTGAATAGCTTCTCCTGATACAGAGGCAAAATAGCCCACTTTTCCCCCAGAATTCCAAAGCACCATGGTAAGATACTTTTTCAGTTAAAGTACCATCCCTTGGAGCTCCAATTACTAGTTTCAGCTGACTCCACCAGTAATAACTACACTCAAGCACCAAACTTTTATTTTTCACACTATACTAAAACACTTGGATATTATTTCAGATCATCTTTTTTACACTATTTTACTTCATCTTCTTTGAGGCAAGATATATTGATAATTAAGTGGCACCATAGGCTGACAATTACTGGTTGATTACCACCAACCACCAGAACTTCTATGTTCACTAATGGTGCATAACCAGGCAACCAGACTTGGGTCTCTATTACCTGCCAGTGGGATATTATCCTATACAAAATTGTTATCAGTAGCAGCATTTCCTTAGATTGCTGTTATTTCTAAGTAATAACCAAGCAGTGGCTGAAAGCATGAACTCTGGGGCCAGACCCTTTTAAACAAATTCTATTGCATTTATTAGCTATGTTACTTAGGATAAGTTATTTAAATTATGGCCCAATTCCCTCCTTACTGAATGAATTTAATATTATTGCCTATTTCAAAAGGTTGTTGTGGACAAGACAATAATTAAAAGAATAATGGTGCTTCAAAAATGCCTGACATATACCCATAGGTATCTAAAAGTCTGCTATTAGTATTATTCTTTCTCATTTTCTATTGCTCCATCTCACAGACACTTCATCCACCATGTGAATTAACCTGGTTATTCCTATCGAATTTGAGAATAAAACAATCCTAACACATAAATGAATCTCATCATATGTTTATTATTACATAAATTGGTAAATAAATGAAGGAGTTTATTTTGTTAATGCTGATGTTATGCTTCAAGATTAAGAGTATGAGTTTTTCCTGGTTCACATTCTTGCTCCATAACTGGCTGCTTAGCAGAGTGACCTTGTGCAAGTTATTTAACCTCTCTAGCTCCACTTTCTTCATCTGTGAAATGGTGATAATAGTGTTGACCTCATGAGGCTATTAGAAATATTAGGTGAGTGAACCTTGGGGGGAAAAATCTCTTAAAATAAATTCACATATGCACTTGCTTAAGTATGCACTTAAATATTATTTCTATGCATTATGAGCCATTAATAGTTAAAGTTATTTTATATGTTACATTTTATCAGAGAATAATTCTTACTTTCTTGGGATACAGAGGGATAATAAAGTTTTCTTAAAAATTATAATCTAGAGTTTAAATATAAAAACAGTTTAAAAAAATTTTAAGAGGAGTGATTCAGCTGTCATATACTATCATTATTTTGATGACACTCAGCTTTTATTTTGAAAACCAGTATTATCAGAAACAACCTTCCTGGCCTGTCTGAATCAGAGAGTTAAATTCATTTTTGAACCACCATACAAAATGTAGTACTCAAAAATTTTCTGAACCATAGAGTAGAATTTTTGTCCTTGATTCCAGATCCTCTGAGTTCTTTTCAATGACCAGAGTTTCAAATTGTTATCTGAATGTGATGTTGTACTGTGAATTATTTTTTAAAAACAACATGAAATATAAACCTTTAAATGTAAGAGCAAAGTTTAAGATGCCAGAAACATGTAGTTTGTTTGGCAAGATTGTATGTTTTATAGGCCATACAGTATTGAATTTCATACAACCATGCAAAGCAAATATTGAATCCCCTTGGCACATGAAGACCCTGAAGCTTAAGGAAATTAAACTTCCCAAGGTCACACTGATGATCAAGGCTGGAAGGATGGGCTACAACTTCAAAGTTCATGCTATTTTCAACACCTTTCATTTTATTAATGTTATTAAAATTAAATCATTTCAATATTCTTCGTTAAATGGTTTACTTCCCTGTATACCTCAGTGCATTCTTACAACACCATTAAATGTGTAAATGCAATGTACCTCTTTTTAATTATATTTTGATCTCCTTGGGCAAAAGACACCTCAATGCTCTCAACAAATGTTAATTTAATGGAGGATGTGTAGTCACTGAGTAATTAGAATAGTGAAAACTACTTTGTAAGTTCCAAGCTTAACTACACTTCTGAATTTGTTCAGGACAGCATTAGGTTTAATTTCTGGATAAAGCAATGGCACTTATTAATAGAAAGCCTATTTTATCCCTTTAACTGTAGGCTAGGCTTTGCACAGTTTAGTGTATATTTTGCGGAGTAATTAATTGTGCGTGATAAGAAACCACTCTGAATATAACTTATAGGATCATAATTTTTGTCCACCTTTCTGGGCTGCCATTTTCATTTTCCCAGTTCATTTCTCAATATATGCACCATGGCACTTCCTCTGAAGGTGGTTGGTGCGCCACCTTCTGGAAAGATACCATGGCTCTGCCTGTGAGTGTGCACAGAGGGCAACTGCACCACCCCTCAGTGTGCTGTGTGTGTGGATTTATTACAGAGTTCATGATAGTGAATGATATAGTTAATGTTGCAAGACTGCTTCCATTATAACCCTCTGTTTGCACCTCCTCATAATTTTTTTGACAAATTGTCCCTCTCAGATGAAATTTTTCATGCTTAGTTTTAGCCCAGGTGTACATTTTCTTTCCTTGAGTATAAAGAAAAATTTAGTCATTTTTTAACAACTTTCTTACCAGGTTGTAGTTCTTTTTACTGAAAGTGCAAAAATTATGGTGTTAGAAAAATCATGAACTATACATACTATTTGAAAAATGAAATTCATTAGGATACCAGATAAATTGCTGGAGAAAACTCAGGATTAAGTAATTTAGTTATTGAATAATCAAAAAAAAAAAAAAAAAAACCTATAGAAATCACAGACATTTTAGTTCTTGTGTTTAATATATCATATATTACACTTGAACAAGAAAATAATAATTGAGTGCCCTCTTTTTAACCTAAGAGGAGATAGAAGTCCAAAAGTTAAAACCACTTGCCTATGTGGATGACTCAGAGGCAGAACATAGATTAGGTTAAATCATACTGAATATAATGAAATATATGTGTATCTCCATCTCTCCATCTGTGTACTTATTCCCATAAATAATAGCATATAGTGCATCTTAAATGCCTTGACAATTTTAGCAGGATTTTTTGGAAGGGATTTTAAGTTTTGAAATGAAGTAAGTAAGAATAGTTATCTTCAGAAGGATTCATGGTTTTTGCTGTTTCATAAACAAAGAAAAGCATTTGCCTTACAAAAGCGTAATTGAAATGTTTATTTACTGTTTCAAAGTTAAGATAATACTATTATAATTAAAATTATATTGGGTAAGAATTCTAAAAAGTGTATTTTTTGAATAATAGTGGCATTGCAGATTTTTAAAGTTGCTTTGTGAACTCAACCTCAGACCAAATAAATAAGAGTATTAATTATAAGCAGATTTACTTAGGGATTTTCTGTCAGTGCCAGTATTTTGAGGTATTTCTGAGAAATCACCATTAAAACTCCTTTGAAGATAATTACTCTGGGCTAACGGCTATTTCATCAGCTGGTGGCTGATGCTTCAAGGGAGGCATCCACACCATTCCCACAAGCTCTGGTGGTGGGCCACGACACACTGCCAACTGTTCAACTGCTATTCCACTTGTTTTTAAAATTCTGTAACTGAATGATATCATCCATGAGGTGCATATCTGTTTTCTTGTAGTTCACATATTTTCGCTATTCCAAAATTTGGTATTTTTCTGGGGTTAGGAAATTTTTAAATATCCTTTTTAGCTCTGCTGTTCCCTTTATTCTGTCTTGACTTAAACTAAATTGCAAAAGCAAAGGACATGTTTTAAAAATCTTCACATAAACTGATCAGAATTATTTCACTAGTTTTATTCAGTGAAGAGAAATATAAAATATAAATATATATGTGACCTACATAAGCATGCATAAGTATATGCATACCAATAGAGGCATTTATTTTTAATGTGCATTAGCATCCTAAATTATATGACTTTAAAAAGCAATTAAGATGCTTAAACATCAAAAATGTATCTATCTCCATTATAATATGCATTTTAATCCAGCATATAGACAATTACAGTTTATAAATGAAATTCCATTTTCAGCTAACTTTTTTCATACATGTTTTATCCATGATTGCTGAGATAAAAGGAATATTGATGCTTTATATTTCTCTAAGAAGTTGGCTATCGAAGAGATAATGAGGAGTAGAAAATAAGCAAATATCTTTTATACATTTACTTAAAGTATGTGAATATTTATGTACTTGAAAAAATAGAGAACTAGTGTTACTAAAGAGGAACAGCAAGGAGTATTCATTAAACAGTGTGCCTCATACATTTTCTTCTGACTAATATAATATTCCTGTAAGACAAATGTTAGTATCTCTCATTTTAAAATAAAAACATATCGCCCGATTTCATATAGCTAATAAGCGAAAGAGATAACATTTGGATTCTTGTCTAGCACTGTAAACCCAATTTATTCTAACTTCTTATAAATCATTTTCCTGTTGATATTTTCCACAGGCTAGTCTAGTCAAAAGATAACTTTCTTTTCTACTTAAGAAGTATTCTACTATTTTACAATGATTTGATAAATTCTTGCATAAGTATGCCTGCCTTTTTATGGGGACATGAAACACTATTTTTCTACTTAATTTTTTAAAAAAATATTTATTTATTTGCTTTAGTTGTACACAATGCAATACATTTATGTTTACGTGGTGCTGAGGATTGAACCCGTGCCATGCACGTGCTAGGCAAGCGCACTACCAATGAGCCACAACCCCAGCCATCTACTTAATTTTTAAATGAGGCAAAGTTAAGAGATACTGAATTATTTACATTTCTGTTCATGGTAATTCCTTTTCTATTGCTACTTTTATTCAAATGCAAATTTGAAATTTCAAATGCAAATTTTTTCAAATGCAAATTAATTACTATCAATAATTTTAAACTATTGTAAAGCTATAGAAGCACAGTATTTTCTTTAATTTTTGTTCTTCTATGTAAAAATCAAAAATAATTCTTTACTTGAGCAATGTTTTAATCTTCAGATTAAAACAGGCATTTAAAGTCGGTACAATGAACAAATTACCTGTTGCCATCAGAGATCCCAGTAGTTTAAATTAATGAAACTTCATTTAACTCAGGAATCTGACTGAGCAGCTTCTCCAGACTGAGCTGATGTTGGCAGTCTCTTCATGAATAGCTTTGTGGTCAACTTGGGGTTGGATGGCTGACCATGGCCTCATTCAAATATTTGGTCATCTTTTGACAGTTGTCTGGATTGCCTGGGTCACTTGATTTTCATCTTCCAGTATACTAGTCATTCCTAATCAGGTTAAAAGTTTCAAGGTAAAGTACAGAAATGTACTATCTAAAAAGTGTGTCTAGAGGCCCAGGCTTTAATGTTAGCAGAAGAACATCACAAGTATAGTGAAGATTCATGAATAAATAGATTCTACTTCACTAGTATCCTAGGAATTAATATTAAGACAGAAGTTAAATGCCTTTTTAGAAATAAATATAATTTATTCTAGAGCAGATTTTGTTTTACAGCAATATTAAGTTTTGGGTACAAAACATCCCTTACAATCAACATTTCGTACCCCGGAGTGGAACATTTATTATAATTGATGAACATTGACACATCATTATTACCTAAGGTACACCCCTTACATTAGGATTCACTCTTGGTATTGTACATTCTGTGGGTTTTGATAAATGTATAATGTCATGTTATTATTATAATGTCATACAGAAGAGTTATACTATAAATCCACTGGTCTCTGCCTATGTATTTTTCTGTCCTCTTATCCCCTGGAAACCAATGGTTTTCTGTCTTCTCTTCTAGAATGTAATATAGTTAGAATCATATAATATGTAGCCTTTTCAGAATGTCTTTTTTCACTTAGTAATATGCACTTGAATTCTCTGCATATCTTTTCAATGGCTTGCTATTTCATTTCTTTTTTGGTGGAGGAGGGGTGCTAGGGATTGAACTCAGGGGCACTCTACAATTGAGCCACATCCCCAGCCCCATTTTTTTTTTTTAATATTTATTTATTTACTTTAGTTGTACACAATGCAATGCATTTATGTTTACATGGTGCTGAGGATAGAACCCGGGCCTCGCACGTGCGAGGCGAGAGCTCTGCCGCTGAGCCACAGCCCCGCCCCCCCAGCCACATTTTGTATTTTATTGAGAGACAAGTTCTCACTCAGTTGCTTAGCACCTCACTTTTGCTGAGGCTGGCTTTGAATTCATGATCATTCTGCCTCAGCTTCCTGAGCCTCTGGGATTACAGGCAGGCTCCACCACACCCTGCTTGATACTTAATTTACTTTTAGCACTGAATAATATTCCATCATCTGTATATACCATAGCTTATTTATCCATTAACCTAATAGAGAACATCTTGGTTGCTTCAAAATTTTCTCATAGATTTTTCTATGTGTAGAAATGAATTTTAAACCCTTTTGGATAAATACCAAGAAACACAATTTCTGGATTGTATGGTTAGGATATATTTAGTTCTGTCAGAAACCGGAAACTATTTTCCAAATTGGCTTTATTATTTACTTTCCCACAGCAATGAATGAGAGCTCCTATTACTCTACATTTTCTTCAGATTTTTTTTGTTATCAGTCTTTTAAAACCTATTTTCTTTTTCTTTTTTGATTTATAATAATAGTATTACAATTAATTATCAAATATTTCTCCTTTTTTCTTGAATAATAGTATTAACCATAGAGTAAGATATTCTTCAAATATCACCTTAAATATTTGTGTATATATGTATACATGTAGATGTATTTAGATATAAATATGCAACATAATTATTTTATAATCACCTGATGCCTACCACCTAAAGATAACTACTCTAAAGTTTTATTTTAAAAAGTGGCAAAACATAATGTTTGTATAGTCATACTTGGCAATAAAAATGCATTTTTTTCTTTCCTTTTTGAAAAATCACTTGAAATCAATAATATATTTTAGATTGAATAACAGGTTTTTAAAGAATTTCAACATCAGTTATGTACCCTAAAAAAATCACCAGAAATGAAGAGGAAATTTTGTGTCAGAATAAGCTACACCTTATGTTTAATAAGCAATGTAAAGTTATTAAAAAAGAGAGGAGTTAAAGCCATAAAAATACGGTTAAGTGCATAATATTGATGATTAAAAATTAATTTCCAAAAACTACTAATGATTTTGAATAATTTTATGCCATAGCATAAAATGAAAAAAGACAGATTTATATAGCACATGCATTATTGCCCAAGTCTCTAAAAGGAATTATATAAAAAAAAATGTAATTTAAAATAATTTAAAAGCAAAATATTATTATGTAATACTTACCTCAGTATGCTCCAAAAAGTCTAATTGTTTCAATATTCTTCTTGAGTTTATTTCATAATTTTTATTCAAAACAATGATTTTACACTCAGTTAAAATTTTTTTTTTAAAAACAGAACTATCTTTGGAAATCTATGTGAATTACAATTTATTATTTTCAACATAGAATGACCTTGGTTGTTTTCTTTCCTATAATTATAGTTTTAAAAAATGCCTATCAGTGAAAACCTAAATGTTGTGGATATCTTTTACTTCTGCTTAAATCCAAAATAAACATAAATCTCATAATAACAAGACTCATGGACTTCTATCATAACACTCAATGAACTACCTCCTTCATTTCCTTTTCATCAACAAGATTCCTTTTCACTCAACTAGATTCCCATTTGGAATTCTATTCATATTTTGCATTGAACACCCAATAACACTCAATATTTGGATGTGACTGTGTTGTTCAGTCACGTCTAAACAATAAATGTGTTCCTTCATTTATTCTTAATTATGAGTAATAAGTTATTCCAGGGTTATAAGTGTTATATATAAGTTGATTCAATGCCAATATGTGTATTATTCTTTGTATTATTTCAGTGTTAGTGGCTGATGAGTCTCAGCTGGAGCCCTCTTTAGAAACTATCCTAAGCAGAAGATAGTCACCCCGTATATTTAAACAGGTACATATGGGGGTACCAGGTCCTGAACCCATTTGCCTCCAGAAGGGCCCCCTCTGTAGTAGTCCAGCTCCATGGTGCCTGTGGAGTTGCTGAGGACTTTGTGGCAATTACATGGCAATGCAGTGTCTCTCTCCAGGACAGGTCATTGATCAGGACTGCATTCTGCCATAATCCTTCTGGAGTCTATGTAGAATAAAAATGAGTGATTTCTCTCTTTGTAACATTTCTTTCTTTCTAAGAGTATTTTCTAGTGAGTTATTAACAGAATAGGTGTTGGTATGGCATTATTGGCATAACTATAGCCATCTTCCTTTTCCCCGCCCCCACTTTATGAATACAGTCCTTATTCTTAAGAAATAACTTGCCGATCTTTGAGGAGTAAAAACTTGCCCATCTCTATCCTTGAGAAATAGAAACTTGCCTTCCACGAAAATAGGTGATGGTTGCTATGCCAATTGCAAGGGCTAACCCCACCCCTAACCCATGGCCATAATTTTGCCTATAAAAAAGTAACTCTTGAGAGAGTTACTTTTCTGTGTGAGACAGCCTGTCAAGCTTCTGACAATAAATCTGCTTTGGACTTTGGCCTTGGTGTGCTTGTGTGATCAATCCTGGGCCAGTTTCCTTTCAGGTATGGTATGGTAGCAGTATAAATGATTATGTAAAAGTTAGACACATTTGCAGTAATTCCCCATACTTAATGTTGTACCCAAATTTCATCTCTTTCACTTAAATTCAAGTTTTTGTGTTATAAATCTATACACATAACGGTCACCTTTGAAACATGATAAGTTATACTTCATTCTTGTGCATGGATTTTTTAATTTAGACTATGGCAAAACAAATCCATTGAAAAACAGTGTAGGAAATTCACCTAAAATCAATTGAAACAATATTATATCCATATAATTTTTTGTCATTAAATATTAATAACTTGAGAATTTATGAATCTAAAATACATATTCCTTTTATATAGTTTTTTATAAAATATAATCAAAATTTATGAATCTAAACTGGAGATTGCATTGATTTTTTACATGAAACATTAATAAGCTATCTTTTTAAAAAACTTGCAAAGTTAGTGGAAAAGATACACTTTTGCATAATTATTAGTGTCATTTGAAATATAAAGGACACTAACTTATTTCTTTGTGTTCCTTTAATTAAACTTGAAAATATAAAGTATTCTAAAAAATCAAATAAGAAATATATTTTCATTAATGGATTCAATTTACAACTTCATTTATTAATTGATGTTTCTTCACGGTGTTTTAATTATAAGATAAATCATATTTTGTACAGAAGTATTTTGGGAAATTATTTAGGTTACCTGATTTAGAAGTTATTATTTTCATCTCAGTAATTAAGCTAAATAAATATGTAATCCTATTTGTAATAATCCTCTTTTGAAAGTTATGTGCTTGATGATATTTTTAAGCTTGCTTATAAGAATGCTACACATAAAGAATGAAGAATGAGATTTGTAAAATCCTTATTGCTGAAGGATATAGATGATTTGGTTAATAACATAATAGAAAATGTGTCATTTCAAATTTTTCGTAGAACCAGTAATGAACATGTGAAAATGTCATGTTGATATCATGGAAAACAATCAATGCAAAAACAATTCCTCAGCTCTGATTCAAAAGTATTTATCTATTTAGGCCTAATAGAATATTTGAAGAATATATATGCACAATTACAATAGAGAACACAGTCTGAGACAATGCCTATTAATATAAATGCATCTATTCAAAACAGCACTGAATATTGACAAATTGTTTCAGTTTTCCTGAAGGTAGCTTTGATTTTAACATGATTTTGTTTGTTTGTTTGTTTTGTACCAGGAATTGAACCCAGAGACGCTTTAACACTTAGTCACGTTCCCAGCCCTTATTATTTTTTTATTTGGATTCAGGATCTCACCAAGTTGCTTAGGCCTCACTAAGTTGCTGAGGCTGGCATCCAATTTGAAATCCTCCTGCCTCAGTCTGTCGAACTACTGAGATTGTAGGTGTGCACCACCATGCTTGGCTGATTTTAACTTTGTAAATTATAGCTTTGTTTATTCTATTTGTAGTTATACATATTGAATCATAGATCTTCAGAATCATAATATCATAGAAGGTGGGGCCGTATAATTTTATTCAAGAAGTGTTCAGTGTAGTCTCTCTTCTGGTGGGTAAGTAAAATGAAGGAATTACTTCATTATCATAGTTAACAAGGAATAACTAAATAATAAATACATAACTATGACATTATTTAATTCATAATTATAGCTAATGAAATTATTCATGTTAAGTCATTCCTCCCAAAATCTCAGTGAGACTGTTAGTATTATAATTCCCATTTACAGATTAAATAAACTTGCTCAAAGGCACACAATTAGTGAGTGATGGCACTAGAATTTGAACTCAGATTTCAGATGCTAAGTTACAGTGTTTCTTGTTTTGCTTTATTGGAAAGATCAAATATTATTTACTCCTTCTATTTCAAACATAAGTGATAACTTTGAACATGCTGCCCTGCCAGCCCTAAATATCCGAGTTAGCAATGATTCAATGTTCTTAAAGGAGAAACATTTTTAATTGAACTATACTTAATATGTATTTAGATTAATACTTCACATATATGTAGATTGATATTGTGTAAGAGATAAAATTAAGAAATGTTTATAGCTTCTTAATTGATAATTAAAATAATAAAGATTTACCCTGTTTAGAGGTTAAATGTGCAAAAGGAAAAATTGGTTCTTCTTTGACACTAGAACTCTGACCCACAACCTCTGTAGCAATTGCCCCAATTTCCAACTCGGGAGCAAATGGAGGAAAAAAAGCTCAAATCAGTCATTAAAAATGTTCCACTTTCAGTTATCCCATCTTTAACTTTCCCATGTCAACAACTTGAAATGAGAGAATATTAAAGCCTATTATTGTTATTTCTCAATACTTTGCCTGATTTTGAGTCTCTGACAGCCTCTAATTATAGTGAACAACTTCTTTTTTATAGTATTTCCTAAATCATTAAATAGGCTCCATTTTCTCTCATTTGAGTACTATGTATTTGACACAGGGATAGCAATGATTGTGATTTTCTCCTTTTGTACACTTATATCTTTCTCATTTTTAATTCAATTTAAAAAAATTAAGCCAATGTTAGAATACTCCTAAAAGCTTTTATAATCTGAAGGCTTCCAAGGCCCAGATGGTCAATCAAACCTATACATCAAATTTTTCCTGGCATTTGAGTGTGATCTGAACTTTCTCCTCACATAGTTAATCACTGCAACATGCATTTGAGCCATATTCCTCTGAGGCCATATAAGACCTGGAAGTTTACAGGTTAGATTTGAATACCTTGTGTGAATACCTTGTTTGTTAGTCAGCTTTACATTGCTATGACCAAAATACCTGACAAGAATGAGGAGAGGAAAAGTTTCTTTTGGCTGATGGTTTCAGAGTTTCAGTCTGTGGTTGGGCCCAAGATGAGGCAGAGCATCATGGTGGAAGGGCATGATTGAGAAAAGCTACTCAGATTATGACAGCCAGGAATGAGAGACTGGGGTGAGGAGTGAGGGAGAAATAGGGAGGGAGGGAGACAGGGAGGGGAAGCAAGAGAGAAAGAGAGGCTGCAGGAAAGATAAACCCTTTCAAGGCACACCTCCAGTTATCCACCTCCTCCAGCCACTCTACTGCCCCAACAATTAGTCCATTCAAACTACAATGGACTGAATAGGTTTCAGCTCTCATAATTGAATCATTTCACCTTTGAATATCCCTGCATTAACAGGAGCTTTAGAGTGACACCTCATATCCAAATCATAACACCATTGTATTCACCTATGAGAATTTGAAAATGAGATCAAATTTCTTAACATAATGCATTATCTACAACAAACTAAGTTTAAATGTAAAGCTTTGCTTGGAAGAACTATTTCACTACATTTCCAGGTTTAGACAGTATAGTGCAACATCTAAAAGTAGAGTCAAAACCACCTGTCAGACATGGGACAAAAAGGTGGGATTAAGAAATACACAGAGATATGATCACAGGGCACATGGTGTAGCCAGAAAGGATTATGTAATAGGTTACTCAGAAAAGTGTGTTGGAAAATATTAAGAATCAAAAAATTTGTGAAAACTTGAAAGGTTATAAATAAAGAACAATCACAGAAACCAGAGACTGATGAGCATTTTGGTTGTTGATATCTTCTATAAATTGAAGAAAATAATCTGAAAAACATTTACCATATTCACACAATTATTCTGAATTCTTATAGATGTTGCATCTTGGCTAAATATACTTTCAGCTAAAATTGTAAGTAGGTACTGTGATTTCTTAATTTTTGCAATTATATGTTATGATCAAACATAAACTTGCTTATCTTAAATGACCACAGCATCATGGGCAACATGAACAAGTAAAAGACGTAGACTTAGTCTCATTACACAGTACTTTTTGTGCCACTGTAGCTTGTATGTAAACTAGTTATTTTTATTTATGTTCCCAGAATAATTAACTACAATATTTAGAGTCTATTTTTACCCCTGTCACTATGTAATTACTGCAGTGTGGGGTAAAGTTTGTTTTAAGAATCCAGCAGAAGCACAGAAGATACCAAGATGTATCCAGACCATCATTTGACAGTTAAAAGATTAGAAAGAATATCTGAACAAGTTTCTTGGAGGAGTTTGAGCATACCAAGTCTGAATTAAGTCCATGTGTCTAAACACACTACATACAGGGTCAGGAACAAGAGATCAAAACTTCAAAATGCTAACAGAATTTTAATAATATTATATGACATAAGTATATCACATAATAATGACCATCACTCTAAATACTGTACCTAATAACATTATATATAATGGTATAAAGACTTTCAGATAAAATCTATAAGCTGAATAGAAAGGCTAAAGAAAATTAATATACCTAATGTGTAAAAGGTCAGATTTTGGACTTAAACCTTTGTTCAACTGTGGCTTCTTCCTTTTCTAACTGAATGAATTTTAGTAATTCTTTAACTTTTATATGTCAATTTCATTTTTTTTCATTTGTGAAATAATAATAACAGCTAATCCAATGTACATTAAATATGTCTAACAGCCTGAACATAGAGGTCTAAAAATAACAGCTACTCCAGAATTTTCAAAAGAATACTTATGAAAAATGCCAAATAAAAATCCATAATAGTGACCAGAAACAATGCAAATAAACAACATAGAGCAAAATGCTTCACAAGTGTCTGCAGTTGTCCTAATTATTGGAAAGATGATGCCTGCTGACCTCCACCCTAGCATGGCCAGGCTCAGGTCAGTATTACTGACCTCCCCTTGTGTGTGACCAGCTCCAGTCAGTCCCACCGACCTCCACCCCAAAGCAGGAGAAGCAAGCACGGACCCACCCAATTTCCCTTGAGTGCAGGCAGGCCAAAGACAGTCCCAGGGACCTACACTGGAGTAGTGCAGACAGCCACAGGTCAGTCCCTCTGATTTCTGCTTGAGTGTAGCCAGGCTCAGGGCAGTTCTGCCAACTTCTGTCTGAGTGCAGGCGGGCCCAGGTCAGCCCAGCCCACACCTGCGCAGTTCATGCAGGCCTAGGACAGCTTCACTGACCTCCGCTCATAGGACTGCCTCTTCCAACCAGCAGACCACTGCAGGAGTTCAGATTCAACCAGGTAGCATACATCAAGGGACACCAGCAGGTTCTGAAAGCCCAACATTAAGAGAAGGCACAGAAAACCTGCATGGATATTACAAGAATATAGGGTAGAAACTGTAATATCACAGATCTATACTGCAAGAAAGGAAGGCAAATAGACAACATGAAAAAACAAGGGAGGAAAGTACCCCAGACAGACCAGGATACTACAATAACAGAACCCATGCTCAGCAAAGTTGATGAAATGTCAGAGAAAGAGTTCAGAAGGTTCACAATTAAAATGAACTGTGAATTAAAGAATGAACTAAATGAGCAAATACAGGCAAAAATTGACCACTATAACAAAAATATAAGCGAGCAAATACAGGTAGCAAAAGATTACTTCAAAAAAGAGATAGATTTGTGTTATTTATTTTTTTGGTGTTAAGATTTTTGAGTTCTTTATAAATTCTAGAGATTAGTGCTCTATCTGACATGCCTATGATAAAAATTTGTTCCCAATTAGTAGGCTCTCTATTCACCTCACTGATTGTTTCTTTTGCTGAGAAGAAGCTTTGTAATTTTAATCTATCCCATTTATTGATTCTTGATATTAATTCTTGTGCTACAGGATTCTTATTAAGGAAATTGGGGCTTAATCCAATATATTGAAGATTAGAGCTTACTTTTTCTTCTATTAGGTGTAGTATTTCTGGTCTAATTCCTAGATCCTTGATCTACTTTGAGTTGAATTTTGTGCATGGTGAGAGATAGAGGTTTAATTTCATTTTGTTGCGTATGGATTTCCAGTTTTCCCAGCATCGTTTGTTGAAGAGGCTATCTTTTCTCCAATGTATGTTTTTGGCGCTTTTGTCTAATATAAGATAATGGAAATTATATGTGTTAGTCTCTGTATCCTCTATTCTGTACCATTGGTCTACCAGCCTATTTTGGTGCCAATACCATGCTCAGATGAAGATATACAATCAATCAACAAATACTTGAAAGAATGTTCGACATCTCTGGCAATTAGAGAAATGCAAATCAAAACCACTCTAAGATTTCATCTCACACCAGTCAGAATAGCAGCTATTAAGAATACAAACAACAATAAATGTTGGCGACGATGTGGAGAAAAAGGCATGCTCATAGATTGTTGGTGGGACTGGAAAATGGTGCAGCCAATATGGAAAGCAGTATGGAGATTCCTTAGAAAACTGGGAACACAACCACCTTATGACCCAGCTATCCCACTCCTCGGTCTATATCCAAAGGACTTAAAAACAGCATACTACAGGACACAGCCACATCAATGTTTATAGCAGCACAATTCACAGTAGCTAAACTGTGGAACCAACCTAGATGCCCTTCAGTAGATAAGTGGATAAAGAAAATGTGGTATATATACACAATGGAGTATTATTCAGCAATAAGAGAGAATAAAATCATGGCGTTTGTAGGTAAATGGATGAAGTTAGAGAATATGATGCTAAGTGAAGTTAGCCAATCCCAAAAAGGCAAATGCCAAATGTTTTCTCTGATATAAGGAGGCCAATTCACAGTGGAGTTGGGATGGGGAGCATAGGAGGATTAGAGGAAAACTAGAAGGGCCAATGGGGAGGGAGGGGGCAAAAGGTTGAAGAAAAAAAAAAGATGGTAAAATGATATGGATATTATTACCCTAAGCGCATGTACGAAGTCATGAATGGTGTGAATATACTTCGTATACAACCAGAGATATGTAAAAATGTGCTCTACAAGTATAATATGAAATGTAATGGATTCTGCTGTCATTTCTAACAACTTAGAATAAAAAATAAATTTGAAAAAAAAAGAGTTAGAAATTCTGAAAAAAAAAACAGACATCCTTGAAATGAAGGAAACAATTAACTAAATAAAAAACACAATAGAAGTCATCATCAACAGACTAGAACAACTGGAAAAAAGAACTTCAGACAATGAAGACAAAGTATATAATCTTGAAAATAAAATTGACCACAGAATGAAGATAGCAAGAAACCATGAACAGAACATCCAAGAATTATGGGACAGCAACAACAACAACAACAACAACAAAAAAAAAAAAAAAAAAAATCTAACAGAAATCAGGATAGAGAAAGGCACAGAATTTCAAACCAAAGGAATGTACAATCTCTTCAATGAGATAATATCAGAAAAGCTTGAAGAATGAATAGGAAAGCCAAATATAAGAGGCTTATAGGACACCAAATGTAAAAAAAAAAATTACAACAGATCTACACTAAGACACATTATAATGAAAATGCCTAACATACAGAATAAGGATAGAATTTTAAAGACCGCAAGAGAGAGGAATCAGGTCACATATAGGGGGAGACCAATTTGTATAACGACAGATTTTTCAAATCAGACACTCAAAGCTAGGAGATCATGGAACAACCTATACAGAACTCTGAAAGAAAAGGGATGCCAACCAAGAATCTTACACCCAGCAAAATCAAGCTTTAGATTTGAGGACAAAATAAAAACCTTCCATGATAAATAAAAGTTAAAAGAATTTACAACTAGAAAGCCAGTGCTACAGAACATCCTCTGCAAAATATTCCATGAAGAGGAAATGAAGAACAATGATGAAAATCAGCAGAGGGAGGTATTACATTAAAGGAAAAATCAATCAGAAGAGCAACCATGTCAAGTTTAATACCAAAATAAACAAAAATGGCTGGGAATACAGAACACATCTCAATAATAACTCTGAATGTTAATGGCCTAAACTTACCAATCAAAAGACATAGACCAGCAGATTGGATCAAAAAAAAAAAAAAAAAAAAAAAAAAAAAAGAAAAAAAAGACCCAACAATATGCTGCCTCCAAGAGACTCATCTCATAGGAAAAGACATCCACAGGCTGAGGATGAAAGGTTGGGAGAAATCCTACCACTCACATGGACTGAGGAAACAAGCAGGGGTTTCCATCCTCATATCAAATAAAGTAGACTTCAAGCTAAAGTCAATCAAAAGGGATAAGGAAGGACACTACATACTGCTCAAGGGAACCATACACCAACAAGACTTAACAATTATAAATATGTATGCCCCAAACAATGGAGCATCCATGTTCATCAAACAAACTCTTCTCAAGTTCAAGAGTCAAACTGACCACAAGACAATAATTCTGGGTGACTTTAACACACCCCTTTCACCACTGGATAGATCTTCCAAACAAAAGCTGAACAAAGAAACTATAGAACTCAAAAATACAATAAACAACTTAGACTTAACTGACTTATATAGAATATTTCACCCTTCAACAAGTGAATACACTTTCTTCTCAGCAGCACATGGATCCGTCTCTAAAATAGACCTTACAATATGCCACAAAACAACTCTTAGCAAATATAAAAAAATAGAGATACTACCCTGCATTCTATCAGACCATAATGGAATGAAATTAGAAATCAATGATAAAATAAGAAATAAAAGCTACTCCAACACCTGGATACTAAATAATATGCTACTGAATGAACAATGGGTTGCAGATGACATCAAAAAGGAGATTAAAAAATTCTTAGAGGTGAATGAGAACACAGACACAACATATCGAAATCTCTGGGACACTATGAAGGCAGTTTAAAGAGGAAAGTTCATTGCATTGATTCATTCCTCAAAAGAAGAAAAAGTCAACAAATAAATGACTTAACATTACATCTCAAAGCTCTAAAAAAAGAAGAAGAATCCAACACCAAAAGTGCTAGAAGACAGGAAATAATTAAAATCAGAGCTGAAATCAATGAAATTGAAACAAAAGAAACAATTGAAAAAATTGACAAAACAAAAAGTTGGTTCTTTGGAAAAAATAAATAAAATTGACAGACCCTTAGCCAGACTAATGAAGAGGAGAGAGAAAACTCAAATTACTAACATACGCAATGAAAAAGGAATTATCACAACAGACACTATGGAAATACAGGAAATAATTCAAAATTATTTTGAAAACTTGTACTCCAATAAAATAGAAAATGCTGAAGGCATCAACAAATTTCTAGAGTTGTATGATCTGCCCAAATTAAAGCAGGATGATATACACAATTTAAACAGACCAATTTCAAGCAATGAAATAGAAGTATCATCAGAAGTCTACCAACCAAGAAAAGCCCAGGACCAGATGGATACACAGCCGAGTTCTATGAGACCTTTAAGGAAGAACTGATACCAATACTCTTCAATTTATTTCAGGAAATAGAAAAAGAGGGAGCACTTCCAAACTCATTCTATGAGGCAAATATCACCCTGATCCCCAAACCAGGCAAAGACACATCAAAAAAAAAAAAAAAAGAAAACTTCAGACCAATATCTCTAGTGAACATAGATGCAAAAGTTCTCAATAAAATTCGGGCAAAACGGATACAAAAACATATCAAAAATATAGTACACCACGATCAAGTGGGTTCATTCCAGGGATGCAAGGATGGTTCAACATATGGAAATCAATAAATGTATTTCATCACATCAATAGACTTAAAGACAAAAACCATATTATTATCTCAATAGATGCAGAAAAAGCATTTAACAAAATACAGCACCACTTCATGTTCAAAATACCAGACAAACTAGGGATAACAGGAACATATCTCAACATTATAAAAGCTATCTATGCTAAGCCCCAAATCAACAGTATTCTAAATGGAGAAAAATTGAAAGCATTCCCACTAAAAACTGGAACAAGACAGGGATGCCCTCTTTAACCACTTCTATTTAACATAGTAATTGAAATGCTGACCAGAGCAATAAGACAGACAAAAGAAATTAAAGGGATACAGATAGGTAAAGTAGAACTCAAATTATCACTATTTGCTGACGATAAGATTTTATACCTAGAAGACCCAAAAATATTTCACTAGAAAACTTGTAGAACTCATAAATTAATTCAGCAAAGTAGCAGGATACAAAATCAATACCCATAAATCTAAGGCATTTCTATATATCAGTGACAAATCCTCTGAAAGGGAAATGAGGAAAACTACTGTTTACAATAGTATAAAAAAAGAAAAAATACTTGGAGATCAACTTAATCAAAGACGTGAAAGACCTCTATAATTAAAACTACAGAACACTAAAGAAACAAATTTTGGAAGACCTTATAAGATAGAAAGATCTACCTTGATCTTGGATAGGCAGAACTAATATTGTCCAAATGACCATACTACCAAAAGCACTATACAAATTTAATGCAATTCCTATCAAAATCCCAATGACATTCCTCACAGAAATAGAAAAAGCAGTCATGAAATTCATCTGGAAAAATAAGAGACCCAGAATAGCTAAAGAATCTTTAGCAAGAAGAGTGAAGCAGGTGGCATCACTATACCAGACCTTAAATTATACTACAGAGCAATAGTGACAAGAACAGCATGGCATTGGCACCAAAATAGACTGGTAGACCAATGGTACAGAATAGAAGACCCAGAGACTAACGTATATAATTTCCATTATCTTATATTAGATAAAGTTGCAAAAAACATACATTGGAGAAAATATAGCCTTTTCAACAAATGGTGCTGGAAAAACTGGAAATCCATATGCAACAAAATGAAATTAAACCTCTCTCTCTCACCATGGACAAAACTCAACTCAAAGTGGATCAAGGATCTAGGAATTAGATCAGAGATACTACACCTAATAGAAGAAAAAGTAAGCTCTAATCTCCAATATATATTGGATTAGGCCCCAAGTTCCTTAATAAGACTCCTGTAACACAAGAATTAATATCAAGAGTCAATAAATGGGATAGACTCAAATTACCAAGCTTCTTCTCAGCAAAAGAAACAATCAGTGAGGTGAATAGAGAGCCTACTATTTGGGAACAAATTTTTACCACATGCACATCAGATAGAGCACTAATCGCTAGATTATATAAAGAATTCAAAAATCTTAACACCAAAAAAACAAATAACCCAATCAATAAATTGGCCAAGGAACTGAACAGACACTTCTTAGAAGAAGATATACTATCAGTGAACAAATACATGAAAAAAATGTTCAACATCTCTGGCTATTAGAGAAATAGAAATCAAAACCACTCTAAGATTTCATCTCACACCAGTCAGAGTGGCAGCTATTAAGAACACAAACAACAATAAATGTTGGAGAGGATGTGGGGGAAAAGGCACACTCATACGTTGCTGGTGGGACTGCAAAATGGTGCAGCCAATATGGAAAGCAGTATGGAGATTCCTTAGAAAACTGGGAATAGAACCACCTCATGACCCAGCTATTCTACTCCTCAGTCTATACCCAAAGGACTTAAAAACAGCATACTACTGGGACACAGCCACATCAATGTTTATAGCAGCACAATTCACAATAGCTAAACCAGTAGATGAATGGATATGGAAAATGTGGTATATATATACACAATGGAGTATTACTCAGCAATAAAAGAGAATAAAATCATGGCATTCGCAGGTAAATGGATCAAGTTGGAAAATATAATGCTAAGTGAAGTTAGCCAATCCCAAAAAGCCAAATGCTGAATGTTTTCTCTGATATAAGGAGGCCAATTCACAGTGGGGTAGGGACGGGGAGCATAGGAGGATTACAGGAACACTAGAATGGCCAATGGGGAGAAAGGGGATGGGAGGGAGCAAAAGGGAGAAGAAGAAGAAGAAGAAGAAGAAGAAGAAGAAGAAGAAGAAGAAAGAAGAAGAAGAAGAAGAAGAAGAGAAGAAGAAGAAGAAGAAGAAGAAGAAGAAGAAGAAGAAGAAGAGGGGAAGAGGAAGAGGAAGAGGAAGAGGAAGAGGAAGAGGAAGGGGAAGAGGAAGAGGAAGAAGAAGAAAAAATGAGATGGATATCATTACCCTAAGTGCATGTATGAAGTCACAAGTGATGTGAATATATTTTGTTTACAACCAGAGATATGTAAAAATGTACTCTATAAGTGTAATATGAAATGTAATGCATTCTGCTGTCATTTCTAACAACTTAGAATAAAGAAATAAATAAATTTTTAAAAATGGAAAGATGATGAAGTGACACATAGTCATAAAAGCCACTTGGTCATAGGTTTTATAACTATGTGTCTGAAATACCACCTGAGTATAAAAGAATCTTCAATCTACTTCATAAATTGCCTGAACTCATATATAAGAAAGAGAACATGTGTATAAACAGCCCCTGTGTGACATGTGACAGGATAAACAACCTTCCCTCATACATTCAAAGCTAAATATTAGTGCAGGAAAGAAATTGTTGATGAACATGTCTTATAAAGTTTTCACTTGCTTCTGTGTCCCTCTGCCATGATTTCCTTAAAAGCTATTAATGTATAGAAGGATTGCATCTTCTCCTTAACTATATTCTAATATTTTACAATAAGGCCTTTTTCTTTTAACCTAGTGAAGATCCAAGAATAGAGGCAGATATTTGCATTACAGGAGAAATATGAATGATAGTTAAAGTACTAGAAAGAGGAGCTAACATCTGTTCATTATCTACTAGAGCACATGAACAGTATTTGACATTTTTATATCACTATAAAGAAATAAAGTTAACAAAACTTAAATAATTACAAAAGGCAGCTAAGAACAGTCCAGACATCTAAGTACATATCTCTGTTTATGAATGAAAAAATTCCAAGGCTTAGCAGATGGTATGTAAAAAATTTATTTTGTAACAGAAGGATAATTTTCTAACTATTAAGATAAAAACTTTTTCCATGAGATACTGTGATAATTTTATGAAACAGAACATCTTATGAATGATTACATATTATTCTCACCAAAATAATTGGAAGAAAATATCTGATAAATAAGATATATGATCACTGAGATAATAATAGTATGAGGTTAAAATGACTAATCAAAAATAAATGGAGCTGGATATGGGGGTGTACTCCTATAATCCAGTGGCTCAAGAGACTGAGGCAGGAAGACTGCAAGTTCAAAACCAGCTTCAGCAAAAGCAAGGTCCTATGTTGCTGCCTGAAGCGATGGCAATCTTAGCCATCTCCCCAAACAGGAATCCTGCAGTGTTAAGCAATGCAGTGGAGACCCTGTCTCTAAATAAACAACAAGATAGGGCTTGGAATGTAGCTCAGTGGCCAAGTGTCCCTGAATTCAATCCTCAGTAGCCCCCAAAATAAATAAATAAATAAATAAATAAATAAATAAAGTGGAAATATAATCAAGTTACACATGCCAAACATAAATATTATCACAGAAAAAATCAAACCAATGAGACAGAGAACAATCCATGGGAAAAACCCCCAAAATCTGGGTAACAAGAAGAAATATAAAGATCATAAAGAGTAAGGCATATAATATAACAGGCATCCAGTCTACAGATAATAAAGTTTTTAATTCAGAAGCAGAATAAAGAGATCAAAGACAGATAAAAGTTTATACAAAGGTAATAGTCAGTTGTAAAAATTCTCACAGTAGATATTAACATTTGTGGTGTCTCTAATGAAAGAAGATCAATACTAAGAGTTTGATAACAATTTAAAAATTCAAGAAGACAGAAAATTCTAAGAACTTGAGTGAAGAAAATAACAGTATTTTTTAAACTAGAAATAAATATATATTGCTCACACAAAATGTTCCTCTTTGAAATCCTAGAAGTCATAACCTGAAGTGAGTGAAAAGTATCTTGCACTGTATGGAGTCATATCTTATGTATCATTCAGAGGACCTTCTCTCTACCTGGCTGCCTTACATTCTTTTATGTCATTTCTGCCAGAATTTCTCTTGGTAATTCATGGTTTCCTTCATCTTTTCCTGACACACTTCTTAAATTATGTCTCAGGATTTTGGGTCCACCCTTTTTTCACTGTACATGTACAACAAGTTTGCCCTCATTATTAAATTTAGAGGTGGAGTAGGGCAGGGCAAGAGGAGGTAAAAGGAAGCACAAAATAGGGTTAAGGGTAAGGACTTCTATCTAACACCTCTGGGCTCTAGATTGGTATGTAAAATAAGAGTTTCTGGAGAACTTAGTTCTCTGCCTCCAGAGTCCTCTCAATGTTAGATTGTACAAATAAAACTTACCTCCTTTCCTCAGCTTTCCCTGACCCTAGAGTTCTCTAATCTAATTAAGGTAGTTTATAGTGTATAATATTTCTTATTAGTTAGGTTGTATAATATTTCTTATTAGGTTCTCCAGAGAAACAGTGGCAATAATTTGGATAAGTAGAAAAACAGAGGGATATTTTAAAGAATTGGCACATGTGGTTATATTGTGAAGGCTGGAAATCCAAAGTCTTCTGAGAAGGTCATCTGGCTGAAGACCCAAGGGAGATTTGACACAGCAGCTCAGGGCTAAAGGCAGACAGCTGGTGGTATGCGGGGTATATCATTTCTTCTTTTTAGGTATTTAACCAATTTGATGAGGTCCACCCACATTGTGGATGATAATCTGCTTTACTCAAAGACTACTGATTAAAATGTTTTTTTTTTTTTTCTTCTAAAAATTACATTCACAGCAACATCCAGACTATTGTTTAACCAACTATATGGGTCTTTTAGCCTCAGAAAGTTGACACAAGGAAATAATCCCACTTGAAGTCTGTCCTTCTTATTGCAATTAAAATTAACAATATAAAATGTGTGCTTAATCAGTCATGAACAATTTCAGACTCTTCATTGCATATCAGATAAAGTCCAGGTGGCTTCTTAGCATGGCAGGCAGCATCTTGTATAACCTAATTCCTGTGGAACTTTCTTACCTCACTTGCAACATTCAGTATTCAAAATTTTATGCTTTAGTAATGACCAGCTGCTGGTAGATGATTTTTGCTTTTATAATTCCCTCTTTCTGGAAGTTTCTTTTGTGTTATAAAAAAGAAGAAAACTCAACCATTGTCCTAACCTCTGCTGACACCAGCTCAATGGATCTCTTTCCTCACTTCCAAAGATTGGGTTAAGTGCCTTTGCTTGGAGCTCTGGTGGCATTAGGTTGTTATAGTCTTGCTCCATTTATGTGATCATTTGATATGAAACTGCTTATGCTTTATTTACTCCCACTGGACAATGGAGGTCCTGAAGGCAAGACATGTGCTGTTTACATATCTGTTCTCAGTAATTTAAATACAGCCTGGCATAAAATTCTACACAATATATCCATTTTAAAAATTACCTCAACTAAGCATTGAGATTGCACAGAGACATAATATAAATAAAAAGAGCAAATGCAAATGTGTGATGGGGACATACTATTATGTTTCAATAATTATAACTTCTGTAATGAAAGAGAATGCATTTATGTTTTGATTTACATACAAAATAGTGTTCTACATATTTTAAAGAATTTTTATATTTTTAAAAATTTGATTTGTTTGTATTAATTGTACATTTATTAGGATTCAGCATGATATTTCAACATATACATATGAATGTGAACTGATCAAATCATGGTAATTCATGATTCCCTCACCATCTCCTTTGGTTTGGAGCCATTGAGCCCCTATCTTCATAAAATTTATAATTTGTTGTTGTGGTAAATTGTAGTTATCCAAGAGCAGAATTTGTTCTTTCTCTATAGGTTTTGGTACTTGTTATCCAATCTTCCTCTTTCTCTTCTGCTGACTTCCTTCCTAGCCTTTAGTGCATTATTCTGTGCTAAAGCAGGCTTTTTTTTTTTTTCTTAGCTTCCACATATCAGAGAAACCATGCAGCATTTGTCTTTCTGTGCCTGACCTATTTCTCTTAGCATAATGTCCTCCACTTCCATCCATTTTGCAGAAAATGATAGTGTTTCATTCTTGTAAAGGCTAGATAATATTCTATTGTGTGTATGTATATATATATATATGTATATATGTACACAATATATATACATATACACACATATATATCACATTTTCTTTATTCCTTCATTCATTAATGGGCACTTGATTTGATTCCATATCTCAGTTATTGTGAATATTTTAAAATTATGTTCATTCAAAGAGAAAGACATATAGTGGACTATGTTTACAGATATTTATCTTGAACCATTTAAAATGGAGAGTACAGCAATCAGATTTATGATTTATTTCACAATATTTGTGATGGAACAAAACCAAGACAGGTATGCTTAAAGATCTTTATATATATGCACTCACCTGGTTCTACACACCTCTTCCTCTTGACAAGAAAACATAGCTTTATCTCCCATGTTACTCTCCTTTCACAGAAATTATAACAGCTACTTAGAGTACTTAGATACTTTTTCTTGTGGTAGCAATTGCCCTCTATAACATTTGTAGGACTGTGTATATTTAATGTCCCAAATGAACACAGTAAAATTCATATTAGCATGTTTGCTTTCTCATATATTGAAATTATTATGCTTGCATTGTCCCTCATTAACTTGTTCTTCCTCTAATAAGGCATTCTAAGAGAAGAAGAACGAGTTTCCAATGGACAGGAAGGAAAGGTAAAAGTAAGGATACTTTTTACTAGTCCTGAGAGTGTGTTTGTTTGTTTATTTATTTATTTATATTTTGTTGTTGTTTTGCTGTGATTAAAATACCTGAGAAAACAACTTAGAAAAGGAAAAGTGTATTTTGGCTTACAGTTTCAGAGGTTCAGTCTGTGGTTAGCAGTCTGTTACAATGGGCCTGAGGTGAGTCAGTACATTATAACCAAAGGCCGTGGTGAAGGAAATCTGTACAGTTTATGTTGGCCAGGAAGCAGAGAGAGTGAGAGGCATCAGGGACAAAAATATAAACCCCAAAGGCATGTCTCTAGTAACCTACTTCCTCTAACCACACCCTACCTGCCTACAGTTACCACCCACTTACTCCAAACTAATATGGACTGATTAGGTTATAGCTCTCACAATCATTTCACCTCTCATCATTCCTGCATTAAGACATCTGTGGGGGCATTTGATATCCAAAGCTTAACAGGGAAGAAGACTTAAGAAATGAAAGAAAAGTAGGGAAAGGAAGTCAGAGACTAGGGTTCTTAAATTTCCTGTAGTGTCAAAACAGAAGGTGGTATGAAGACAGGCTATTGAACTCCCACCTAGATTTAAGAAATAGTTGAAAAATTGTGATATGTTTCCTACCTATTGTTCAGCTGTCTGGGAACAAAATGCCTTTCAGAAAGCTCCCATGTTGATATGGATTGTCAAAACAGTGTGAAAATATGTTTGGAATATTTAGGCAGGAAATAAGGATACTGTCCTAATTTTCCCTCAACAACTTTGTGAGGTTGAAGCAATGCAAGAGTTCTTTTGCTCCCAAGAGAATGTAAATTGGATATGATGAGATTCAATAGGATTTGTGCTAGCCTTCTGAAGCCCTCAAAAGGTAGCTGTTGCAGAGCTCACAGAGTGGACATCTTTAAACAGGCGGTAGATAATGAATACTGCTGGGGAATAAGAAGACCTGTGAGAATCGTGCTGAAATTTATCAGCAGCAGGAGCAATTGCATTACCTTGCTTGTGAAAAAATCACAACTTTCACAATTCGCCAAATATCCATGTTGTATGACAATAGGGCACCTAGAAAACCAGGCAGTACAATGGCCATAATCACAGTGAGCTAGAATGTGATTGACCTGTATACAGCAAGCCCCCTACCACAAATGACCAGGATGATTGAACTCCCTTTGACCTAGACATGTTGAGAAGAAATGACTTTGATATAAAGTTGAAGTATGAATTGATATGAATTGACTGAATATTGTTATGATCTCATATAAGGCATTAAACTGGCAGATTGATATAACTTGAAATGTTTAGGTTATTCACCCTTCTTCATACTCTTTTATCTCTATATCATTTGTAGAAATTGGAACCATGAAGTTTAAATCAGTTATGGAAAATACAGAAAACATATTTTTGTATCTTCATTTTAATGAGATGCAAACAAATTAAATTTGATTAAGTTGAAATCTGAGTGGGTTGCTCAGTTTCTTTAATCTTATATCAGGAATGTTGGACCCCAGACAAAAGTATATACTTGGATTCTTACTCTTTTATTCTAAAATATTCTGTGCTTTTTATTTATAATGTTTTTATTTTTCAAATTTTAAATACATGTTTTAAATTTATATTTGCAAAAATATATGTACATAATTATCCCTGTCCATAAAAAGCTAATTATTACAAAGCAATTAAAAAATAAAATAAAATAAATGAGTTACTTCTTTGGACCATAGTTTACTCATTTTCACTTTAAAATTTATATACTGTAGTATCCATAATCTATAGTTCAAACAATCTAAGCATGGAGAAATGATTGTCTCTGAAAATAAAAAAACTAAATCAAAACCAGAAATAAAAGAAAATCTAGATCTTTGTGAGAATTGCTCACATAAAGCATCAATGACATAATTAGGATTTAATGAACCAGTAAGGGTATCAATTTATAAACTAACGTGAGCTTCTAACTGCATGATTGATCCAATGAATTGGAAAAGTTCATTAATTTGAGCAGTATGTGGCTGTTTCTCCAAGTAACAGAAGGTTCCAGGACACTTTTTTTCTGAATGAGTGTGTGTGTGTGTGTTTATAAATACATATATCTTTCTGTACTCCGTATACACAGGAAAAGTGTAGGAAGGCTATTACCATGCTTACAATTACATTTCTATAGAAGAGGTTCTAGCTATTTAATACTTCTATTTGACCCCTGGTCCCTTACAGCCATTCAGTGTCTGCATTATTTGCCATTAGTGTCCACTTAAGGACTACTTTTAGAAAGGAAGGTAAAGATTGTTTTTTAGTTGTTGACATAAAACATGTAAGTTTAAAATTATGTAAACAGAAAAGTTTATTTCTGTTGGTAAAAATTCTAGAAATATTAATTAGTTTATTTCCTTTTATCAACCAAGATTTTAATATCTTCACTGTACCTAAAGAAATGTCACTAAGTTTATAAGTTTTACAAATTTAATAGGCCACAGAGCTTTTTCAAAAAATAAAATCATAGAAACTTCAAATATGCAAGTAGTCTGCATTTGATATGCAACTCCTGTAAGTAATCAGGTGTTATATATAATCAAAATGTTTTACTATGTAAAATGTGTGCTGGAGATATAAAAAAAACAAACTAAAACAAATAAAATAACTAGAGTAGTAAGTTAATTAGCAATGCCTATGTTCAACTGGATAGTCAAGTTATATGCCTACTTTATCTCATTGTAACACACTTTAATACTTCAGTAACAAGGACTAAGTGGAATTAAAAATAAAAAGATTTGCAAAAATGCCTTAAATTATGAATGCAGTTTTGTTCATTATTTATG
The DNA here is from genome assembly GCA_025594165.1 of Tamias sibiricus. Taxonomy (NCBI): domain Eukaryota; kingdom Metazoa; phylum Chordata; class Mammalia; order Rodentia; family Sciuridae; genus Tamias; species Tamias sibiricus. The sequence goes on from CM046661.1 coordinate 54,851,564, forward strand.
TACCTTAAATAATTAAGATGGGTCTTGGTCAGCTTGAATTAAGAGGTTTCTTTTTTCTTTTTTTCATAAGAAAATCAGCTAATTTGAGCCACTATATAATATTCATTGGTTAACATCTTCTGTCCCCAAAATGAACTGAAAGTGACAATGAATAGTACTTGTCATCTGCTTATTGATGCCAGTAATGAAATTATTATAATTGCTTTTATGTCTACCGCATTGACAAATTGTAAAGGGTTTCATCAAACATAATACCATGACATTTAAATCATTTGTCAACCAAGAATTTTGATTTTTCCAGCTAACTGTGAAATATTAATATTTATTTTGACATAAAGTTCATTATATAAGAGGCTTTGAAAAGCATTTAAATCAGTAATAGCCAAGGTATATGGCTTTTGTTGATGAGACATTGCCTATGATAATATACTTATTGAATATAAGCCATACACTGATTGTGTGGATAGTATAATACTATACTAGATTGTATAGATAACTACTAGAAAATTTATAAAGGTAAAAATCCTTCATATCCTTTGTAAGACTGATCTTATTGTGTGTCTGTGCACTGTTCTTCCGAGGATAAAATAGTAGTGGATACCTTCCCAGGATTCTCAAAATAATATTTGTAATTTCATGAATTTACATTAATCTAAGGCATGACTATCAGCCTTGCAAGCTCAGAAATCTGATTTTATCATTACACCTAAGGTAACTCCTTACTTGATATTAAACTCACATTTATAGTCTTACTACTCTCAAGCTTAAACTCAGAAGGCATACTTAATAATGGATGATATATATATATATATAATAATGGATGATATATATATATATATATATATATATATATATATATATATATCTTGGACACCAGAAAACTCAATGTCCACCGCTGTTTCTTTCTCCCAGTAGACAAATATACATGGGAAGCCACATTATACTAAAAAATTACATAATGACCATAGGTTCATAACTGTGAGACTAAAGTGAATTCAGTATTTAAGATTATCAGAGTGAAATGACCTGAAACATTTACTGGCAAAAGTCAACACTTCCTTGTATGGTACTTGAATTGGTACTGCCAAAGTTTACCTCTGGGCTTTCACTGTTTCCTAAGCACTGTTTTTGATTGACCTAGTCTTCTTTCAGATAAGCTAAGTTCAATTTGGTAGTTTGTACACCTTATAGTCAGGAATTACTGCAAGCACAAACTTCAGAGTCATGGACTATCCTTGACATTTCTAAGACATTTGACACCATACTAAATGCTCTGAATCTTAGTTTCTTTTAATATACTTGAGATGATAACAATATAAATATCAGTAGGTGGCCAGAGAAAAATGCATAAGGGAGAATGGAAAAGAATTAACTATCAAACAATTTCACTGCAATGGAAGAATGCAAGGTTAGTAAATTGCTGTCCAGCCACCCAAATAAATATCTCTGACATTATATGATTCTAAAGGAAACCTCAGTGAAAATGAGACCATGTTCCTACTTTTTAAATAAATTAACTCTTTCTAAAATTTTGTTATCTATTTCCAAAACCACATATACACACACATACATATATATATATATATATATATATGTTTATATATTACACATATTTATAAATATGGGCAATAAAATGTCTTTAAAAATATATATCTCTTAGATAGTAAACACAAATATTCTCCCTTTAAAATGTCTGTGTGTTTGTACAAATGCATAACTGACATACATTAAATAATCCTTCATGGCCAGGCGCGGTGGGGCACACCTGTAATCCCAGCACTTTGGGAGGCTGAGGCAGGAGAATCAGGAGTTCAAAGCCAGCCTCAGCAATGGTGAGGCACTTAGCAACTCAGTGAGACCCTGTCTCTAAATAAAATACAAAAAAGGTCCGGGGATGTGACCCAGTGGTCGAGTGCCCCTGAGTTCAATCCCTGGTACCACACACACACACAAAAAATAATAAATAAATAAATAAAAATAATAATTTTTCATGGAAGATATGAGAACTCAATTGTCTTGCTTACTATTTAAATATAGGCATTGCTGCTATTCTTTTTATTAACATACATTGTATTAATTTCTCCTTAGCAAGAAATATGGAGGGAAAGAATTTTTTAAACTGTTTCTATGATCCTGAGAAATAAACACTGATTTATATGTCCAAGTAAGATGAATATTTAGACATGATTGCACACATAATGTGTAATCAATATGTTTATTTATCAATCTGTTTGTTTATACCTATAACTTTGGAACACTGCTATATTTTAGATTAAGACTTCCATAGTTTGGAAAAGGTAGTGATATTTTAATAATTTATCATTAATTAAAAATATTGTAATTCATGAATATCATATATATGTTATATATATACATATTCATATATGTATGTCTCAGGAAATAACATACAGTACAACCAATAAAGAATTGATATGTAATAGAACATTTTGAGTAGAATACTAGAAACTTTACATTGGAAATATCTAATTTTTCTACTATATGTCCTTGCCCAGTATTTTGAACCTTTGCCATTATGGTTTGGATGTGAGGTATCTCCCAAAAGCTCATGTGTGTGACAATGCAAAAAGATTCAGAGAAAAAAATGATTGGGTTACCAGAACCTTAACCCAATCAGTGAATTAATCCATTGATTGGAATTTACTGAGTGGTAACTGAAGGTGAATAGGGTATGGCTTGATGAGGTGGACTTTAGGGGTGTGGCTTTATTTTGTATCTGGTGAGTGTAGTCTCTCTCCACATTCTGATCATCACGTGAGCTGCTTCCCTCTGCCATATCTTCCACTGTATTGTTCTGCCTCACCTCAAGACCTGAGGAATGGAGTCGGCCTCCTATGAACTGAGATCTCTGAAACCGTGAGCCCTCAAATAAACTTTTCCTCCTTTAATTGTTCTTGTTGCGTCTTTCAGACACAGCAGGGGAAAAGCTAATTGAAACAATTGCCTTTGTACCTTAAAGTGTGATAAAGTGCATGCATGTGTGTGAAAACACAGAGCACCAGTCTCAAAAAACACAACTGTTTTATTTAATTCAATACAGTCCTATCTGGAATGCAGAAATAATAGCCAGTATATTTGATGTATATATAATCCTGAGTAATGAGCCAGGAGCTCAAATTTTATGTTTTAAAATTGTTTGCTTTTTCATAGATACTATTATCCTTTGGATGTGAGGTGTCCTCCAAAAACTCACATGAGACAATGCAAGAAGGTTTTGAGGAAAAAATGATTGAGAGTCTAAATCCGATCAGTGAATTAATCCCCTAATAGGAATTAATTCAGTGGTAACTGTAGGGGTAGGAGGTGGCTAGAGGAGGTGGGAATTGGGCACCTGGCTTTGGTGTATATATTTGTAACTGGAAAGTGGAGTCTCTCTCTGCCTTCTGATCACCATGAAGTGAGCTACCTTCCCTCTGCCACCTTCTCCCTCCATGATGTTCAGCCTCACCTGGAACCTTGACAAATGGAGCCAGCCTTCTATGGACTAAGACATCTGAAAACATGAGCTCTCAAACTTTTCCTCCTAAATAATTGTGCTGGTCAGATCCTTTAGTCACAGCAGTGAAAGAGATGACTAAAACAGATATTTAAGTTCATTATTAAGTTAAGTAGAAGGGTCAAAATAATATAAAACAGATATCTGATTCTCATCACTAACAAAGGTCAGGGGAGTACAGCCCCGTGATTGGGAGTCTTGTCAGAACAACACTGTAAGACCAAAAGGCAAACCCATCCCAGAGTGCCAAAGTTTTTGTTTTGTTTTGTTTAGCTTTTTCTGTGGTGTTTCCATTCCCTTTTCCTAATTTACCTGGTGTTAACTTTGTTTTGTAATGTTGGAGTATTTCCTACTGTTTGCCCCATATTACAATCTAAAACACATGATTCAATATAATGCAATGCCTGGCAGGAAATAATTAGTCAATTAAAAAGGACATAATTAACACAGGATATGGACTCAGGTTTAGCAAACACTTTTATAGCACTCTATTCACACTTTCTAATTGTTAGAACAGTTTTATTGCAGGAAATCTTAAAGCCAACACTCCTGAAATATAGTATTTGGCTGAATAATTAATTAGTGTCTGCCAATGTTGTCAGATGATTCAGGTTTTTATTGTTGTTGTTTTAGCAGCTGCTAGCACATGGTTTAAGAGTATTCTAGATAACTGGGAAGCTATTTAATATTGTCTTTAAAACTTGTGGGGTATTATTTCCTATATGTAGTAAGGAACTTTTATAATTTGGCTATTTCTAAACCACTGGAACTTTTCTTAGGAGGCCAATATTAGGCAATATGTTACATATAGTTGTGTAATTAGGCCAGATTGTTTCTCATGATTTACTATTAATTTATACTACAATTTGGATTTTCAAGTTACTCCAGTGTCATTGTACATCTGGGATTAAAGATAGTTTCATCATTACATATACTAATTGATTGTTTATTATCAGACCTATGTCCTTGATTGTTAATAGGTGCTTTAAAAGCTATTTCACCCAAAATATATATTAGATAACATTACTTTTTGAATTAGCTTGTTTGTGTATTTTCATAAAATATTAATAATATGTAAAATTATTTTCATAAGCATAATGTTGTTCAGTCTAGACTTCATAAGGAAATGCAGAATCAATTTATAATTATTTTATTTTTAGTTAAATCAATATCAATTATAGTTTTAGAATAACTAGCCACTAAATCAGATTCTTAACATATCAAAGTAAAATCAAAAGCATCCTATGATAAGTTTTAAAGTTCCATATTATAATCATTATTAGTGTATTTTTGTAAATAAAAATAATAATAAATTTTATACTCCTGGGTTTCCTTCCAGTTTGTGCTTTCAGTTAGTTCAGTTAAAATTCACTTGAACTATCCAAAGGATATCCTAGGGAAGGGAAACTTTGATGACGAATTTGTTGTCAATATCATTGTGATAAAAATTCACTTAAGGTAATTTAAATGATTGGCAGAAATATATAGAATAGTATTTCTAGTAAAACAATCTCTAAAAGTAGAAAATAACTAAAATTTCTCAAATAGTGAATACAGATTATTTCAAAAATGTTTTTATGTAATCACTCATTTATTTATTTTTAAATTTTGTTATTAGATATATATCATAGTAGAGTATATTTTAACATATTATACATACATGGAGTAAAACCCATTCCGATTATGATCCCATACTTGTGAGTATACATAATGTGGGAATTATACTGGTTGTGTATTTATATATGAGCAAAGGAAAGTTGTGTCTGATTTATTCTATTATCTTTCCTATCACATCTCCCTTCCTTTCATTCCCTCTTGTCTAATCCAGTGAACTTCTGTTCTGCACCTCCCTACCCACCCTTGTTATATAGCTTCCACATATCAGAAAGAATATTTGGCCTTTGGTGTTTGGGTACTGGCTTATTTCACTTAGCTTGATAGTCTCCAATTCCATCCATTTACTAGCAAATGGCATAATTTCATTCTTCTTTATGGCTGAGTAATATTCCATTGTGTACATAATACCACATTTTCTTTATCCATTCATCTGTTGAAGGACACCTAGGTTGGTTCCATAGCTTGGCTATTGTGAATTGAGCTGCTATAAACATTGATGAATCACACTCATTTATAACAAAGAGGTTTCTATTTTATGGGTGTACACCTTTCTCTTCCATGGGTTTTCTTTTTTTAATATAGATAAGATATTGTTCTTGAACAAGTGTATAAAACAAAGGATATTCATTTTTAACAATCAGTTTAATAATCAAATTTCTATTTCCTAAAATGAAATCACATAGAGTGATCATAGGACCATGAATAATGTATGTTGAATCAATGAGTGTATATCTCACTCAGATTTGCTTCTCTTCTCAATCACTTCTTCCCATTCTGAATGTGTATTTTCTTTTTCATTTATACTGAGCTATCAAGCAATCTCAGGATTCAGTTTTTGTTGCAAAATGGGAGATTGAAAAAGAAATCCAATAACCAGTGTTTATATAGTCTTATTGTTGAAAGACAGTATTCCCTATCAACTATGAACTGAAATTATCCATATTTTCCCTCACAATTCAGTGGGATCTGTAAAATCCATCCAACCAGCTGTGCAGAAGATTTTCTCAAGGTGATGAGAGTTTGCAGAGAACATTATCATTTGAGAAAATCTGCAAATTTCTCCCCAAAAATGAACCTGAAAAGCAATAGAGATATAGTTTTCAAAGTCTGGGTAATTGACCCCAACCATCTCTGTAACCTACATATTGAATGTTAGACATTTGCAATGGAGGTACTAAAAGCTCTGTAATTAGTTCTAATGCTAGAAAGCACTGAGCCCTGGGTACAGAAAGGGACAGAGGTTAGAATACATGAGATGAAGCCATAACCACACCTGTGTAAAGATTTCAACAGTACCCGAGAAGAAAGATTGATTGTTACACATCTATTTAATTGTCTTTATATACATATATAATACATACACCTGCTTCAACATATATGTATGTTAATAATTTTGTACAAAAGTGATTTGGGTTCTCTATCAGTAGTTAAGATACTCTTTTTTAATTCATTTGATTAATGATAAAATATATTTAATAAAATGGAATCCATATAACCTTGTAAATCCTCATATATACATTACAAATGTATAAATATAAATAATATATAAATGTTACAAAATATGTATTATATATGTTGATCAACATATACATTGGTAAATTTATTATAAGATATTATATTATTGTGCAGACTGGCCAAGCAAGTCCCAAATCCATATGGCAGTCTGTGAGGAAGAGAAAATTATGAGCAGGCTAGAAGCCTGGGTGGACAGATTTGGTGATAAGGGTATCCTGGAGGAGCCATAACTTTCGGCATTAGATCCTGGAGTCAAGAAAATTTGAGGTGAGACTCAGGCGGAAGAGCGAGCAGCAGCTAGCCCCATTGCTGCTTCATTCCAGGAAGCTGAACAGCACATTAGCAACAACCAAGTATAGAGGTCCCAAATGCAGAAAGATTCCCCAGCTTTCCTTCTATGCTACTGCTTAGACTCTTGTACCTAAAGGATTACATAATCTTTCTATTAAAGAACTTCTATTTGGGCAAAGAAGGCTCATCCAGAATACTATTCCTTTAGATTACTTTCAGGTCAAATGTTTATTAATTTTCAATTACATTGGAAGCATGGAGTATTTTATACAATATCTGAGAGGGACAGCTGCTGCACTTCTTTTGCCCTCAACTATGTCAAGAGAATATTCTTAATATTATCCTTATCTTTAATCATTAGTATTAAATTAAATATTGCTTGACCAGACTTCTCCCAGTACTTAACAAATGGTAGATGCACGTAAACTTCAATGAGCCATAGTTGTTTATAACTAATAAATAAGCATCAATCCTCAACCATTGCCCAATCAGTGACCCTCCTGTTTACAAAGGCCACTTCTTGCCTTCCAAGTTCTAAGAGGAGTGTTTGGAGTCTCCTTTCATAGGATTTTGACTTGAACTATAAATGTTTTTTTAATAGTTTCCCAATAACTAAAATGCTTTATACAAGTCACTTCTCAGCAGTGAAAACTTGGATATGTTAAAATAATTACTCTTATTTTCTTTTCTTGTGGGACTTTTTTTTTTTTTTTTTTTTTTTTTAGTACCGGGGATTGAACTCGAGGGCACTTGACCACTGAGCCACATCCCCAGTCCTTTTTTGTATTTTTATTAAAGACAGGGTCTCACTGAGTTGCTACGTGCCTTGCCATTGCTGAGGCTGGCTTTGCACTCGCGATCCTCCTGCCTCAGTCTCCCAAGTGCTGGGATTACAGGCGTGCGCCACCGCGCCCAGCTTCTTGTGGTACTTTTACCTTTGAAATTATGCTTCAAAAGGGAAAATATGGAAACTCCATGATTTTGTTAAAATGCTGATCATGATCTTGTATATTTATGCATGTACACAAACACACAATACATTGAGCATGTGCTTGGTCAGAGGAATTGTGTTTAAATATTTCTATTTCCTTTGAGAGTATTTTATCCAAAGAAAAACATTACCAGTTAAATCTTTTTAGATATTTTCAGTTAGTTCGGATTATAGAAATAATTTCTCCAAGATTTATTTTGTTTTTGTCATTCAGAAACATTTTGGTGACCTCCACATGAGAGGTAACTTGTTTAGTCAGTGGGGAACAAGAAGAAAATTGAGGTATAGATCTAGTTTTCAAATAGTAGATCATTACTTTTAGAAATGATTTTGTTTGCTCTTGTTAATGTAGTGAGTTACAAAAATGCATTTTTTTCCTCCCCCCCCAGGCAAAGCAATAGAAATATTTGCTAATCAAATTTAAATAGTTAATTATTTTAAAGATATCACTTGAGCCGTAAAAAAAAAAAAAAAAAAAAAAAAAAAAAAAAAAAGATGCTTTACTTCCCATTTAGTGACTCAAATTTTTAACTATAGCTAAGGCACAGGAAAATGCACAGATATAAGTTATTAAATGAAGTTTTTGATGCCAAACTCTAACATAAATCATAGACTATTGCTGTGCAAACATAGAGGGTCACAGAGTTTTGGAGCCATGTGATATTGTGTTCCAACCTTACTGATTCAACTTTTAATGGAAAATAACTAAGAAGAGTCACACTGATCTTAGAAATTAAGTTTCTTCCCCTATGCTTATTAGTAAGAGGATATAGCATCAATGTCTTAGCAAATTTTTTTCAAGATTGCAGTTGCTATCAGTAATATCAACTTAAAGTATTCAGGGTCCCCCAAAACACAAATACTGTGTTTTTCTTTCAGTAAGTTTTCAGTCAGTAAGCAACAGAATTTTATTTTCTGATCTTTATGCCCTTTGCCTTCCTATCAAGGCTGAAGGTAAATTTTAGACTAAGGCTTATCTTTCATCTTGCATATTAATTAGCTTTTTTCTTAACAGTCCTCAGTTCTGGATGGTGAGTGCCTAAAAACAAAACAAAACAAAACAAAACAAAACAAAAACCTGCTTCTTTTTTGGTTATTTCCCATGGTTGCATGCAAAATGGCCTTCATTTGAGATGTTCGATAAATAGGGATTAGATCAATAAATTATTGATTAAAAGAAAATAATGTAGAAGACAAATAATGCAATATGACCACACTGAAAACTAAACATGTGGTTCTACTTAGAAACTTTGCAGTATGAAGAAAAACTCACTAATCTCAAATATTAAAAATTCAACAGTTTGGGCACTCAAGCATGAAAGTGCCTAGAAAACAGTTTTTCTTCCCATCTTTTTTTATGGTTATCTAATTATCTCTGGTTCTCTCTGAGCACCTGCTTCACTGAGAAGAGTCACATTAATTTTAGAACTTAAATGCCTTGCCTGTGTTTATTCACAGGAGGGTACAGAACCTTTCAGCTCACAGGCTTTATCTGCTCCCTTATAGCTTCTGCCTCCTCATAATTTCAACTTGCACCTGGTATCTCATGACTTCTCTGTTCTCAACAGCTCAGCTCCAGCTTGTGACATGGAATGACCAGCATTTATTTGCCTCAGCATCCACTGGAATCTGTTTGGCCCAACTCACATTCTTTCTTTCTTTCACTATTCAGTTTGTCCCTGTGGTGCTCAAGCATTCATTGCCCCATGTTGGGCTCCTACCCCTGATGGAGTAAGTCTTGCTTACAGGACCAGAGGCTTCTCCTTTCTCAGCTTTCTCTTCTGCTCTCTTCTTGCTCTCACTTTTGTTTTCATGAACCCTGGTGGCATGCTATCATTTGGCGATTATTTAGTCACTGTAACAGCTTCAGAATCCAGGACTATGTAACCATATCTTCTTACTTTTCTGAGACTTATTTCTGGAACTCTATTGAGAGCTATTCAAACTAATGTAATAATTATTCTTATTCAGAGTAAATATGTATTTTGATTGATGTGGTTAAAACTAATTATCTACCATGAATTACAGAAACTAATATATAAAGGGAGAAAAAATATTCTGTTGTTTGATATAATAGTACACTTAGATATTTTAAATTAATCTGGATGATCAATAGGTTATAATCCTTTCCTTCAAAATTTGTATTTAGAAATTCAAAATTATGACATTGTGAGTTTCTTTGAAGCAATAACTAAATTTATGACAGATTTCTAAATTTTCTATTTGCTATCTGAAGATACTTTAAATCAAACTGTTTACCTCTAAATTACTCAGCAGCATGGAATTTGATTTTAAAAACTTGAATTAATAATGAACATTAAACTTTGTATAATTCAGTAAACTCCTTTAAAATTATACACACTGGGCCTTTTAAGATTTTAATTAGGAATAGGTCTGAATTAATTTTAGTGATTAATAAAAAACATAATATTAATCATATGTCTTTCAGATTTTTCAGATATATTGACAGACACAAACGAAATTCTGAAAACAAAGCAGTGCATTTTTGTTTAGGGAGAAAAATTTATTTGGTTTGCTTGCTATGGCAAGTGACAAATATAGAAAGTTCTAGATAGAACTATTAATAAAATAGTATTTTCTGACATATCTAGGAAGCTCATAACTCAGAAAAGAAAAGAACTATATCATTCAAATTATTGCTAGTGAGTCAGGACTCATTCTGTGATTTTTGCCATCAGTTTCAGAGGAATGGTTTAGTCTTCCTCTGTGCTTATACTATTAAATAAACACCCTCTCTCTGACAGAAACACATACATATTACAGATTTGCAATATGAGGCATAAATATCAGCCAGATTTTCCCTGATGGAGTCAATCAGCTGCTTCAAAGTCCAGCTCATATGTTTTCTTCTTGTATTTCCCAGTATTGCTGTTTCTTGGAAAGGAAATGCTATCCCACTTACTTGCACACAATTTGAGAGCTTTCTGTCTATCTTTTCTGTGATCCTTCATCCAGAATACCACAATTTTAAAATCCCAAGTCAATTCAGCATCTGTTTCTTTTATTTACCCAACTGCCATCATTGAGACAGCAGGTGTTTTTTTTTTTTTTTTTTTTTTTTTTTTTAATGGATTGGTGACTCTAGAGTCCATTTCCTACTTTCTATCCACTAAAGACTCAAGTTTTACTTGAGCACTTACTTAATCTGACAAACTTCTTCACAAACTTAAATGGAGTCTTGCAATAGATTTTTTTTTTTCATATTCTGGGGCACAATTTTTCTTCTCCACGATCTGAGTACTTCTATGATTTTGATTTACTTTGATAATAGGCACACATGGGTCTTCAGGGTATTTTTAGATGACATTGAAATATTTCCACAGTATTCTCCATATATTCTGTAAGTGTTAGCTAAAGAAAACTACCTGGAAAGATTTGTTGTAATGTGCAGATTGCTAAGGCAAATTATTTTCTATTGTGAAACCATTAAAATAATTACATACTTTATATGTTTGCAAAAATTAGTTCTGTTTTAAATCAAGTTTTAATCATGGAATTTTAATTGTGTTATTGATTCAATTAAATTTGGTTTCAGTGGTTCTGGTAAGTTCTTACTTAGGGATCCATGTACCTGCTTAGTTTATATAATGTTTTGCCTCTTCACATATGATAGTGTCAATGGCATTAATGAAATTACAATCTATTCACCATAAGTTATGGATCTTGGAAATTTCATTAGGGTATAAGTAATAAAAATAAATGAAGTAATGGGGAAGGAGACAATATTTGGGGAGGGGGACACTGAATAAAAGATAGAGGATGATTTGTTGACTGACCTAACTGGGTCCTTCCTCTTGATCTCCATGACTATCATTTGTATTCTCTTTGTAACTGTTGGAGTTATTTCAGGATTCTTGTACTTCTGAGAACCTCTCAATGGCCAGCTACTGTGAAGTCATGGGCTTTATCTAACCACACGCTATAGATCCTTAACTATCTTTTATTGCCCAGGGATAGATCTTTCCATATAAGTGAGTTGTCCTGATAATGTTTTACCACAATTAAAAATCATTCTTGCTAAACATATTCAACTGCAGAGTTTCAAAGCCATTTAACTACTATGGATGACTCATTGCATTATTGAAATATTCAGTAGTGAACCATGGTTCAGTTGTATGCCAACCTCATTTTACCTTCAAGGAATTCATAAGAGCTCTTCTTCTGTATTTGATGCATTTAAATGATATCTACTAAAGGCCGGGCATTCAAGAATGTTCTGAAATGTGAATGTGAAGGTTAAAATGTTCAGAAAATATTTGATCAATTCAAATGAAAGTGTTAATAAATAAAAACATGATTAAAAGAGTCAGATAAAATTCTTCTTGACCAAAGAGAATAAATAAAACTTTAAATTACAGATAGTACTGTTATCATTACTTGATGAATGAACATTGAGATAGTAATAAATTATAAACAAATATTACATATTAGAATAAAGATATTTCAGGATTGATTAGAAGAAAAGACATCAATCTATTTTTTGTTAATAAAATATATTTCTTTTCACTATTATTTTGTCCTTAAGCCTCTCAAAAACAGGCTTGTGATTTTTTATGAGGGTTCAGATGATTTTCTGTTACATCATAGTATGTAATTGAATTGTTTTGTACAATGCCAAAAGTGGAGATATTTATTTATTATCATTTAGATTAAGCATTTGGCAGATTAAGGGTGTTTAATATTTAAATCTGTTTATGTGTGAAAGCCTAAAATCACTCATTGCTTATTATGTATCTATTATGCATTCCTAATTTATAAAATATTTTCTTTAATTACCATTTTCAATAGGGAGCCCAAATATATCCAATTTCAAAGTAAATTATATACTTAGACTTGTATGTCTATAAAAGGGCATTACTATACTTAAATTTTATTTTTGTTTGCAATGAAGATGAGGTTAAGGGAAAGCTTGAGGAGTTAAAGTAAAAAGAGTTCAAAGTCTCCAGTGAAGCATTTCAGGGAGATGCTAGACCTACAATGGTTGGCCAAACTGTATATACTGTTTGTCCTGGATGACATACTTACCTTTCAGATCTCATGAAACAGTCATGGAAATCTTAGGGCAAAAGTTAGAGAATTTTTCCTTTGGAAATGCAGATGTATTAATATTAAACTTCTCCATTGCATATCCAAGTGTTTCACATGTAGGTGTGATCATATAGCAAGCAATCCTAGGTAAAGGCAAATGCCTTAGTGGAGTTCACTACCAAACTGATTGGAGCTGACAGCCCTATGCTATTTGCAAAGAAAACTTCATGGGGAGTTAGAAGCAGATGCTAAACAATATGGCACATTTGATTTCATGCTGCTCACGCACGCCAGCTCCTGGCAGTCTTTATGAGGTCAGAAGATTAGTAAAATTGTAGTCAGCAGGAATACAGGGTACATAAGTAGAAGGAGCCAAGCAGGTGTGCTGGAATGAATTACATATGGGCCTTCCCCAGGTGTGCCTGACTTGCCCTTCAGCATATGCCTGTAGAGCCTTAAGGAGAAAGGAAAAAATAAAAACAAAAAACAAACAAACAAACAAAAAACCCAAAGCTCAGATAATGTAACTAGTTATGTTTTATATGTGTTGAATACGAAGTATGCATTTATGCAGGCCCAAACATATGCTGAACTTAATGTTTCTTTAACTCTAAGTGATCATTCATAAACATGATGACGTATGATATATATTTATCAATAAATATAAAGCAGGAAAATGTATTGATGAAAAAGAATTCAATATGATCCTAAGCTATTTTGGGTTTAGATAGTTCTGAATTTCTAGTTTGTTTCTTCATCTATAAAATTAGGAAATTGGGTTGGTTAATATTTAAGATCACTTCCAAGTATGAAAATATTTTACAGATCTCATAATTTTAGATAATTTTATTTCTTGTTTTAGTTTGGTTGATTGGTTGGTGGGTTGGTTTTTAATGCTGTCATGTTGTACATAAAGCAGGGTTGCAATTATTGCAATGGTTATCGACTGGTATAAAAGAGAAGACACATAAATATAATTTGGATCAGAATGGAACTCTAATTCTCCAATTTAATTGTATTGTAGCTAGAAGTTGGTGTCTTAAAACTGGAGACCATGGAGCTTACCTTAATTAAAAGAAAACCAGTCCCAGAGTGGCTAACCAATTTATTCAGTGTCACAAAACTAGATGACAACATGCTTAGAACTTTTATGACATTTATTTTGGTAAACGTTGCTCTACATCATCTTGGCTCTATTAATCTCTTGAAATTCTGATGTTAATAAAGAAGTGCCTTGAGTGGTGTTAACATGCCTGTATGATTGTAATCTTAATATACATTAATGCTAACATCTGTCCTATCTATTCATCTATTGTCTACTTTCTCCTACCCCAGATTATGTAATTCATTTATAAATCGATTGGTTAAAATTATTGCTGTTTTCTTTCTCAATCATGAAAAGTTTCTGGGTTTGCAATGGCCCCTTTGAGACACTGAGCAATTTGGTATCAATCTATTCCCTATGTTTATTTTCTATACAGAACATACAACATAAAAAGGAACTGAACAAAAGTATGGTGTTTACCTAGTAAGGTCTGAATTTGAATCTATTTTTTTGAGCCTGAGAAATTAGATAAAGCTGAGATGAGAGAGGTGTCTCTTCTGGCCTGCATTATTATGTATTTTTGGAATATGTAAGTTCATATGAGTAATCAAGAACCTTGCAAATGTTAATGCTCACTGTATATTTATGAATGGTATCCCCCTTTTAATATGTTACTAACTTAGAGAGTATTTATAAAGAAACTCAATGATCACTTTGGCAATAGGAAATAAAATTTTCAAATTTAATTTAATTAATTCTATTTTATTGATTGATTGGTATCAGAGATTGAACCAGGTGGTGCTTAAACACTGAGCCAGGTCCCTAGAACTTTTAATTTTATTTTGAGACAGGATCTCTCTAAGTTGCTTAGGGCCTTGCTAAGTTGCTGAGGCTGGCCTCAAACTTGAGATCCTCCAGCCTCAGCCTCCTGAGCCCTGAGATTACAGGTGAGTGCCACCATGTCCAACTCAAGTTTAATTTTAATTCATTAAATTTTAAGCTTAAGGAACCATGTGTAACTTGTGGCTACCTTTACCAACAGCATTGTTATAGATAATGATGTGGCAATTTTAAGGGTTACTGAAATAAGCAAAGTGAATGTTTTAAAGGCTTACAACAGAGATTATGCTGCACAGAAATACATACCCTAGAATACCTATTGGCAGTTCTATATTTCCTAAACTCTGCTTCATACTAACATTGTTTTTTTTCTAATCCAAGTTTGTATAGTCAGTGAGAAGACAGACTATCTGTAACAGTATACCAAGAATTTTCTTATCATTTTATCTCCTAGAATTTATGCACATGCTAGTGAGGTCAAGGATCTTTTAATATTAAGAAGACAAGGACAAAATGCCTAAGAAAACCAAAAAAATCAATAATGTTCAAAAATATCTGTGAATGCAAGTCTACAGTTGACTATAGTTGTACTCAGTAAATAAATGGTTAACAATCTTCCTTTTATAACTTCAGTGTCGCAACCAGGCTTCTTTTAAGCTCAAGATGGTCACATAGTAGAAGGTGCTAGACACTTGGTTTTGTGTATGTAGTATGAATATTTCATAGGTAAATTTGCCTGTTTTAGTATAAGGAGATAGGACATAAAGCCCTGAAGAAGAAATAAGTTCACACACAAATTGGTGTGATGTGAATTTCACACCATCAGAGTACTGAAACTATAAGAAACAGCTTTGCTACAAAAGCTTTACTAAAGTATTCCCTAGGTAACAAAAAGATTACCAGAAATCAAGAAATGCACAAACTAGTTTGAAAAACAGATATATGTGTCTTTTGCTCAAGGGAAAATAGTTTTGTATCAATTGGAAATAAATGTGAGCAAGAAAGGAGGATACAATGTATGTTTTATCCTGCAAATACTATAATTCAAAGGTAACCCTTGTAAAAATAATATCTTTGAAATTTAGGTTTATAATTTTCCATCTACTGGACTGTTTGCAGAACAATACGATTGTAAGTTTCTTTAATATGTAATTCTGATTTGTGGGACACTTTTCCTTAAAGAGAAAAAAATCTTTGCAGTTGCCACCTCAACAGAAAATTTTCACCATATTACTGACAGGTCTAGAAATAGAGAAGAGGAAGAACATTGTAGTGTTATGTGAAAATTTTTAAAATTTATGGTTAAATTCTGCAAAATATTATACAGTTATGTTATTTTAGCTTCAGGCATAAAAAAATTGGGGTTGCTCAATTTTACAGGTGATTAAAAAATTAATTCACAAAGTTTGACAGCAAAAGGATCATTATCCTATTGTGCTCTTTCATCAAAATTCTGTCAGGTATCAAAATAGATTTTTGAATATGTACCAAAAATGTCTTAGATAAAAATTTCAATTAAACATTATAAAAACATAAGAATGCTTTGTGGGTTTCATTGACTGAAAACTTCTGTTTTTTTCTAAATTTAGCATGTTTCTTTTTGAGGTATTAATAGTCAGAGACTAACAAGATAATTTTCACCTTACTTTTCTTTAATGCAGAATGATTCTCCAGGATTAGACATCCAGGATTTCTGGAGTATGTTATATTGTTTTACATCCTGTCATCAGGCTTGTGGATACAACCTGCTTCCTCTATTAGAACTGATTATAATTCAACAGTGATTGATCTACTTAACATTTGGAATTAGCTAGAGAACAATATTTCTTTTTAGCAAAAGTTCACTAATTTGGAATAAATTCACTTTTCAATTTCTTGATAAAATTTTTTTTCTTTATTGTGATCTAGTAACCATATAAAAAAGAATACATGAAGAGATGTATACAAAGGGAGAGAAATTTCAGAGTAGACATGAAACAATTTAAAGACATATGTAACTCTTTAAATGAGAGATGGCAATTTCCTGTACATGGAAATGGTATCTTAAATTCCCACTTCTTAATGAATAGTTACATGTTAGAAGTATACTAGAAGATAAAAAACACAGCACAAAATAGTGAATAAGCTTTGTAAAGAAAATGTTCTGAGTTGCATTAGAATCACGAAATGAGTTACTCCTAAGATGGAGACAGAAAGATTTCTTTCCTTCACAGAAGAAGGGGTTGTTTTTAGTTAAGTATTTGAGGGATAGAGAGTGGCAAAAATATCTGTAAAGAGCAGGGAGCAAGGACAAGTGAGGGATTCAATTTCTGGTTTCACATAAAGGTGAAGCTATTTTGTCACTTGATAAAATATAGTTCTATCCATCTATAAACAGTATCTCTTCTAACTTAAAAAAATAGATAAAACCCCAGCCAGAATTTCTTGTATTAATTAATTTCTTAAACTACGAGAAGAAAAAGCTTGACATTGGACCCATGATCTGGGAGGGGAAGAGAATCTTGACCAATCAGGTCAGAATTATATTACTTTCAAAGTTTATTATATACTTTACAAAACAAAAGGAGTCTATGCAATGATTTTAAAAATGAATCATACAGTCTTCTACTTTCAGTTATGTGAAAAGGATGCCTTTTTCCTATTCCTCTAAGTACAACTATAAACTTTGCACAGTCATCTTATAGAAGTTTGAGGAAAGCACTGGAAATTTCATTCCAGTCACTTGAGAAGGAAATCTTCACTGTCATAAAGGTAATATGAAGAGGAGTACCAATGAATTTCAAACTTAATCAGCTATGGGGGTATCAATACAGATCTACTGGGCACCTAGAAATCCCACTTCTATCTAGAAGTAAAATATCTACCATACTTCTGATGCCACAATTCCTATTGCTATAGTGGCCACATGGTGGATACCCCACCCCCGCTTATCATTGCACCATACCTGGTAGAGTGTTCCCATCTCTGTATGACCCACAAAGACGGTGAATCTTTCTAACAACAGCATAGCACATTGCACCAAAAGTCAAAGAAGCAATAGGGATAATCCACTATGGCATATCACTGAAAGCAAAGCCAACATTACATACTAAACTAGTATTCCTGAGACACATCTTCAGGAGAAAGCTGTTCACTGTGAAAAATGGTAGAGATAACAGATCTACCAGATATGAAAATCTCAAGGTGGGATCATAAGAAATACTTAAAAAACAAGGTAACATGTCATGTTAAAAGAATACAATAACTCCCCATAAATGACATAAAAACAAAGAAGAATGGTCTCTTTCATGTTCTCGTGATGCTTTCCCTGTGATATTCTTTTTTTTTTTTTTTTTTTTTTTAACTTTTGAACACATGTTGGTACTGGAAAGACCAGAAGGAAGCACTTCAACTTCTTTCAAGAAAAGACAGGATACTTAGGAAATCAAGGAATGAAGGAAGGAAGAATGTCATGATATGTTGGAGGTCTTTTTCTATGCTTACTCCTAATATATGAACATCTGAAATATGTAATATATCTCAACCAGGTCTTCCCAGAAGGCATTTAAAAATGTATGGATGCTACTGTTGTTTAATGGATTTGGAATAGGAATGCCCAGTGTCCTGCAAAGGATCCTGAAGAATGAAAAAACAAATGCTCAAGATGTCAAGAGCTTCTGGCCTTCCCACACCAATAAGCACAAAGAGTTCTTTAAAACAAACAGCTGTGCCCAGAATATTAGAGCTATGTTGTCAACCTGTGTTAATATCAAATAACGATATGACTTTAAGGGAATTCTGGATTTATTCTCCTCATTTATAAATATAATGGGTGGAAATCACTTTCATCACTACTTCTTTCACTTAAAAGGTAATTACTTTGCTTTCTTGTTTATCAATAATTTAACCTTTCAGCAATATCTTCTCCAGGTGAAATAATAACATAATGTCAGTCCATTTGAAGCCATACCTGTCATATTATCCCAATTTATTATATTACAGAACAACTGCAGATTTCCTGAAACATTTCAATAAGTTTTTAACAAAAATACTTATTTTTCATTGAAGTAAATAAATTAACAATTTTGAAATTAAAAAAGAATACAATAACTCTTTTACAATAAGTCCTAAAGGAAACAATATTGATGGAATGCCTGATAAAGAATTCAAAAGAATAAGGCGGGTCAATGATATTCAAAAAATACAGACTTTTAAATGAAATTAGGAAAACAGTGAATTATACTAATGAGAAATTCAGCAAAAGCATAGAGATCTTGGAAATGAGCCAAAGAGAAATCTTAGATATGAGGATTTCAATAAGTAAAACAGAAAGAATAGTTGAAAGTCCAAACAACAGCCTATATAAGGCACAAAAAAGAATAGTTGAACTTGAAGACAAGCATTTTGACTATCACAGTCAGACAAAATGATTATGGTCAACATTATGAAGATATACTCTGTGACCTTGGGAATATCATAAACACAGGAACATTTACGTGGTGGAGGTACCCAAAGAGGAAGAATTGGGACAGAAAACTTATTCAATGAAATGAGAGCTGAAATCTTCCCCAATCGTGGAAAAGAATAGAAAATCTATGTATAAGTCACCCACAGGACATACAGAAGCAGAATTAGAGAACTAATACACACAGTTAAAATCAATGAAGTTAAAAATGGAAATTATTAGAAAAAAGTAAATGAAAAATATCTCCCTTTTCGAAAATACAAATAAAATTGACGAACCCCTAAAAGGACTGAGAATTTTTTTTTTTTAAATTTAAATTATGAATGTAAGAAATAAAGGAACAGGTAGTGTGACAAACTTGGCAGATATAAAAAAAAGAAAAAGAAAAAATGTGAGCAACTTTCCACATAACTTGGTTGAAATAGAACAATTATTTGAAAGACTCAAACTATTACAACACACTCAAATTACAAAGCATGTTTGAATATCTCTATGACTGTTAAGGAAATTGAATTTTTAATTTGATAATAAATCTCTTGTGCAAGATGATTTTACTGGAGAATGCTATTAAAGTTTTTTAGAAAGAGTTAACATCAATTCTAAATAATCACTTCAAGGAAATGGAAAATACACCTTGTCTTACTATTAACTTCAGTGAAAACTGTAAAAGATAGTGCCAAAATCTAATACTTCAGAACAATACCCTCATGAATGTAGACTCTAAAATCCTTATCTAAATATTAGCAAATAAAATTCAGCAGTATTTAAAAGAATTATGCACCATTACCAAGTGGTAAGTTAACACAAGAACTCAAAGCTGATTTAATGTTTTAAAATTAAACAATGTACTTTCTGGATTAATAACATAAAGATGAACTATTGCATGTTCATATCTATCAGTGTAGAAAAAGAATTTGAGAAAATTCAACACACATTTGTGATGAAACCTGTCAAACAAATGAGAGGAAATTTCTCTGTTTGACATAGCATCTACAAAAGACTTACAGATAACATTGCATTTAATTATGAAAAATTAATGCTTTCTTCCTAAGATAAGGATGAAGATAATACCTTTTCCCCACTTTTATATAATGTAGTGCTAGAGAAGGCAGTAAATAAAAATAAAGGACTAGCAGATGGTAAAATAATAAATAAATTTCTCCCTATTTTGACATGGCATATCTTTGATAAGAATTCCAACAAATTTTAAGAAAAAGAGCAAAAAACCTACAATTAGTAAGTGAGGTCATTTAGGTTATAGAATAAAATATATACATACAAAAGCAATAGTACTGTATACAAACAAGAAACATATTTACACAAAAAATAAAATGTAACATCAATTTTAATGGCACCAAAATGAATTATTTATATATAAATATTAAACACAAGCACATACACCAGATTTTTTTGCTAAATATATAGTACTGATGAAAGAAATTAGAGATGATATAAATATGGGAAAGCATTCCTTGTTTGTGGATTGGAAGACTTACAAATATGTCAGCTTTCTCCAAATTGATATGTAGATTTATCAAAATTCCCATCAAATTCTGAGAAAGAATTTTTGGAGTTACAATCAAGTGTCTTCTGAAATTCAGAAAGAAGTGCAAAGAAACCATAATAGGTGCCTCTGTATTAACAATAAATAGTAAAGTGGGAAGAATCAGCAACCCAGTTTCAAGACTTAACATATTTAATAATTAAGGAGATGTAGCAGTTGTGTAGATAGATTAATAACACTACATAGCACTCAGATTTTGAAAAGAGTGGAAAAGCAATTGAATAGAGGAAGAGATGCCCTCTAACACAAAGTGTTGGAAAATTGAATATTCATAGATGATAGACAAAGAATGAGAGAAGAGAAGAGGTGGAGGAAGAAGAAAGAGAAAGTGGAAGAGAGGGAGGAAGGGAGAGAAAAATTCAATAAATCTTGGCCTAAGTCTCAATTCTTATAAAAATGTAGAACCCTAATTTTTTTAAACAGGGTTTAAAACTTAGTGCTAAGGAAAAAGGTAAACTGTACCTAATTGAAATATTAAAATGTTTGCTCTGCAAAAGACTGTTAAGAGAACAAGAGATGATATTGGCTAAAAGAAAATATTTCCACCACACTTACTAGACAAATGAGAATTATATAAATTATATAAAGAATCATATAAAGAATTATCAAAGCTCAACAGTATACACACACACACACACACACACACACACACACTCCAATTAGAAGTGGATAAAAGATGCAAGAATACATTTCACTGGAGGAAACATACAGAGTGAAATTAGGCAGATGAAAACATATCTAACATGATCAACCATTGGGAAAATGGATGTTACTACCATAATTAGATATCACTACAGACCTGTTAAAATGGTTAATATCAAAAAGTACCACCATCAAATGCTGGTGAGGATATGGAAAAAATCACTCAGATACTCTGAGAATCACTCATGTATTGGTGAGATTGTAAAATGAAAATAGACACTCTAGAAATTGATTTTTATTGTTTTGTTTTGATTATTTTCATAAAACTGACCATCTAACTACCCTGTGATCTAATAATTGTACTCCTAGACATTTTTTAGAAAATATATCTTCATACACAATCTTTCCATGAGTAAATCTTATGGATACTTTATTTTTTAAATTCATTTTTATTTATAATATTAGTATGTATTACAATTCATAATGCACATAAATAGCATCTTTTTACATACAACTGTTTGTATACAAAGTATATTCGTACCATTCAGGATATCATTCAACCACCTTTTCTTCCCCCCCCCCCCTTGCTCCCTCCCTTCCCCTCCCTTCCCTTTGACCATTCTAGTGTTTGTCTCTATTCGTCCTATGTACCCCCATCCAACAACACTGTGAACTAGCCTCCTTATATCAGAGAAAACATTCAGTATTTGGATTTTTGAGATTGACTAATTTCACTTAGCATTATATTCTCCAACTTCATCCATTTACCTGCGAATGCCATTATTTTATTCTCTTTTATTGCTGAGTAAAATTCCATTTTGTATATATACCACATTTTCTTTATCCACTCATCTACTGAGGGACATCTAGGTTGGTTCAACAACTTAGCTATTGTGAATTGTGCTGCTATAAACATTGAAGTGGCTGTGTCACTGTAATATGCTGTTTTTAAGTCCTTTGGGAATAGAACCAGGAGTGGGATGGCTGGGTCATAGGGTGGTTCCATTCCCAGTTTTCCAAGAAATCTCCATACTGCTTTCCATAACCGTTGCACCATTTAGCAGTCCCATCAGCAATGTATGAGTGTGCCTTTTTCCCCACATCCTCTCCAACATTTATTGTTGTTTGTGTTCTTGATAGCTGCCATTCTGACTGGAGTGAAATGAAATCTTATAGTAGTTTTGATTTGCATTTCTCTAATTGCCAGTGATGTTGAACATTTTTTCATGTATTTGTTGATTAATTGTGTATCTTCTTCTGAGAAGTGTCTTTTCAATTCCTTAGCCCATTTATTGATTGGTTTATTTGATTTTTAAATTATACTACAGAGTAATAATAACAAAAACAGCATGGTATTGGCACTAAAACAGACTTGTGGACCAATGGTACAGAATGGAGGACACAGAGACTAATACATATAATTTCAGCTATCTTATATTAGACAAAGGCACCAAAAATGTACAGTGGAGAAAGGATAGCCTCTTCAACAAGTGGTGCTGGGGAAACTGGAAATCCATATGCAACAAGATGAAATTAAACCCTTATCTCTCACCATGCACAAAACTCAATTCAAGTGGATCAAGAACCTAGGAATTAGAACAGACACATACGCCTAATAGAAGAAAAAGTAAGCTCCAATTTCCAACATGTCAGGTTAGGCCCCAAGTTCCTTAATAAAAATCCAAGAATCAATGAATGGGATAGATTTAAACTAAAAAGCTTCTTCTCAGCAAAAGAAACAATCAGTGAGGTGAATAGAGAGCCAACTAATTGGGAACAAATATTTAGTACATGCACATCAGATAGAGCACTAATTTCTAGAAGATACTTTATTTGTAATTGCCATTTGGAAAAAACTTTAATCTTTCAATCTTTAATATTTTTGTTGTTGTTGTTAAAAAAAACCCTAGAGAACCTCCATTATTGCTTGATAATAAGGAGAATAAATTATTAATGCATAAAAATGGTAAAGAGATTATTAGCTGCTATTGATTATGAGGTGGAATTAGGAGGTAAACAGATGTGGTTCTAAAGGACAACATGAAGTATCCTTCCAGTGATAGAATTGTCTGTGCCATTACTGTTCAATGTCACTATCTTGGCTGTGCTATTCTATTACAGAATTGTACAATGTTACCACTGGGTAAAGCTGAGCATCAGGTACACAGGAATTCTTCATTATTTGTAATAGTTGCATATGAACCTATAATTATTTCTAAACAAAAATATAATTAAATATATTGTGTATTAGATAAAATATCTTGATTTTATGTTTTATTGTTACTAAAGTTATTAATTTTACAGCAATGCAAACATATTGACTATATAATGTTGATTGCTAAGAAGGGCCCAAATATGTTTACTGTTATTAAAGAGAGAGAGAGAAAGGCATTTTCTTATTTATTAAAGATAATATTTTCAAATATAATAAATGTCAAAATTCAAAGAAAGTAAAAATCAGCATATTTTCCTTTTGAATGTCAGATTTCACCATGAGAAGGTGAAAATTTTTTCATTAAAAGTAGATTATGCATACTCCAGTTTCTTTTTTCCCACCTCTCTATTTCACTTTTACATAGAAACATTGTTATGTCTTTATCGTGGTGTAATCCGTGCTGTTAAATGACTGTTATATGACAATTTCTATCTCAGTAAGATTTCAATGAGGGAGTATGTTGTGAAAATACATGCCTGCATTCACATACACATGTAAACTAAGATCTTCAGGAACAGGTAAATATTAGAATACATAATATTATTTTCCTGTAATTTACTGTATTTTCAACTCTTGCATTTGAAGTCTATCCATAATATTGGGGATGCATTAATATCATTTTATATCAACAGATAATTATTTTATTTAAAAAATCTGCCTTTGTGAGGTATTTTATTTTAAATATTTCCAGGATAAAATAAGCTCTTTACAGTGAAAAATAAAGTAATTCTATTTGTGATCAAAATTTTAATCTGTAGAATGTATATCTTGATTAAGATTAGTCTCATTGCATAAAAAAAATCTGAGAATTTTCTTAGATTTAGAGATTATTAATTTTTAACATTTAGGTGATATAAAGTTTGCTGTACTCAAATAAAGCAGATTGTTACTCTTATGTCAACTAAGGCCTTTTAACATATTAATTAATTAATTAATTATTTTGGTGCCGAGGATTGAACTCAAAGATACTTGACCACTGAGTAATATCCCCAGCCCTATTTTGTATTTTCTTTAGAGACAGGGTCTCACTGAGTTGCTTAGTGCCTCTCTTTTGCTGATTGGCTTTGAACTTTCAATTCTCCTGCCTCAGCCTCCTGAGCAGGTGGGATTACAAGTGTGTACCACCATGCCCCAGCAACATATTAATTTTTAACATGAAATATATAAAATGTGACCACTAGATTTTTAACAACAAAGCAACACAATAAATAAAACTTAGAAAAGTCTGACAAAAAAAGAAAAAAAGGTATGGGAAAAACAAACATCATTATGAAAGATAAGGGGTAAAATTTCAGTTAAAAAAGGAATTGAAAAATTTAAGAATATTACATATAATATTACATTTATTTCTAATATAAATGGAAAATGTGACTTCTCTAGAAGAAATATAGCTATCAAAATATATTACAAATCACTTAAAAACATGAATACAATATTAATTACATTCAAAATTAAAACTATAGTTGAACCATATCCCCTAAAAAAAGTCACATGTCAGAAAAATTTTATAAGCTTTACAAAAAATTTTACCAAGATTTAAGAATAATTAATTTCTGTTTGTAATATTTTCTATAATGTAGAAAAAATTTCTTGATCCACCTAGCACATAAAACTAAATCACAAACACAGATATAATAGCCAAGTTAAAGACCTACTCTAGCACTTTACTGCAATAACTATACAGTATGATAAATAGAAATTGTTCTCAAATTACAAAATTGTTTATGTGTACCTGAGTTATTTTTTTCACACTATATAGGGAAAAGGATGTTCAAATTGGATTGGTTAAGTTTACTGCACTCAAATAAAGCAGATTATTACTCTTCTGTCAACAGAGACCTTCAAAGAGCAGTCTCATATTCAATTTTAAGTCTATGAGAGTTGATAGTCTTTTCATAAGTTTCTGTGACACTTCCTCTGTTTGTTTGTTTGTTTGTTTGTTTGGTTGGTTGGTTGTTTTGTTTGATTTTTGGCTTCCAAATGCCAGCGTCCTCTCCATTCATGTATTTCCTAGATACAGGAAAAGCTCTGGATGCAGAACATGGGCTCTTAATTGGTTTGTATAAGAAATCTGCTTCCATCAGGCATTGTGTAACTAAAACTGTAGTGGTCTCAGAGGGAGGAGCTGAAAGCTATAGTCTCCTGGTTCCAAAATCCAACCTCCCTCTATTTTCTCTTTCCTGCATCCTTAATAGCAACAAATGACCCTTCCAATTATTTTAAAGGTTGCAGTGTTTTCATACCCCCAGGCCTCAAGTTTTAGTTTCTATATCAAGTAAATGTAGAAGCAATACTCAACAACAACAACAACAAAATCCTCAATTTATATATAAGAGTATAACAGTGAACAATACAGTCTCCATATCATTACTTCCGGATGGCACAAATTTAATACTTTCAAAAGGTTGATTCAGTGAGCCATTGAATGTTCCTGAATGTTTTTCATTGGTAATTGGTCAATTCATGTGTGTTTTATGTATGTCTGTTGTTCAGTCTCCCTACTAATTATGGGAAAACCATAGAAGCATATAATTGATAAATGATGAGAACCTGATTCGTATAGAAAGAAAAAAAGAAAAGATTTACTTTATATTCTGCCATGTTTTACCAGGACCAAACCAGTTCCTCTGTTAGTGCAAAAAAATTTAAAATCTCTGCAGTAGTCCATGTGTCTGTGTAAAGAAGTAGATGACGTAGACAACAAAGATATATCTAGAAGAAACAATATGTATTTTAATCCATTTTATTGCCCTTAGAGTTTGAGCAAATAGCTATGTGATTATTTAATTAAATTGACTGTTTACACAATTTTTAAATTTTATTTTTATTTTTAAACACTTTATTTTCATTTGTATATAATTTAGTGAGAATAGACAAGTTCCATTATGATCATACAGCAAGGTGCCCATTTTAAAAATAGTTCACATTGTTTTAAGAAATAATCTATGAATTGGAGAATTTGACATTTTTTTCTTAAATAAAAAGAAATAAAAAGAAATATCCCTCAGTAGGTTATTGGATCATAAAAGCAGATGGAAAAGAAACAAATGACTTAGTTACATACTAAATTATACTCAAAATCATTAATGTTTAATGTAAATCTAAGCAAAGCACTTATCTAATTGAAAAAGACCACAATTTTTTTTTTTATAATAAATGGTTTTGGCAAAGGTGATAGAAAACCAACTCACTCAGAGACCATTATTGGAAACATAAATCTAACTGTTCACCTTGAATTTCAATGGACAATATCTATAAATGTTTAAAAACAAAACACACATCTCAAAGGCCCAGAAATTTTTATCAGACATAAATTTACAAATGGACAAAAAAAAAATACAGTTACATAAGTTTTTTAACATAATGGTTATACTACAAATAATTAGAAATAAACTAAATGTCTATTAACAATATTAGTTACATCTAGTACAATGGATATCGATAAAAAATAAAGTACTTGAATATATGATAATACATATGTCTAGTGAATATATGTTAAAGATATATTGTTACATTAGAAATCAAGATACAGGTCAATGTGTACCTTCTCTTATTCTGGAAATAAGGTAATTTTGATAGCCTTTCTGATACTGAAAAGTGCTAAGTATGTAAAAATACCTTCCCCCAAAATGTTATAACTTACAAGAACACATTTGAAAATATCTGGAGTAAAAATACAACAAAAACACAAACCTAGGTAAGTCAGTGTTTAAAACAATCAGCTTGGATTCATGTAGCAATCACAGTGGGCTAGACGGCCAGTTTTATTGGGAGAGGAGTGACACTAAAGTAGTTTTAATACAGTGGCTCAGTGAATACAGCTCAGGTATTTAGATCACAAGTCTGAGCATAGATGGCACATATGAAATCAGGGAGACCTACTTACCTTAGAAAAAGAGACCTTGTTACTAGCACCCAGGTTTCCTACTTGGAGGTGTGAACCAACTGGGAAAATAAAATGTCTGAAAATAATCAGTAAGGAATAAAAGACAAAGCCAGAAATTAAGAGTTAAAAAGGGGGGGGGGGGGGGTGCTTGGTGGGTCTTCCAGCCCTGATAGGAACTGGACCTGAACAACTGAAAAAGGCCCTAATCCTTTATTTAAGGGGCAATACATCAAATGGTTTCAATGTGGCAGGCTTCTTAAGGAAAACAGGATAAGAGTGGGGAAAACAGGTTGTCAGTTTCTACCTATCTCTGGGCAGCTGTTTGTGGACCTAGAGTTGAGAGCTAAGGCAGGGCTTTCTCGAATTTCATCCAGGAGTTCCCAGAAAAGTAGCTTCCCTGCCTTATTATGGCTCAAACAAAATCCATACTTCATACATGGCTTTCAACAACTTTGTGACCTTACATCCTTGCCATGTAACATTTCCCATACCTGCCTTGTGTATGTATACACAATGTAAATGAACAAGTCCTGCTTCCCCTAATGCTGAAGAATAACACCAGAGAAAAACACCAAGGCAAGTGTAGGGTTATTTAAGTTTATTTAAAGGATAGTAGAACAGACTTCGCCGAAGGGGACCCAAAAGGCGGAATCTGTGGGATAAGGAAGTCCAATCCCTTTTATACATCCTCTCCTTGATCATTGTCCTTTTACATTTTTCTCCTTTATCTTGATCATTTCCCTTATCCTGCATATGTAATGGGGGATGCTCGTGGAAAGGCCAAAAGGTGGGAACCAGTAGCCTGGAGGGACCCAGGAAGGGTGATTCCCCTCAGAAAGGGGGCCCAGGGCCAATTAATTAGTAATTCCTGTCTGCTCCTAGATTGCTTCATTAACAATTCCTTAAGATAGGCAGTTGAGGCCAGGCTTTGGGGACATTAAGACTTCAATCTCCCAGGGGCAGTTTCTGATTTCCCTGACTCCAGTTGGACTCCATTTTCTCCATCAGACTGGATTTACCTAGCTACACTAACTGCATGTCTTTAAATCTGGCTTTATTAAGAAGACAAGGGATTACAATAAATGCCTAAATTGCATGCTGTTCATTTCCTTAGGGTACAATAGAGAAAGGAAATGGAATAGAAGTGATATTTCAGTAATTTTTGTTTTGATAAATGACATTTCAACACATACCTACTATATATATGCATATATATATAAAATAAATGTAAGGCAGATTTATCTGTATACTAAGAACCAATTAAATATTGCTTGCCATCATGGGAAAATTCATTTGTCAATGTTTAAATTAAACAAGAATATTGTTTCATCTCAGCTACCAGCTTTCAAGTTTTTGTTTCTGAAAGTATCCATAATCTCACTGGATTGTTACAGCAATCTCTTAAGCAAGATATTATTATTACTATCTTATAGATGAAGAATTGAAGGTCAAGGAAATTAAGTAATTTTCTTTCCAATTAGTAAGTAACAGAAACCACCTTCAAAAATATTTCCATTTATATATAAATCAACTTCCCCAGTTCCAGTTTGCCTTTCCATTTGATGACACTTCTGATTCCATAAGCATCAAGTACTTACCTAAAATAATGTATTGCTTATGATAGTGAATGAGTACACAAATGAGGGACCATATTAATGGTTTCAGTTTGGTTTATCACTAAGTAAAACAAATATCACAGTTAACAATCCAGATGTCCTGGACAAAAACTCAAAAAAATTCCTGGACTGGTATGGTCAGCACAACTACAATGCTCCCTTCATGCTCACCCTTGTCCAAAACATTTGAGCTGCAAACACCTGAAATATTGAAAATGTCTCAGTTGTTTCCTAGGCAACCGCTAGGCAACTGACACAAGATTGGTTCTTCCAAGACCACTACAGGAATAAGCAATATTACTTGGTTCACATATTCCCCAAATGCTCAGTGAGGGTAGGTACAAAAATCTTTTAAACCCATTGCACTTTTTAGAGGAAGACATAATTCATTCGGATCTATTGGACATAATTAAAAAATGTTGCTGAACAAGAAGAAACAACTAGTTCTTTCCAGAGGGCACTTTTCTGAAGCATTTTTAAAGAAAACCAATTAAGTAACTACCACTTTCGTTAGTTGGGAAAATCTTTAAAGCACATACATCAAATATGCACTTAGAGGTCTAGATTCCATTCCTAGGAAACTGAACAAGTTAAAAGAGCATAGTCAAATTCTCTTTCTCTGGATCCCAGTGCAACATTATTTACTGATTTGAATAAATGTGCCTGTGCTATGCAGCAAAGTAAACTCTCTGAGCCATGAATTTGGGCTTTGTGAACTAGTTTTAAAAGTGTGATTTATTTTAGAATTTAGGTTTGTATCACTTTAACAAATAAATTCTAAGTTTTGCCTCAGCTAGAGAGAGAGAGAGAGAGAGACTGCTATAGAAAAACAAGTGCATAAAGATGCTGATTCTTTTAAAATTTGCTCTCAGTTTTCCTCAAGCTTCTAGGCAGAGATAAAGGTGTATCTGTTAGAGAGTCTCTTTTCACAGTGATTATTTTAGGCTTACTGGAGAAATATTATTTTTTTAATTAATTTATTTTTTTATTCTAAGATGTTACAAATGACAGCAGAATGTATTATATTTCATATTACACATATAGAGCGTTTTTATACAAATCTCAGGTTGTATGCAAAGTATATTCACACCATTCGTGACTTTATATATGCACTTAGGGTAATGATATCCATCTCATTCTACCATCTTTTTTTTTTTTTTCATTCACCCTTTTGCCCCACTCCTTTCTCCTCCCTCCCCATTGGCCATTCTAGTGTTCCTCAATTCCTCCTATGCTCCCCATCCCAACCCCACTGTGAATTGGCCTCCTTATATCAGAGAAAACATTTCACATTTGGCTTTTTGGGATTGGCTAACTTCACTTAGCATTATATTCTCTAACTCCATCCATTTTCCTGCAAAAGCCATGATTTTATTCTCTCTTATTGCTGAGTAATATTCCATTGTGTGTATATATCACATTTTCTTTATCCATTCATCTACTGAAGGGCATCTAGGTTGGTTCCACAGTTTAGCTATTATGAATTGTGCTGCTATAAACATTGATGTGGCTGTGTCCCTGTAGTATGCTGTTTTCAGGTCTTTTGGGTAAATACCAAGGAGTGGGAAAGCTGGGTCATAAGGTGGTTCCATTCCAAGTTTTCCAAGGTATCTCCATACTGCTTTCCATATTGGCTGCACCATTTTGCAGTCCCACGAACAATGTATGAGTGTGCCTTTTTCTCCACATCCTCATCAACACTTATTGTTGTTTGTGTTCTTAATAGCTGCCATTCTGACTGCTGTGATATGAAATCTTAGAGTGGTTTTGATTTGCATTTCTCTAATTGCCAGAGAGGTTGAGCATTTTTTCATGTATTTGTTGATTGATTGTATATCTTCTTCTGAGAAGTGTCTGTTCAGTTCCTTGGCCCATTTATTGATTGGGTTATTTGGTTTTTTGGTGTTAAACTTTTTGAGTTCTTTATGTATTCTAGAGATTAGTGCTCTATCTGACGTGCATGTGGTAAAAAATTTGTTCCCAATTAGTAGGCTCTCTGTTCACCTCACTGATTGTTTCTTTTGCTGAGAAGAAGCTTTGTAATTTGAGTCTATCCCATTTATTGATTCTTGGTATTAATTCTTGTGCTACAGGAGTCTTATTAAGGAACTTGGGGCCTAATCCAACATGTTGGAGATTAGAGCTTACTTTTTCTTCTATTAGGTATACTGTATCTGGTCTAATTCCTAGATCCTTGATCCACTTTGAGTTGAATTTTGTGCATGGTGAGAGATAGAGGTTTCATTTCATTTTCTTGCATATGGATTTCCAGTTTTCCCAGTACCATTTGTTGAAGAGGCTATCTTTCCTCCAATGTACATTTTTGGCACCTTTGTCTAATATAAGATAACTGAAATTATATGTGTTAGACTCTGTGTCCTCTATTCTGTACCATTGGTCTACCAGCCTATTTTGGTGCCAATACCATGCTGTTTTTGTTACTATTGCTCTGTAGTATAATTTAAGGTCTGGTATAGTGATGCCACTTGCTTCACTCCTCTTACTAAGGATTGCTTTAGCTATTCTGGGTCTCTTATTTTTCCAGATGAATTTCATGACTGCTTTTTCTATTTCTATGAGGAATGTCATTGGCATTTTGATTGGTATTGCATTAAATCTGTATAGTGCTTTTGGTAGTATGGTCATTTTTTTTTTTTTTTTTTTTTTTTTTGTGGTACCGGGGATTGAACTCAGGGGCACTCGACCACTGGGCCACATCCCCAGCCCTTTTTTGTATTTTATTTAGAGACAGGGTCTCACTGAGTTGCTAAGTGCCTCGCCACTGCTGAGGCTGGCTTTGAACTCGCGATCCTCCTGCCTCAGCCTCCCAAAGTGCTGGGATTACAGGGGTGCGCCACCGCGCCCGGCTTAGTAGTAGTATGGTCATTTTGATAATATTAGTTCTGCCTATCCAAGAACAGGGTAGATTTTTCCATCTTTTGAGGTCTTCCATAATTTCTTTCTTTAGTGTTCTGTAGTTTTCATTATAGAGGTCTTTCACATCTTTGGTTAAGTTGATTCCCAAGTATTTTATTTTATTTTATTGTTGATGCTATTGTAAACGGGGTAGTTTTCCTCATTTCCCTTTCAGAGGATTTGTCACTGATATATAGAAATGCCTTAGATTTATGGGTGTTGATTTTGTATCCTGCTACTTTGCTGAATTCATTTATGAGTTCTAGAAGTTTTCTGGTGAAATTTTTTGGGTCTTCTAGGTATAAAATCATATCATCAGCAAATAATGATAATTTGAGTTCTACTTTATCTATCTGTATCCCTTTAATTTCTTTCGTCTGTCTTATTGCTCTGGCCAGCATTTCAATTACTATGTTGAAAGGAAGTGGTAAAAGAAGGCATCCCTGTCTTGTTCCAGTTTTTAGAGGGAATGCTTTCAATTTTTCTCCACTTAGAATAATGTTGGCCTGGGGATTAGCATATATAGCTTTTATGATGTTGAGATATGTTCCAGTTATCCCTCGTTTTTCTAGTGTTTTGAGCATGAAAGGGTGCTGTATTTTGTCAAATGCTTTTTCTGCATCTATTGAGATAATCATATGGTTCTTATCATTGAGTCTATTGACGTGGTGAATTACATTTATTGTTTTCCGTATGTTGAACCATCCTTGCATCCCTGGAATGAACCCCACTTGATTGTGGTGTATTATAGTTTTGATATGTTTCTGTATCCATTTTGCTAGAATTTTATTGAGAATTTTTGCATCTATGTTCATTAAATATATGGGTCTGAAGTTTTCTTTCTTAGATGTGTCTTTGCCTGGTTTGGGGATCAGGGTGATTTTGGCCTCATAGAATGAGTTTGGAAGTACTCCCTCTTTTTCTATTTCCTGAAATAAATTGAAGAGTATTTGTATCAGTTCTTCTTTGAAGGTCTTGTAGAACTCAGCTGTGTATCCATCTGGTCCTGGGCTTTGCTTGGTTGGTAGGCTTCTGATGGCATCTTCTATTTCATCGCTTGAATTTGTCTGTTCAAATTATGTATATCCTCCTGCTTAAGTTTGGGCACATCATACAACTCTAGAAATTTGTCGATGCCTTCGGTGTTTTATATTTTGTTGGAGTACAAGTTTTCAAAATAATTTCGAATTATTTCCTGTATTTCCATAGTGTTTGTTGTGATATTTCCTTTTTCATCACATACATTAGTAATTTGAGTTATCTCTCTCCTTCTCTTTGTTAGCCTGGATAAGGGTCTGTCAATTTTATTTATTTTTTTCAAAGAACCAACTCTTTGTTTTGTCAATTTTTTCAATTGTTTCTTTGGTTTCAATTTCATTAATTTCAGCTCTGATTTTAATTATTTCCTGTCTTCTACCACTTTTGGTGTTAGATTGTTCTTTTTCTAGAGCTTTGAGATGTAATTTTAAGTCATTTGTTTGTTGACTTTTTCTTCTTTTGAGGAATGAACTCAATGCAATAAACTTTCCTCTTAGAACTGCCTTCATAGTGTCCCAGAGATTTCGATATGTTGTGTGTGTTCTCATTCACTTTTAATAATTTTTTAATCTCCTCTTTTATGTCATCTGCAACCCATTGTTCATTCGGTAGCATATTATTTAGTCTCCAGGTGTTGGAGTAGCTTTTATTTCTTATTTTATTATTGATTTCTAATTTCATTCCATTATGGTCGGATAGAATGCAGGGTAGAATCTCAACTTTTTTATTTGCTCAGAGTTGTTTTGTGGCCTAGTATATAGTCTATTTTAGAGAAGGTTCCATGTGCTGCTGAGAAGAATGTGTATTCACTTGTTGAAGGATGAAATATTCTATATAAGTCAGTTAAGTCTACATTGTTTATTGTATTTTTGAGTTCGATAGTTTCTTTGTTCAGCTTTTGTTTGGAAGATCTATCTAGTGGTGAAAGGGATGTCTTAAAGTCACCCAGAATTATTGTGTTGTGGTCAATTTGACTCTTAAACTTCAGGAGAGTTTGTTTGATGAACATGGATGCTCCATTGTTTGGGGCATATATATTTATAATTGTTAAGTCTTGTTGGTGTATGGTTCCCTTGAGCAGTATATAGTGTCCTTCTTTATCCCTTTTGATTGCCTTTAGTTTGAAGTCTACTTTATTTGATATGAGGATGGAAACCCCTGATTGTTTTCTCTGTCCATATGAGTGGTAGGATTTTTCCCACCCTTTTACCCTCAGCCTATGGATGTCTTTTCCTATGAGATGAGTCTCTTGGAGGCAGGATATTGTTGGGTCTGTTTTTTTGATCCAATCTGCTAGTCTATGTCTTTTGATTTGTGAGTTTAGGCCATTAACATTCAGAATTATTATTGAGATGTGTTTGGTATTCCCAGCCATTTTTGTTTATTTTTGGTATTTACCTTGACATGGTTTCTCTTCTGATTGTTTTTTTTCCTTTACTGTAATAACTCCCTCTGTTGATTTTCATCATTGTTTTACTTTTTCCTCTTCATGGAATATTTTGCCGAGGATGTTCTGTAGTGCTGGCTTTCTACTTGTAAATTCTTTTAACTTTTGTTTATCATGAAAGGTTTTTATTTCATCCTCAAATCTAAAGCTTAATTTTGCTTGGTATAAGATTCTTGGTGGGCATCCCTTTTCCTTCAGAGCTTGAAATATGTTGTTCCATGATCTCCTAGCTTTGAGTGTCTGAACTGAAAAATCTGCTGTGATACGAATTGGTCTCCCCTTATATGTGATCTTATTTCTCTCTTTTGTGGCCTTTAAAATTCTTTCCTTGTTCTGTATGCTGGGCATTTTCATTATAATGTGACTTGGTGTAGATCTGTTGTAATTTTGTACATTTGGTGTCCTATAAGCCTCTTGTATTTGGTTTTCCAAGTCATTCTTCATGCTTGGGAAATTTTCTGATATTATCTCATTAAAGAGTTTGTGCATTCCTTTGGTTTGAAACTCTGTGTCTTCCTCTATCCCAAATATTCTTAGATTTGGTCTTTTGATGCTGTCCCATACTTCTTAGATGTTCTGTTCATGGTTTCTTACTATCTTTATTGTGTGGTCAACTTTATTTCCAAGAATATATACTTTGTCTTTATTGTCTGAGGTTCTTTCTTCCAGTTGATCTAGTCTGTTGGTGATACCTTCAATTGTGTTTTTTATTTCTTTAATTGTTTCCTTCATTTCAAGGATTTCTGACTTTATTTTTTTTTCAGAGTTTCAATCTCTTTTTTGAAGTAATCTTTTGCTACCTGTATTTGCTATCTTATATCTTTGACGTAGTGGTCAATTTTTGCCTGTATTTTCTCATTTTGGTCATTCTTTGATTCACAGATCATTTTAATTATGAACCTTCTGAACTCCTTCTCTGACATTTCTTCAACTTCACTGAGCATGGGTTCTGTTCTTGTAGAATCCTGGTTTGTTTGGGGTATTTTCCTCCTCTGTTTTCTCTTGATGTCTATTTGCTTTACTTTATGCAGTGTAGATCTGAGTTATTACAGATTCTTTCCTATATTTTTTTAATACCCTTGCAGGTTGTCTGTGCCTCCCCTTACCGCTGGACTAGCAAAACAAGCCACTGACCCTCAAAGTATGCTACCTGAAGCTGGTTTCACACTGGTTGGCACCAGCCGAACTGGTTGAGTCTGAGCTTCTGTGGTGGTCTGGGGCTAACCCCACTGAGGTGAAGGTCAGTGGGACTCCCCTGGGCCCGCCTGGGCTATGGCAGAGTTGGCAGGTCTGTCCTTGCTGCTCTGGGGTGGAGGTCAGTGGGACTAGATGGAGCTTGGGCCTGGGGGCACTCTGATGCAGGACCCCGGGACTGCCCCGGGCCCACCTGCTCTCTAAGCAGAGTTGGCCGGGTGTGTCCTTGCTGTCTCCTGCTCTGGGGCAGAGGTCCAGGGACTGGAGGCTGGTCGCACACCAGCGGGCGTCAGCGGGACTGACCTGGGGCTGGCCACGCTTGGGTGAAGGTCCGCGGGTCTATCTGGGCCGGCCTGGGCTCAGGCAGAGTTGGCAGGTCTATCCTTGCTGTCTCCTGCTCTGGGGCAGAGGTAGGCAGGACTGGATGGAGCCTGGGCTTGGCGGCACTCTGATGCAGGACCCCGGGACTGCCCTGGAGAAATATTATTAAAAATAAATTTACTCTCAACATTCCTTCCCTTCCCCAAAATCTATCCATATAGTAAAAGAGAAAGTGTTTTATTATTGAACAATACTTACAAGAGAATGTGATGTGCATGATATTTAAAACCCACTAGAGAGATCGCAAAGTCAGAAAGGCATTTCACCCTGTGATCCAGGAAAGCAGATATTACACACTGCATACCTTTTCTCAAAACTATAACTAATCCTCAAGTACAACCATTTGTTGCACATAATTCATCCTAAATTCACCCACTAATTTGGGTAACCATCTGTGTTTGCTAATAGATTTTATCCAAAACAAAGTAAATTTCTCCTAATTTTGTGTGAAGAAATTTGCAACCTGTAGCCAGGTACCAACTAAAGCTAGGCTCCTACACTACCATAGCAACTGGGAGACAGGGGTAAGATCTTTCTTGTTACTTAATTTCAAAGTGATGGCTCCCAGGTGTTTAAAAAAGACATTCCAGGGCTATAAAGCTGGCAAAAGGCTTATTTAACTTTTAAAAAGGTTTATATACATTTCAAAGGAGCAGAAAAGGATTCAAAGTTGTGTTTTTTAAAGTAAATGCTAAAAAAGAATTTCTTTTCCCTTTGCTACAAGGCTTACATTTGCATTTTAAATTTTAAATTTTTTAATTTTCCTTACAGACCTCACCCCTCACAGTGTTCTTCCAAAGTTTTTTTGACTAACAAAAGCTGAATTATGCAGTGGCCATAGTGGGTGAATGTGGTTAGAGAGAGACAACTGTAGTTTAATTTCCACTTTTTTTCCTCTGAGTAGATTTCCAGTGGATTTTCAGGGTAACCAATTTCTATGACATCTGTAGGTACAAGGCAGAACAGTTTTAGTGTATTATCCAGAAGACAAAATTAAGTTTTAAAATATTAGATTTTGAAATTGAAAGCCCTTTACAAGTTACCAAAGCAATAATATTTTTTTCAGATATAAGGTAAATGAGCATATCTAGTAACAGAATGTCAATTTGTCTTTTAATAATCAGTTCACTTTCCACCACACCATTCTAACTCTTGTCTTACTTTAATAAAAATACAGTTTTTGCAAAAGGAGGATATTTATGTTGGTAAACCCAAAACATACTAGCTTTGTGCAAATTATATATTTTTAACTGTTGACAAGGGAATTTCACTTTGGTCTACATTGTTCACTAGATTGGTAATAGTTTTATTGGCTAAGTAAGTTAAAGTAGAAATAATAAGTAAGTCTTAACTGTTAGAATGCTGCCTGGTGTCTTGAAAAGTTGCCATGTTTATCTAATTATTCAAAAAATTATAATATTGCAGTTCCTACGACAGACATACACATTGCCTCTAGTAAAATGTACATGTCCTATATCTTCAAAAATTTTTTTACTAATTTTATTTCATTGATTCTTTTTAGTTATATATAACATTAGGGTACATTTGTACATAATCACAAAAGTATGGAATATAATTTGCTCTAATGTAGACCCCATCACTTACCCCTTCTCCCTTTTTCTGTCCCCTCTACTCCATTTCTGCAATTTATTTTAGTGTTTTTTGTTTGTTTGTTTGTTTTTTTTTAGTGACTTGTGGATATACTTGACATTGGGATTCATGTGGCATGTTCATGCATATACATAGGAAAGTTCAATTAGATTAACTACACTGTTCTTTCTTTTTTCTGTCCCTCCTTCCCTCCCCTCAATCACCTTTCTTTACTCTAATGACATTTTTTCTATTTTGATAAAATTCCTTCTCCCCCTTTTTTATTATCCTTTCTTTCTCCCCCAACCACATTATTTTGAATTAGCCTCTACACATCATTCAATGCACAAACATTCAAACTTTGACTTTTGTGGACTGGGTTATTTCACTTAGCATTATGGTCTCCAGTTCCATCTATTCACTAGCAAATGCCATAATTTCACTCTTCTTTATGTCCCAGTCATTCTTTATTATGCTTATATGCCACATTTTCTTTACCCATTGATCTGTTGAAGGGAAACTAGTTTGGTTCCATAGCTTGGCTATTGTGATTTGTGCTGCTGTAAACACTGACATGGCTGCATCACTGTAGTATACTTATTTTAAATCTTTTGGATATATACAAAGGAGTGGGATATCTGGGTCATATGATGTTTCCATTCCTAGTTTTTTGCGGAATCTCCATACTGCTTTCCAGTGTGGTTGTACTAATTTGGAGTCCCACCAATAATATATAAGTGTACTTTTCACCTATATCCTCATCAACATTTATTTTTTTTTGTATTTGTATTCTTGTTACAAATTTTTATACAAGAATACATTTCTTTGATACAAGAATACATTTGATTCCTAATACAAGAATACATTTGTATCCCTCATAATTGCTATTGACTTCTATTCAACATATTCCTTGAAACTCTATCTTCAGCAATCAGGCAAGAGAAGAAAATTAAAGGCATACAAATAGGAAAAGAAGAGCTCAAATTATCTTTCTTTGCTGATGACATGATCCTATAGTTATAAGATCCAAAAAATTCCACCAAAGGACTTGCATTTAAAAAGAAAAACCAAAACAAAAAACAATGTGTTCAAATGCCTTTACCTCTTCATCTTTCTTTGGAGTTTTAATTAGATATTTCTATTTTATTCATTCACTGATTCAGCAAATACTTTTTAGGGTCTTAAAATGTGCTGGACACTGTTCAATGTATGGAGATACAGCAATGAACAAAAGAAACACATATTGTTGATCTCAAGAAATTTATGTTATAATAAAGGAGAGATCAGTAGGTAAATTACATAGTATGTTAGGCAGTGATGTTTTAGGAATATGAAGATAACAAAGGGCTGCAATTTAAATAGTGCCCAGGACATGTCTTAATAAGAGAGTTATATATGATTAACACTTAGAAGAGGTGGTAGAATGAGTCATCTGGTAAACCTGAGGGAAATGCATTCCATGCAAAAAGAAAATTAACAAAGAACCTGAGATAGGAATATCTCTGCTAAGTTCTATATGGAAGGAAGCCAATCTGGCTGAATCAGAGTAAATAAACTATAAATAGTAAGACACTTGGTTACAGAAATAAGTAGAACCTGGTCCAGGAATGGGTCTTGTAAGCATCCTTGATTTCATTGACTGAGATGGGATGACATTTTAAAACTTTTGAAGACACGTGAAATATATTCATTGATCATTGTAGCTGTTACACATAGACTCTAAGGGACAAAGAAGCAAGTAAAGAGACAAGAGGTTTTACTTATAAAAATAGTTTCCTCATAGTCGGTTTATGAAAGGTATCTTTGACAAGATGCTGGGGATGAAAAAGCTAAGGTGATATAAGAAAGAATGTGACTTTAAAGTTTTCAGTGGAGCCAGTGGAAGGAGCTACCTACTGGACATATTTTGGATGCACAGCTGACTTGATCTGATGATTGGGTGTGATGTGCCTGAGAGGAGTCAAGGATAAATACAGCTTTTATTCTGAGCAGTTGGAAAGACAGTGTGAAGGAAAAGAGAAGATTATTCTTTGGCATGCCAATTCTGAGATGTTCATTTGACCTATAAGTGGAGTTGTCAAGAGATCAAATCAGACAACCAGAATAGAGATTACAAGTTGGGAACCATTAGCAAGTTTAAATTTTTTTTAAGTTGTAGATGGATACAATATCTTTATTTTTATTTATTTATTTGTTTATTTTTATATGGTGTTGAGGATTGAACCCAGTGCCTCATGCATGCCAGACTGAAGTACTCCCAGCTCGCAAGTTTACATTTTGGAGAATTGATGAGATCACTAAGGAAGAGGATGTGTCTACAAAATCACAAAAATCTAAAAATTGAGACCCAGTGAATACAGAAGTTTAAAGGACAAGGGGATGAGGATGAACATGCAAAGACACTGAAGGATGCTATGAGTATATGGTCTGTTTGAAGACAAACAGGTTTTTCTGGAAAGAAAGATGTATATATGCCAACTACATCATTAGTTTAAGAACACTGGGAGTTGACCATTGAATTTAGCAACTCAGAAACATTTGTTATCCTCCATAAGATAATTTCAAATAGACAAAGACAGATGGAAGCCTGACTAAAACAAATGAGACAGTGGAAGAGTCTTTTGAGACATAGGAAAAAGTTGGTTCTGCCAAGGATTTTTTTCTGTGAAGGGAAAGATATAAGTAGGTGTCCATGTTCCCCTGAAATGTAGAACCGGGAGACTGACTTGTTGTTATTTTTTTAAGAAAAGTAAACAATAACTTATTTGGTTTGTTTTTTAATGACAATGAGATGGTGAAGAGGGAAAATGATAAAGAAGATAAGGGAGAGACTGTCTGGAGTTGTCCTTGAGTGGGTAAGAGAGGTTGGTATCTAATATGCGAGTGCAGGATTGACTTTGACCAGAATATAATGACAGGAGAAGGCAGAGGGTATTAGCACGTGTGTATACATGTGGTAGATATGGTGGGAGTTTGGTGTGTGGTCCATCTTTTCTACTCACTTCTCATTGAATGAGAAAATCAAGAATGAAGAATTGAGTTTTGAAGTTTGAGAAGGAAATAAGTTACATAGGCACATGAAGGGTAAATGACCTAGCACAGCTCTTAACTGTTAACTTGCATTAGAATCATTTGTGGAGTGTATTAAAGGACTGCTGAGCTTTGTTTCTGATTCAGTAAGTTCGGGGTGGGAATCTGAAAATTTCACCCTGATACTGATGCTGCTGGTCCAGGAACCACTCAGAGGCATTGTTATAGGAAGTGTGGCATGATCATCTGGGAACGATAAGGGGTCAGTGAAGGCCAGAGAAACCAGTAATTATGGCTTCCTAACACAATGGTTCACTAGCATGGCCTTTTGGTTTTTCTCCTAACCTCCATCCTAGAAAATGATTCAGGACGAAAAGAGAGATACATAAGAGGTATGAACAAAAAAACTTGTGGCAAAATATAGGAATGTAAAAGGCAGAGATGATGTGATACTCATTTTGACTTAGATATGGTGATGGATATGTGTTTTGCTCTTTCCTTACCCCACTATTTCTTAGGGAGAATCCTTGACTTCCCAACTATCAGCATGATTTAGAAAACAACTTGGTAATCTGAATTTGAATTTGTTAGAGTGATTTCAGAGCAGTTCAGAGTGACAGGAAGTTCCCAACTCTGGTAACTGAAGCTCTTTTCTCTGGGAAATCTATTCTCCTTATACTTTAATATTCCTGGGAGCAACACAAGCAGTACATATTTAAATACATGCACATGCATACACACACATATTTAAAAGAGTACTTGAAAATCTCAGTAAGTCATATGCAGAGTACTTAAAGCCTTTGATAACAAAGAGACAAAATAATATGTAGATACCTAGGAATACAAAAAAGATAAACCGAAAAAAAAATGGAACAGAAGAGACACATCAGAAGTTAAAAATAGAAGTTTTCTTTAGGTGGTGAAGGGGGGATACTGATAATAAAAACTAGGAAGCACAATTTATAAAAAAGAAGCAAGTAAAATTTGGGTTTCAAAATATAGTAGTTCAAATGAAGATAGCAATTAAAGATATACAGCACAAAATGTTTTCCACTGAGGCAAAAATTTCACCCTCTTCCTGAAGGGATCAGAAGTATTCATATATATACATATATATATACATATATATATATGATGGATATTACATGTATAATATATTATATATAATATGTATTTAACAAAGAGTTATAAATATATATATATATAATTAAATTATATATAATAATTAAACAAATAATTCTCAAATAGAATGCTGGGATACATCTACCATCAAAGTAAGCATATAAAGATGGTTGTCCCTTGGGGTTTACCAGAAAAGAAAGGGGAAAGAAAAAGAAATAAGGAAAGAAGGAAAGAAAACAGAAGAAAAGATGGCAGGCTTATATACCTGCAATTGGTATATAAGAGTATCCTGTGAAAAATCCTAATAAGCAAATCAACCAAGAAATCAATAGAATGAAGAACTCTATGAATCATGATAAATTTACAGAAATGAAGAACAAATAAAAATGTTTAATTAAAAGTATTCACAGAATGTAAAAATGTGAAGAGATTTCCTACATTTTCCTTTTTAAACTTAACTTTCCATTCCACTTTCACATGCAATTTTTTGTTAATTCATTGAACTTGAAAGCCTTTAAATGACTATATGTAATAAATCTCTTTAAACAAGTCTATAAATGAAATAATCTAGTTTTTCATTTTCAACAAGTCAAAATTATTCTTAAGGTGTTGCTACTGATATTAGTAGTACATTTTAAAATTACTGTCCAAAACAAATCAAACGTATTTTTAATATTCCAAGTTCTGAGAAATAATTTGTTACAAGAAGTAAAATTGTATATATAACCTGAAATGAGATAAAAAATTCTTTGGTTTTTGATAGATTCATGTATAGATGAATAGATATGACTTCTTCCCTAAGTGAGACAGGATTCATCAACAATTTCACTCCTAGTTTTCATTTTTTATAGATGCATGCTCAATACAATCTTAGTCTCAAGAATAAATAAAATGAAATTAAAGCCTTTTTTACAGTGATGTCACTGGATTGTATGAAATCCTCCTGAGATACATCAAAAGAATTACAAGTTTCCATTGAGAAAATGATTTTTAATAATTTATTAGCAAACAATTCTAATAGGTTCTCCTTTAATTTTCTTGAGGGCAAAGAATTGTAAACTACCCTGAGAAGCTAAAGAGTTAAATGTTTTATTAGACTAACTGACTTGCTCAATTTCTAGATAATTTTTATTTAAAAAAACACTATTCAAACTGATAAAGCAAATGATTATTGGTTAAAAATTATCTTTCACTTATAATCATATAATTCTTATCTAATATTCAAAGTGGTTTCTTATTTCAATATTTTGCTAATATATTTTATTTTGTGATAAAAACATCTTATCCCATTATATGTTTTAAAACTTTCAGTCAAAACTTTGAAATTAATTTTAGGACATTAAACTTTTGGAGAAAAACATCTGCTATGTAAACAATTTAGTATAACCTGACATCATTTACCAAAGCCAGACATCATGATCATCAAAATCAGAGCTCTTTTTATCTAGAAATATCTGATACATACTATTATACATTTTTGAGGAACGTGAAAAATAAACATATGGAGAAATAAATCATGAATTTTGTCTTATAATACAGATTACTATATTAATAATTTAGAATGATATGCATTTCTCATATGATTAATTCATTTATTTTATAAATTATGATGTATAGATTTATGAACCTCAGTATTGAATTTGTAATTATGTAGTAAAAAGGGCATTACATTTTTGTTATTGATCAAGAGAGATTATATGAACAGTAATGGTTCCCAAAGTAATCTACACCATCAGAAACTGGGAATATGTTAGGTTTTATGGCAAAGGGGAATTAAGTTAGCAGATAGAATCAAGGGTGTTAATCAGAACAACTTAAGATGGGGACATTATCCTTGACTGTGCAGGGAGACACAGGTAATTATAAGGATCCTTATAAGTGGAAGTGAGAAACAGAAGAGTAGATCAGAGAGATTCAAAGAAATTACATTTCTGGCTTTAAAGTTAGGAAGGGGCCATGGAGCCAAGAGAGGCAGGTTCTAGAACTTGGAAAAGATGAGGGGAGTCATTGTTCCCTAATGCCTCTGAGTGAATGCAATCTAGCCAACACCTTGACTTTAGTCTGAGGCCCACTTCAGATTTCTGACCTTATGAAGTGTTCAGGTAATAAATTGCCTTGTTTTAAGCCATTAAATTTGTTACAACAGCGATAGCAAATTAATACAGGCTTATCATTAAAGTCACATGATTTTTCTTGTTAAATATGTGTGCTTTTTTACGAATTACTATTTACTTTGAGAATTTGAAATAAGAATCATGTATAAATGTTAAAAAAAAAAAAAAAAAAACTTCATAAATTTGTTGGGTATACTTATACTTCCAGTATGCTTAATTTTTAAAAAACCCATAGTCATACCTTACTAAAATTGAATTGTCTAAATAGCAAATAGTATTCTATACAGGAAAGCCAAATAAAATAAAGTCAAATAAGATGTGAATTGACAATAACAGGTATATATATTTTATATGTTTTGA
The DNA here is from genome assembly GCA_025594165.1 of Tamias sibiricus. NCBI lineage: Eukaryota > Metazoa > Chordata > Mammalia > Rodentia > Sciuridae > Tamias > Tamias sibiricus. The sequence continues at coordinate 54,895,985 of CM046661.1, forward strand.
AAAAAATCTTTTCTACTCTATTGAATAATGCATACGTAAATCTCAACAAAAATCACAATGAAGTTCTATCTACTGAATTTTTAAATGTATATTCAAAAATTTGGTAGTTGCAGAGTTGCTTCAGCTATTTAAGATGTATTTTGTCCCATGTGATGAGTCATTCCAAATGAAGTGTTTAAAAAATAAATGAAAAAAAAAAAAAAAAAACACTTTTGTTAAGTTTGTGAAAAGCTATGCTTAGCTCTTGTTGTTGCCCATTTGCTTTGCTCTCATCACACCCCAGATATTTCACCAAAAGCCACGCACTTCTGACGATAGTGCTGATGAAAGAACTGGAATTCTAACAAAAAAGCCATGATACTACATGCCCAAGCTCTATGATTTTCTGATTTAAGAATCTTCCAACAAAGATCAAGGTATATCCTATCTAAAGTGATGCTTCACGCTTGGCAGGGCATATACGAAAGAGGAAAAAGAGGCAGTCTTACCCAGCTGGTGTTTGATGCCTGTTGATTAACTTGGAAAGGATGTTTTCCCCTAAAATATTTTCAAGGCTCCCTTTATTAGTTTCTCTGGAGAATTTTAAACTACAGATGGTGATAAAGTTAAAGGGAAGATTAAGAGTATGATTTTGTTTTAAAAAAGGTTTTTCTAAATCAGTGGGTGGCAAAGTATGAGGAGGAAATATTAATGCAATGTGAGGATCTGGACACAGATTCCATTTGATAAATATGTATGTGTCCCCAAAAGAAATGCATCCTCATATTTAGAAAGAACTGTTCTCGAGGATACAAGTTTGGTGATGTGGAATTATCAAAAGCTAGGGGATGACAAAGGAAAACTGTTGATATTGTTCTATATAGAAATTGATAAGGACTGATAAGGAAATATAAATAGGTGTTGAAAATTTTAAGAAAATATAAATAACAAAATTTTAAAATGTAGAGGCAATTTGTAGAAAAATAAAATGTGTGAAATGAAAGGTAGTGAAATGAGAAAAGTAGCATAGCTTAGAATTATAGTCATTTAAGCATGGAATAATATTAATTATAATAAAATTCAAGGATGTTAAACTGGCCAATAACAGAGATGCTCAGATTATATTTTAACAAGTAAGATTCAGCAATATGTTGCACATAAGCAACAACAGCAAAAGCAACAACAAATACAAAGAATTTAAAAATTAAAAGATGGGAAAAAAATTCAGGCACATGTGATACAAAAGAAAATTTGTGTTGCATTTAAAGTGACAGAAGAATTAATGATGCGATAGTGAGCCAGGTGTTTCTGTGCATGTCTGTAATACCAGAAGATCTGAGGTTGGGGCAGGAGGATGGCAGGTCGAAGTGAGTCTCAGCAACTTAGCAAAGTGGTAAGCAACCTAATGAGACCCTGTCTCAAAATAAAAAAATAGAAAGAGCTGGGGCTGTGCCTCAGTGGTTAAGAACACTTGCGTTCAATCCCTGGCACAAAAAAAAAAAAAAAAAAAAAAAAAAAAAAAAAAAAAGAGAGAGAGAGAGAGAGAGAAAATGAAAAGAAAGATAAGACAAATGGATGTATAAGGAAAAGTACATTAAGGAAAATAAAGATTTTTAATAGAAATGAATGCAATTCACATATAAGTAAAACTCATAATGTAAAGAAATAATGGAAAATAGAAATGCAAATAAAATAATCATAACAATTCAATTAAGAAAATCAAACCAATTATCTCTACAGCATATGAAAATAACAACCAAATGTTGAGAAAATACATATATTTCCTAGCATGAATGGACCACTTGCAAATATTGTTGGTCTAATATGGGACACTAACGTGAGTTGTGAATACAGGAAGAAAGTGGCCCTAAAATGTGACATGAAAAAGCAGAAGGAACTAAATAATCCTTGAAAAGGTAACTGTGTTGGTTTGTGCAAAATATTGCACAAAACGTAGATTTAAGTATTCATAGTAATAGAATTCATAGAGGCAATAACATAGTAGCTATAAAAGGGTAAATATAAAGTACTATAATTCAGGCATTCTGGGGAAGAGTGATAAATAATAATTAATGTTCAAATTTTAAAGTTCAGAATTAGAAAATATAATGGATAGTATAACCACTAAATAATAAATAGATATATAACATTTAACAAAGGGAAATGAGGAATAATTGAATATTTGTTAAATGTTAAAAATATTAAATGTTAATGTTAAAAAAGAAAACGATTGAAGAACAACAGAAATGCAAAGGCTTAAATAATTATGATAGGTTTTTCTTTCCTATTTTTGGACAATGGAAAACATCTAAAATTACATGGTTTTCAGTGAATGTAGAGATAATATCTAAGATAATTATGTATAGTCATGATAGGGATAAGAATGCAAACTGGGAACGCACTGCCAAATACTGACACTTGGTAGATTGTGATAAGTATGTATCTTTAATCCCTAGGTCAACCACAACATATTACACAGTATTATTTTTTAACAAAATGCCTAATGGCAATATAATAAATGAAATACTAAAAACATTTAAGTAATCCACATAAACTAGAAATTAGTTACAGGAATTACAAAAAATGTAGAGGGACCAAACCAAGGCAAATAATAAAATGGAAGGCTAAAATTCTAACATATCAAAATTATATTAAATTTTAATGTGTTAAACATTCCAATTAAAAATCAAATTGTCTAAATGGATTGAGAAAAAATATCAACTAATAGAATATATATACACACATATGTATGTGTGTATATATATATATATACATATATATATATATAAAATAAAAACTACCTATAATGATAGAAGTAGGTTAAAAGTGAAAGAATATACCATAAAAAAAGACTCACAATGCAAACACTAAATAAAAGATAGCTGGAGAATATATATTAGTATCAGGCAAACAGGCCTGGCTCATACCTATAATACCAACAGCTCAGGAGGCTGAGGCAGGAGGACCACAAGTTTAAGGTCAGTCTCAGCAAATTAACAAGACCCTCAGAAACTTAGTGAGACCCTGAATCAAAATAAAAAAGAGCTTGGGGTGTAGCTCAGTGGTAAGTTGTCCTTGGGTTAATCCCCCAGTACCAAAAATTTTTTTAAAAATAAATAAAACCACCAGTAAGAATATCAGACAGAATATAGAAAAAATGAAAGACATCTTTAAACAAGAGATCTAATTAGCATTTCAAGAACCTTCCAACATACAATAGTACACTGAATATTCTTTTTTTTAAATGCAAATGAAATATTTGAAAATATAGATTATATCTTGGTTGCAAAAAGACAAAAGATTGCCAGAAAAGAAGTAACTAACAGGAAGTTTCAAAGTCAAAGAAGAGTAAACTGCATAGTATACAATCAACATCCAATGAAAATGGGTATATCTATGACACCAAACAAAGTAGACCACAAAGCAATAAGAAGTAGCTGAAACAACCATACTTCTTTTTATTTATTTATTTATTTATTTATTTATTTATTTATTTATTTATTTTAATTATTTATTTACTTATTCATAATGCACAAGTATAGTATCTTTTTACATACAACTGCTTGTATACAAAGTATATAAGTACCATTCAGATCTTCAATCATGTATTTAGGAAAATGATATCCATCTCTTTCAACCACCAATTTTTTTCCTTTCCCCCCAACCCCCCTTGCTCCCTCCTACCGGACTTTAAATTATACTATAGAGCAATAGTAACAAAAACAGCATGGTATTGGCACCAAAACAGACTGGTGGACCAATGGTACAGAATTGAGGACACAGAAACTAATACATATAATTTCAGCTATCTTATATTAGACAAAGGCGCCAAAAATGTACAGTGGAGAAAGGATAGCCTCTATCAACAAATGGTGCTGGGAAAACTGGAAATCCATATGCAACAAAATGAAATTAAACCCTTATCTCTCACCATGCACAAAACTCAATTCAAAGTGGATCAAGGACCTAGGAATTAGACTAGAGACAATACGTCTAATAGAAGAAAAAGTAAGCTCCAATTTCCAACGTGTCAGATTAGGCCCCAAGTTCCTTAATAAGAATCCTGTAGCGCAAGAATTAATACCAAGAATTGATGAATGGGATAGATTTAAACTAAAAAGCTTCTTCTCAGCAAAAGAAACAATCAGTGAGGTGAATAGAGAGCCAACTAATTGGGAACAAATATTTAATACATGCACATCAGATAGAGCACTAATTTCTAGAATATATAAAGAACTCAAAAGACTTAACACCAAAAAGCAAATAACCCAATCAATAAATGGGCTAAGGAATTGAAAAGACACTTCTCAGAAGAAGATACACAATTAATCAACAAATACATGAAAAAATGCTCAGCATCGCTGGCAATTAGAGAAATGCAAATCAAAACTACTCTAAGATTTCATTTCACTCCAGTCAGAATGGCAGCTATCAAAAACACAAACAACAATAAATGTTGGAGAGGATGTGGGGAAAAAGGCACACTCATACATTGCTGATGGGACTGCTAAATGGTGCAACGGTTATGGAAAGCAGTATGGAGATTTCTTGGAAAACTGGGAATGGAACCACCCTATGACCCAGCCATCCCACTCCTGGGTCTATTCCCAAAGGACTTAAAAACAGCATATTACAGTGACACAGCCACTTCAATGTTTATAGCAGCACAATTCACAAAAGGTAGGTTGTGGAACCAACCTAGATGTCCCTCAGTAGATGAGTGGATAAAGAAAATGTGGTATATATACACAATGGAATTTTACTCAGCAATGAGAGAGAATAAATTAATGGCATTTGCAGGTAAATGGATGAAGTTGGAGAATATAATGCTAAGTGAAATTAGTCAATATCAAAAATCCAAATACTGAATGTTTTCTGTGATATAAGGAGGCTAGTTCACAGTGTTGTTGGAAGGGGTACATAGGATCAGAGGAACACTAGAATGGTCAACAGAAAGGGAGGGGAAGGGAGGGAACAACCATACTTCTTCATGAGAGTCAGATTTGATTATGATAAAGTAGTCTGTCCAACAAAAAGATGAAAATATTCTAAATCTGAATGAAGCCCACAAAACATATATCATGGTATGATTTTGCACTTTAACAAATAGTTAACTAAACTAAAAACAAGTAAAAAGATAAATCTACATGGAATTTTCAAACAAGGTTTTGTTTCAACACAAAACGTTATATATAAATTTATCATACATATGAAAGATTAATAGATATTTATAGTGATTAGGTAGGGCAAAATTAATATTATAGACATTCAAATCAACAAAAAGATAATATACTCAAAAGAAAAATAGATGAGCACAGTTTTCCAAGTCACTATTTATATGTAATATGAAAGGAATTGTACACCGAAAGCATGTATAACAAATTAAATTAATTAAAAAAAAAAAAAAAAAAAAAAAGAACTGACAGACTATTTGACCCAGCTATCCCCCTCCTCGGTTTTTACCCAAAGGACTTAAAAAGAGCACACTACAGGGACTCAGCTACATCAATGTTTATAGCCGCACAATTCACAACAGCAAAATCATGGAACCAACCTAGAATGCCCTTCGGTAGATGACTGGATAAAGAAAATGTGGCATATATACACAATGGAATATTACTCACCATTAAAAGAGAATAAAATCATGGCATTTGCAGGTAAATGGATGAAGTTAGAGAATATAATTCTAAGTGAAGTTAGCCAATCCCAAAAAAACAAATGCCAAATGTTTTCTCTGACGCTGATTCATAATGTGGGGTGTGTGGGTGGGGGGGAGCATGGGAGGAATGAAGGAACTTTAGATAGGGTAAAGGGGGTAGGGGAATGGAGGAGGCATGGGGATAGGAAAGGTGGTGGAATGAGATGTACATCACTACCCTAAGTACATGTATGAAGACACGAATGGTGTGACTCTACTTTGTATACAACCAGAGACATGAAAAATTGTACTCTATATGTGTAATATGAATTGAAATGCATTCTGTTGTTATATATAACAAATTAGAATAAATAAAAAAGATTATATTTTCTTTATGCTTGATATATTTCATGTTTGAAAAATAACAAACTAATATAATGGATTTTTTTACATGTAACTAATAAAATTCAGTTTGTTCTGATAAAAAAAGAAAAATAGATGAAAAAATGCCAATATGTTATCTTAAATAATATGTCAATGCCTATAAAAAAGAGATTTTTACCCCTTACTTAGAAAATGTAAGAATTCCAGATGATACTGTGTGATGAGTATAAGAATAAAAAAATGACTTTTACTCTTCAGATATTTTGGAGAATAATCTGGCAGGATATATATATATATATATACATATATATATATATATATACACACACACACATATAGCGAGAGATAGATATATCTACACACACACATATATACATACACATACACCTACATACATACACATGTGTGTGTCTGGTGTATCCTATACATACAAGTATTTATGTACATATATTTATATATACTTACATATGTGTATATAATGTGTATATATGCACACATATCTTATAACCTTGATATCTCACTCTCAGGCATATATCCCAGAAAAAAATTTTACATATGAATGTAAAGGTATGTTCATAAGACATTTTCTATAAAAGTAGATCTGTTGGTAGTTGGATGGAAGGGTCAATTCTGCTGTGAGACTACACAAGTAAAATGTGTTGGATTCATTTTATTGAAAACTCTATAGCAATTAGAGGAAACATAACAAAAACAAAAGCAAAAACAGAAGAATCTACAACACAGAGGTAATGTGTGAATTGTGTTATGTTTGGATGATGGAAAACATGTCAAAAAAGTCAGAAATCAAATTAGATTTGTAGCACATTAATTTAAAGATGCATACACTTACATACAAACTCAAAGAAAAAGTTTTTGTGTTTTAAATGAATTCTTACAGCATCAAGAACATATACCATACGCATATGGCACCTATTTATAACAGGGCATGGGGAGAAAAAGGAATAGATAAGATGGAGAGAAACTTATAAGTAGGAAGTGATGATGATAATGATGTCTCCAGATCTAGGGAGTGTGATTAATTCTCCATAACTCTGGTACAAAAAGTTTTTTAAAGTAAAATTTAATAAACTGCTACATTGACATTATCCTAGAGAAAGAATCAAATTTTAAGTACTTAGCTTGATAGTTTGGTGGAGGAACTGACTCCTATGTGGTTCGTTAGATATACTAAGCAATTCCATGGGTGTGTGAGAAGAAAATATTCAAACTACTCTTTTTATTTAATTTTTTCTGCTTGCTCTAACAGGGCTGAGTATCCATATGCTATGAGAGCACATGATCTTCTACTCTTCTGCCCATATCTGTTTCCTGTACTATTAAATATTTTCTTTTTCTCCCATTGTTCCAGCCACAGTTTTTCATCTATGGTAGGATTATTTTTCCTCCCCATATACCCAGGCACAGTAAATATCCTTAAGATGGGGTGAGATACTAATTTCTGATTACCTAAGAAAGGTTTGTATTCTCTGGAATTTAGTTCAATAATTCAACTCATGCCAATGGGTGTCTTAACTCTTTATACCATAGCACTGATGGTTAAGTTTCAACACATGAATTTGGGGGCACTATACTATCATCTTTCCACTACTTTCACAATACTATAATCATGGTTTACAGAAAATAATTCATGTAATGAATTACTGAATATATTAAAAATCCACCAGACTTACTATAATCATGGTTTATAGAAAATAATTCATGTACTGAATTACTGAATATATTAAAAATCCACCAGACTTGTCAAAGAGCATAACTGTTTCTATTGCAAATGGAAGGTGATAAAAAATGTCAAAAAACAAACACAAAATTATACCTAAAATGATCACAATTAAAAAGAAGAGCTATGCATTGATATGAGAACCCTTTATAGTCAGGGTAATTGGTAACACTTCCCTGAGTGTTATATTTTTCCATATATATACATATATGTATACATATGTATATATATGGAAAAAGCATTTGGTTAGGAAAGTCCAAGGGAAAAGAAGGAATATGTCATTGAAGGAATAAAATATTACTCAGTCATTTAGATCAAGGAACCCCATAATACAAGATGAAGATAGAGAGAAAGGATCACATTTTACACAGTTGGTTCTTATTTTGTACCCTTGATATTCACCCTATTACTAATGAAAATCCTTTGGAAGTTTTTAAGCAGAGAAATTTCATGGTTATATTTTCATTTCTAGTAAATCAGTCTTGATAAAGGAGATGTATATGTAAGGGAGAAGGGAGAAGGGAATGTCAATAACTATTTTACGTGGATCTGGTGTAGGTAGAGGTAGTATTCCTGAAAAAAAAAAAAAAAAAAGAAAGAAAGAAAGAAAGAAAAGGAAAAAATAATATGGGTAAAAAGTAAAGGACATGGGAATAAAATGTTCAACTTTAAAGTATCATAAAATGGGACATTGCAAATCCACTCCAGAAAGTTAGGAGGGTAGAGGATTGAGGCAGAGTGGTGGTGAAACAGTGACCATTCGACCAGAACCCATACTGCTCCATGTGGAGCAGACAGAGACTGGAACAATAGAATGAAAAATGTTTCCTCTTCCTTTCTTGGAGTCTTAGTCTACTTGGAGGAATAAATCTTAGAAATTTAATCAGAGTTGCAAACTTGAATAAACTGAAAAATGAACAGGAAATAGCATAAAATGGAAGCAATTCACCTGAATTATCTCCAGTTTTATTCACTGAATATGTATTGATTTTCTCTCAAATGTAAGTAGTATGAGTTAGTTTGCACAGTAATTATTTTTGTGGAATATCTTCTCTTTTATTAGCAATAAAAGTATATTTTAAATGTGGTATTGCTTTCACTTTATACCAATCTTTAGCCATCCCCCATTAATTAAATCAGATGATGTCAGTGATAAGCTATATATTGAAATTAATAAAATGTTTAAGAGGCTATAAGATGCAATTGCTGATACAAAGGAATATTGATTCATATTCAGCAATATTGCCTAGTAAAATCTTTCATATAAGAAGAATAGTTGTGTAGTTCTTTGATTATTCTCTTGCTTTTTGAAAAATTTATCACTCTCATATCTATTAAAATAAGTTCATGTCTACTTACTTCTTAACCATAAATGATGGTACTAATACTTATCTACATTAATGATGAACCATACTCATCCATGATTATGTCTCAATAACCTTAGATTTATTGAATAATTTCTGAATAATGTATGGTCAGAATTTTATTACTCTATGATGATAAGTTAATTTATAATATTCAGGATTCTGACATATATTTTGAAACTTTATTTCTATATGGATCAAAATTTATATCAGTTGTGATATATAATCCACTGAAATACATTCTCTAATATGAGCTATTGAAATGAAATACCAAAGAAGTTGCTCAAGACAACTATTTATAATCTACATGCATAGCATAAATATTTTCTAAAGTATTTCTTACTTCCAAGAATCTAAAAAAATATAATTCAAGCACAAAGATATGAATAAAAAACATATATAAATATAAAATATATTCATATTGACATAAACTTTATCTGTTAAAGAATATAATAAACTTGCATGTTTTGAGGATCTTTTAGCTCCTTGTTCATTGAAAAGTATACAAATTTTTGTTTTAGAGACCCAAGAGTACAATTTAATGCATTACTAAAAGAATGTGCTTCTGCTAGTTAGCTTAGCATCCAAGTAGGATTAGATGTCTGTATATCCATTTCAATCAAATACTCTTAATAATTTACAGGAGTATATAATGTACTAAGATATCCCTGATGTTGATATCTTTGCTTTACAGAGAGTATTCTCTATTCTGAGGCAGTGGAGTTGGTTGTGTGTGTGTGTGTGTGTGTGTGTGTGTGTGCGCGCGCGCGCCCGCGTGTGCATATGCATGTGTGTTGGTAACACTGTAGTATCTGTTGTTGAGTTACTGTTAAGAATTGGTGGAGGGCTGAGGCTGTAGCTTAGTGGCAGAGCCCTTGCCTTGTACCTGTGAGGCACTGGGTTCGATCCTCAGCACCACATAAAAAATAAGTAAATAAATAAACAAATAAAATAAAGGCATGCTGTCCATTAAAAAAATAAATAAAAAGAATTGGAGGAGTGAAAATCATGAATTTGTAAACATGCTTATGTGCCTGCTTAAGAAGTATGCTGTGCCCAAACACTGTAAAAAATAACTAAATCAAGTCAATAAGATGGACTTTAATTTTAATTCTGGGGAAGAACAAAGCATTCAAAGTCATAATTGTAAAATGAAGAAAAAGAACCAAAGAAATGGTACAGATTTAAAAGTTGATAAGTATAATTAGATAAATATTTTTTAAAAGTTTTCAGTATCTGACAAATGTGAGTATATAAAGCTAGCAACAATGAGGTTGTCAATTGATTAAAAATAATACTCTAGATTTGAGCTAGTAGAATAACAATAGGTGATCTAATTCCTTTATTCTGTCTCAAGAATGCTTACTAAAAGGAATTTTTAAAAAATTGATGCTGACCTCAAAAATTTTAACAGCTTATATGAGAATGTAGAATGCTATACCAAGACATTATTATTTTAAAAATGTTCTCAGGGGCTGGGGTTGTGGCTCAGCGGTAGAGCGCTCGCCTAGCATATGCGAGAACCTGGGTTCGATCCTCAGCACCACATAAAAATAAATAAACAAAATAAAAATGTTTTCAATTATATTTCTGTTATGTGAATCAGGATAAAACATCTGTGTTTTCCTGAATTGTGCTTTATAGCATGGCCTGGCTTACAACTGATACTCAGGAAATGGTAGATGATAAAATAAAATCAACACTTTGATTCAATTAATTTTAATTTCACATAAAATCTACTAATTTTCAAGAAAGAGTGAAAGAGAAGGTGAGTGGGAGCAAGGATGGGACTCAGCAGACCTCAGTTTTCAGTTCATTTGCTACACTATTCATTTCTGGTTCAAGCAAAATAAAGGTTTTAAAATACTCAGCATCATATTCAAATGCTATTGGTATTTATGGCACCTTTGTCTAGTATGAGATAACTGTGTTTGTGGGTATGTCTCTGTGTCTTCTATTCTGTTCCGTTGGTCTTCATGTCTGCTTTTGTGCCAATACCATGCCTTTTTTTGTTTCCGTGGCTCTGTAGTATAATTTAAGGTCTAGTATTGGGAAGCCTCCTTCATCACTTTTCTCACTAATGATTGTTTTGGCTAGTCTGGGCCTCTTAGTTTTCCAAATGAATTTCATGACTTTTTTCTATTTCTATGAAGAATGTCATCGGAATGTTAATAGGAATTGCATTAAATCTCTATAATGCTTTTGGTAATGAATAAAGCAAAGGGGAATTCCACAGAATTTATATTTCACTTATCTCATTAATAAAATAAGGCAACTGAAAAAAATAAATGTGTTCTCTAAATTATTGCTTTCTCTTAAGTTCCACTGTTTCTCATCAAACACACAGGGACACATACATATATGATTGGTTGATACAAAGTTTTCTTTTTGAGGCTGCATTTGCATCCATGAGGGAAAAAAAATGTAAATCATCACAAACTAAATTGATCTTTGGCTCTATCCTTTGCAATTATTCTTTGACACTTAACAGGTAAGAACTTTTTATTCAAGACTACTATGGTGGAAAATAAAGATTGATCTCAGCTCTGTTGAAAAAACAGGGAGAGTCTTTAAGCATGGGCATCTTAAATGGAATCTATGGGTGATGCGTTGAGGAAATTGCTGAGGCTATCTTTGAACTCACGATCCTCCTGACTCAGCCTCCCAAGCTGCTGGGATTACAGGCATGTGCCACTGCACCGATCACTCTTAGCTTATTTAATAATAAGATAAAAGTGTTTTCCTGATAGCATCAAAACCCAAAGAGATAGTAGGAAATAACCAGATTAAGATTTAGATAGAAACAAAATAACCAGAATAAGTAGTCTAACATTTAGAACTCTTTCCATATCAATGAATTTGCCTTTCTTGAAGAAACATCCAAAAGCAGAGCTGTAGTTTACAAAGTGAGGGGACAAAAGCTTTTCAAAGTCTGTCAAGAGTGGAGTCCCTGGATAACAAACCCAGAATAACTGTAAACCCAAACTAATATATCCGAAAAGAAAGGATAAGACAGAATTAAACTTGCAAAGCTTCCTAGAGTATGTAAGCTCCAGTACTGAAAATAGCATTAAAATGCTGGATTTGGCATCACTCACACTAAAAATGGAATGGCAGACAAAATTAGCATGGCCCTTGTGCAAGGATGCATTAGAAAATAATGCATCTAATCTGTTATGCATTAGAAAAGTGGTGTTAAAATAGGCCTGAGACTACTACCCCTTTTTCCCCTGCCCAGGTGCCTGGATAAAGAAAATTCTGTAGCATAAAATAGGTTCAGGTAAGGACTAAGAAAGTTTTAAGCTTTAAACTATCCCCAAATAATGGGATTTGCCCATGGAAAATATAATTGAAATAAATTGTCACTACATAGAAGAGTAATTGTTTGAAATAATGAACATTTCAAGTCAAACCTTCAGAATACAGAAGAAGCACATATCCATACAATAATTAACACATCGGGATGACAACAAAACAAACAGAAAGGAAGAGAACTAAAATTATGTATCTATGCTGTGTAAGTTGTTATACTGTGCCATATTTCATTTTTCTTATAAGATATTCTTCAGTTATTACAAATAATATATATTATTATTAAAATCAACATATTATAAGCATTGTTACAGGACTTGATTCAGAATGGCTTCATATGCTTATTGAGAGTGGAAATAAGAATGTTTTTACAATTACACTGTAGAAACCCATTCTCATAGATATCTCCAGATTTCATCTAACATATCATAGTCATGCAGCTAATATAGAAGACAGAATAGTCTAAGAACTCAATAAAGGTAAAATATTTCATCACATGACCATAAACCCTGGTAGAAGATGAAAAGTATGTGTGTACATTGAGTGACTCAGAGTCACTCTTTTTTTTGGTACCGTGGATTGAACTCAGGAGCACTCGACCACTGGGCCACATCCCCAGCCCTTTTTTGAATTTTATTTAGAGACAGGGTCTCACTGAGTTGCTAAGTGCCTCGCCATTGCTGAGGCTGGCTTTGAACTTGTGATCCTCCTTCCTCAGCTTCCCAAGTGCTGGGATTACAGGCGTGCACCACCACGCCCGACCACAGAGTCACTCTTGGGTGAACATGTTGTGTGAACTATTCAGAGTGTGATATTTAGATTACACATGTATTCCATGCAACATGGCTGATGGCTGCCGACAGCTAAAATCTGCTTCATCATGTGCTCTGCCAAATGGTAGTCTACTTCAACGTGAAGGGCTCTGTAGGGTTCAATGAGATATGCATGCTGATAGTTTTGACGCTATGTGATTTTCGTCTTACCAAATAACTTTAAAAACTCATCACTCCATGTGAAGCACAACTAATCCATAGTTGTCTCTGAGTAACTTCTATTGTAGTATTTAAAAACAGGGCTTGATCTTTATTGTTTGGTGAGCATATTACTTAGGATACACACAAAACTACAGTAGGAATAAGACATCAAAATGTAGTGACTTAATAAGATCTAGTGTAGGAAAAAAAATTTGCTGATGCAGGAAGAGCAATAAAGTTGCTGAAATGATGGTCTTTAGCAGATGACAGGAGGCAGGGCCTAGTCACAAGTAAAAGACTGACCTCAGAAGCAAAGACAGTGTATATATATTAAAAGGAAATGTAGCAGAGACTATAGGCATAGATGTATGGATGTAAGCTCATGTACTGACAGGACATTTGGAAGTTCTTGTCAGTGTACTCTTAGCATGTAGGTAAAATACAAAATAAAGTCATCTATGAAGAGTGAAAATGGGAATGGAAAAAACATTATGCAATGTCATTATGAGAAAGTGTGAGGTGACTGGAGCAGGGAATAGTAACATCTCCTTTCTTCTGGGAAATATGAATACACTTACATTTTGTGATCATGGATTCAGGTTAAAATAAATCAGCTGGATTCTCTCTTAGTCCTTCTATCTTAAATCTCACTTTTGCTTATTTAAAAAAAATCTGAACACAGTTATTACACAGTTATTTTATTTTATATCTCATAATTTCTGCATTTAAAGGATATGTGAACATAGTTAAATTTGTTACACCTGATTGGTCATCCCTTCTCCTTCTCCTTCTCTGTTTTTGTGTACTATTTGTTGAAAGTGTATTTATTGAAAGGCCTTTCATGATTTCTGGGAAAAGACTACTATCATGAAATAGACTTTTCTTCTTGTTCTTAAGTTTCTTCTTTACCTTCTGACAGGCTTTTCTATTGTTTTTAAAGGGTGAATTATATATCTGGTTTTACTAGATTTCATATTTTTTTACTGGAAAATTTTCCTGGAGGATTTTCTTCAATGTTCATTATCACTTGAAATGTAATTGTTTAAAAATGTCTTTCTCAAGGGTAGCATTCAATCAGCAGGATCATCAGATGTTTTGTTCTCCATACTTTTATGGAAAATTACAAAGAAATGTGAAAAGTTAACAATGGGGGAGCTGAAAGTTTGTGAGACATTAACAGGTCAAAGCGTTTATTATGTGGAAATATATCAATAATCTGAATTTAAAATTAAGCCAAGGTCCACTTTAAGTGGAAGCCTAAAGGTAGAAAAACTGTATCATGGATAGAAGGTTGAAGAAGTAAAGTTATATTAGAAAAAGAAACAAGGGGCTCAAGAAGCAGAAATCAAAAGAATGATTGAATATCTTTCTAGCATGGAATCTAAAAAACAACAACAACAACAACAAAAAAAAAAAAAAACATTTTTTTTTTAATTGAATTCAAAAATAACCTCCCTTTCCAGTCCTAAAGACCTGTATGTGAGGCACTACAGTTTCCACACTGTCATTTTAAAAAATAGACTTTATAACAGAGAATTTTTTAGTTTCACAGCAAAATCAAGAGGAAGATGGATCTTCTGTCCCCATAGAGGCTCAGCTTCCTCCACCATCATCCTCCCACCCCAGACTGGTACCAATTGTTGAAAATACACTGATACATTGTTTTCACTTTTATGGTTTGGATATGGTCTGAGTGTGCCCCCAAGGCTTCATATTTTAGGAGCTTGGTCCCTACAGAGAGGCTGGTGTGATCTTTAAGAGGTGGGGCCTAGTGGGAAGTCCTTAAGTCACAGAGGAGCTGTCCTTAAAAGGGTTTAGGTATCTGCCCTGGGACTTGGTTACTCCTTATAAGTGGCTTATTGGAAAAAAGCCTGAACCTGGCCACACTCACCAGAATATCATACAGAGGAGTTTCACTGCCTCTATATTCCTATGTGCTCTGATTATTTTTCCATCCATTTCCCATAACTCTTGACAATCACTGAGTCTTGTTTACTACCTCCATAATTTTGCCTTTTCCAGAATGTCATATAGCTGGAATCATGCAAACTTTTCTTATTGACTTAATTCACTTAATAATGTATATTTAAGGCATCTCCATGACTTTTCATAGCTTAATAGCTCATTTTTTAACACTAAACAATATTCCATTATCTGTTTGTATCACAATTTATCCACTCCTCTTCTAAAGGAAATCCTGACAGCTTTCAAGTGTTGGCAATTATCAATAAAATATTAATAAACATGCTATAAATATCTGTGTGTAGGTTTTTGTGTGAACATAACTAAATATCAAGGAACATGATTATTGGATTGCATGATAAGAAAATCTGCCAAACTATGTTATAAAAGTGGCTGTACCATTTTCATTCCCGTAATAATTTATGAAAGTTTGTGAGACATTAACAGGTCAGAGCGTTTATTATGTGGAAATATACCAATACTCTGAATTTAGAATTAAGCCAAGGTAGATGAATTTCTTTTTCTAGGAGTGCATAGAGGAATTTGGGGACTTATCCTCCAAGGCAGGAAGACACGAAGCAATAGAGTAAAACTGCCAAGATACAGAGTTCCTCTTGTTCCACCTTCTCATCACCATTTGGTTTTGTCTACATTTTCATCTTTATTATTTTTCTGCACAGACTGTTAAGTAAATGCCTTCAATTCATTCCTTGCCTTCCTTTATTAAACCATTTTATTGAATTTCTTGAATCTGAAAACCTGAAAAAAAATGTGTTAACTATATGTTAAAAGCTAAAGGTTGCAGAGTAAAGGAATGATACTAAAATAAAGTTATTATAGAACCTCATTAGCAGAACAAATTCCAACAGCTGAATTGGAGGTGATCATTTATGTTCTAGTTATACTTTCTACATAGTCTTCTCTTTTATATTTTTAAACATAAAATTATCTGGTATAATGCATGTTTTTGTGAAAATCAGAACACTTCAAAAATTGCTTATAATGTTTAGAAATCTAGACAACATTTTCATTGTAACTAGACCAAAGGATATATAGTTAAGCATAATCATTTCTTAGTCTGTTGTACATATTGTTTTAGACAGGTTTAGTAGATGATAAACTACAGAAGAATAAAATAGTGTAAAAATACTATGAGGAGGTATCTAATAAAAATAAGATAATTGTGTCATTTCTACTACCCAAACTCAATTTAGAATACTAATAGGGCAATAAAAATCACTAGTATGTAAAACAACTCACAGTGTGGTAAGAAGCATAAAAATATAAGTAGTAAATTTCAATGAAGAATATTAACATTCATTAATGAGCTCATAAAATCAAATGCTTACAAACAAAGAACTTCAGCATCTCAAAGTTTGTTTTAAAGGGATTTTTCGTTTGTTTGTTTGCTATCACTTTGGGCTTTTCTTTATTCATAAAATACAGAAGTGGCAGGCCAGTAGTAATTCATACAAATAATTTTATAGAGATATTTTATAGAGTTAAATATTAATAAGTTTTTAATTTATTATTGTAAATTATTCATAAATGAAAAGAAACAAAAGGTGAAATTGAGAGGAAGGAAATATTATATCAAATAAAATAAGTAGAGTATGCCCAAATCATAAATAAGCAGAAGAACATTTGCAAGCAGCAGCAGTTCCTCAAAGGTTTCCCAAAAGGAAAAAAATGAGTGTGTTGTATGTATACTGAGCAGGGTCACAGCTTGTATTCACGTTTTTTGAAAAGTATTATCAGTGATGTATAATAATTTAGTATAGAGTAGATACATTTCTGTCTTTGTCTAGAAGTACATGATGGAGTTTGAGAATTATTCTCCAAGGCAATGAGACACAAAGCAAAAAGTATGAATGTAAGTGTTCTGGATTTTAGTTCTCATTTGTTCACTTAACCATGTAAGATCGAACATCTAACTTGTTACAACTCCATTTTCTCATCTGAAAATGTGAATATTATTAACTACCTAATGCGTTGTAAGAATCAGTATCTTTGCATTAACAATAAGACTCGGGCAGCATTTTACATACAGAAAATTATCAATAAATAGAAGCATATTAACCTTATTAAACTGTGATCATTAGCCATAGATAAGTACATATTTTCTAGAGAACTGGAAAGAAATATTTAGTATCATTATATCCTTTGTTAATTACCAATTTAGTTATTTGCTTTTTTATTAACATGCAAATTCACATACATAATTTTACATATGTGTATGTGTATGTATATATATGTGTGTATATATATGTGTATATATATATATACATATATGTGTGTGTGTGTGTGTGTGTGTGTGTGTGTGTGTGTATAAAGTTCTCCAGAGACCAATAGGAGATATATTACGGGGACTGATTTGAATGACTTTCATTGTCATTGAGCCCAGGAGATCCAATGATATGTTGCCTGCAGGTGGATAACTCCACTCACTTCTTCTATTGGGGCCATCAACTGGCTGGATGATGCCTGTTGAGGGTGGATCTTTTTAATTGCTGGCTCTTTACTCCTAATTCTTTGTTACAGATAATATCTTCCAGAAACGCCCTCACAGACACAGACTAGGAAATAGTGTTTTACCAGGAGTCTGAAATTTCATAACCCAGTTGAAATTTACATTAATTGTCACAATGTGTGTATCTGATGTTGTACCTTTTTACCTAATAGAATGCTTGTTGTGTATCACCTATGTGGAACTTATCACTTACATCTTAGAATTATTTCTGATTTTTTCAATTTTCTGATTGTTAAGATCCCAGAAGGAATGTCCAGCATAATGTTAACTTGTAAATGGAAGCCAACCAGTGAACACATGAAATCAATTAAAATGTTATCTTTATTAAGAGGCATCAATGAAAATTTAATCTTAATATGTTTTGAGTCAGATGAATTTTATGCTGTTTTCTTAATAATCACTGTGACTTAAATGAATCATATATGAAGATGTCAGTTGGTTAAATGGCAACAGAAGGGAATTTCTACAAAAAAAAAATGTTTTAATTGAATGTTTGTTTCCGTTTCTTACTTATGTAATTACTTATTTGCCTTAATTGTACCCTGGCACTAACTCCAAAATTCATTTACTAAGAATTATAAAACATGCTATATATAGAAGGTGAAAATATTTAGACATAAGTGTGTACATGAGTAAGAGAAAAAACTATTTTCACTAGACTCATTAAAATATTCTTTTCTTTTTAATATCACAGTATTAAAACTAAATCTTTCATTTGGTAATATAAGATTTACAGTTTTATCCCAATGTACCATATGATTTGAAGTATTGCACTTTCTAAAACAAAAACTGCAAAATAACTCATTAAGTAAGTCTAGAGTATGACACAAAATTTAATCTTAGATTCATAATCTCAAATCTTAATCTTAAAAAATGTATATCTGGATTCTTACCTCTTTTGGCACTCAGCATAGATTTCTGGCTGCTTCAGCTATAAACTGTCTAAAGAATAGCTTTAGTTACAGCAGATTTGACCTTTCCAAATTTATCTCACACATTTTAGAATGATGCACTTGTTAGATTAAAGCTGTCTGTGACTTTAAAAAATGTTCAATATCTCTTTGGTTGCTAAAATCATTTGGATATAATAAAAGGTTTTGTCAAGGACAAGTAATTGATTTTTAGTGTGAATCAAAATCTAACTGTAAATTAAAGTATTTTAGCTTCTGAATATTTTCAAAGTTCTTTAGAGGAGAATGTCTGCAATATATAATTGAGAAAAGTACTTTTTTTCTTTCTAATGGACAGATATATTTTAATTTTGCATGTAGGGCTACCTGGTATGATTTATCTTTCCATTCTTGAAATTAACTCATAGATCTGTATCTAAAGTAAAACTATGCCTGCCTAAACATAAAGAATTATGATGAATGTTAGTGCAAAATGTACTTTTGATAGGAGGGTGGGAGTGGGGGGAGAGAGACTTTGTAGATCTAGGGGAACAGACCAAAAAGCAACTTAATCATCTGCATTAAATGTCTAAGATTTGAAAAATGATTCAGTAGTTAGGAAGTCCACAGGGGAAATAATGATCACATGTGTGGTTATTCAATAATACAAACTGAAAAGGATTATTTATTTTGTGTATTTACAAAATATCCTTAGTATTTCACTACTGAGTGCACAATTGATTTGTGAGCTTAGAGAATATTAAATTACATAGTTGCATGTCACACTTCCCAGGACCATGAGCTCTTCTTCAATGTAAAAGTTCTGTTAACCTCAGTAAGGTATTTCCTATTTCACCTTTAATGCCACCCCTACCATACACACAATGATTTATTCTGAATAGGAGAATGAATACTGCTATAGATGTGGAAATTGTTTAAATATATTAGTTTTTTTTTTATAAAAAGCTGTTCTTAATTGTGCCAAAATGTAATCAGAGCAGTCAATTCTATTCATTTGTGAATTCTACCCAAGTGTTTTTATTAACTCCTATGTATTTGAAAAGACTGGTTCAAAAGTAATATAATACTTTATTCTTTGGCATAAACATTTATTTATGTATTCAATTTAAAATTTTATGTTGCATATACTTTATTCTCTGTTACTTATTATAGAACTGATGGTAAAAGATTAGTGATATTTTAGTGAAATTATCTGATAGTGATAGATAATTAAAGAACTTTGGTTTAACCTGATAGTTACAGCAGATGAAAGGAAAGGTTTATTTTTATTATTAATTATCTAATACATAAAAGTGCAATTTGAAAATTGCTAAAATTTTGAGCTATTATCTTAGATTGAATTTTATCTATTTCTATGATAATACTTAAAGAGAATATTTCATAAACCATTGTAATATATTTTAATATGAAAAGGAGCAGGTGTGAATTTTATTATAGATTTCAATTCATTCTAAATTACCTCTTTAATGTTTAGTGACCCAGTTATTTATTTATTTTAAATTAGAGTTCTTTTTATCATCATTCAGAATTAACAAAACCTATGAATATAAAATACTATTTTTTTTTGTAAATATTCTTGTATTACCACTTCACCATCAATTAACTCAAATTGGCTCTCATGATTGTTGAAAAACTTTAAGAGGATGGGCTACTTTTGTGGCTTAGAGTAAAAGATCTTTGCTTAATGTTTTTAGGGACGATGATGATGATGATGATGATGAGCGCAAGGAGGATTAAACCCAGGGACACTCTACCACTGAGTCTCAATTTTTTTTTTTTTTTTTTTTTTGTGACAGGGTCTCACTAAGTCACCAGGCTCTCCCCAAGTCTGTGATCCTCTTGCCTCAGCCTCTGAATTATCTAGGATTACTGGCATGTGCCACTGTGCATGACACTGGGGATTATTATTTAGCAGTGATGCTATCAGCCATTTGTATTTACAATGAAAAATTTTAAAAATTACATAATCAATTTATTTATAGACTCAATGTTAATTTTAAAAATATCACACGTACACATTAGTATTTGAAGATTATTTTCATTTATGTAGCAATAAATATTTACATATGTCCATATTTTTCTTCCAGTTCAATAAGAAATTCTATTCCATGTCAGCTCAAAATCAAGCTTATCTTTATAATATAGGGAAATATATATATATTTCTGATATTGTTGAGTTTTTTTAATATTATTTTTAGTTGTTGATAGATCTTTATTTTATTTATTTTTATATGTGGTGCTGAGAATCAAACCCAGTGCTTCACACATGCCAGGCAAGTGTGCTACTACATACCACTGAGCCACATCCCTAGCCCCATATTATTGAATGTTTTTTTTTGTTTTTACAATTTATTATTATCATTGAGTTTTACAGTTTATTATTATCATTGAGGTTGTTTTTTTTTGTTTTAAGTTTAATGATATCTCAATATTTGGCTAAAATAATAATTATGAAAAAAACAGTTATTCTGTGTGTGGTCTAGACTGGGAAAAGTAATTACAAATATATATATATAAACTTGAGTTCATCAGCTCATTAAACCAACTCAGAGACAATGGTACTTTAGGTCTGTGATAGGGCTAATGAATGGATAAAGTTCTATACTAGACATTCAATCCAGTTAGAAGCATGTGCAGCCACTCAATGAAGTTAACATAGGAGATTCATATTTTTCTAGCATTTCAAAAAAAGTACAAAAACCAAACAACAAAAAATTATTTTTTCTTCTTATAGATTGAGCTATTTAAAATTAATATAACACCTATGACCATGTGCTGATATTGCTGAATTATAAAAATAAGGAGGCTAAAACATTATTATTTGAGACATATGGTTTGATGGGAAAGTCTGACAAATATGATATTACAAAATAAAAATTATCGTTATCATTATTAACCATATCTGAATATTTATATTTGGAAAGGGCTGTTGGTATTTCTAGTTATTTTTGGTGCTGATGTGTTTATTCAAACATATTATATTAACTTGGATATAATATGTATTTGATCCCTTAGTAAATGTATCTACCTAAGAAATGTGAAGCTATTCATTTATTTAGAATTATCCTAATAGCTATATTGACAGGTATCTATTTGATATTTATATTCATATGTGAAGTAATTCATTTTATTAAACACTGCTAACTGGGCGCAAAATTGTATTTTATTCATTTACTAAAATTCATAATATTTAGTAAATATTAAATTGGCTTTCAAATTTATGTAGCTGATGTGAAGTGTGGATTAAAGTTCTTTAATGATTTTTGTGTTGGTAATAATTAAAAGATATGTTGAATAACTTGCTAGCAAAATTTATTTTCTCTTAAGGGAATTTGTATGAGAAATAGTCTCCTTTGAGAAATTCAACCCAGAGGTTACAATGGTGTTGTATGTGTCATCAATTAAGTGGATATTGGAACTTGTATTTAGTACAAGATTGGATGGATATGTGTGGTTGTTGCCAAAGAAGTCACATACACCTTACAGGTACTTAATTATCATGCTTAATAATATAGTACTATTACTAAAGTATGCTTCATGAACATATGCTAATTACTATGTTTTTAGCACAAGAAATTATTCACAATTATGAGATAGTAGGTGTACCACAGGAGTGGAGTATTATGATGTGCTACAGTTTCACAGACCAGCTGAATTAGAGTCATTTAGTATTTGGGGAAATAATGTTAATTTTCCATGCTCTAGTCTATATTATATTTTTAAAGAAAATACAAGCTATAAAAGACTTATTGAGTTTTTAAAGATAGGAAGTACTCTATTAAAATGGGAAGTATTTGAGCTGGGTGGGGAGGTACATGTCTATAATCCCAGTGGCTCAGGTGGCTGAGGCAGGGGGATCATAAGTTCAAAGCCAGCCTAGGAGGCCCATAAACAACTGTCTCAAAATAAAATTTAAAAAGGCTTGAGAGGGTCTCAGCCAGCCGTTGAGCACTTCTATGTTTAATCCCTGGTACACAAAAGAAAAAAAAGGGGGGGGGAATGAACTATTTGTTTTGTTTAAAGAAAATTTAGAAAAATGTAATTCAAGTGTCCATACATCTGTCTGACTGAAAATGTTATTTTTCCAAAGTATTAAAATAAAAGAATGAAGTGTTTTTTCTGAAGATACTCTTCTGTCAGCTAACCTGGGATTGTTACCTTGACAAGTGATTATTATACCTGGGACCTATGTCAATAAAAATTTAATAAGCAAGGAATATTGTCAGGACAACTTATTGTGACTATCTAAATAACCAGAGGATGGACTATTGGTATCTGTGGAGGGCCAGTACAAACTAATCTTTTCTCAAAATACTAGTCCAGATGTTTTTCTCTGAGCACTTTTAAAGAGTGTTATTTTATCTCTGGAACTTTTTATTAACACCTTTATGCATTCTTCTCTATTCTGCATCAGATTATCAGAATGCTTTTCCATTTAACTACTTATTATTCTCCAATATCATGTATTTAGTTTTCATTATATGCCCAGAAATATGCTTAGAAAATGAGTATGTCACTAATAGATTTTTTTAAATTTTATACATTATATATTCTTCATAAATGTGTACTTGCGGTCAAATCCTAAGTATTTTTATAATTAAATAGAACTAAATCAAACATCACAATGCTAAAGATTTAAAATATGTGAGAAATGAGTGAAGTATTTTGCATAATTCACAAATTAAATAAAAGTAATAGAAGGAGGAGCTGAGGCTGTGGCTCAGTGTTGCAGCACTTGCCTAGCATGTATGAGGCACTGGGTTCAATTCTCTGCACCAGATATAAACAAATGAATAAAATAAAGGACCATACATCTAAAAAATATTTTAAAAATAATGGAAAGAGATAAAATTGTGACTAACTGGAAGTAAATATATCAGATGATTGAAATATATGATAAGCAAATGACATAATTATGGGAAAATCTTTTCCAAATACCTATTTCATGTTAAAGTATTTCCAGAAAGTAGAAGATATATAAGGGTGTCTACTATTTCATCTATCTCAATAATTTCTATTAATTCATTCTGACAGACATTATTGTATAATGGAAGCAGGCATATTTTCTTATGATATCTTTCAGAAATATTTATACAATAAGTAAAATTATTCATAATGACCTTAAAATACTTTTTGAAAATGTATGTATAAGTTCTGTTTGTTAGATCTTTGTATAAAATATCTTGTGATTTTATGTACAGTTTTTCATATATATTTTGTGAAAGAGATTTAATGCAAGCCATCCCTGGAAAATTCCTCAGGAACGCTGGTATCAGTTGGCTTTTAAATATTGTATTGAAATGGCTACTCTAACACATTTTAGTCAATGCATCTTTAAACTTTGATGGTAAAATGAACTTCAATGGTAAAATGCAGTTTATTATTCAGTAGGTCTGGTGCAAAAGTCTGAGATTCTCATTTCTGGAAGGCCCTATAAATCACATTGTGAGTAGCAATGGTCAGTTATGAAAGTCATTAGACATGCACAAAGAGATTAAACACCAGAAGTATTGTAATTGCTGCCATGGGTGATTAGTTGAAGAAAGCCATATTCCTTGTGGAAATGAAGAGTCACTATGAATGCAAGCCATCAGAGTTGGAGAAGATATATCCAATAGGACTAGCTTTTGACAGTACTGTTGCAAAGACAAGTTATCACCATTGAGAAAATCATCTCCCAGGGATACAGAAGACATTGTTAACGCAGACTGACAGTGAATCCCACAGATAGCATGTCTGCTAAGATAACCTTACTACATTAATATAATTCTTCTCTAACAACCCATTCTGATGCTCTTTTCACTTCAATATGCTAGATGACAAGAAGAGAAAATGACGGTTTTCCTATTTGGAAACATGTATAGATTAAATAATAATGATTAATGTTGGAGAGCTAAATAAATCATAGAAGTATCCAATTTTAACAGAAGAATCAGAACAAAATAAAATATTACCTATCATTTTAGTGAAGTATGAAATAACAATTAATGTAATTGGCAATCCTTTTTCAAAAATGTATCTAAATTGAATAATAATTTGGACTCCCAGTTTATCATCTACTATTGTTCAAGTGTTAATATAACTAGGTCGATTTGTTATTGTTTATATTTTATTTTGTGTCTCCACCCGTAGAGCTTGATTTAATTTTTCACTCACTTTTTGAGTAGGTGAACCATTGCTGTACAATTCTAAATATCAAAACTACACAAACATATGTATTCAGAAAAATGTGCCACTTCTACTAACCTATTCTCCCTTTCTTTCCACCCATCTCAATTACCTGCCCTACTCCTTCATAGGTAACCAATATCTAGAGAATGCATGTTCTTCCTGGTTTTGTTTTATTTTGCTTTTTGTTTTGGCATGAATGATCAACACATATGTTTTCTTATATCTCCTTTGTTATCTAAATTTTAGTAGCTTTATTGGCATATAATTTACATACCATGAACTTTACCTCTGCAAAGAATATAATTCAATATGCTTTGGTGTTGCACAATGATGGTTATACAATCATCACCATATAATTAGGATATTTTTATTATTCTTTCAAAAGTCCTCATTCTTATTGATAGTCAATCCCTATTCCCTCCACCCTGCCCTTAAATGACCATAGATCTACTTTGTGCCTATAAATTTGACTATATTAAATACTTCACATAAATAAAATCACAGAATATATGATACACTTATTTCTAACATGAAAGGGATCATATTATAAGTACTATTTTTTCACTTAATAACATATCCTGTATATCAATGCATACAGCACATAGAAATTGTCTTCATTTTTTAACCCTGCTGAGTACTCTCTTGTGTGAATGTGCTATGATTTGTTTAACCATATTCTAAGTATAATCAAATAGGTTGCTCTAATAGTTTATAATTATAAGCAATACTCAATTAATCTTATGCATATGTATTTTCATGTCATTGGGATATGCCTTTAGGATAAATGCCTAGAGGTGTAATTACTGATTAGAAAGCAATGACAGCATATATAACTTATATAGGCATTGGTAAATTTCTAACACTTTTAAACTGATAATGATAACCATAAGCAATGTAAGTGCCTGTTTCTTTAGACTCTCCAATACTACCCTTTAATTTTTGCCTACATTATAGGTAAGAAAAAATATCTTTGTGTTTATAAAATAACATTTTTATAATTATGGTTGACTTTGGAATTTTATAATTTTTTTTTATTTGTTTGAAGATCCTTTAAAATATTTACTTATCAATTGACTGGTAAGTTACTTTTTTTCATTTCTCCATCTTGGTTTTATTACGTTGTCCTGTAACTTGTAGCAATCCATGTTTTTTCCCTGTTTCTCAGTAATCTTTTGACTTTTTGTTGTGCTGGTTTTGGCCTACATTTTAAAAAGTTTTAGATAGTCAAATATATCAATAGTTTTCTTTTATGTTTCTGATTTTGAGTTGTTCATAGAAAAAGTTTCCTGGATTCAAGTTCAAAGAATAATTCATGTTTTTTTCCTCATGGTAGTTGTGTGAGTTCATTTTACACTTATTTTTCTAACCCATTTGAAGTTTGTGTGTGTGTGTGTGTGTGTGTGTGTGTGTGTGTGTGTGTGTGTGGGAGATATAAATAACTTCATCACTTTCTAAGTGGCCTTTCAGTTGCTACCTTATTAAAAGCCTATCTTTACTTTAGTGATTTGAAATGCCACCTCTCTTAAATTATTGCAACATATGCACATAAGCTTAATCTTCACCCCAGCGATTGAATATTTGAGGAGGAGGCACAAATTGAGAAAAGAATATGAAATGCTACTTTGAGTTGGGGCTTTTCCTGAACTATAGATGTTTTGTCAGGCATGTGCATCTTCAGGAGGATGAAGGTCACACATTTCTTGTGTTGGCTTCATCATGACAATGAAGCATTCCAAGTTCCTGATACCCAGATTCTTTTTACTCTTAGGTGTTCAACTGCCCAAAATAAATTTCTCCTAATAGCAAACCATGACACACAGCCTTTCTTGCAACACTGATTCAATGTTCTGCCACCATACTTTGTTTCTTACATAAGGAGAGCTGTGATAGTTACCTGCCAGAATTTAAGTGAATGTCCAGTTCCCCAAGCCTTCCTGCAGGTATCATCCTAAGTAGCAATTTGGAGGTTAGTATCCTTCTGGAAAGTGTATTTCCACAAAGGTTTATTAAAAACAATCATTGGTTGTGCTGTTGTCACTAATGTTTAAGTAACTAAGTACTATATAAAAATAACTCTGGGTTATTTTGTGTTAAACCATTTTGACAGTGTTTGAATGTCAAAGCAAAAGAAAATAATTCAAGGAAATATCTCTGTTGTTCAAATGTCTTAGTACTTAAAAACATACTTACATACTTATTTATTTGCTTTTGGTGCCAGGAATTGAACCCGCTGAACACATCCCCAGCCCTTTTTATGTTTGATTTAAAGGCAGGGTCTCCCTAAGTTGTTTAGTTCCTCCCTAAATTGCTGAAACTGGTTTTTAACTTGCCGTCCTTCTGCCTCAGCCTCACGAGTCACTGGGATTATAAAATCTACTTCTATAATGACTAACAGGACATATGGAAACTAGAAACAATTGCAAAGGAGATTTTGAATGAAACAAGACCTGTGACATTTTAAAAATATTGTTAAAGATAAAAGAATTGTCATATTTGCTCAAACTGATAATGGATAAAGGTTAGCATGCTGCTTAAATTCTGAGTTTTGAATGAAGAGTAGGTGATATTTTTCCATTTCCATCACAATATTTTTTATTGTTGTTGTTAATCACCTTCAATCACTTTATTACTAGGAGACTGATGAGAAGATTGACAATTTGGACTCCTTTTTCTCTTTCCAGCAGTACCACTCCATGCCAAACTCATATTGTTAGAGTCCCAGATATTTATAAGTAATGTATCCACAAGAAAGTTATTATTTATGGTAAAGATAAAGTATGCAGAAATATCCTGTTTAAGTTCTCAATTATATGATATTGTATATTTTAATTGCAAATATTCCACAAAGTAGTGAGAGAGACTTAAAAAAAATTATGCTTCCATCTATACTCCAGCTTTTAATTCATTTACCAAAAGATTTATTATAAAATTGGTGCAGCAGTATTTGGAATAAATTTTGTAAATCAAAACAAATCCATAATTTTTAAAGAAGTTATTGATTTTAAGTAAACCCTGATTATATTGTATGATACATCTTAATGTTAGGTAAAGCTTCATACATAGGCTACTGACAAATACGATTGTTATAAAGATTAAATGTTTACAAACTCCTTTTAAAGATAAAATTACTTATTATATATATATATTTTAGTATTTATATATTCAGATATATACATATATATATATATATGGGTTTATATATTTATATTTATTCAGGATTAGACTGAACCTAAAATTATTACTCTCTTTTACAGAATATTTCATGCTTTTAGTTTAGCTTTTAGTTCATAAATTTTATTTTTTAGGGAATATTTTTGTTCATGAAAAAATTGAATAGAAATTATATATAAATATACATATATATGTGTGTGTGTGTGTATATATATATATATATATATATATATATATCCCCACATGCACCCTCTCACCCACATCACATACAACCTTTCCCTCTATCAACCTTCTATATTATAGCTACACATCAGTTACAACCAATGAGCCTATATCAATAAGTCATTTTTAACCCAAATCCAGTGTTTGTATTAGGTTCACTCTTGGTGTTAGACAATCAATGAATTTGAACAAATGTGTAATGACAAGTTTCTACAATTATAGTATGATGCAGGAGAATTTCACTGCCTAAAAGTCCTTTGCTTATTCATACTTCCCTCTGCCTTCACTCCTGACAGCCCAAAACCACTTTAGTATCTCCATAGTTCTGTCTATCCCAGAATATCATATAGTTGAAATCACATATTATGTAGCCTTTCCTGATGGGCTTATTTCACTTAGTATATATTTCCTACATATCTTTGCATGACTTGAAACCTCATTTCTTTTTCATGCATAATAATATTCCATCATCTGGATGTACCAAGTGAATTCACTCATCTACTGGAGGGCATCTTGATTGCTTCCAAGTTTAGTCAATTCTGAACAAAGCTGTTATAAGCATTCATCAGCAAGATTTTATGTGTACATATGTTTTCCATTCATTTGGTAAACAAAAGAACAATTGCTGCATCATATTGTAAGAGTATGTTTAATTTTGTAAGAAACTGCCCAAAGTGGGGTACCATCTTGTACTTCACCAACAATGAATGAGAGTTTCTGTTACTCCTTGTCATCCCCACTGTTTGGTATTGCCAGTATTTTGGCCTTGAAGCTTTCTAATAAGTGTGTAGTGATATCTGGTTATTTCAGTGTGTAATTTTCTAATACTTATGATGTTGGACATATTTTCATATGCTTATTGCCACTTGTAAATTTTTAGTTAAATTGGTATTCAGCTCTTTTGTCTATTTTTAAGCAGGTTGTTCTTTTATAAGTTATGAGTTTTAAGAGTTCTTTGTTTTTTTTTTTTTTTTAGGAAACAGTACTTTATCAAATGTGTCTTTGGCAAATATTTTCTCCTAGGCAGTGGTTTGTATAATCATTCTCTTGACCATGTTTCTTTTTAAAATTTAGGTATAAGCAAATCTTATTTGGTGCCATACTATATGTAAAAGGTAAATTACTAAAACATGAACAAGAATGTAAAGTATAAGGGAGGCCATCTCCCCCCTAGTTTAATGATATTTCCACTTTGTAACACTGTACCTCAACATATGATTGGATTTCATTGTTAATAGTAGGTTGCTGTCATATTGCATGTTTTCTAGTAAATATTAATAAAAAATAAACAAAACAACAACAAAAAATAAAATCATGGAGGAAACTAAAGTTTCTACAGAATCTATTGTTTTATTTCATCAGTTTTCAAATAGTTCACATTTAGTAGACGAGAGAGTCTGGATCCCTGAATGATTTAAGGAGATCCTGCTTTAAACCTATATGGTGAGATGGATAATTTTCTAACTATGAAATTTCTAACTAGTTTTGACCTTGGGGACCACTTAAAACAAGTACCCTCTGCTCTCCTAGTAAGCTTGAAGCGAAGCAGCTGTATTTTGCACAGCACACTGAATCATAATGGGCCATGTGCTGCTATGAATATTCATAAACCTACCATATTCTGCATGCCTCACGATGATTCCACTGGATGTTGCTAGAGGGATTTAAAATATCACTTTTGTAGTATCCTTGAAAAGAATACACACATCAGGAAAAATAGAGCTGGAGCCCAGGTAATTCTGTCCTTAGTGTGCACTTCAGAACTCTCCTCCAAACGATTTTGCCCTGTAGCAATGGCACAGAAATCCATCATAATGACAGAGATGAGAGGTTTAAACTTTCTGAGAATCTTAAAATAGGTTAAATTAAAATCTAAGTGGTCACCGTGGTATGGTTTTACTGACTGCCACACTTCCTCATACATAAAAAGAACTAGTCTGATTCCATAAAATAGCAGTGGTCACCGGGGGTTGTGATTTCCACATGATACATTTGACTAAAATTATAGCTGCTTTAAAATTGCTACCAAAGATACCAGGACACTCTTGATAAGGCTGATGATTATATTTCAACAAAGACATTTTCTCCTATACTTTCAAGTTAATTCAATACTCCTCATTACCCTTCTGACCCTTTATGTTGGGCTATGCTGACTATAAAGCCTATTTCTATATTTCATTTCTTTAGTTCTCTGGTGGAGTTTGAATTCAAACAGGCATATGCATAGCAAATATTTGTACTTAGGAATTCTTGAGAGTGCCTTTGTAGAGAAGATTAGGAATAGTTTTTGAACTGAATTTTGCTCATTAATGGAGCATTAGGTTGTTAGTAAAGACCTTTGTGGAGGTGTGGGTTCTGTCTATCTTGACCTTATCACATGAGGATGACATTCCTTTACATTCACAAAATAACCTCTTTCTGGCACATTCTTGTTTCCTTTCTGCTTCAATGTTGTGTATGCTGAATATGAAGTCTCATTTTCATTTTTACTGTTTTTTTTTCTCTTTAGAAGATTCATGGATTATATGATATTATATACACCATTATGTACTACAGTATTCACATTGTATTATTTGAATTATATTTTTTCATTTTGCACCTATTGTTGTTCACTTTTATTCTGTTTACTATAGTTAGGAAGAAGATTTCAGGGTAAATCCAGTAGTACTCCATCTCAGGTCCATATCATGGACCTTCCACAATGTGAGGCACCGGTTTTTCAAATCTTGGAGGTGACCTCGTTTAAACCTCAGATCTGCCACAATTAGCATTTGATCAATTGAAGAAATTGTAGACAAATTTCCTTTCGTGAGTAAAGAGTAGATTTCTAGATGAAAGCATAAGCCAGATTTGTTTTTGTGTTATTAACACGACTTTTGAGACTGTTTCCTACCATAAGGGGGATGCAAGAGTGAGGCAGAAGAAGGTGTAGGCACAATTAATTTACCTAAATTAAAGCCTTGGTATTCAATGAGGAATAGTGATTCTGTGGACACACTAATATTATGAATAGGTGGTAGCAAGGGGCAGGGGGTAGAAGTTAGAATTGAAAGAATAGTTTTGCCAAAACAAACAAAAAACTATAAAATATTGACACACTACCTGATGTGGTGGTACATACCTATAATCCCCAGTAGCTCAAAAGGCTGAAGCAGAAGGATCCTGAGATCAAAGCCAGCCTAGGCTCCTTAGCAAGACCCATAAACAACTTAGCCAGACCCTGTCTCTAAATAAAATATAAAAAAGTTCTGGGGATGTGGTTCAATGTTTAAGTGTCCCTGGGTTTAATCCCCAGTACTGAAAAACATTTTTTTTTTAAACACAAACCATCTGAATGTACAGAACAGATGTGCCATAAACACTGTATAGCATACCACCATTCATACATCATTATTTGAGAATAAGTTGAGCAGATAAATAGTACAGAAATGGGGAACTTTGTGCAATCCTGCATGTAGGCTCAATGTTTTATTTAGAAATAGAACAAAAAAAAAATTCTTTGCTGTAACCTCATATGGAATTTTCTTGAATGGAAGTAAGCTGACCCTTCTGTGTTGCTAATGTGATAACATCAGTAACACCTTTTGTGTAGACTCTTCCCCTCCAGGAGTCCTTGTTCTGATTGGGCTAAGGGCCTTGCTGACAGGACTTATTGTCTATACTGTGAAGAGCTAGGAAGGCCTCAGGGAAGATTTCCATTCACTTTATCTGTTCAAATGGAATATAACTTATGTTTGTTTACATGATAAAATCAATCTTGAATAAAACCCAAGTTATCATTATCATTGATCTTTTAACCTAGATTAACATTTTTGTTCCAGTCTAGTAAAAGGGGGAAGAGGTATTCTCATCAAAAAGTCCAGTGTCCAGCTTTGTCACCTTAGATCCCAAGTGCATATATAGTATTGTGGAGAAAAGACAGAGGTCAAAAAGACTGGCAGAGCAGAGGTAAAACAACAAAGGAAAGTGCCTGCCCATGCACCAACTGGGGTAATGGAGTCAAATCTGAGGTTAGGGAAAATCAAAATCTTCAATAGGCAGAACTCAGTGGAGAAGCAGAGGCCTAGTGGTGTCAGATGATAAGCAAGGCAGCATCCATAAAGATCATGAGAACTATTCTAAGCCTGTATCATAATATGTTTCTGACCATAAAACACACTAAGAAGAAACTTCTAAGATCACTGAACTAAGAAAATTTGAACTACTGTTTTTGTCATGATGGTAGTTATCTCATTCATATGAACAACCTATGTGTTTGTGATCATGATGTTAAATGTTCCTAAGTATTTTCTTTTTGGCTTTATTAGGCATTAGATCCAAAAATTCCCATAGAGAAAAGTAAGATTTTTGTCCTATTTGTACATTTCTACTCTCAGTTCTGCAAAACCCAAACTCACAGTCCAGTTTTTAGAGACTATACAATAAAGGGTTACTTGGATTTTCTAACTGATGCATGTAGCCCAATACGACAATTTACTTCAGAGGATATTGGCACGTGTAGCTAATTATAGTTAAATTGAACTTTTGGTGTCAGAAAAATATCTGTTATGCATTTCTTTTTTATGCTTTCTTAATGTGGATCCTGATTTTAGCCAGTACAAGTATACATATACACAATGTACTTGGCTATATAATACTACAGACAGTGAACTCTTAAGTCTGCATTTTAGTAACTAGAGCATCTGGAGTCTTGTACTTTCCTTGTTGACATCTTTTTAGCATTTATGCTCCATTTTTTGTCTATTGCTATAATTGCTGCTAGTTCCACAGCTATTCTAATTTTCATTAGGAATGTACATTTCTTTTTAGTTTTATTTTACTCCATTTTCAAACTATCCTAACAGGAGAAATGATAATCACCTTCATAAGCACATATATGTTTTGGCTCTTGGAACTTTTCCATGTGTGTCATGTAAGGCAGTGTGCCTGTCGGCTTCCCATTGCTGTAACAAAATGCCACAGAAAATTAGCTTATAGGAGGAAAGGTTTATTTCTGACTCATGGTTACAGGGGTATGAGTCCACCATCACTTGGTCCTATTGATTTTCTTTTCAAAAATTGTATTTGTTGTTTTAGTTATACATGACAGTAGAATATATTTTGACATACTATATACACGTGGAGTATGACTTCCTATTCTTGTCATTGTACATGATGAGGAGTTACACTGGTTGTGTATCCAAAAATGAACATAGGAAAGTAATGCTCAATTCATTCTACTGTCTTTCCTATGTGTGACAGCCCAGTAAATCATGGCAGTAGGATAGGGTAGAAGAGGTGTATTTACATCACAGTGACTAGGAAACAAAAGGAGAAAGAGAAAGATATTGGTTTTGGCTCCAATATCCTCTTCAAGGGCACAGCTCTGGTAACCTTTCTTCCTCTAGAGCCTACCTCTATGGTTCTGCCATCTACAGTAGCATCATAGGTTGGTGACAAAGACTTTAACACATGGACTTTTGGGGACATTCAAGATCCAAAAAATAAAAGTGATTTAATCCTCCCAATATGACCTTGTCCGATTGACCATGTTTGTTCTGACCTTCAAAAAACATTTCTACAAAGGATTAAAAAGATTCAATGGTAGAAATCTTTTGGTACTACATTAGCAAATGTTATAATTCCTTAATTAATTCCTCTGGTTCTAACTCATCTTTCATTAAGGATCATTTTAGAAAATAAGTTAATGACTGTGTTTAGATTATGTAGAATTTAAGGATTATAATGCTGTTTCATTGTACATATTGTAATGGTTTTGAGGTTGTTGATGATTCCCTTTAATACAAACTAACTTTTCTTAGAAAAACCACTAATTTTATTATTAGTGATTTAGTAACATTCTCTTAAATATGTAACTTGATATTTATTTATTTGTTTATTGTACTAGAAATTGAACCGAGGTGCCTTTAACCACTGAGCCACATCCCCAGCCCTTTTTATTTTATTTTTTTTACATTGAGGCAAGGTCTCCTTAAGTTGCTTAGGGTCTTGTTAAGTTGCTGAGGCTGGCATAAACTTGCAATTCTCCTGCCTCAGCATCATGAGCTACTGGGATTACAGGTGTTCTCCCCTGTGCCTAGCATTAACCTGATTTTTTAAAAAAATTACTATATATGAAATTTATTAAATGTTTAAAAATATTAAGTACAGTTTTTTACACAGGCTACATGTTTAATATTTACTAGATTATTATCATATTTTGAATGTACAAATATCTACACATATAAAATATGTATATGAATATGTATGTTTGTGTATATTTATGCATAATATGTACATATATGTATATGTTGTATATATGTATATGTTACATATATATACATTACATATATATATACATATGTGTGTTTGTGTGTATATATATGTATGTATACATATATATATGCATTAGTCATAATGGAAAGCCTAAAATCTTTAGAAAATAGCTTTTGAATTGACTTATAACTTTTTTACTTGATAACTGTGTGATCTAAAATAAATCAGCTAAATATTTTAACCTTAGTTTTCACATCATGAAGGTGTCTGAGTGAGCATAAGTTTAGGGCTTTACATGATAATTGGCCTAACATGGAAGGTTAATATTCTAATAGTTCACTTATAAAATCTATGCTTTTCCTGGAAAATGTGGCATTTCTTAGAAAACTGCTGATATGAATTATTAGTCTTTCCTATATTTATTCTTAATTCCATTACTTTCAAAGATCTAAAGTTTTTGTATGAAAATTAATCTTTTGGAAAAAAACTACTTTGAAACTAATGTTAAACCATATTTCATTTGTAGTAATAAATATGAAGTTTGATTTGTTGTAATTTTCTTGTTATCTTTTAAAACATTATTCTCTTTATGCTTTTGAAAAATAATAATGTAATGGTCCATATTCATATTGGGTTTTGCAATGAATTTGTGACTTTAATTTATACCAGAGTGTATGCTGACTCAAGGACAATCTGAGTCAGCACAATGCAAATAAAAAAAATGGAACTTTCATTTTTCCACACAAAGTTAAATTTAATGTAAATCTTATATAAAGTAAAGTAGTTTTAAATGCATGTAAAGCAATAACAAAGTCATATGTAATGTGGGCAGAGAAGAAAAATTAAGCCTTTTAGAGCACAATGAAATGCATTTATATATTGTGTTAGCTTTGTTATAGAAAATATATTTCCTAAATATTACTTTAGAGTTAGTCATCACTAATAATTTAGACTGATCACATAATTTATTAAAGCATGTATATAGAAACTGTACTAATTGTCATCATTGGTAGAGAAATTGTTTTTACAATTAGTACACATAGATATATCAAACTGTAGTTCTGTATGAAGTATTAAAGAAATATCTTTCTAATTTCTTATTATCAAAATGATATTATTTAAAGGCTAAATGTTAATAATGTAACTAATACTCCTAACATTTAGGTTAAATTTTATTTTATTCTATAAAATTAATCTTTTGTTTTAAAATATTTACATGACACAACTGTCAAAAGAATTGTCGAGGTGAGGAAAATATCTTAATCAAAATGGTGGTTTCATAATTATATATGTTTATAAAAACTCAGACATATTTAAAATAGGCACATTTTATGGAATATTGATCAATCTTTCCTGTGTTTTAAAGTAACTGAAGAGTCTGTGATGAATAATGGCTTAGGTTGGTAGCTTTATTAAAGTAAATATATCATAAAATCTAGAACTTTATTTTGAGATAATTGTAAATTTTATGCATTATTAGAAATAATATAAGGACAATTACTTTGCCCTCCATTCAGACCCCTTCAATGCTAACATTTTTCAAAGTTATAAATATCCCACTAGTGGATGTGATTATAACATAGAACATTTCCACCATAATAATAATCTGTCACAATGCTGTTTAATAACTTTACCTACTTCTCAGATGCTCATGTCCCCTCCTTAATGCCTAATATTTTTTCTCCATTTCTATAATCTTATCACTTCAAAAAATGTTATGTAAATGGAACAATGTTACCTTTAGAATTGAGATATTTTACTCATCATAATTCCCTGGAGATTGATTCGGGTTATTGTGCATAATAATTGTTTCATTTTTTTAAGTAGAATTAAGCAATTGCTGGATTGTATAAAAATTGTGTTTCATTCTATAAAAGCTATGAAGCTGTTTTACAGGGTACCTTTACTGTTTTTATCACATGATTAATTATGAGTTACCTATTTCCTACCCATTTCTTATTTGCCAATATTTGGTGTTCACAATTTTTTATGTAGCCTTTCTAAGTAGGTATGAAATGATCATTATGATTTCAATTTGCTTCAGGGCTAATAATGTGAATTAGCTGTCATTATGGTTTAAATGTGAGTTGTCCCCCAAAAGCTCATGTGTGATATAATGCATGAGGGTTTAGAGGTGAAATGATTGGGTTATGAGAGCCTTAACCTTATCAGTATATTAATCCCCTGATTCGGATTAACTGAGTGGTAACTGTAGGCTGGTAGGATGTGACTGGAGGATGTGGGTCACTGGGGGCATGCCTTTGGGGTACATATTTTGTATCTGGTAAGCTGGAGTATCTCTCTGCGTCCTGGTGCCATGTTCCTAGCTGATTTCCTCTGCCAGAAATTTCTGCCATAATATTCTGCCTCACCTTAGGCCCTGAAGAGTGGAGTTGGCCATCTATGGACTGAGACCTCTGAAATTATGAGTCCCCAAATAAACTTTTTCTCCTCTCTGTTGTTCTTGTCAGATCTTTTGGTCATAACTGTGAAAAAGTTGACTAAAATAGCTTTCTTGTGTTCATTTGTTATCTGAACACCCTGTTCAGTGAAATGTCTGTTCTGGTGTTTTGTGTATTTTCTAATTGGATTGTTTCTTTTTATGTTGATGAGTAGGAGAGTTCTTCCTATGGATATACACCACTTTTATTTATTTATTTATTTATTTTTTTGTCAGTCAGCTTTTAACCACTATGAAACAAAGACCTGACGAGAACTATTTTAGAGGAGAAAAAGGTTATTTGGAGCTCATGGTTTCAGAGGCCTTTGTCCATACATGGCCAACTTCATTTCTGTGGGCTAGAGGTGAGGCAGAACATCATGGCAGAAACATGTGGAGGAGGAAAACAGTTCAAGATATAGCCACCAGAAGGCAGAAAGAACTCCACTCACCAGGAACAAATTACAAACTCCAAAGGCACACCCCCCAGTGACCCACCTCCTCCAGCCGCACTTTAGCTGCTTATAGTTATCACCCAGTTAATCCATTCAAGTGGATTAATACACTGTTTAGATTGATACTCTCATAACCTTATCATTTCTAAATTTTCTTGCATTGTCTCACACATGAGCTTTTGGAGGACACTTCATACATAAACTATAACACTTTGTTCTAAGAATATTTTTTATTTCTCTCCTACATGTTCTCTTCTATGATCCATTTATCATTAAAAAGTATGTTATTTAATCTTAAGGTGTTAGGGGTTTTCTGCTTTTCATCTTGTCATTGATTTATAATTTTATACCATCTAATAAAATGGAATGAATTATCTCTCTCTCTCTCTCTCTCTTTTTTTTTTTTTTTTTTGTATTTGCTGAAATTTGCTTTGTGCACAAAAAAAAATCATCTATTTTAGAGAATGTTCCATATGCCTCTGGGATAAAAGTGAATTCAGTTGTCAATGAATGAAATATTCTGTAGATGTCTGTTAGATCCATTTAATTAATAGCACTTTGTAGTTCTGAAGAATCTTTATATATTTTGTGTTTTATGACCTGTATAGGGGTGAGAGATATATTTTGAAATTGCCCAACACTATTGTATTGTGGTCTATTTGAATGTTTCTGATGAGAAGGTTTTAAGTACATATATGCAGCATTATTTGGGGGCATAAATATTTACAAGCATTATGTCTTCTTGTTGGATGCTTTCCCTAACCAGTATGATATTATCTTCTTTGTCTTTTCTGATTAATTTTTAGTTTGAAGTCTATTTTGTCTGAAATTAGTTTCTGTTTGTAAGATGTTTTCCTCCATTTTTTAAACTTTATTCTCTGGTTGTCTTTTTGAGGTAAATCTCTTGTAATCAATAAATGGTTGGGTCTTGTTTTTTAATTTGTGTCCTTTGATGAAAGAGTTTAGGCTATTTATACTAAATGTTATTATAGAAATATTATTTTTATTTCCTACAAGTTTAATTTATTTTTAGTGATTAATTCAGACTTTATTCTTATTTAATTGACTATTCCTCTAATGCAATTCATCCCTCTGTAGGTTTTCATTTTCATTTTTCATGTTTCTGCATAAAATACTTCATCGAGTATGTTTTGTAGTATAGGTTAAGTGGTTTGATTTTTTTTTTTCAGTTTCTGCTTATTATGAAATTTTAAAAATTTTGTCTTTGAAATTCTGAAGGAAAATTTTGCTCACTATAGTAAAATAGGTTGGTGCCTGTTTTCTTTTGGTCCTTGGTATTTATCATTACAAGCCATCTAGGGTTTTAGGATCTGGGTTGAGAAATCATTTAAAATCTGACTTAGTTTACCTCAAAATGTGACTTACCATTTTTCTCTAGCAGCTTTAAAAAATTCTATCCTTGTTCCATAATTAGGCATTTTCTTTAAAATATGTCTAGGAGAAGATTTTTTGTGATTCTATTTGGAGTTCTATACACATGTTGGACTGGAAATTCCATCTCATTCCTAGGATTTGGAATATTTTCCAGTTATTATTTCACTGAAAACGATTGTGCATTCCTTTAATTTGTATTTCAGAGTCTTACTTTACCCCAATGATTCTTTAAATTTGGTCTCTTGATATTTACCCAGATTGCTTGACTATTCTGGTCATGATCTTTTAACATTTCTTTATTTTAATTTTATTATTTTCAAGATTGTGTGTTTTGTCTTCAAGGCCTGGAGATCTATCTTCAGAGTGGTCTAATCTATTGGTGTATATTTTCTATTGAATTATTAATTTTATTTATTAAGTATTTTATTTCCAAGATTTTCATTTTATTCTTTTTCAGAATCTCTT
This sequence comes from Tamias sibiricus, assembly GCA_025594165.1. Lineage (NCBI taxonomy): Eukaryota > Metazoa > Chordata > Mammalia > Rodentia > Sciuridae > Tamias > Tamias sibiricus. The sequence continues at coordinate 54,935,351 of CM046661.1, forward strand.
TCTCTTTATAGGAATTATCTTCTAAATCCAGTATTTTCTCTCTAATTTTATTCTTTACATCTTCTTTTGGCTCATTGACCATTTTAACTATAAATTTTTTAAAGTCTTTCTCTGACATTTCCTCCATGGTAGTGTCAATATGTCAGTTGCTGTGTGATGTAGGCTGTTTGAGGTGGTTTATTCCCTTGTTTTTCATACTGCTTGTACATCTACCCAGCTACTGGGATAACTGTCACTTCTTTTATGCAAGGGAAAGTTTTTTGAGCTTCTTATTCTTAAGTGCCTTGGGCTGGGTGAATATCCCGGTATTGATACTTCTACTCTGTATGTCCTCTACTCTTCCCAATATTAGAACCATTTTGAGAGAAGACACTGAACCCTATATATTACTATATCAGAGCCAAGTCACATACATTTCAACCCTATGATATTCCCAAATTAGGCTCATCTTATGCTATTATATTACTGAATAATTTTGCTATGCCATTAGTTTCTATCCCCTTCCTCAATGCCTATCAATTTCAAGTTTGACATTTTAATGTTGTTCCAGAGCTCTCTATATTTTATTCTTTGTTTTTCCCCCTTTATTTCTGTCTAAGTATTCTAATGCACCTATCTTATCTTTGATTCCTCATAATGTTAAGATTGGTCTGGTCTGTTGATGCAATTCTCCACTGAGTTTTTATGTGATTAATCGAAGATGAAGGCAGAGGAAATGGGGAAGGGAAGAATTGGGGAATGAATTTGACCAAATTATGCTAGGTGCATATATGAATATACCACAATGAATTCCAATTTTAAATATACTATAATGCACCAGTTAAGGAAATAAGTATATAAATAAAAAGGGACAAATATAGTAGACTAAGGGGATTAGGTGGAGGAAGGAGCAAAGGCAATGGACAATACTTGAGATTGAAATGGAGAAAACTATGTTACTTGCATTTATGAAAATGTCAAAATGACCCCCGCTATTATGTATAAATGTATTGCACTAAATAAAGACTGATAAAAGCCACATGTAAATTCTCCTCAGAAACCATACAGGAATAAAATAAAATGTTAAAGTGTAGGAAAAAAGCCTATACTGGTTTACCCTGTAAAAATATTCTTCAAAAATGAAAGAGAATTCAAGACTTCCTCAAAAACAATTAAATTTGTTGTCAGTAGACCTGCCTTACAAACAATATTAAAAAGTTCTTCAGAGAGAAAATAATAATATGAATCAGAAACTTGTATCTACATGGAGAAGTATTGTGAAATGAATAGGGAGATAAGATAAAAACATTATTTTTCTTATTTTTAACTAATCTACAAAGTAATGTTCAAAGTAATAGCAACAATATAGTTGATTATGCATATAATTAAATATACATATTATGTGTACAACCACATTGTAAGAGAGTTTGGCAATATCTTCCAAAACTAAACACCCTTATCATGTATTTTAGCAATCATCTTCTTTGGTATTTTCTCAAAGAAGTTGAAGACTTATGTCCACATAAAATCATGCACATGGATGTTTATAGCAGCTTTATTTACAGTCTATAAAACATGGAAGCAGCCAAAATGTTCTGCAGTAGATAAATGGAAAAATAAACTTTCACACATCAAGACAATCAAAAATTTTTCATCACTAAAAGACTAAAACCATGAAAAGACAGGGAGTGTCTCAAATGCATATAACTTAGAGAAGGAATCCATTTGAAAGGGTTTTGTACTACATGAGTCCCACTAAGATAATCTGGTAAAAACAAAACTGTGGGGAAAGTAAAATAATCACTGGTTGCCAGAAGTTAGTGAAGAAGCAAAGATGAAAAGAGCTAAAATAATTTTTTTAGGCAGTGAAACTATTCTATACAATAATGGTTGATTCATGTCATTATATTTTTTTTAAATCCATGGAATGCATAACACCAAAAGTGACCCATAATTTGAATTTTAGACTTTGAGTAATGCCAATGTTTTAAAATATGTTTACCAATTCTAATAAATGTATAATTCTGGTTGGAGATTTTGATAGCATTGGAGGTTGTGTGTGGTGGCAGAACTACTATTTGAGTTTTGTATGCACCACCAACTGCTTGGAAACAGTTGTTTTTAGAAAAATATTTACTTTGGTGTTGAGTGGTAAAGTGTTAAATAGATCCTGTTATTTGAAGGCATTCTTTTTAATTTTTTTTTTCATTTATGCTAATTTATTACGCATGAAGGCAGAATGATGCAGATATTCTTGGTTAATTCTCTAGATTGGTTCATTTCCTTGCCATTTGTTCAACCAGTTGAGAAAAAGTTATTGAAATCTTCAAATATAATTGCTTATTTGTCTATTTTGTCTTTAAAATCTATCAATGTTACTTTTACATGTTTTATACCTGTTCATTTCTGATCATTTTTAGAATACTTATATCATTTTGGTGGATTTAACCATTTATTATTATATACATTTCTCTTTCCATTACTCATCATATTTTTTGTTGTCTGAAATCTACTTTAGCTTATGTTAATGTAGCCACTCCTACCTTCTCATGAGTGTTTTAAAGACATATCTTCTTTATCATTTTTTCAGCTGCGTATAATATATATTCATTGAGTTTCTTATACACAGCATACCCAAGTACATCCATCCAACAACTTTTATGTGCATAAGGGGGACAAAAAACAGGAAAACAATAACAACAACAAACCTGCGGCATGATCTTTGACACAGTCCTGAGGTGGAAAGCAGGGAGTCCTCATTGCTGTGGTTGAGGATAAAAATCTAGATTTCCCACTTAATTCTCTTTTGATTTGAAGGTGGTTTGAGAAAGAAGCAGAAAAACTTTTCTGCTTTTGACAAGGTCTAGCTCTATTTAAGCCTCTTCTGATACCACCCCAGTAGGAAATGATTGCTTCATTACAGTTTGGTGTCAGTAGAAGTATGGGCTCTGTACTCAGCTTTTGCTGACAGTAGAGCTACTCTTGTGACTTTTCACTGTAGTGGCAGGATTTTTGTCTAAAGTGTTCTCTCTTGCCTCTTTCTTGAACATTTTAGTATAGAGAAGAAGCTTCTGCCATTTTTCTTTTTTTGTTTTGTTTTAATTTATTTTTGTCAGTCTTTGTTAATGTTTTTAAGTTATTTTTTAGGTTATTATTTCCTTCAAGTCTGTGATACATGAGGTAAAAAGAAAACCCAAGAATTCAACCCCTGCCTTTTTTTTTTTTTTTCCTTTTTTCTTTTGGGTAATGGGGATTGAATTCAGGGGCACTTAACTAGTAAGCAACATTTACAGACCTTCTTTATGCTTTTTTTTATACTTTATTTAGAGACAGGGTCTCACTAAATTGCTGAGGCTGACTTAACTCCGGATCCTCCACCCTCAGTCTCCTGAGCAGCTAGGATGACAGGCGTGCACCGCTGGGCCTGGCAACCCCTTGCCAATTTTTATGATTTCTTGAATCTGAGATAGGTAGCCACTTGATTTTCTCTCCACTTTTCAGAATAGTGTTTGTTTGTTTGTTTTGTTTTGATTTGATTTGATGTAATGTCCAAAGATGTTAGTTGTACTTAGCAGGAGAAACAGGTAATGGTTAAGTCTAACTCATCTTCCTGAAAGCAGAACTATTGGTAAGTTTTCTGTATTTTTTTTTTTTTAAAGAAACATCATTTAGCTATAAAATGTCAAGGGATATTGAAATGTTTTCTTTAGAGAACAAGCAATATCTGGAAAATGAAGGAACATTTGATGTGAGATGGTGTTTGTGCCAGTGATATTTGAAAGTATTGCATTTTATATTAAAGCAATGTCTTGGGTTTTAAAATGAAGGGATGGCAAGGTCAGTGAGAATAAAGTGGTAAATCTGCAATATTAAATGTCTGCTTTGCCTCTTTGAGGCATGCATTTACAAAATTTTATTACAAGCTTTTCAGGCAGCATTTGCAATTTTGAGTAATTTCTGCTGTGTTCTGGCTCTGACCACTTAGCCTTGAATCCTAAGCAGCATGGAGTGATCCAGACAATTTCTCCATCTGTTCTGTGATTGTTTTTTTTTTTTTTTCAGTTTCCATTCAATAATCCATATTTAGAGGCCGTCCCACTTAAAAAGAAAACAAACAGAAATATCTTCGTTGTTTGCACTGTAATTATGCACACATTGAATGAAAAAGAAGACTTTTAAACCTAACTCCTTAGTAAGCAACAGGTCAATTTGTGAATTGTTACAGAGCAGTGCTCAACTGCCCAATTTTATATTAACTGCATAAATTACACTATAAACAGCACTCATATTAATTTTATTATTTTTTCTCAACATTATTTTAAGTACAATTTTTTTTTTTCCTGAAACATATCTGGCTTTAGGTGATAATCATTCATGATAAAGTAAAACACAAAACAATAATACCTACTAATTTAATACGTCATATTAAGAACATAAACCATGAAAAGCCTGACACAATGTGTTAGAAATTTGTAGGATGGGTAATAGTGTCCTGCGCTGAAATTTTCTGGGTATAGCAGGAGTATAAATGGGAAAGCTAAATCCATAAACTGCTGTTTGGATTTTATTTGGATTCTACCACATTTTCTGAGACAAATCAGGTACATGAAAGAGGCTTCTTTCTAGTCAAAGTGAAAATCAAGGCACATGAATCTGAAGTCACATTTCACCCACATATAGATAGAAACAAAATGAAACTGACATGAAAAACTCCATTTTTTCCTATTATTTTTTTCTTCACTTCTTTTATATTCCTTAGTCTTTTCATTCAGTTGCTTTTTCTGATCCTGACAAGTATTTCAAGGATAGGGTCTAATATATGTTCTTCATTTTCTGTTTACACTCTCAACCATCTCTTCTGCTGAAACCAGCTATGCCTGCCTTTAGCAGTTACTGGCTCAGAGTAACATCTCCCATCCTGAGCTGAACTCAGACTCACCTCCTTGTGGTTAACTCTCTGTTGGTGTTTTAACTTGCTTATCCTGACAGCTCATTCATCAATTCCCTGGTAGGTGCTGCTTCCAATCCCTATTCCTTACTTCAGTCTATACCTCAATGCCATGCTAGTCACTGTAAAAAGGGGCTCTTGATCAAAAACTTTCACTAATGTGCCTTTATGGTTCTACGTTTTTTTTTTTTTTTTTTTTTTTTTTTTTTTTAAGTAAAATTATTTGCAATATTTCTTCCTGAAATAACTTCTAAAAAATAGTTTAGGAAGAAGTGCTTTAACAAAATTGAAATGAGGAACATGAAAGACATCAGAAATCAGATTGTTTCTGTTTCTCAGTTCTGTGTTGACCTTTTTCTTTGCAATTAGAAGGAACATTTCACTTCGCTGCACTGGGGAAGATGGCAATCAGCAGCCCCAAGCTCAGTAACCCTAATCAACAAGTTTTTGTGCCTTCTGATTATGAGGCACTCCCAGAGTTTCTTTTCTTTTTGGGGGGATGGGGTGAGGGGGGTAGGGGATTAAACCCAAGGGCACTTAACCTCTGAGCCACCTTCCAACCCTTTTTCATATTTTATTTAGAGGCAGGGTCTCCCTGAATTGTTCAAGGCCTCACTAAGTTGCTAAATTCGAAATCTGTGTTCCTCCTGCCCCAGCCTCCCCAGCCACTGGGATTGGAGATGTGCACCACTGCCAAGCCAGACACAACTCTAATTGGCCTTTCCTCTGTTAATTCCTTTGGATAAATAACTGTTGCCATACAAATGTGTTTATTTTTTTTAATCTAGTTTCAGCCAAGCTTTTACTTAGGTGAGAAGAATGGGTAGGAAACTTGGGTGTGACTAGGTAGAAGAAACCTTCCTTATCATGAGCCAACCAATTTTTTTTTTCCTTATGTGTCCCCTCTTCAGGGGATCCTTCTCTTTTCTCAGTGTGACCTCTGGACATTTTTTAAAAATTTTATAATTTTCACAATTTGCACTATAAAGTATTCAGGTTATTGGAACTCAAATTCTACCTGTGTGACCTTGTGATAGTAACTTAAATATTCTAAGCATTCGTTTCTAAATGTCCAAACCAGAAGAAGATAAGAAACCCCACTAGTTATGGTAAATTCTAAATGAAATTGTATTTGTACAATACCACATGATAAGTACTCAATAAATAATAGCTATTTATCAGAGTGTGGAGATACCTCTTTCCTCATAGACTCCTCATGAGTATCTAGTTATAATTTTGAAATGTTCCTAATTCAAAAATTAGAAATGGGGCAGGGGTGTTGCTCAGTGTAGTGCACTTTCCTAGCGTGGGTGATACCCTGGGATGGATCCCCAGCACTGCATAAATATGAAAAAAATTAAAATTGGTATGTCTTGAATATGGATATGAATAATGTGAATAATGTCACATCAATTGCTTTAATCAAATTTTCTTATTATGAACATAAACATCATTTTGTACTTTTAAGTCTTTTTCAAAAATTTTTTCATTGTAGTTTTGATTTTTTTGGTTCTCTGTTGCCTTCTTTTCTATGGGAAATTTGGTCTTTTCACTTCTCAGATTTAAACATATCTGTATATAATATGGTTATTAGTCTTTTACCTGTGCTAAATGTAAATATTTCTCCCATTTTGACAGTTGTCTTGTGACTTTGCTTATATATCAGTATGACATTTTCCCACAAGAAATCTTATAATGCTGTCAAACTATCAATATTATTATATCTGTATTTTGAGAAATAGAGTATCTTTTCCTATGCTCAGAGTAATACATGTACCCATGTTTTACTTTAATACTATTTTTTTTTTTTTGCTTATTTGTCAATTGGTTTTGACATCCTTCATCCATTTGGGTTTATTATTTTGCTTAGTATGGAGTAATAATCTTAATTTATCTTTTCCCAAAAGTCTAACAATTTCTTCCAGTCACATTAATTAAAAAGTCCATCTTTTCCCCAATGAATTTATAGCAATTTTATCCCATAGTAATGTCACATTTGAGTCAAGTCTATTTCTGTAATTTCTTTCATTCCACTTTTTTTTTTTTTTTTTTTTGGTCTATTTGTGGGCAGTATTATATTGTTTTAATTTTAGAGAGCTTATACAACAGTTAATGTTTGATGGGGTTACTTCTTATCACTACTAGATAAAAAAGCAATTTTCTGGTTATTTTTGCATGTCTGCTTTTTCCACATAAAGGTTAGTATTTATTGTCTTTTTGATTTAAAAAAGAAAACTTAATGGTATTCTTTTACAGTGTGTTAACATTATAACTTCAGGAGAACTGACTTTGTAATAATGATGACTCAGATTTTAAGGCTTGAAATCAAGTGGTTTAAATTTAAATTAATATGAAGAAATGATTTAAGCCATATTATTTTCTTATTTAGAAGAGTTTTCTCTGAATAGCTATTAGAATTAAAGATAAATTGAATACAGATGGGAAGATAAGTTGAGTGCTATTGGTTCTTTTTCTTTACTTTCTTAAAATCATAGACTTTTTGGCCTTAGAATTATGTGCTGTGTTTGTAAGAATCATTGCCAAAATTTATGCATAATAACAATTCTCCTCAAAAAAAATGCAGTTACAGTTTATGCTACCTGAATCTTAGAAATTCATGAACTTATAACATGACATATGAATATTTTCATTAAAAATATTTTCTTAATTTTACTCTCCAGATTAGTAGGATTTATTCTCAATAAAATAATAATAACTTCAATAAAAATGATGGCTTTAACATAAGTCTATAAGAAAGACATTCTGTCACTTGTATTCAATAATTACTAACTTCCTATGCTAATATACAGGTAAAGCATTTTGTTAATTAGCGGAATCCAAAAACTGAGAGTTGAGGAAGTTTTAATAGAACATGTTTTAAAAGGAAAAATACATCTATGATGAGGATATAAACATCTACCTACAATATATTGATAGTATATTTTATACATAACATGTAATACTATCTATAGTATATTTATAGTATAGATGTAATATGTATAATATGTAAATATATGCTTGTGTATATATATATATATATTTTATATATATATGTATACATATTAAATCAAGGCACTGACAGTAATCACACTAAATTGAAAATTCCTAATAAATTTATAAGAAAATCTTGTAAGAACTGTTTCCTTTAACAAATGTATGATGGTTAATGGCTAGGGATGTAGCTCAGTGGCAAAGTGCTTGCCTAGCACATATGAAGCCCTGGGTTCAATTCACAGTACCATTATAAAACAAGTGAAATCTTGTGGGCTGGGCATGTAGCTTGGTGGTATTGCAGTTGTTCAGCATGTGTGAGGCCCTGGATTCAATCCCCAATACCCACAAAATACATCAAGTATAAAATGGTTAAAGCCAGAGCCTATGGGTAATTCACTCCTTGATCCTTGTTGTCACCATGAGACTCTTCCTACCACTGGGCAGGGTTAATACCTGGCATCTATAAAACTTTGTTAAAGAAAATTTGTGAGAGTTCCTGTGTCCTAATTATTTCTTGTCTTCGGTGATTTACAGAAATTATTTTTGGATTACAAAATGTTTTAAAAATGGAAAGAGAATGATTTTTTTTTTAGAAATTAATTATAATACTGTCACTCGAATATATATATATATATATATATTATATTATATATATATATTTCTAGCAAATGACAGGCTAATAGAGATTTAAGATGGAGATTACAGTGTTAAGGTATAATCACAATTTTCATGCAGTGATATTTTAAGCAATTTCTTAGAGAAATTTCTTTAATTCTTAAAAACATAAAAATTTCTGAAAAATCTTGTTTCGGCCTTTTGAAATATCTGGTGACATTAAGGTTTTCATGGTAACACAAAACTAACCCATATGTTTAAATACTGACATAAAATACAAATCATCCTTTTCTCCCTAACTCCTCTAGGAACATTTTTTGCTTTTTCATGGTCCTTGATTCTAAGTGTTCTCTATGCATATGTAAGTCTAGAAGAGAATTGAATGAAGAAAGCCACAGTCACTTGAACTCCTGCTAAATTATATAATATATGACATTAACTTTTTTCTCCTTAGAAAATTAGTAATAGCTATCATAATTTAAGCATGATAAAAAATGCTGAATTATGAAATCTATAACCAACTTAAGGACACTAATTTTCAGAAAATATGTGTAATAATTGACTTTTGATGAATACACTCTTATTTTCTAAAATTATGAATACATAAAGTATATACATATATGTGTATATGTATATATATACACTTTCCCACACAAAAAAATTTAAAATTAATACCAATTGTTCTTCAGAATATATGGGAAAAATTATTCAGTGTTGGCTCCTAAGATACTCATAAATTATAAATAGTAAATGTTTATTTGTCAAGTGTGACTATTTGCAAAAATCATTTTATGGTTTAATGACTTCTTAATTATAATGCTCATAAACTTCTAGTAGGCTATTTGAATAAATGCTAGATTTCTTGTGCCAAAATATTTAAAACACACATAAATAATCATCTAGTCTTTTATGAAACAAAGCAGTGATTTTTGTGCTTTGACTTTATGCAATTTATCCAAAGGCCATATGTCTTTATGTTGAAATTGCATTTTTCTTAGAATTATGTACAAAATGTATTCTGTGTAAAGTATGCAAATATAAAATTATAAATATACTTATTTTTAGGCAAACAGTAATAGAAATTTTAACATAATTTTATATAATCTTTGAATATTTGTTAGCAAGTCTAGATGTCATTGTCTCAGGTCCCTTCCATATTCTTAAATGTTGTTGAGGGCTTTGGAGAAATGTTGTTCATATAATTTTTGATACTACCCTAGAAATTAAAACTGAAAATAATTTTATTCATTAATAATCTCAAAATAACAGTAATAACCCAATACATGTAAGTATAAGTAAAATACTTGTAGAAAAAAGTATTATTATGAAAAGTTTTTCCAACAAAGTATATTTCTATAAAAAACTATTATAAAATCATAAATTTCAGAAAACTATTCATTGAGAAGGGTGTCATTATTTTTTAGCTTGTACACCTCTTAATGCTTGCTTAATGGAGAAACATCTGTTAAAATATTCTGTTTTGATTGAATTTCATAAGGAAAGTCTTGCCTCATATTGTTATGTAGTTGGAAAAATACATAGCTTTCAGATAATTGTGGATATTCTTTGATACTCTAGTAAAACTTGACACATGATAATTTGTTAAAGATTGTTTTCAATATTTTATAATAAATCATGTCATTAAGCCTGTTGTAATCAGTTTCATTTAAATCTGTTGTTTATTATGCTTTCTAATTAGATTTTTTGCACATGTTTTATTTTGTTACTTCAGTCAATAGTAATTTTGAAAATATCAGTTTATGGAGTTACACAGAACTTCTAAAGGTTGACAGATTTCATTATGTAATGTCAAATAATCACATGGTAAAACCACCAAAAAATCTCATTTAAAAAGACTTTAAAGGTAGGAGACTATTAATATCCTGGTGTAGATAAATGTTTTCAAAATTTGAGGTTTTACTAAAAAGTTTGAGTTTAATCTTTGTCAAAAACGCAGTCAGTTGTTTTCCTTGAAGGGAAAGGCTTGGCAGGCTCAGGATAGATCTCAATCACACAAAGGCTTTTCTTCTGAAGTACTAATTCATTTTGATACACAGTGGAAATGTTTTATGTATAGTTCCCATTCATCACTAAAAATAATTGTAATCAGTAATTGAGATTTTTTTTTTTCTGGGTACCAGGGATTAAACTTAAGCGCACTTAACTACTAAGCCACATCACCAGCCCTACTTTTTGTATTTTATTTAGAGACAGTGTCTCACCAAGTTGCTTAGCACCTTGCTTTTACTGAGGCTGTCTTTGAACTCATGTTCCTCTTGCCTCAACCTCCCAAGCTGCTGGGTAGTGATTGAGATTTAATAAAATTAATAACTTTTACTGTATCATGAAAGATATTCTTAAGTGACCCCACCTCCCCGCTGCCACAAACACAGATAAACTCATAAAGGTAAAAAATATCATGGCCAGAGTTTGATGCCTCTGGCTTGATTCATGGGCTGGTAATGACACTATTGCTTCTGCATTGTCAGTGCAAATTCCTACCCAACCAATGGATAGATATAGTCTTACTATCATTATGAAGGCAGTTTTGTTTTTTTTTTTTTATACATGCATTAAGGAAAATGATATCCGTCTCATTCAACCACCTTCCCCCCCCCCCTTGCTCCCTCCCTTACCCCTCCCTTCCCTTGACCATTCTAGTGTTCCTCTAATCCTCCTATGTACCCCATCCAACAATACTTTGAAATAGCCTCCTTATATAAGAGAGAACATTTGGTACTTGGATTTTTGAGACTGACTAACTTCACTTAGCATTATGTCTTCCAACTTCATCCATTTACCTGCAAATGCCATTAATTTATTATCTTTTATTGCTGAGTAAAATTCCATTGTGCGTATATACCACATTTTCTTAATCCACTCATTTACTGAGGGACATCTAGGTTGATTCCACAACCTAGCTATTGTGAATTGTGCAGCTACAAACATTGAGATAGCTGTGTCACTGTAATATGCTGTTTTTAAGTCCTTTGGGAATAGACCCAAGAGTGGGATGGCTGGGTCATAGGATGGTTCCATTCCCAGTTTTCCAAGAAATCTCCATACTGCTTTCCATAACGGTTGCACCATTTTGCAGTCCCACCAGCAATGTAAGAGTGTGCCTTTTTCTCCACATCCTCTCCAACATTTATTGTTGCTTGTGTTCTTGATGGCTGCCATTCTGACTGGAGTGAAGTGAAATCTTAGAGTAGTTTTGATTTGCATTTCTCTAATTGCCAGCGATGTTGAACATTTTTTCATGTATTTGTTGATTACTCGTGTATCTTCTTCTGAGAGGTGTCTTCTCAATTCCTTAGCCCATTTATTGATTGGGTTATTTGTTTTTTTTTAGTGTAAAGTTTTTTGAGTTCTTTATATATTTCTAGAGATTAGTGCTCTATCTGATGTGCATGTATTAAATATTTGTTCCCAATTAGTTGGCTCTCTATTCACCTCACTGATTGTTTCTTTTGCTGCAAAGAAGCTTTTTAGTTTAAATCTATCCCATTCATTAATTCTTGGTAGTAATTCTTGCGCTACAGGATTCTTATTAAGGAACTTGGGGCCTAATCCAACATGTTGGAAATTGGAGCTTACTTTTTCTTCTATTAGGTGTATTGTCTCTGATCTAATCCCTAGGTCTTTGATCCACCTTGAATTGAGTTTTGTGCATGGTGAGAGATAAAGGTTTAATTTCATTTTGTTGCATATGGATTTCCAGTTTTCCCAGCACCATTTGTTGAAGAGGCTATCCTTTCTCCACTGTACATTTTTGGCACCTTTGTCTAATATAAGATAGCTGTAATTAAATGTATTAGTCTCTGTATCCTCAATTCTGTACCATTGGTCCACCAGTCTGTTTTGGTGCCAATACCATGCTGTTTTTGTTACTATTGCTCTATAGTATAATTTAAAGTCTGGTATGGTGATGCCCCCTGCTTCACTTTTCTTGCTCAGGATTGCTTTGGCTATTCTGGGTCTCTTATTTTTCCAGATGAATTTCATGACTGCTATTTCTATTTCTTTGAAGAATGACATTGGGATTTTGATAGGAATTGCATTAAATCTGTATAATACTTTTGGTAGTATGGACATTTTGACAATATTAATTCTACCTATCCAAGAGCAAGGTAGGTCTTTCCATCTTCTGAGTTCATCTATAATTTCTTTCTTTAGTGTTCTATAATTTTCGTTATACAGGTCTTTCACCTCTTTCGTTAGGTTGATTCCCAGGTATTTTATTTTTTTGATGCTATTGCAAATGGGGTATTTTTCATCATTTCCCTTTCAGAGTCTTTGTCGCTGATGTACACAAATGCCTTTGACTTATGTGTATTGATTTTGTATCCTGCAACTTTGCCAAATTCGTTTACTAGTTGTAAAAGTTTTCTGGTAGAGTTTTTTGGGTCTTCTAGGTAGATTATCATGTCATCAGCAAATAGTGCTAATTTGAGCTCTTCTTTTCCTATCTTGATCCCTTTAATTTCTTTCGTCTGTCTAATTGCTCTGGCCAGAGTTTCCAGTACTATGTTAAATAGCAGTGGTGAAAGGGGACATCCCTGTCTTGTTCCAGTTTTTAGAGGGAATGCTTTCAATTTTTCTCCATTTAAGATAATGTTAGCTCGGGGCCTTGCATAAATAGCTTTTATTATGTTAAGATATGTTCCTGATATTCCTAGTTTTTCTAGTGTTTTGAACATAAAGGGGTGTTGTATTTTGTCAAATGCTTTTTCTGCGTCAATTGAGATGATCATATGATTTTTGTCTTTAAGTCTATTGATGTGATGTATTATGTTTATTGATTTCCGAATATTGAACCAGCCTTGCATCCCTGGGATAAACCCCACTTGATCGTGGTGCACTATCTTTTTGATATGTTTTTTGTATCCGATTTGCCAGGATTTTGTTGAGGATTTTTGCATCTATGTTCATTAAAGATATGGGCCTGAAGTTTTCTTTTTTGGATGTGTCTTTGCCTGGCTTTGGAATTAATGTAATATTGGCCTCATAGAAAGAGTCTGGAAGAGCTCCCTCTTTTTCTATTTCTTGAAATAGTTTGAAGAGCATTGGTATTAGTTCTTCTTTGAAAGTCTTATAGAACTCGGCTGTAAACCCATCAGGTCCTGGACTTTTCCTTGTTGGTAGCTTTTTGATGACATCTTCTATTTCTTCGCTTGTAATTGAGCTATTTAAATTATGTATAGCCTCCACATCCAGTTTAGGCAAATCATATGACTCTAGAAATCTGTCAATGCATTCAGTATTTTCTATTTTATTAGAGTACAAGTTTTCAAAGTAATTTCTAATTATATTCTGTATATCTGAGGTGTTTGTTGTGATATTCCCTTTTTCATCACGAATGTTAGTAATTTGAGTTTTTTCTCTTCTTCTTTTCGTTAGCATTGCTAAGGGTCTGTCAATTTTGTTTATTTTTTCAAAGAACCAACTTTTAGTTTTGTCAATTCTTTGAATGGTTTCCTTAGTCTCAATTTCATTAATTTCTGCTCTGATTTTAATTATTTCCTGTCTTCTACTGCTCTTGGTGTTGGTCTGTTCTTCTTTTTCTAATGCTTTGAGGTGTGATGTTAAGTCATTTATTTGTTGGTTTTTTTTCCTCTTAAGGAATGAACTCAGTGCAATGAATTTTCCTCTTACTACTGCCTTCATAGTGTCCCAGAGATTTCTATATGATGTATCTGTGTTCTCATTTACCTCTAGGAATTTTTTGATCTCCTCTTTGATGTCTTCTTCAACCCCTTGTTCATTCAGTAGCATGTTGTTTAGCTTCCAGTTGATGGAGTAGTTTTTCTTATTCCTTGTTTTGTCGTTGATTTCCAATTTCATCCCTTTATGGTCCGATAGCATGCAGGGTAGTATCTCTATTTTTTTATATTTGCTGAGAGTTGCCTTGTGACATAATATATGGTCTATTTTGGAGAAGGAGCCATGTGCTGCTGAGAAAATGTGTATTCGTTTACTGAGGGATGAAATATTCTATATATGTCTGTTAGGTCTAAATTGTTAATTGTTTTGAGGAGGCTTAAAGATTCTTTGTTTAGCTTTTGTTTGGATGATCTATCCATTGGTGAGAGAGGTGTGTTGAAGTCCCCTAGAATAACTGTGTTGTGGTCTATTTTACTCTTGAACTTAAGAAGCGTTTGTTTGATGAATGTAGGTGCTCCATTATTTGGGGCATACAGATTAATGATTGTTATATCCTGTTGATGGATGGTTCCCTTAAGTAATAAGAAATATCCATCTTTGTCCCTCTTGATTAATTTTGGTTTGAAGTCTACCTTATTTGATATGAGAATGGAAACCCCTGCTTGCTTCCGCCGGCCATGTGAGTGATAAGACTTTTCCTAGCCTTTCACTTTCAGTCTGTTGATGTCTTTTTCTATGAGGTGTGTTTCTTGGAGACAGCAAATTGTTGGGTCATTTCTTTTAATCCATTCTGATAATCTGTGTCTTTTGATTGGCGAGTTTAGGCCATTAACATTCAGGGTTATTATTGAGATGTGATTTTTATTCCCATCCATTTTTATTTGACTTATGGTCTTTAGCTTGCTTTGGTTTCTCTTCTGGTTGGTATTTCCTTTAGTTTAATATCTCCCTTTGTTGATTTTCATTATCATCTTTCTCTTCTTCTTCATGAAAAAATGTTGCCCAGGATGTTCAGAAGTGCTGGCTTTCGAGTTGTGAAATCTTTTAACTTTTGCTTGTCGTGGAAGGTTTTTATTTCATCTTCGAATCTAAAGCTCAATTTTGCTGGATATAAGATTCTTGGTTGACATCCCTTTTCTTTCAGAGCTTGAAATATGCTATTCCAGGATCTTCTTGCTTTTAAGGTCTGGGTTGAAAAATCTGAACATAATCTGATTGGTTTCCCCCTATATGTAATTTGCTTCCTTTCTCTTGTGGCTTTTAGTATTCTCTCCTTGCTCAGTGTATTAGGCATTTTCATTATAATGTGTCTAGGTGTGGATCTGTTGAAATTTTGTTTGTTTGGTGTTCGGTATGCCTCTTGAACTTGGTTTTCCATTTCATTCCTCAAGCTTGGAAAATTTTCTGTAATTATTTCATTAAATAGATTACTCATTCCTTTGGCTTGAAACTCTGCCCCTTCCTCTACGCCAATCACTCTTAAGTTTGGTCTTTTTATGCTGTCCCATAATTCCTGGATGTTATGTTCATGATTATTAACAAGTTTTGCTGTGTGGTTTAAATTCTTCTCTAAGACATATATTTTGTCTTCATTGTCTGAGGTTCTATCTTCCAGATGGTCTATTCTGTTGGAGATGTTTTCAATTGAGCTTTTATTTTGGTTTATTGCTTCTTTCATTTCTGGAATTTCTGTTTGGATTCTCTTTAGAGCCTCTATTTCCCTATTGAAGTAATCTTTTACTTCCTGTATTTGTTTTTGGAGTTCTTTGTCAAAATGATCTTTTGCCTCCTGAACCTGCTCCCTCATCTCATTTTTTAGTTCATTCTTAAGTTCCATAAACATTTGGCATATGTAATTTCTAAATTCCATCTCTGGCATTTGACCAACTGTGCTTGCCATGACATCTGCCGATGAGGTATCTTGATTTGTTTGTGTCATTTTCTTTCCTTGTTTTTTCATGTTGCTTGTGTGTCTATTCTTCCTGCACTGTGGGACCTTGACTGTTTCGATTTTACCTTAAAGCCTTATGTTGTTCCTGTAGTACAATGCTATCAGATCACCTTATAGTTCCTTTATACTTTTAAAACCTAACACTTTCTATTCAGAAAATCCAAGTTTTGTCACAATGTACAGATTTTGTTATCCCAGATATTATTTCCAATTTACTCTGTACGTTTCTGATAGGGTTTTATAGCTTCAAGTATTGGATACAGAGGTGTTATGTTTAGGAAGAAGGAAGAGTCTTGAATTGTTCTTTTCTTGGAAAGTATGAAAAGAGATATCTATTGAAATGGTTTAGTGGAAGTGGTTTAGTATCAGTAGATGATGGAAGAAAGAGAATGGGGTTGACAATTAGGTAAAAAGATCAATTTATATATATATTAGTAAGTTGGAAAAGAAAAAAAATGATAAAGAGTAGGAATTGGTGTAAGAGAGAGGAGAGAGAGAATCAAGGAAATAGAGAGTAAGCTATATATAACACCACTTTGCTACCCAGTTCAATTGTGCCGGTTCTAGAAATCCCAAGTTTTGCGTATAACTTGTTTTTGGCTCTGTTTAGTATGCACTGGCAGGATGTAAACATGAAAGATGAAGGAGGAAGAAAAGATACAAGGGTGAGAAGGAGTAAAAGAATGAAAGAAAAAAGGGAGCGGAAGCAGATAAACACACTAACAATCAATGCGGAAGGAAAAAAAAAAAAAAAAGCAGAATAAAAACAAAGCCAAAAAAAGAAAAAGAAAAATAAACAAACAAACATACAAACAACAACAACAACAACAAAAAAAAAAAACCCTCCCTGCAATCCAGAAAATCAAGCAGACCAATAAAAAGAAAGGGAAAAAAAAAAAAAAAAAAAAAAAAAGTCAAACCCCAAGTCTCAGACAAAACGGGCCCTGGGTTTGGCTGGGGTTGCACCTCTTAGATTCCCCAAAAGTGTCTTGGGCCTGGAGTTTCCATAGAAACTTAAGTATAGTGGGTAAGATTATCATTAATAGTCTAATGTACTGTAGTTGATTTTGTAGAAGATTGCTAATTCAATGAAAAAAATTAATGAAAAGAAGAGAGAATACATATTTTAAATATAACTACTTTTATTATGGGCTGGATGCTATCTTTTGCCCTTACAGATCCACTCTCATCTCTCTGCTCAGTGCCTCTAGAGGGTGATCTTCATGGACTATGACACTGAGCTCATTGATCACTGGATACCAGTGAATTGGCCAGTAGAATCACAGGAAGGAGATCAGAGGGCAAAGGGTAAATGTGTCAAGAGCATTTATTCTTCATTCCTTTCCTGCCAGGCAACTGATTGACTACTACTTCATTTCTTTCTCAGGGGCCAAATATCCTATCAGGGCTATTATTCAGGGTTAAGAAAAATAATACCTTCTTATCATTACTACTTCCCGATGTTTCAAATTATTTTTATTTATTTTCCACATATATCATAAGCTTTGTGGAATTCATTTATATATGCAAAATGACAACTGTGTTTACAAAAGTTAATTAAATTGGTTGGGATCTCAAAACTATTGTATGGTGGAATTGTGTCTTCTCTTCTTCCCTGATCACTGTATTTAGAGCCCACACTAAATCCCATATGATGTCATCTCAAAATCCTTAACTTAATTACATCTAAAAAAATCCATACTTACAAATTCATATGGGAATCTTTTAGGGGCCACTATTTAACTTTCTATAATGGCCCTAAAAATCACAGGATGATCACCTCCATTCTTACTTCATCCTGTCCCTGTTTCCTTACCTGGGTCTGCTCCAGCCAGGCTGCCAGTCTCTTTCTGCTCCTGGAACATACTATGGAAGTTTTTGCTTCTGGAGCTTTGCCCTGGGGCTTGTCTCTGCTTGGAACACTCTGCTGACAGCCTGGACTTTACTCCTTCACTTGCTTCTAGTGTTTGCTCCAACCTCACTACCTGCAACAAACTTGTTTTTAATTGCAGCCCTGCTGAAATCCCATCCTGGATTCCAGCACTGACAATTTCTTTTAACAGGACCTATGCTACCTTTATATTTTCCATAACATTTTGCACTTTCCAAAATACAATAAATTACAGTTCATGTTTACTGTATGCAACAGCCCACATGAATGTGGACTAGAGACAGAGATCCTGGTCTGGAGTGTTCACTGTTGTATCCTGACAGAGCAATTTTGTTCAAAGATTGTATAATATGCTAGTTTTTTCATAGTATCCTTGTTGATAATCAAATATATATGGCCTTTACTCTCAAAGTAGAATCTCTCTCTCTTAATCTGATTTAAAAAACAAAAACAAAAACAAAAATTTTCCTATACTAATTCACAAATAATTTGTTGAAACTATGAAGGCATGTTGTGAACTTGTAAAAATTATTTTAAATTAACATATAGAAATTGGGGTTTTTAATGTGAACTTACATCCAAATTGAGAAAATCGGTGAATGAAAATGTGGATGCTTGCCATTTTCTAAACTTATTTCCTCCGTGTGGGAATTACTAGAATTTTGTTAAAACACATGAACATCCATGAATTTCAAATGAATCAGTTAGTGTGGTACAAATAACTTGTCATTGAACTTCAAATCTGAACACTTGACTTTGTTTTAAACTATTTCCTAAAGTTCAAAATAAACTTTCAGAGATTGAGTGAAACAAATTTTAAATAAAAACTTTAGTAATGTGATGGTTTTAGCAAATT
Source organism: Tamias sibiricus (assembly GCA_025594165.1). Lineage (NCBI taxonomy): Eukaryota > Metazoa > Chordata > Mammalia > Rodentia > Sciuridae > Tamias > Tamias sibiricus. The sequence continues at coordinate 54,954,249 of CM046661.1, forward strand.
GTTAATGAGTTTATTTTGCATCTTACAGTATTCCTTAAATATTTAGAGTATGATAAACATATTTCATGGTTAATTCCTTTTATATATAAATTAATATACCACCATAATTATGTGCAAAGAGACAAATACTTCAAATTTGAGTTTCTTTATATGACTGAAGGGAAAATGTGATTGCAAAAGTAACATTGCAAATCAATCAAACCCTTGCATCCCTTCTAAGTTAAGAATCAAATGAAAAATATGTATTATAATATTACATAATGAACAATGAAGGAAAATAGGCATATATATATATGTAAATACATATTTATGTAGTTTTTATTATATTAACATAGCTTCACATATGTATCTCATAATCAACTATATGGATAATTATATACATATAAATTAATATGCATGTACACATATGTATGCATATAGATAATTTCTGTTAAAATTGAATTACTATCATCTAGCCAGATTCAACCTTCTTTAAATTTGCCCTTTAGTCTAGTCCTTGTGATATCTACTTTCCTAAAAGAGAGATTAAAATGCAGATATCTTTCCAAATAGGTAAAACCAAAAAAAAAAAAAAAAAAAACCCACAGCTTTTCATATATAAAGTCCTACTAATGATAACAGAGAATAAATTAATATGATTCAGTTAAATGAATGTGATGATTAGCTGAATATTAGCATGTACACCACACTCAAAGCAATGAGTTAAATATTTTCAAATAACATTTGAAAACTGAAATAGAGGAAACAAGAAAGGGAGGAAACATGCAGGGTGGAAATTACCACACTCATCTTCTAATCTAGGGAAAGCAGAAGAGGTTTCCAATGGAAACATAAATAGTGGGGGATAGAAACTCCTGTGGCATCTACCAGGAGAAAGAAAAGTTACGATGTGATTGAAGTATCCAAAGAACTTACATGGTGTAAAATGTCTTCAGTGTTTTTGATATGAAGACTGATAGTTCTTATATGAGGAAAGTGTTGTTGGCACAGAGAATTTAACATACACATTGCTTCTATTTGAATGAGCACATGAAACCATGATTTATGGACTTGTTAATTCATCCATTTCAATATTACCAGGCTGCTAACATGGAGTACTGAGCCTGGGTTTCCAAAATGAACAATAAAGTGTCTGCTTTCAAAAACTGCCCAGTAAGAAAGACGTTAATCTTAAAATGTGGGTTTAGAGGCCACTGGAAACTTTGTTTATTTGCTTTTAGGCAACTTTTCCATTCTCCTCATCATCCATTCATTCCCTTCAGGATGTTTACCCCATCTTTGCACTCTCTTTAAACCACTTATTTCAGTGCAGCATCTTGTAACATTTCTTTACCTACATTTTCATTATCTCTAGTTTCCTCCTGTGCGAGTATAATGCTCTTTATACTGTCTTCTTATATTCATCTAGAGTCCAGTTTGCATTAATTTTTCTGATTCTTTTTATCAGCTTAGAAACATGTGGAAGTTTTGCTCAATTAAACTAAAGCAGAAATAACAAACAAAGCTTCTTCCTCAGCCTTATGACCCCTTTCATCCCTGTCTCACCATATCTCTCTTTTTATACGAAAAACTCCCATAAGTACATTTTCTGTTTATTCTATTTCTGTAATGTTCAACTTCATGAATCCATTACATTTGATTTCCACCACCAATGCCATAATACATTTCTTCTAACAAGGTTATTAACTACCTCCTATTATCCAAGTTGGTGGGCACAAATATACCCTTGCCACCCTATTAAAAATGTCATTCCTCACTTCTCACACCTATTCCTAGTACCCCTCTCTCTTTTATTTTTCTTTGTAACACTCATGACCATCTGACATACCACAAAATTTGTTGCATTTTATAAAATGCTTTCCATATGATATGCCTTCATGAAAGAGGGATGTGTGCCCTTTCTGCTCATGTCTGTGTCCCTTGCACTGGGAACATTACCTAGAACATATTGTCCATGCAACATAGTTAGCACCCAGTACACCTTCATTAAATGAACCAGTGATGAATCTTAGCATTCTTATTTGGAATTCATTTACAGCTTAAATTGCAATTAGTATTAATAATATTTAGGTATGCATTTGATATAATTAATTAATTTTTTTTTTTTTTTTTTTTTTTGTGTGTGTGTGTGTGTGTGGTGCTGGGGATTGAACCCAGGGCCTTGTGCATATGAGGTAAGCACTCTACTGACTGAGCTATATCCCCAACTCTAAATTTTTTAGTCTATACTGTTCATATGGTATCTTTAATCTTATTCTCTGTCCTCTTTGCTGAAGATCTTGTAGTAAATGATAACTGTGAGCAATATCATTTTTAATTTTTATCTTACTCATTTCTCACTGTTCATGTCATTCATACTGACATTTTAATATCTTAGGCCTACAGCATCCTGCTTTTACCACTTCTTAGATTATAAAGGGAAAGATGAGATGATACATACCTGCAACTAAAACCCAGGAAATATATAACAAAATCTTATAAACAGATTTAAATTGAAATTAAAAGCACTATTTGGAATGTATTGGAAGATGTGTTTCTACAACTTTTTTATATCATAGCACACATAAAAATTATACTAGCTGCATACCAAGTGGGCTAAGCAGAGAATCCTGCCCTCACTCAGTACTGGGCTTCATACTACAATGACCCCAGGCTTTAGTTAGTCTGTTGAGGCTGGAGGAATGCATTTCTTAGTGTGCTGTACTCTTCATGGAAAACAAGAGTGCTTTTGTTCAGTGGAGAGAATGATCTCACTAATATAGTCCCTCCATAAAGAGTGTTAACAAATCAATTTTAAATATGACACAATAGAAATGCAATTTAAAAAGTATAAAGTTGATGGGCTGAGTGTATGGCTTAGCGATAGAGCACATGCTTAGTATATATGTTGGTTCAATCCCTAGCACTTAAAAAAAAAAAAAAAAAAAAAAAAAAAAAAAACAAGAAAAGAAGAAATTCAAACTGACAACAAATATATTTCAAACACAAAATAATTAAAGACATAAAACTGTACACAATGATTGATATATGTCCCCAATTGTAATGACAATTTTTTGAAAATATATGGGCATTCCCTAGTATAAGTGGTCATATTGATACCATATATTAATATGAAAAATTTCTCTTTGTAGCAAACCGTTCAATATCCAGGAAGCAGTCCTTGTCAACATCAGCATAGTAGAAATACGAATGAATGTATAAGGAATCAGAAAACTTTTGAAAAGTTTATTATTTTTCACATACTTAGGAAACTCAATGGTGGCATTGACATAAGCATTGGATAATGTTTTACATATTCATTGATAGATGGTTGGATAAATGATATGTGAAAATATAGCACACAATTAAATGTGCATTGGTGAATAAAATGTGAACATATTGTGCTGCTAAGATGTAAATTGTACATTATGCAATAGTTCTATATATAGAAAATATGGTATGACATGAAATGTACATGCATACACAAGCACACAGGTGAGATTTTCAAAATGCACATAGAAAAAAAATAGATCAAAGTAACTATCTTTGTAATGGAGTCAGGAAGATGGAGTACTTTTGTTAGGACTTTCAATTTCTGATTAGCATACAGTTGCAGTATTTAACTTTTATGGAGTGTTACTGTTAATCACTTCTTTAAAAGTTTTGAATATATTATCTCTCAGTATATAATGTTTGAATATTTTAAAGGTATATCTTTCCATACAAAGAAAAAACTAGCTTTATCCTCTCAGATTATACAGAGACTGCTCCTGATCTGATCATTTGAGTCTTCTAGTCTTTTAATTTCTACCCTCATCTCTCCTTATACACTAGAACATTTTTTTTTTTGCAAACTTTGTGATGAACTTCAATGTTTTATATCTGTTTGTCTTTTAAAATTCCCTACTGACTGGATTTTCTAGGACTGTTCCTAGACTTCTTACATACCCTCTTAGATCTATCTCAATTTTCTTGTACCTTCTAGCCTTGCATTACTCTCTTAATGCAACACTAACTCATACTACTCTCTATCTCATCACTAACCCTATAATTATTCTACTTTTGTATTTAATATGCTTTAATGATTCATGAACTATTTGAATATGTTGATACTTAGTAGGAAGAGAGGAAGGGAGGCAGAAAAGAAAGAAGAAAAGAGGAATATTATGAGAGATGGAGGTAGGTAAAAAGGGAGAAAAGGAGGGAGAAATAAAAGGAGCAATGGAAGACAGGACAAAGGAAGAAAGAAGAGAGGAAGAAGGAAGAAGGAAATGAAGGGCAGAAGGAAGTGTAAGAGAAGCAAATGAAATATTAATTGTAACATTGTGTTCATTGAAAACATTATTTTTTCATTAACACCACATTTCAAAAATGTATAGGATGGGGCCGGGCATGGTGGTGCATACCTGAAATCCCAGTGGCTTGGGAGGATTGGAAGTCAAAGCCAGCTTCAGCAAAAGTGAGGCGCTAAGCAACTCTGTGAGACCCTGTCTCTAAATAAAATACAAAATAGAGCTGGGGATGTGGCTCAATGTTCGAGTGCCCTGAGTTCAACCCCTGGTACCGCAATCCCCCCCCAAAAAAATATGTACAGGATGGGAAACATAGTGAGAAAAATTCAGGAGCACAGGCTACTGATAGGAAAGAGTTGAAGTATGGACATTGATGTTTTCAAAATCATTTAAGGAAAGTTAATATTGTTAACTAGAAAAGATCTGGGATAACCACAGCAGGCTCTCTGTATAGAGGTCATCGAGGCTGCTGCTGAAAACTATGTCAGCTTATAGAAATCTCCCCACAGTCTCTTTCTTCAGCAAATGAAGCCTATGTTCACTTTCTTGAACCATTTTTTTTTTTTTTCATTGAAGTTTTTCTGGTGTACAGAGAATTAGCGCAGTAACCATCTGAGTTTTCTTCAGTTTCCAATGACAAATTTTCACTTTATTTCACACTGTTGAGTGACTGAAACATCTGCAACACATTTAAAACTAAAATTCAGACTGGGATATTCAATGTTTAAAATAAATAGTCTGAATTGTTATGAAAAAAATAAAATTCTCAAAAGGAAGTCACATGTCCTAGCCAAGTTTTACCTTTCATTTAGCCAAGTGAATACATATATGAATATTTGTATAATCAGTATCAAATAGACTAACAGATTCCAGTATTTATGGATGAAACATAAGTTTACTGTGACTTTTTCCATATTTTGGGTTATTTCCTCATGAGAGACTTATGATAAGTTTGTGTTTTCTAATTTTTATATTTTGAATTAACATTATTAAAATCAGGTATGTCTTGCATTTCTGCAATTATATATGTACCAGTGAAATTTGAGTATGAAAATTTATTTTTCAAGTCATATAAGTTGCATATTTTGGAGACTTTGGCAGTATCTTCTTTAATTTCACTAAAACATGACTAATAATTTCTTCATTAAAAATGTTTGGCTTACATACTTCCTACCAAACTTTTAAAAATGTTTCATTGTAAAATTCTAAATTCAAAATGAATTTATTCCTCTCTAAACAAACTATTTTCCTTTTGGAATTTTACATTTAACATGTTTTATTGGCTGTGGATATATATCAAGCCCTATTCTGGGATCCTGGAAACATGAATGAACAAGGTAACAACAGTCCTATCCCCAGGTGCCTTACTCTGTTTTGTGTTGCTATAATAAAATGAAGGATATTTTATAAAGAGAGAGAATTTGCCTTCATGATTCTGGTTGCTGGAAAGTTCCCAAACATGGCACCTGTGCCTGTTGAGAGCTTAGCTGCATTGCAACATAGTAGAGAAAGCAAGCATACCAGAGAGCCAAGCAAGAGAGTGTGGAGAAAGCTGACCTTGCTGTTTAAAAAAAAAAAAAAAAAAAAATTATTGAGGAAACTAATGCAGTTCCAGGAGATTTGACCCACCCCTGTAATAGGGTTTTTAATCCCTTTGAAAAGTGATGCCCCTGTGACCTGATGACCTAGGTCCCACCTTTTAGAGATCCACCAACACTGTTACACTGCAGAACACTCACAGTGCATGGATGACAAACCATTTCCAAACTATAGCATCAAGGCTTATGTTTATGTCCTAATTCCTGGGAGTCTTTATTTTGAAATTTGAAAATAAGTAGAACAAATTAATTATCCTAGTTAACCCAACTACATATCTCTTTGAGTATTCCACCATAGGTTTATTGTGTCTTTGTTTGATATCATTCAGATGACTTAGGTAGTTATGACATGTCCAGAAATTTTAAACATGGGCACTGAAATAGGATGTCTTAGAATTGGCTCTGAAGGTCCCAAGTTGTATTTGCTCTGGAATATCAAGACCAGGTATATGTGCATGGATTGATTCAGTGAATAAATCATGCAAAAAAAAAAAAGTGACTCTTCTGACACTGAGTTCTAGTAAAATTCTAGAAAATATTATAAATTATCATGTATTATTCTATTCATCGATGAAGATGTCAGAACAAAGAATAAACAATGTTACTTAAAAAGAACCTATGAAGTAAAGGGGACTTTTAAGTAGTGTCACAGAAAAAGAAGTGTGAGAAAATAGTGGGGTCCATTGCTCCTAGTATTTTAGTGTTTATGATAAAATTCACATAAAAGAATGTGAGACGTCTCACATGGAGCAGTTCTGACATAATTCTCTCATTTGTTTTGTTGAGATACATTTTTTATTGACTGGGGGGAAGAATAGGGAAGAAAATCATATATCAGAATAAGTTAGAATAAAGTCATTTCATTAATTTTAGGATACTTCTATTCCAAAGAATTTCCACAATTGAAATGGCATAATCAATCTTTACAAAACACATTATAAAGTAGAAAAATTATAAAGAACAGCTACAAGCCATTTCATTAAGTTCAGAACTGTCCACAGATACAAAGCAAAGGCTCAAAATATTTTAACAAAAAGAAGAAGGGTAAAGAATCATATTCAGTGGGAAAAGGATGATACTGTACAAGGACCTCACACAAAAAACTTCTAACTCAAGCCTTGGAAAGAGGTGGGCACTTTTTTTGTTTGGTGTGCCAATCACATGTGTGTTTTATGGTTCTTCTGCTGAGTGGGTCCTGACCTCTATGTGTTGGGCCAAAAGATTGATGAGATCAGAACTTCATTTGGGTCTTTCAGGCAATAGAATAAATTAAAGAAGATAAAGAGAAAATGTTGAAGAAAACTTCACAGCTCCTGAAGAATATAAATACAGAATGCAAAGCTGAAATACAATAAACCCCAAATAAAGAAAAAAAAAAAAACTATATACATAACACCAAAATCTGAGCCAATGAAAGTTGAGATGTAAACAAAACTATTGTGTAAAAGGCAATTGGATCATTATGAAGAAATAGTGATAGTTCTAAGATTATTTTTTTGCATCTGCATAATAAAAATATGGTTATACCTTTCCTTTCAGTTATCTTTGGTAAAATTATGAAATACAAACATTAAGAAAATTGATAAAATGGGAGAGTCAAATTAGTGGATTTACAGGGTGAAAAGGATGATAAAATGCCAAAAGTTCAGGATCAAAAGATATTTAATACAATTTAACAGGCAATAAATAGAATAAGATTAACATAGTCTTTATAGTGACTATACTGGACAGGACTGTTAATAACAAATGAAAAAAAAAAATACACTTCCAAAAAATCACACTTGGTGCTCAACTCATCAAATTGTGAAGCAGAAAATAAACTATATTTCTATAACAATGTTGGGGATGAAAAAGGTCCATGATCTGCATCACTCTGGAAACAAATGCTAATCATAATGGTTGGACTTTCAAGTTAGTAATTCAATATTCAACTTGTTTATTCCAATATGTTAAAAATAACTGAGCTTAAAGTGGAAACTTAACCAAAATGGAAATGAGGCACACATTATTCAAAAACAAATTTGTCTTAAATTTTTGTAAATGGGGATAATACAGAAATTGAGTGATTGGAAGTTTGTTTTCATCAAACACTGCAGTTACCATTAAGTTAAGAAATCATTAAAATATGCAATTCTGCAGCACTTAACCAAGGTAGGAGGAAATCAATGATTGAAAATGTTTTTTTTGTTTGTTTTTTTGTTTTGTTTTGTTTTGTTTAGGCTGATTAATTGTACGAAAGAGTTAAGACTCATAGCGAAAGTGCAATGAGACAAAAATTGATATGGGATAAAAATTGAAAAATAAAATTGACAAATAGGTAAAGAGAAAATTGTATCATCAACTGTAAATGAGGAAAGATTTACTAGATATTATTTCTTCAATTAAATTCTTTAGCAGTTGAAGCATTAACAATAGAAAGATGATTTATATAATTTACATTTTCCCATCTGTTCAGACATTTTTCTCATTTGAGAACTCAAATATGGGTTTTGCCATTTTAGGTCACTTGCTCAATCTTCTTTTTTCACTTTCTTTAAGACTCTGATTTGACTTGTATAAAGTTTAGATCGTCTTTTTTAATTTTGTAAGTCGAGAAATATATTGAATGTTTTTATCATATTTTCCTTAAGTTTTAATACAGTCCTATAAGGGCTGTTTCTGGGCTTCTTAGGCTACCTTGTGATTGAAACTGAAAGTGCTGATACATATTTAATATTAACATACAGGTGACATTTCCACGGGATTAAATCAAAAGTTAACATTAAAGGTGCTAGTACTTAACATAAAGAGGACTTCGTTGCAAATGATGCCAGAGGTGGGAACTTCTGACCCAATGACAATAAAAATTAAATTGAGCCAAAGAGTATGATCACACGTGCAAAACATTAATCAGGAGGGGGTATACCTGTAGGAGAGAAGAGAAAACATTGAGAGAAAGAGGGCTGGGGGAGAGGGAGGCAGAGGGGGGGGAGAGAGAATATGAATCAGACTACTCCAGCACAAAGGAAGACACAGCCTTTTATTGGGATATTTGGATGCTGAGTGGGCTAGGGTCTGATTGAACAAAATCTCACTTATGGTTTTACCAGGTGGCTGCAGAGTTGCCCTCATCACTTGAAAAGGCAATCTCCATTTTTCCCAGGATGTTTATCTATCAGACCTGTGATCCCAATAGGGCCACTTTGGTTCCCCTGAGGTGATTACTCCTGCTTGGAGCAAGAGAGCTCATCAGGGGCATCTGCCTAGAAGACTACTGTTCCTTGAAGGTGTAGCACAATGACTGAGGACTTCTAGGCACCAGTCCAGGGGGACTGTTGAATGACCTTGCAAATCTTTAAAATACCTTAGTTACTCTTACCTCATTGTCCTCAGACTTCCAGGTGGAGGCAATCAATTAGATAAATTTAGAGTTAAAAAGCTTGCAGTGCCAGCTTTTAGATGAACATTCATTAATGGATTAACATACTTGTGGGTAGAGTTGAGCAAGAACTTGACCCAAAGTTTAAGGTAAAGGGAACAGATACATGATAAAGACATAAATGCCAAGCCTTCGCAATTTTTACTTATCCGCAGGGCATCTGCGGCTCAAGTTCTTTTCAGCAAAAGCAATATCCTCAAGTCTCTGTTAGAGTAGGGAAGTCAGGCTCACTTCCTGTTTGTGGTACTCTCCATGGGTAATGGGTAATGATTAACTTTAGGAATGTGTATGCGCTTGGTTCCTGATTGCTCACACCTACAGTTACAAAGTGTGCATTTGAATCATCCAGTTGAGTCTTCCTGAAATAATTCTGATTATAAAGTTTTTAACCCCCCCAAAACTCTTGATTGTTACATAAACAATTTGAATATGTTCTTGACTACTTATAGCAGCAATGGTTACCTACCCAAACCATCTGTAGAGAATATTTCTTATTGATTTTTTATTTACTTGCCATTTCTTATAAACCAATACTTTTATAATATAAAATGGATTTACTGTGGCAAACTCAAATTCCCATAAATATTTAAATATTTATCTTAGAGTGATAGACCATTATCTGGTGATTTGCAGACCTCACAACTGACATCAACCTGTGAACTACATTTTAATAGCATTCGTTAAAAAATTGAGACAAGCCATTTCATTAAAAAAAAAAAAAAACTGATAAAGTTATTTCCTTTCTATAAAAGGATTTTTTTGAGGCAAGTATGAATAGTTCCTAATAGCAAGATTAATATAATCATACATGCTAGTCTCTGTCACTCTCTCAAACTAATCCTGTTTACTGGGTAACTCTAAGGAGCCACTTTTCTTAAATAGCTTTGAACTCTTAGGATTAAGAGGCAACTCCACACATCCAGCCCATTTTCTATTTTTTAAAGTAGTTAAGCATTAACTCTCAGTTCTCCAGCCTGTAGGAAGAACTCCTAACAGCCCAAAACATAATAGAATGATTTTTAATGAAGTGGCAAATGTCTTAATGGTATATATCTTTGTTATGGTTTAGATATGAGGTGTCCTACAAAAATTTAGGTTTGAGACAATGCAAGAAAGTTTAGAGGTGAAATGATTGGATCATGAGAGCCTTAACATGATCAGTGAATTAATCTGCTGATAGGGATTAACTGGGTGGTAACTGTAGGCTGGTAGGATGTGACTGGAGGATGTGGGTCATTGGGGGTGTGCCTTTGGGGTTTATATTTTGTTGCTGGTGAGTGGAGCTTTCTCTGCATCCTGACGGCCTGGTCCTGAGCTAATTTCCTCCTCCACACCCTGCTGGGATGATGTTTTGCCTCATCTGGTGTTAAGAGTAATGGAGAAGCCATGTATGGACTTTGACCTCTGAAACAATGAGCACCAAATAAACTTTTCCTTCTCTAAAATTATTCTTGTTAGTTCTTTTGATCTCAACAACAAAAAAGCTGACTAAAACAGTCCTCCTCACAACTTTTCTTTTCTTGATATGTTAATTTCTTTCCTCCCTGCAGGGGTGGAGAGACCATAGAGTCAGGACAAGATTCTGTTTTTGCAATTAAAACCCTTCCACCTAGCAAAATGCCTACCACCTGGCAAGATTAGCTTATAAAACAATTGGAACAAAGGATCAAGCCTCAGGGAAGACATTTTCAGGTCTAGTAAGAAAAATACTTTTCTTCCACAAGTAATATGAAATGTATACTGCAAGATTTGAATCTGTGATTAAAAACCAGAGTGTTGGATCAATGGGAATAACGATTCCCATTCAAAATCCAAACAAAAACTAAATCTTATATTGAGGTCTGAACAATTAAAAATGGGACATATGTTTAAATAACTATTTGAATGTGCACAGGAAAAAGTCTTAGGCCTTTAATGCTAGAAACATTTTTCTTTAAGTAGACTAAGAAAATTGATGTTGAAATATTAAACAGTAATTTATCCAAGCATATTTGACTAAATATTAAACAAAGTTTATTGCTTTTTTTAATGATGTAATTTATCCTTATTGCTTTTCAACATATTCTGCAAACCTATGGACTAAGAAGATACCACTTTGTCATGGTGGGTTTGGAAAGGATATAAATGTTAATGATCTTGACAAAGCAGTAAAAATGTGGCTGGCTGAATATGGACAGTGAAATTAAAGGAGGGTGAAAAAGAAATAATGATTAATAATCAGGTCAATGAAAATATCAATTATTAAAGAAATAATTGGGGAGGGGAAAGAGGGAATGATACTAGTAATATATATGTAATTAACAGATAAAATTGTTATGTTTCTTATCAGAATTAGCAGAGAAAATAAAACTTGAACCCTTTAAGCTTTACATAAAAATAAGAATATATACTTCACTGCCTAGTATTACTGAATGGAGAAACTCACCGTTACATTTTGGGCCCTATTTGCCAATGGCACTTAGAACTGCCAGTGGCACTTAGAACTAAAAGATCCTTTGGGTTGGTATTCAAACCTCTTGTACATTAGAATTACTTGTCCAGCTATGCTCAGTTTTACCTTTCGGAAAGAAAGGTAGGCTCTCTTAACATAAGCTGAAAAACAGGTTTAGCATCTTCTTTAGCAGTTTCAAAATGCCAACTTGATCTGGGAAAGACAGATAAAAGATATTGATGTTAAACCCAAACTCCTTTATACCCCTCACCTATGCTGAACCTTACTGGTAACATGAAATCAGTGTCACCAAAATGATATTTTTTTCTGATAATAATACTTTATGCATAGGATTACAAATTTTAGTAGGCAGTTTTATATCTCTTTTTCTAGATATTCTTCACTAAGCTATAAGATGGGCATTGCTCTCTCCAATTTACCAAAGAGGAAATTGAGGCTTAAACCAACTGATACATATTGTGCCTGCAAGCTAAGTTTTCTCTATAATAAAACATTTCTTTGATAACATCAAAGTTCCTCTTTCAGTGATGATGGGAAATTCCTAGTACAAGAATGTAGCATGGAATAGGAAAGACAGAGGAATGAATCAGACTTAACTTTCCTGTGTTCATATATGAATACACCACAGTGAAATATACCACAAGACTGGGATCCTGATTAGAATAAGTTATATTCCATGTATGAATAATATGTCAAAATACACTCTGACATGTACATCTAAAAAGAACAAATAAAAAGTTTCTGTCTCAAATAAAATACAAAAATAAATAAATAAAAAATAAATAAAGGGCTGGGGATGTGGCCCAGTGGTCAAGTGCTCCTGAGTTCAATACCTGGCACCAAAAAAAAAAAAAAAAAAAAAAAAGTTAACAAAAAGAATGCAGCAGGGCTGGGGATATAGCTAGCTCAGTTGGTAGAGTGCTTGCCTTGCAAACACAAGGCCCTTGTTTCAATCCCCGGCACCACACACACACAAAATAATAATAATAAAAATAAATAAATAATTGATTTAAAAAAGAAAAAGAAATGTAGCAGAAAGATATTAGGTGTAACTTTGGTACAAAATATCATGGACTTTGATTTTTGAATCTTAGTAAGGAGGTCATTAATGTCCATTTAAAATTTTACCATTTTGACTAATATTCATACACAAAATTGTAACACGGTGATTTTTCTTTTATACCCCATTCTTTTCTCCCCAAGTCTCTGCTTCAGCACTCTGGGGCCTTCTTGACCTGCTGCCGTGGAGATTTGGGCTGCTTACACTCACTAGAAAGAAACTCTTCATAGGTGCAGTCTGTAGAACTCTGGAAAAGATCAGAATTTTTGAAAGTATTCCCGCGGCTCATTCTCCGCTGAACATGCCCTGCCTATGTTGTAGGCTCTGTTTATAAATTGCCCTGTTTTCTTGTTTATTTTAAAAATATAAAATGTCTATGTTGATATAACACACTAAATAGAATGACTGTAGAATTCCTGTAGAAATATAAATAGAACAACTGTAGAATTCCTGCTAACAGTCACTCTTATCACACTCAAATGTAACTGAGTTTCAAGATTTGTTACTTTTCCCAGGAAATATTTATCTTAACAGAGGCCTTCTGAGAATAATGTGTCTCTTCATTTTGGAATGAGTGTGTGTACATCTCTGTGTGTGTGTGTGTGTGTGTGTGTGTGTGTGTGTGTGTTAATTTTGGAAAGTCTGGTGTAAAGCCAGCACATCTTTTTACTCTCTAACTATGCCATGTCATACCCTCAAATACTGTTAGAATATTAACAGAAACTGCCCTAGCAAACTTACAGGCTTTTTCTGGTGATAGATAGAATTATATGACATATTGGAAAGTCTTTGAAAACTATAAAACAAATAAGTATGTTTTCTATTATTGCAAAATATTAATTCTTATGATTCAGTTTCTCATATTGCAGCAAGGCAGGGAAGGATAGTTTATGGCCACCAGGATGGTTCTAACTCTGGACCCATGCTGGTCAGGATGTTTCACTGTAAGCTGCCTGGTACCAAAAACCGGGAGGAAAAACTCTCGGAGGCAGAGTTAAGCTTTTACTACTTTTACTTCTACTTTCTTAGAGCTTAGAGAGGGAAAGAAAGATTTAGAAAGAAAGATAGAGCTTAGCTTAGAGAAAGATTAGAGCTTCTTTCTTCTCTCTTCTTTCTTCCTTCTTCTTTCTTCTGTCTTCTGTCTTCCTCAGGAGTCTCCGCCTAACTTTGACCAGTCATTACTTCTTCTATCTGGTTTCTCTTCTGTCTTCTATCTGGTTTCTCTTCTGTAATCGCTCTGCCTACGTTCTGGCTGCTCTGATTCTTCTGACCGACCGAGTGACTGCCCGGCTGACTGAATTCTCCGTTCTCCTCACTCGGACCGCTTTCACCCGGTTATATACCTTCAGGTTTGCGGGTGCCTACAGGTGCGTCACATACATATCAGGTGGAACTTATGGCTTCCAGCTAGCTATAACAGCCCTTCCTAATTAGGGCTCCTTCATTTCACTCAATCCATTGAGACTGTCCAAGGTGATGTGAGTGAGCAAAGCTCTTGAACGCGTTTTTTTCTGTCAGACGGGAAGTGATTTATCTCAGCCTTCTTAACATTTCAAGACATATTCTCCCCCATCCCAAGGAAATACTTAATCAAACAAAATGTACCTTTAGCAAATTTAGTTTCTTCCTAAAGAGCTCTTCTATATTCATGAATATAGAAGGTACACCTTTAGTGTAGAGGAAGTAAATGGGGTGGAAAGGGAAGGGGAAGTATTGGGGAATGCAGTTAATCACATTATTTCATATAAAAGTATTACTATGTCACAATAAAATACATTGTTCTAAATAATTAATATGCATCAATAAAAATGTGAGAGACTATATAATTAAATAAAAATGCAGAGATTGCCAAATTGGGTTAAAAGAATGGGTAAATATATACTATGTAATGATCAAGGACCTAGAGTGGTAATATCAATATAAAAATTATCTTTAAATAAAAAATTTGTTACTAGAAAAAAAAAAAAATAAAAAAAAAGCTCTTCAAAAGTGCCAAGCTAGGGTCTGATTCAAAGAAAACAAAGAAAGCAAAATTCCAAAGAAGATTTCAACTAATTTATTTACCATAATTGTCTTGATAAGTAGACTATGATTTCTATGTTGATGCATATACTTTCTTAACATAGTAATGCTTTGTTTCATCTTTGCTAATTTCAGGAGCTACAGCAGTTTCATTGTTTTGTTCAAGGATGCATTAATTGTTACCACTCTATTTCTGTTTAAAGTAGTGTTATCTGATTGGCTTAAACTTTTTCTCTATCATTTTCCTGTGTAATTTTTTTACAATGAAAAGAATATGAAATACTCATATTTATTTCTGAAAGATTAATGTTGTAATAAACTGAATTTTATATTAATTTGGAAATTTACCCATTATAATGTAATTATGTAACATATGATTAACAACTTGTACTTTCGTTTAAAGGGATCATGATTACTTGTGAAGCATTTTTTTGATACTCTCTTTTCTCATTAATATCAAAGGAACCAATGAATCAAGTGTTATTCCTTTGAAATTGAGTAAAATTATAGAAAATTCCTACTTCAGGGCATTATAGAAACTCTTATTAATAAAAAAATATAAGTAGCAGGATAATTTGGTAAGATCTTCAAGCACCCTATTAAGCACAATTTTCCAAAATATTATTAAAAGAGCTAAGAAATGAATAACAGTGATTTTCTTTAAGTGCATTCTTAATTCTTAGTGTCTAATCAGCATTTCCAGAAACAATAATTTCAAAAGTAGGTTGCCAATTACATTAAATTTTCCAATTCCAAATTTATGATTATAGTCTCACAATACTTTATGATAATAATTGTTAATAAATGTTTCAAATACTAAGGTAATTCTTTATTTACCTACTGACTAGAAGGCATTTTTTCCTTCTCTAAAAACCACTTTAGGTACAGCACACTTGATCCTTGATCAACCAGAGTTACTGTGTGTCCATAGAATTGGTTGTATGTGGCATAGCACATATTTTCTTTGCGGTACTTGAACTATATCTTTCTTAAATGCCATGACTCTTGAGGTGGTTTACGGAGTTTATCATATAATGGATGAAGTAACAATGACTTCTTTGTCTAATGTAACTCAAGCAGGTTCGAAAACATAAAAGTTAAAATCCCTCTGGCCCACCCTGAGGTTTACACAATCAGAATTTCTGATGGGGGGAACCCTGGGATCCAACTTGAACTCTCCAGGGAGTTCTGATGCATACCCAGTTGTGTGAAGCAGCAATTTAGGACACAGGGTCAAAGTGTCACAAATGTCTGACATATTTAAAAAACAGTAAGATAAGAAACTGGTAATATAGCAAGAATGAAAAACAACTATTGTTTTAAAAGATTTCTGGGTGTATGTCTGTATGCGTGTTCATTGTGTGCTATGCTACTTTTCAGGTTGGTTCTTTTACTACTCTCGAAATTCATGTGCAAGCCGCATTATATATTTAACATTTATCTGATATTAAAAATAACAGTATCACGTATCCCAACTGTTCTGAAATATATAAATTCAAATCAATTTGTCTTCATGAGGTATGAATTGAGAAAAAGTCTCAATCAAAAAATCTAAAGAACCATAGAGGCAGGAACCAATCTTACTAAAGAAGATTAGATGATTTGTTCATTTATTTAACAGTTATGCCAAAACTATAAAATTACAAAAGTCTATATATAAAGAAAAAAAAGCATATCAAATACTCTATTGTCCTGGGAGTTTTATTCTAATGTTGTACCAAAAATGTTGTACCCAGAGAAATGCGAATTAAAACTTCAAGCCACATCACACTTGAGCCAAAAAAAAAAAAAAAAAAAAAAAAAAAAAAAGCCTTTATTAAGCCGATCAGTGGCCACCATCTGCACGCATCACACAGAGTGACAAAATGGCACACCGGCAGTTATTTTCAAGGGTTTATACTTGGTTGTTCAGCCAATGCAAGCAAACCACGGTACAGAAGCTGAATTTGGGCAGTTAGAAGACAATGCAATGGGTACAATGGTATTTCCCATGGGACTTTCCAGGTTGGCATAACAGCAAGCAAGCAGAAGGGAAGGAGGGGGTCAAAATGACCCTAGTTGAGTACACATCAGAATATGGTTACTAAAGTCTAGAAAATCAATCTCTGACAAGGTATATTGCCCAAGAAAAATGAAAACCAAAGAGAACAATTTTACATTGTATAAGAATTGCTATTTTTGTGTTGCCAAGTATGTTATGCTAGGTAACTATTAATGGGTACAGGGGCAGGACTTTTCGTGTCCTATTATTTCTGAGAAACAGAACCATTTATTGGAACTCCTAAGATGACTGCTGAAGGACAAGATGGAGTCCCTTTAGTTATCTTATCACACTAATATCTATCTCTCCTCTCTCTCTAGCAATACACACACACACACACACACACACACACACACACATATGTTAGAAAACAAAAGATGGGCAGAAAGAGGCATAGTGAACATTTTCTTTAAAATATTTATCAATTTAATGGCTGAGTAACAGCTAAGAAATCAACCTTATAAACATGTATTTGAAAAATACTTGACACTGTAATTGACATCCATAAATCTAGCACATTTTATGATGTACTCCTGAAACATTCATTTAGGTCAAACAAAATTATTGTACTCAACAGGATCCACTAGGACAATTCATTTATGATAGAAAAGTTAAAAAGAAAATAGGAAAGCATTCCTTTTATTTTATTTTTTTAATAAAGGTAGCAGAAAGAGATAAAAGCAACAAAATTTTGAACTTAGTGACTAGAGAACTGTTTTAGTCAACTTTTTGACTCAAGGACCCAACCAGAACAATTGTAGAGGAGAAAAGGTTTATTTGATGGCTTATGGTTTCAGAGGTCTTAATCCATGGAAGGCCACTCCATTTCTCGGGGCTCCAGATGAGGCTGAACATCATGGCAAAAGAGAATAGCAGAGGGAAGCAGCTCACATGGTAATCAGGAAGCGGAGAGAGAGGTCTCCACTTGCCAGGTACAAATATATACCCTAAAGCCTCCAATTCCCACCTCCTCCAACCACACCCTAACTCTTCAGTTATGACTCAGTTAATCCCTATCAGGGGATTACATCAATGATTGATTTAAGACTCTCAGAGTCAATCATTTCTCCTCTGAACATCTTGCATTGTCTCACATCCAAACCATAACAAGAACCAAATACAAACACTTTAGCTTAGAAAGTAAGATTATCTAACACGAAAGTTAAGCTTATCTTGCCTACAAAAAAAAAAAAAAAATGTTTTTAACTTCTTTAGAATAATCTGCACCCTTTGTGAACTGAATGATTGTAATATTATCCAGGAGATTGTCCCAGTCCTATGGTAAAAAGTTTATTTTGATTTTACATTCTTCTGGTGAGTGATACTATCTTATGTTTTGTTATGAGTTTGAAGAAAATTGTTGACAAGAATAGTAAAGATAAAACAATGATAAAAATTTGGTTAATATATTTATGCATTTATAGTTAGGTAAAGCATGACAATTCTGAAATATTTTATTTTAAAATTCTGGAGCAAAGTCTGATTTTTATGGATTATAGTAAGAACTTAATATATAAGTTATAAATGTTATTTATTTATCATGGTTTTACTTTTCTCACATAATTCACATGATTAAATGCTACTCAATAATTCATACCATAAAAAATTTTATGCTCATATTCGTTAAGTTTGAGAATGTCAAATAATCTTCCAATTAAACTATTTTAACTAAAATTATGTCAACCCTTAGTTTCTGCAGAGTATTTTGATATCTTGTCACATGGGCATTATGCATGAGCTCCTTAATACACAGCACCTGCACATTAAATCCATTAGCCCCTGTGAGAGGTTTCTACCATGGTTGGCTATAATTTTTTATTAAAATGAATAGCTCAAGAAAATGAGGCAGAGGAAAAGGTTAGGTTACTCATTAAGATGCACACTGTTGTGCACTTCTTTAGAGATAATGCAGAGTATGTGTTTTTTTTACCTGATGACTAGGTGAATTATTTAAACAGAACAGCTGCAAAAGACAAGGCCTGGCAGCATTTATGCTGAGATTATCTATTTAAATTAGGAATGCAATTTATTTCAACATTTCACCACATTTTTGCATCCATGTGAATTAGACATTCAAATGTAAATATGACCCATAATCCATAGGGTAACCCACATTATCATACTAGCTGCTATTTTACTGCATACAAACTATGTTTTAGGTGCTCTATGAGATGCTTCACATACATTGTCCTTAATCCTTAAAAAATACCTCAGGGTTTTAGCTGTGTTTGATTTTTGCAAAAGAGGAAACTAAGGCTTCTTTTCTCAATATTGGAGTTAAGATTTCCATGTCTATCCCTACTTATTAATTAGAATTTGGTGATACCATCAAACACCTATTGTCTTTTCTCTGACATCAGTTTGTGAAGGTGAGTTCTCACATTAACATGGTCTTGGTGGCAAGAATGCACATACAGTCATGAACCAGAGATGACTGTATGTGAGGGGTGTGCTGAGTGTTCTTAATCCTTATTCTCTATCATGTGTGCACCTCCCTCCTGTCAGCCTTCTTCAGCTTACGTTCGGATGTACCATATGATCAAAATACTTGCAGTTCTCCCTCCCTCAGATCTCACAGAATGTTTGGGAATATTTGTAGTGGAAACAACAGTTTTAGAGCATGATTAATTCAATGAAATACATCTGTATTAGCTTTTGGTTATTGAAACAAAATACCTGAGATACTTAGCTTATGATGATAAAGGGTGAATCTTGGCTCATAGTTTTGGAGGTTCCATTTCAAAAGCAGGGAGTGACACAGTGGACATTTGCTTTAGGTCACTGGCAAAGCAGAGCATCATGGAAGGAGCGTGTGGAGAAGCAAACTAATCATCTCCTCAGCCAGGAAGCAAAGGGAAGGAAGAGAGGAAGGGCCTCACAATCCTCCTTAAGGAAATAGCCCCAGTGACCTAAGGACCTCCCGCTAGGTCCCCGCTTCCACTAGCATTATCCTGGGTATCAAAGCTAACAACCTGGACATTTTGGAGACATTCAACATCCAAACCATAGCAATATCTATATGTGTTTGGATCATTTTATTGATGATTAATATTAAATATAAATGGGAAAACCTAGAATGTTATTATTAAAAGAATGTTTATAAATGAAATACATATTTATTGAGAATGAAATATGTGTTTTATGTATTATTAGAAGATAGGTATTCAGGAGTCTGCAGTAATAGACATGGCCCAAACACTCAGTAGCTTAGAATTTTGGGGGTGATAATTGAGAAGCAAATAATTACTCTCATATCAACTTATGTTTCATACAATGTAAGCAGAAAAGTAAAGTATTATATTCTTGATCTCCCTTATGTCATTATAGACTTGATCTTAGTTTCAGCATAATTAAGCATTATATATAATGAACCAAGAGTTTTCTAAATTGAAGCAGACATGACCTTAGTAATCTCCTTGAGTAACAGAATGCTAATGTATTTTATGTCTTATGGATAAAATCAAAGGTTTCTATGATGATGTTTATGCAAAACCTTTATATTTATATATTTGAATAGGACAAATAGAGTGAAAGAAAAATCTTTATTCTCTTTAAGACTTGCAGCATTGTTTCATAAAGAAAAAAATGCACATGTTCTTGTAGTAAATATTATTAATTAAAGTATTTCAGCCACCTACAGTGGTGCATGCTGTAATCCCAGCTACCCTGGAGGCTGAGTTAGGAGGATTGCAAGTCTGAAGCAAACATGAGCAATTTAGTGAAATTCTGTCTCAAAATTATTATTTTTTAAATGAATGGGGATGTAGTTCAGCAGTAGAATGACCCTGGGTTTAGTCCCAGGAAAAAAAAATCTAGTTTGAAAAATAAATATGAATAATGGCAAAAACAAAACCCATCTGTTGGCTCTATACTTTCTGTCTGGAATAATAATTATTTTGAAGAACACAGGAACTTCCTGAATCTTTTTTTTTAATTGATATTGAAATGTTTGAAAAGAAGAAAAATATTGAAAGCAAGTGAAAGATTTATATTTTTTTTAAATT
This sequence comes from Tamias sibiricus, assembly GCA_025594165.1. NCBI lineage: Eukaryota > Metazoa > Chordata > Mammalia > Rodentia > Sciuridae > Tamias > Tamias sibiricus. The sequence goes on from CM046661.1 coordinate 54,975,115, forward strand.
TTCCCTTAGAGTAGTATTCAGTTTGAATAAAAATATAATTTCAGTAAAAGTTGGAGACTTTTAAAACACCATTTTTTTTCTATTAATTTATAATTTCACATAATATCTTTGTGTTATGGTTTAGATGTGGTATTCCCCAGAAACTCACATGTGAGATAGTGAAAGAAGGTTTGGAGGAGAAATGATTGGGTTATTGCCCCTTACCTAATCAGTGAATTGCTCTCTGATGGGATTAACTGAGTGATAACTGGAGGCAGGTGTATATAGAATAATCTTCTTGAATTGTTTTGGGTCAGTTGCTTTTCTTGTCTTTATTTTTTCATAAATAGGAGTTAGTTTTATCTTTTAGGATCATCAAAACAGTATACTGTCTTATTGTCTTATATTTCATGATCCTATGTGGCTGATTCATGTGTAATTAGAACATTGTTTTTTTCCTAGAAAACATTATTCTGTTTCAGTATCTTATAATTAATTTATTGATTCTATTCTGCTTATCTCTATTTAGAACTATAAGTTTAATTTCACTTCTCTATTTAGAACTATAAGTTTAATTTCACTGGGCTTCTTTTTCTCCTCTCATATATTGAGTCAAATTGTGATATATATTAAAATAATCATTTATGCTTAGAAATGGTATAGTAATATTCTCATTCTAGTAATTTACCTGTTAAGTCAGTGTATATTTAGATACATGTTGCAAGATATGTATATCAGTACATTTTATTTATGTAAGACTCAAAGACAAATTGAATTTCTCAACAAGTGATTGTTAGTAATCTCAGAAAGGTAATGGTTTTTTCTAGTTATTTTTATTTAAATATAATATCAGGAAGGTATTACATACTTTGACAGTTTCATACAGAATAAAAGTTAAATATTTGTCCCTGTCTCTAATTTATATAATATAGCATACAGAATGTTTTTAAGAAAGTTAATTTTCTTCTGGTTTACTCAAATTCTGAGTCAGACTTTCTCAATGATCAAAGGCTGAGTATTTAAACTGATCAAAATAGAGGGTAGAAAAATATCCAGTTATATGATGACTGGATCAATATTTGTTTCAAAAGCATGTGTTCTAAATTATTTAATCTATTTTTTAGCTACTCAGTTTGAGGGAGAATAAGAGGTTACCTCCTATAGCCTCATATAAGAATCTCCAAAGGGAAAGTATAATTTGAGAATCATAATTTTATAACCTGACATTATAAATGTACACATAAAGTTCTGGTATAGATAAATATTGCATCAATATATGTTAGTTGTTTGAATGAGTTTGAAAAATCAATGACAGATTGATTTTTACCACAATATCTCTATTGTAATCTGTTGAACACCTTAAATAATTATTAAACTTATTGAAGCCCTATCATATGCTTAGCCCTGTGTTCTATGTTGTATACACAAAACATAAATTACCTTGGAGCTGAAAACCTAGTTAATGCAGAAAACCTTAGGAAAAAAAATGCATAAAATTACATAATTAAAAATGTCATTTTAATGGAGTAATACAAAATATGTATACAACAGGGAATGAAAGGAATAATTGTAACTAGGGATCAGGGAAAGTCTCAATCAGAAGATAATATTTAATCTGAAATCTGAAAAATCTGAATACTCAAGGAAGAATAAAGACCTGAAGGCAGATAAGAACAAGGAATAGTGAAGAAAATAAAGCAATGCTCATGCCTGATAAGCAAGGGACCAGGTAGGACTAGATGAACAGAGTGGCAGGACTTACGACCCTCTGAATGGGAGGGAATGTTGTAGATGAGGTTTACACCAGGGAGTAATATAAACTGGTTTATATATTTTTTTAAAAAAAAAAATCAGAAGGGCCACTGTGAGGAAGAATTGGGAAGAAGCGGAGTTGGAAATATGGGAACCAGCACAAGTTCAGGGGAGAGAAGGTGGCACCCTGGGAAAGGTGATGGCAGGGGAACAGAGGAGATTATGAGGGCTGGATTTCTTTTAGTGATTGTTTGAATGTGGGAAGTCAGAGAAATGGAGGAAAGGTGTAGAAAATAATTCCCAAAGGTCTGCATGGTGCTAGTTAGCTAGTAAGCACCTGCTTTCATCACAATATATCCTAAGGTCATAAAGGTAATGAAGAAATTCCTAGAGCAGATGCTTCCAGTATCAAAGCAGCAAGTTCAATGACTCCCACAGGGCCTTCCATTGCTGTCATTTGCCTTTTACCATCTCCCTCACTATCTCCCACATTTTTTTCCATTTCTACTTCTAGTATTTTTGTATATTGTGTATCAGACCATGTGGTATTAAGTAGGAGATGTATTTGGAGAATGTGAGAAACAAGCGAATTCCCATTAATTAAAATCAATCTCTAAAATGCTGCCTCCATTTCTTTCCTCTTTGTTTTTTCATATTATCATTCTGTTCTTAAATAACTCTTCCCTCCACCATCTGTCACCTTTGAGACCTTCAGCTTAAGGGAAAACAAATAAGACACAAGCAAGAACAGGGGATTTAAGAGGCCCCTTATTTCCCAACAAACAGAATTCAAAGATTTCTTTCAAGGATGTTCAGGTGGTTAGGAAAGCATGAACAAGATCATAATTTGGGAAGTTTATTCTTCATACAGGGAAATTTATGCAAAGGGGAAAAAAAAATCTGTCCCACTGACATGTTTTGTCAGAATCTTTCTTCTCATTCTCAGTGAGAACCTTTCTCACAGAGAGTTCTTGACTACCCAGTCTGAATTGAATCCCCAGTGTATCCCATGCCACTCTTATGAAGTTTGATTTTTTTGTTAATTTTTTTTCTCCCATAACATAGTTCAATGCAATTACTTATCAGACATTTTTAATCTTTTTAATTATTTTCTGCCATGAGGACGTAAATCTATGAGATGAAAGACCACACTTATCTGATTTGCTGCTGTAGGGTCAGCTTCTTAAGTAGTACCTGGCATATAGTAGACACTGAAAAAAAGTGTCAAAGAAATGTCCCTTAAAGGTTAGCATCTTATGAACATACAAAGGTCAATCTGAGTTTTGACAGGTCTCTTAATCATTTACCAGAGCCAATTTAAAAACCAACCTTTTAACATTATCTGTCATATTACATATATAAGAACATTAAGATTCATAAAATTTTGAATGTTTACCCAACCTTACCCAACTTGGTAGTGGTGAATTCTTACAACTAGTTCCACATTTCCATTGAGGATATTAACATTACCTTTTAAATACAATACAGAGGCATTATATAATGAAGAAGGAACTACTCATGGAAAGACGTAACAGGCAGAAGGAAGTACAGAAAAAACAGAGCTCTCTTTGCAGAAGGTACAGCTTGATATGCCCAAGGAGCAGAAGGAAGACAGGCATCTATAGCTAATTTATCAAGGGAAGAGTTATACCAGGTGAAAGGATACAACTACTGGTGGGCTGTTTGCTGTGAGTTAACAACTATTCTCATGAATGTAAATAACTATGACAAAAGTAGGCTAACTAAGCTGCTCAGTGCAAACTTCCTTGTAACCCAATTTAAAGATACCTGCTTAGTTCCCATTGAAAGAAAAACTTTGTTGAAAAGCAAGTGATTGAGATATTATTCTTAAGATAATACCGAAAATGCTCTAATTTCTTAAAACACAAATTATTTGCCTACTTTAATGTTTAAACATTTTAAGTAACAAATTACTTGACATGCATGCAGCTTTGCAGTTCAATATAGTAAAATCGCAGGCTTGAAATCAGTAATTTGAAGGCTTTGATATGATCATGTATACAGAAGCATACAGGATTGGAGCATAATTATTTCAACATTTCCATCACATTTAATTCTATAGTTCATCTGTTTTTTAAATGTACAAGTCAGCCATAATGTAGGCAAGCATGATTCTTTACAAGGATATATTAGAAGCAAATTGGTCTGCTCACTGCATTTGATGCACTGTTTAAGTATGTGTATTATTTAAAATAAACAATGATGTGTACATTAAGATAAATAAAAACTGTACCCAAGTCAAAAAATCTTTTTTATCTGGTGGTATTAAGTTTTATCTTTATACACATTACATTTCCGCTTATATATTGATGTAATATGTATGAGTAAAATAATAGTGGGGAGAATATATAAAGGAATATTCACTCACATCATAGCCTTAAAATAGTGAAATAATTTCTAAAGCTTATGTTTGTAGCCAAACCACATTTTACCTGTCAGCATTCAGTCAGATAAACAGAATCCATGTCATGTATTTCAACAGAAAGAATATAATACAGAGAGTAGTGCAGAAAATAAACAATACATAGTTTATACTTGTAGGTGGCCTTTATTTAATGTAGAGCTGGGAGAAGGAAATGAGATGATAGTACCAAAGTTCAAGAGCAAAGACCATCCAGAAGGAGAAGGGGCCACCTAGGGTTTAGTCAGCTGGCTTACCAGGCTGGACCTTAAGTCATGGAGGAGAGGCTACATGGTCAGATCTTCGGCCGAAGATCTGTAGCCACAACCAGAAGAGGCACATGGAACCCAGCAACAGGGAGCGACTATGCACACCCCATTTCTTCTTGCCCTGCAGTCTTACATCAGTGCTTCCATTGGCCAAAACAAACTCAAAGCACAAGGACATGGAAACCTAAATAATACAATTTTACTGTCACATATGTTTGCTGTGAAAACATACAAGCAGCATTGGAAGAAGACATGGCAGAAAATTCTCTATTTCCTTTTATAATCAAAGTCAAATATTCTCACAATTTCTCCATAGTAACAAATCAGAAAGATCCTTTCTGAAAATTAAAGAAAAATCATACAACACCCAATTTGAAATGACAACCTGAAGTCTGAATTTCCTCACCTAATTTAAAAATCTAAATGTCATTTTAATCATTTATCATTATTTCTGAGTAGGAAATGAACTTCTAAGATTACTTAGATCTCTCTCTAGCTATTTGCCTCACCTCTTCCATGACTCATTAATGCCCAAACACCATTAAAACAGTCTTCTTGTGAGATGATGTGTTGCTACTACATTAATATTCAAATTTCATAGAAATGAAAATTTTCTTAGCATTCATTAGTTAATTTGTTAAGCATAATAAAATGTTAAATAATTTCTAACAGTTTCATACACACTGAGCACTTACGAAGTTTTATGTGATTAAAAAAAGTAAACAACACTAGATAAATATAGGTAGATATTCATTTCCAGCTCAATCTAAGTGTGTGACTGTTATAACGTGAGAATGAGATTTGAAATTGAGCTAAAGGTAATGCATCTCTGCCCCAGCATCATTCCCCTTGTAATCTCATATCATCCACTCTCTCTCCTTCATAATACCCCACTACATCATTTCTTCTTCTCTCCCATCCATCTTTTCTGTCTCCTTCTGCATTCTTTCTCTCTGAGCTTTATGCATGGCACATATCCAGCTGCCAGAACACTCATTTCTCTTTATTTAAATTCCTATCAAAATGCTTCTCCTAACTGAAACCTAGACTTTCTTAGATATGCCTGATGATTTTAAAGCTCTACAGAAGAAGTGTGTAATTGACAAGTTTAATAGTCTTTTATTTCCAGTTACAACAACATTTAAACATAGTTTATATGAATACTGCATATGTATTTCCCCAGATTGAAGTGAGGAATAGATTTTTTTTTTTTTTTTTTTTTGTGGGGTACCGGGGATTGAACTCAGGGCACTTGTCCACTGGGTCACATCCCCAGCCCTTTTTTGTATTTTATTAGAGACAGGGTCTCACTGAGTTGCTAAGTGCCTCGCCATTGCTGAGGCTGGCTTTGAACTCGCCATCCTCCTGCCTCAGCCTCCCAAAGTGCTGGGATTACAGGCATGCGCCACCGTGCCCGGCTGAGGAATAGATTTTTATGGGGGGAAAAAAAACAAGAGGAAAATTGTCCTTCTGAGTCCCCAGGAGTATAAGCATAATAGTTTGAGAAATATTGATTTATGAAACCAAATTTTTATATGGAGACAAATAAATAAATCACAATTATGATTTATCACTGCAAAGAGTTTTGATTTATAACTGAAAATGTATGGTTTGGGATTTTTCTAAGATAATCATTGGCAGGCTAATAGAATTTTTTTAAAGTTATTATAGAAATTCTCAGACTCAAAAGAACGTAAGTACACGTTTTTGCAGGCTCCAAACACTCTCTTTCCCTACTCCCTTCAATATAAGAATGCACTCTGTCCTTAAGATCAAGAAACAATTTTTATGTGGTTTACTTTTGTCTTAACATGTGTTGCTTCCAGTTAAAACAACATTATGAGAGGAAAAATCAACTACTTTTTCTACATTTACTTACTATATCCTGATATAAAAGACAGTGCAAAGAAAGACAAAAGATTACAACATGGCATTGTATTTGTATAGGCAAAGTTGTTCTGTAAAAGTGACTGGTTATAGTTGTGAATTGAGCTGTATCTTGAACTATTTGGACTGTTGGAATAAAAGGAAGACTATTCCAGGGCCAGAGACAATAGAGAGAATTAAGTAGGTAGGATGGAATTGACCCAGTTTGTGTGAATCATTAGTTTCCAAACCACATTCTACAGACTGCCTGGACTTTGGCTATTATGCAAATGTATGGCTTGATTTCATTGCTTTAAGTATGTTTAACATAACAAATAGAAACACACCACCACACATATTCAATTATACAAATTAATTTGAACTCTTTGAAGAAAAACAAATTCATTTGTGCTGCCAGGCTAACTCATTGTTGACTACTCCAGGGATGCTGTTCTCTTTTTATCTCTGCATATATTTTACTCCTGTTAAATATCCATTGATTAGGAAGTTGTAGTTTTGTATTTATGAAAACACCAAGAATGGACACCAATACAAGATTGCATAAGGTAGCAAACCATGAAATATTTAATTAAGACATGAAAGATTTATATATATATATTATCCATAACAATTTATATACAATTGTATGCAGTCTGGATAACAATTTATATACAATTGGTCACAAATAATTTAATGATCATAGTATAAAAAAGCAAGTGAACTTAGCAATTTGCACAATGTTTTTATCACATTATTGATAATTTCTTCTTGGAATTTAAGACCCAATATGACCCCAAAATTCTATCTGTAGATAACTGCCAAAGAGAAATGCAAATATGTATCCACACAAAAATTGTAGCTACATGTTTGTACATGTATTATCCATATTAGTTACAGAGAGTTAACAACTGAAATGTCCACCAACTGATGAAAGGATAAGCAAAATCTATTATATTTAAAAAATAGAATATTATTTTGCAATAAAAAGAAATGAATACAGATGCATGCTATTACATAAATGAATCTCAGCTTGTTATGCCAAATAAGAAGACAGTCACAAATGATCACATGTTATATGATACCATTTACATCAAATATCCAGAATGGGCAAATATATGGAGATAAACTAGATAATTGCATAGGGCTGATTGGAGGAAGAGAGCAAAAATGGGGCAGGAAGAGCGAAATGGGAGCTGAGAGCTAATGGACCTCAGATTTCTATGCTGGGTAATGGAAATGTTCCAAAATTACATTATGTTAATTGTTGCCCAAATCATACCTATACTATAAAACACTGAACTGCACACTTGAAAGAGATGAACTTTATGGCTTATGAATTATGGCTCAACAAAGCTGTTAAAATTAAATTGTAGATGAGTATTATTAACTATTAATTTGTTAGTACTTTGAAAGGTATTGATTAGGTACAAATCAAATGGGTTCTGAGAACATTTGAAGCAACTAATAATAAACAATCCTTGTATTTAAGTAGGTCATTATTACAATAAATAGAAGACACACAGTTTTGTATTTGTAAAGAACTAAAAACTTATTATAAAGCGTTTCTCTAAAGGAAAGTCCCAATTCCCAACAAGAAAAACTAAAAACAATACTTCTTTATACTGATGAATCATCTGTTATGTGGGAAGGAACCTATACATCCAGAGCTTAAAGGAGCTAAGCCACGAAAGACATTAAAAACAACAGCAACAACAAAATCTTGACAGGCACTACTGATGAACGAATGACAGTAATGGAAGGCCCTGTGGGAGACTGCTGTGATTTTATTGGTAAAGCAAAAAATTGGTCAGAAGTGAATTGTGATTTACCATTTTCAAATCATCTAAGCAATTGTGATCACAGATTATTTTTAACAAATTGTTATACAAAAATCTCAATGATAAGGACCAAGAAGTCTAATACATAATTATAAAATAATATAATGAAACATTTATAGGCAACAAGATTTCAAATTCTTAACATTCAATTCAGCCAAACAAAGGAACTCCACATCCTTATATCTCAAAACAACAGAAGATTAGATCTAATTTCTGAGCCCAAGTATAAGAGATTTGGAGCTTGGAAAAAGAAAGGTTCATTAACATTAACTGCAAGTAAGCAGTTCATCTTTATAGAAAGGGGTACTCACATTTAAGATTTAACATTGCTACATATTTCAAAGAACATTTACATTTGTTAAAATGAAGTCCCATAATCGATGGCCAAAGGGTGACTATACCAACAGGTCAAAAGCCAGGTGTGACTTGGTAAAAGTGAAAAGAACAAGACAGGATCCACAGCCAGAAGTAAAATGGTAAAGCAGAACTATCAACATCATCAGAGCCTATTAAAGGGATGACTTTGTCGTGCAAAGCTCAGTGCTAAGGGATGGGTAAAAGCATTCTTCTTCCGGGTGGGGTTGTAGCTCAGTGGTAGAGTGCTCATGTTGCATGTGGAAGACACACGGTTTGACCCTCAGCATCACCTAAAAGTAAAATATAGATATTGTGTACATGTACAACTAAAAAATATTTTTTCAAAAAGCTACTGATTCTTAAAAAAAAAAAAAAAAAAAAAAAAAAAAAAAAAAGCATTCTTATTTTAAACATGAGGAAGCTGAGTCTTGGATCCTTAAATGACTTTCCCACCTTCAAAAAGCTAAGAGAAACATTGGGTCATTAGTTGGATTCAAGTGTGTCTGACAGACAAGGCCTCTGTCCTCCTCTTTAGCTTCTTTGTTTTTCTAGTCAGGGAAAATGTAGACCACTTGAAGTCAATTGAAGGTCACAAAAAGTTCTCACTTGAGCTGATGGTCTGAACCATTAACTTAAATAGACAATCTTAGAGGAAAACAAATCCCCAGTGCCAGGGAATTTATCCAGTTCTCTAGCGGCCAGTAATCAGAGCAGCTCTCAGGGGAAGGAAACGCAAGGTGAGGTGATTTGATGAAGGAAGAAGAGCTGAATGTCGAATGCTCTATTCTGGGTTGAGGATCTTAGCTGAGCTGCCTTGTAAAAGAACTTTCAAGCACTTGAATTTAGGGTAAGACACTGGTGACAGTGTAATGGAGCACTAGTGAGCTTTGGTGATATTTGAAAGATTTCTTTCTAATTTATTCATTAAGTAATTTTGAGTGTTCTTCATAGTTAATCACTAGGAGAAATTGTAGACACATTTAGTGAAGATGAAATTTTACTCATCTCTGCCTGAACAGAGGAAATTAATGTAATATTTTAGAATAAAAGTAATTTTTTACTATTTATTGTATACTATAATATTGCAATCCTTTTAATATAATTAAATAGGTAGTTATTTCCATCCTTTATGTAAGATTTAACTTGTATACAACCATAGCTTGATTAAAATTATGTTGATGCCAAAATATAGAAAAGAAAGAAAATTATTCCTATAAAGCAATTAGTTTCATCATTCTAAAATGGTGAATGCATGTTAGAAACAGTAGTATTTATTTTAATTGGAAAGAAGACCTAATTATAAATTGTCTAAATTTAGTTTTCATGCTTCATGCTACTAAAGAAATGTTCTACTCACATATTACTAGCTTCTACCATGAACTTTAAAACATTATAGCCTTCTATATTTCTAACATAGCTCAAAAGTAAGTAAAGAATATATCTCTCTCAAGGTGAAATACAGGCAGTCAAAAAAATTAATTTTTTGTTTTTCGGTGCCAGAGATTGAACCCAGGGGCACTTAACCACTGAGCCACACCACCAGTCTTTTTTATTTTTTATTTTGAGACAGGGTCTAGCAAAGTTGCTTAGGGCCTCACTAAATTGCTGATGCTGGTTTTGAACTCATGATCCTTCTGCCGCAGACTCCTGAGCAGCTGGGATTACAGGCATGCACCACTATACCTGGTTTTAAAGTCAGTCAAAATTTTATAACTCTCATTAATAGAAAACACCAAAGACTAGCATCTTGGCATAAATAGGGGTAGGCAACATTATTCTCATTTTAAAATGAGAAAAATGAAATGTTTCAGATAATTTTGTTAACATCTATCAGCAACTGGCATGGGGATTCTTCCAGATATTGTTGTTAATTTTGAACAATGATCTTATTAGGCAGGATGAATGTGACCATGCCAGAAAAGAGGGTGCAGGTCCCAAAGTGGTTAAGGCAATCTCCTTGAGGTAAAGCTTGTGCTATGTGCAAGACAGAGGTCTGTTCCTTTGTGTTCCTTCAAGGAACACAATTTCTCTACTTAATCCCCTCTGAATTGCTTCAGGGTTTTTGTTTGTTTGTTTGTTTGTTTGTTTGTTTGTTTTTGTGGTACCAGGGATTGAACTCAGGGGCACTCGACCACTGGGCCACATCCCCAGCCCTTTTTTGTATTTTATCTAGAGACAGGGTCTCACTGAGTTGCTAAGTGCCTCACCATTGCTGAGGCTGGCTTTGAACTCGTGAACCTCCTACCTCAGCTTCCCAAGTGCAGGGATTACTGGTGTGCACCACAGCACCCGGCTCTGCTTCAGGGTTTTGATTTATCTTGGGGATGGCAGGAAAGCGAGGATGTCCAGAATCCTTCTAAAGCTCACTATGTTCATCTGAGCTCCAAAATAAGGATTTGAGTAGAGTGACCATGAAAATCTCTTAGAAAAACCCTTTGGAATATGAAAAGGGGATTTATTTGTCAGTTTGATGGTCATTGTATAAACCAAAAGGAACTCTAGATTCAATATCCAGTTAGAATGAGGTGCGTCTATCTTTCCACTTGTATATCCCTAGCATTGTGTGCGAGCACACGCACATGTGCGTGCACACACACACACACACACACACACACACACACATGCACGCACAAAATCCTGGGAAGGAGAAATTCCTCAAAGTTTGTGTATTCAATATTAAATCAATGAGTATTCCTAATGTTACTAATGTTAGCAATATTAGGAGGTAGAGGGAAAGTTTAATGACTTAGCAAAGTTCTCCAAGCCTAACTGGTCTAACTCTCATGATTATATTCAAAGATTTGCTATTGGATCAGGATTTCATATAAACCAATTGCCGAGTTGTCATTTCCTTTTCTTCTTCTTCTCCCCTCGCCACAGATTAGAAGTAAAAATGGGATTTAAGAGCACCATAGGGAAACATTACAAGAATATCCACTTTTCTTGTTCAGAAAATACATCCATTTAAAGCCCTCACTTTATACTAAATTGAAAACACATTGCCCAGGAAGTGAAAGGAGAAGAAGAGAGTGGAAATTATTCATCAATGATTTCAATAATCTTTCTAGCTAGAAGTCAAAAGTAATGAAAAGAAAATTGATAAGGTTTAGGATTGACAATAGCCAAGAAAAGAAAATGACATTTATGTCCTGATCCTACCTTTAAAATTATTTTGTTTGTATTTAACCCTTTCCCTTTTCCTAAAAATACATAAAATAAGAATACACTGAAAGTAAATAATAAGCCTGCTCTAAATTTTATTTTAATTCTTTTGAAATTGGAACTGTCCAATACAAAAGCATTAGAATTTATTGAGAAACTAATGTGCCTTTTTGCAGTAGTTAACTTATTTGATATTTCTACACATTTTTGGCAGCCCCTCACTTAGATATTATTTGCCAGCTATCCTATGGTGGCCCTGCAAATGTACTCTCTAAACTTCTCCCTGATAATTGCTTTGAAATCATTGTCCTTTGATTTCTGGTTGTGTTCATCCAACAAATCACCCTGCTGGGTTATTAGAAAAGGGGAGGAAAATGAGGTCAGAACATTTTGGAGCATTTGCTCTCAGGAGGGTTCACCTCAGACTGGCTGGCTGCCATCAGTGAAGATTAGTACCTCTTTAATACAGCTCTTTATCTCCAGTGCTTGTTCTCCTTGATTGGAATGACCATGCCCTCTCCTTGTCTTTTTGGACCAGAGGGCTTTGCTGTTGTTAGCATTGGTATATTGTACTGTTGCTTTTCATGTAGAGAGTAAGGCTTTTTTAAATCCATCCTTCTTGGGGTGGATGGTCCATTATATAAACCTACCTCACTCATCCTATTCTTTGCATATATCTGCTTCCTCATGCTAAATTGAGAAATAATGCACCAACTTTTCTTTCAGAATGCTCCTTTTCTATTTGTTGTTACCATGACTCAATGCATGAGTCTCAACCTCACAAGCAAATTCTATGTAATATAGAGACTTTTGAATCACCAAGTAGTATTGGAAGTACTCTGGTGGATTGTTTGATCCAGAGAGTTTATGAATGAAGACTGTGAGAGAAAAACTAAGAGCGAAATAATTTCAACTAACATTTACATTCTATATCCTTTATATTTGTTAAGTATTTTATTTAAAATGATTTAATCTTCAGAAGTTTCTAAGGTAGGGATTATTATTATTATTGCAATCTTACAATTTAGGAAAAGAAGACTCATGGTGGTTAAAGAACCTTTCTATGGCCCCATCTGGTAAATAGAAGAATGAGAATACAAATCCAAGAAGTGTGATATCTGCTTAATAACACCCATTTGCTGATCATATATCTGGAAGTGTGAGGTTCAAAGGGTAACTTAGTCATTATTTAACCTTCACTATTTCATTATTTCTTAGGTCAACTTGTACTCCTACCCTATCACCAAAACTAAATCCCTGTCTCCTTTTATATTGCCAATTATCTTCACTTTATTTGTATTATTAAAGTGCTAGTTTAGGACTTCATCATTGTGTCCACAGATGGCTGTCTCTGAGAGGGTCAGAAGTCCACATGAATTTGCTCAATAATGGATGGATGAGAATTTTAGACTAGCACATAAGCCAGGCATGACCTCATGGTTTGGTGCTTGACTCCGATGCATGTGTCACCTTTAAAGAGTTTATTAAATATCAATATCTGTTTTGAAGATATTGGAAATAAGGACGTACACAAACTAGTTCAGCACACAACAGTATTTTCATCTTATATCTGTCTGTTGTCCATGGAACATATTAAATATTGCAAAATAAAATTCACCAATTAAAGGTGCATTGATATTTACTTTAAAGAGGAAGTGCTTCTAGTTAGCACTTATAAACTAATTAAAGCACAAAGCTGAAAAATGAATGTTTTTTTAAAGTGGCCAGAAATTTGAAAGTTACACAAATTTGAAAGTTATGTGAAGATGATTAAAGGAAATCCTCTCCTAAAATGTTATGGTTTTTAGACTGTTCAAATTTCATTAGAATCTGTATATCAATGCAGTTACTGAAGTAATTTTCTCTAAGTATTTAAAAGCATAAGATACATTTATTTCTGGCTTATGATTATAGGATATAGCAGTACTTGATTCTTTGTAAACAGATGACTATTAATATTGGATTCTTGAAAGCAAAGATTATAATTCACCACAGTAAACAACTTAAGATAATGCAGTCATTTCTTTATTCCCATCCCCTTACACTGGACATACAGCAAACACTATCTAGAATAGTCACTGCAATTATTAGAAGCATAGTTTGAGTTTTGTTCTGAAATGTGCATCTCCTAGCAATTGCAAAATTAATATAGCACACAGTATAAAATTATATAAAAAGTAAATTAAGCATCATTTTTTTAATTTAAAGGCAAACATACTATAAATTTCTTTTGATTTGTTATAGTAAAACATTAAGATAATTTGGGAAGTTATAGTCCATGTATAAATCTCAAATATTTATACAGAGATTGATATTTTAAAGCTGAAGATCTTAAATATGTATGTAGCCATCAAAAAAGTCCCGACTGCTATCTGCTATGAATTTGCATATACATTTATTATAATTTGCTAAATATAAAATGATTTTAATTGTCTACACATATGCTTACAGAATTTCTCTGTTATATAAGTACTATAAACACATCCTATCTACCTATTTTATAAAAGTATTAAAAATAGACCCAATATCAGTGTGTAAACCAGGATTGATCAAAGATCCATGTTCCATGGATGCTTAGACCTGAAGTTAATATGGTACAATTTGATTTGGGAACTGTGCACATTCCAATTTTCCAAATCAGCAAACATCTTATTTCTACTCTGACCCTATTTGAGCAATATCAGATTTTAAACTCATCCACATGATTTTGATTACCATCTGCTTCCCCAGTTCAGTTATGATTAGAACCTGGTCTGCTCTCTAGAGAATCTGACTAGATTTGAGAAACAACTTTTCATGGCATCTGAAAGCTAAAAGCCTACCTATTTTTGTTAGCTACAGTATGAGAGAATGGTATTATAGAAAACTTTGGATAGAAAATTGGCTCTAAAGTAAGAGAAAAATTAAGTAAAAATGAAGAGAATAAATTATGTGTTAATATTAGCTGTTATTGCTTTATAATATCTAATAATTTCCCTTTTACAATTTATTTAAATATTAAATTTAAGAAATTAAATGAAGTCAGAACCCTGTGAATAATTTAAAATTTCTCCATATCATTTATTCCTTACTATAGCCCTAAACCTAATGAATCAAAAGATATTATTCCCTTTGCCTCTTATTGCATTAATTCATACACATCTCTGCAATACTAAACTGGTCTCCTAATGGGTCCATTCTCCATTAATCTCTCTATGGTATCACTGAGCTTAGTACTCCCTGATTGGAATGTGTCAGCAGCTCCCATGGGCTTGAATACAAAATCTGGCATGCAATGTTAGTCCTTTTTGAAACATATAGGATCTCTTTATATATATGTACAAGGCATAAATCAGTCTTAACAATGACTATTTATCCCGTAGAATTATGTTTGAATTCTGTCTTTATTTCTTTGCTTCTATTGTTTATTAATAATAAGAAACATTTAAAAGTTTAAATAAATTTTAAAAAATTCATTTTAAAAGAAAGTGATGTATTTGGGAAGACATTTTTCAGTGATGATCACAGAAGATCATTATGTTTGACCTGTCTTTTAATTTTTTTTTTTAAATTTCAAACCAGGCATTATATCAGTCCATTTCCAGATCATCTAACATCTCAATTAAAGACATATATAATCTGGTTTCTTTAGCTCTAGAGACTTGTGGTTGTTTTTAAGATAGGAAATACTTAAATTTATATATTATTTAGTTCTGTGCATGTGGAGGGAGGTTAAAATGTTATTGGCCATGATTTTTCTTTGTATATTTTCCCACCATTTTACCTTTCATGTAGAATTAGTAAATTCTGTTCCTCTGATTTTTCACTAGTGGTTTGGGAGTTAGACATTTACTTTTATATAAAACTACCTTTAGCAAGTTTAAAATGAGTGAATATTCCTATGCATACATTCTAATGAATAATATTATTTGATTAATAATTTTTTAGAGAATGACAAGAAATATTGTGTTCCCAGCATATTAGTAAGCCAGCATCTAAAGATTTTCACATAATTTTAAAGTTTCAAAAGATGCACTTTATATAAACAAAGGGACTTTTACTTTATTTTAAATGTGCATAAAGGAATCTGTATACCATACTAATTCAATTCTTACCCTCTTTTACAGTACAAAAAAATAGTCACTAAATAGTTCTGCTTTTCCTGGGTGGTCACTAAATGCTCATCTCCTAGATCTTGGCACCTATCTAATCTGCATCCCAAATCCTACATGGCTGCATCTCTTATATTTGATGCTTGAAGTTTTGGCTTTGATTTCTTTTTGTCTGGATATAAGGGATTTTATTTATTCCCCCATTCTCAATCAGACAATATATTTTAAAATATTATGTTTTATTCTTTTCATCTCCAGGACCTACCTTTCAGCTGCTGAATGATGTATTTCACTTCAAACACACCATCTTATACCAAATTGTTCCTTTTTCTGAATCTCCTATTTCTATTAACAGTAATTTTGCTTCTTTTTCGTCCAGTATACTATTAAATATGATCAATCAAAAGTTCCACTACTCTGTATTCATCATGCTTCTTACATCCTGACATTCTTTTTATTTCACTTATATTTATTCCTGCCTTATTAGTTTGTCTCTGGGGTTATGATAAATTTAATATTTACATTCCAGATGACCCTTGTTTCAAATAGCTAAAAGTACAAAGAATAAATTATATCTATGATTTGTTGTAATCTAGATAGGAAGACCAAATAAGAGCATTTGTGAAGAGTAACACTAAATTTAAAATAATACATTTTTAAAATTTTTAAATGTGTATTGATTAATCAATCAGATTCCTTTTATTTCTGAACTTATAAAATGATTTTATCCCAAAAGTACTTTTTAAAATAAAGCACCATCTAAAGAAATATATAAAATAAAAATTATTATCTGATTAGGGAAAATTTTTAAAGAGTAATTATTCTTGGCACATCTTTTTTAAAAGTATCTGTTATTATCTCCAAATTATATTTATGCTTGGAAACTGATCCCTAGTATGATAATTTTTTTTTCAGTACTGAGATTAACCCCAGGGTCTTATACATGCTATCCAAGAGCTCTACTACGGGACTACATTGCCAGAATTTCCAGGCTATCCTTAAACCTGTGAACCTCCCCCTCAGGCTCACATGTAGCTGGAATTAGGATATACCAACAATAGCTGGCTAAGTATAATAATTTTTAAAGGTTATGAATTAACTAGTAAAATTAGAGTAAACTCTACTCTGTGTTCGATGCTTTAAATTGTAGGTTTTTTTTTTGTTTTTTTAACACATACATATGTTATATTAAAGTTTGGTCCTATTCTGAATATTCCTTCTAAATAAATCTCCCCTAGTCAAATATCATCACTTAGAGTGCATCATTTATTTGCATTTTTAAAAATCTATCAAAAAACATAGATTTCAAGAACTCATGGTCTTCTCCATATTATTTCATTATAATACAGAATATTAGTATATGCAAAATACAAGACTCATCAAAATATCCTAATATGAACTTAAGATACTCCAAAACATAGTTTTAGGATGTTAATTGTAAATTAAATATACCATGTGAACTTTCATCATCCAATTCTTTCTTGTATCTACAGGTGTAAATTTTAATATCCTTCTGTTTCCAAATTGGTTTTCAATGTTTGTAATAAGCTAAATATTTTGAAACATGAACTTTTGGCAATTCATTTATATGATAATGATAAAATTTTCACAGTCCTTTGAGAAAAAGCCAAACAAAATTTAGAGGAATCATTTGTTTAAAAAGAAAACATCAATATTGTAAAGATACATAGATTGAATTACAAACTAGTACTACAATACTGAAATATTTTTTTCTGAAAATGGTATAATGAGAGGCAAAGAAAAAGAGTAGATTGCCATACCAAATATTTATTTTCAGAAATACAAAACTTTTGATATTTTTATAACTTCTACTTCACTTGCCAGAATTCCAGAATTTTAGAAATAAGTAATTTTGTGTGAACCACAACTATTTCTATCTGCATTTGTCATAGATTTCACAATTAATAAAGGTATTATTTTTGTTATAGCAAAATTAAAACATTTTTATATTTAATATTGATTTTTAATCAAATTTACCATAGTAGCTGCATTTATATTGGCTGTTTAACTTTCTGTAACAGTGTAAGTTTCTTTCCATGTTTATCATTAACATTCTCAAGCAATGAAAATGTAGGGCTTGATTAGTAATTAAACATATATTGTAGGTTAATATTCCTCCTGTGTTTTTAGTGGATTCCAAAGGGTTTTCTGCCCTCTTGTTTTTGTTTTACTAAACAAGACAATAAATGAAAGTTGTTATTTACTACATAGTATAACTAACAAAATCACTGTCACAACAACCCATAGATTATTCTCTGTATACTCAAAGTAAGTGCAGTTTAGCTTTGAGTTTCCATGTGCACTATGTTCTCATGTTTGTTTTTTAATTTCCTTCCATCAATGGTCTAGCAGTTTTGTACATCTTGAAGGCTTTGGCATGGACCATGACACAACCACTTGATATGCCAAGTGGGCAGCTAGGACATAAGTGTCTCCTACTTCTACACCAAAATGAATAGTTTTAGTTTGTTAACTCCAGTAATATGTGTCCCAAAACACTTTATTTCATTGACATGCACCTAGAATGTTCCTAGTTAGTGGATGAAAGAACAGTAAAAAATGTATTAAGAATCGCTGGAAATACACACTAAAATGTTCAAAATAAATTCATTAGTCATTTTTGTTGCTATAAGGAAATGACTAAGGCTGAGCATTTTTATAAAGAAAAGAGTTTGTTTAGCTCACAGTTTCTGAAATTCAAGGGCAAGTTGCCACCATAGACTAGGCTCTGGTAAGAACACTCTGCACTATATTAACTTATGGTGGGAGCATGTGAAGGAGCAAGAGATTATATCACAAAACAAAAAATAAGAGAGAAATTGTCAGCTCAGGCTTTTATAACCCACTCTCTTGTGAACGCAGAAGTTTCACAGAGCTATCTTAATCCATCTGAGGGCAGCTCCTACAGTGATCCAGTCCCTATAGCTTAAGAGTCTCATCATCTCTCACATCCACCATACTTACGACCAATACCTGAACACTTGGAGGGACACAAACTATATCCAAACCATAGAAATAATCATCTCTGGAACTGAGATTATGATTGTTAGTTTTACTTTGTACATTATGCTGTTCTTTACTGTTTGAAGTTTTATGCCCATAATTGTTCAGAGTTAAAGGCAAACAAAATCAATGACAAATTGATGGATAGTTTAATACATTTAGTTAGAAAAATTGACTAAATACTTGGAAAATATAGTTTAAAACCATTCATTATATTATATACCAAAATAAATACTATGTGGATTAGAGTGACATGTAACACTAGAAAAATATAAACGGTCATTTAATATTGATTTTAAAAAATGTTTAAAAAATCAAAGCAATGGGAAAAGGTCAGTGAATTTGATTGTGTCAGTAACATAAGAAATGTAAAATGGGGGCTGGGTCTGTGGCTCAGCGGCAGAGCACTTGCCTTGCACGTGCGTGGCCCGGGTTCGATCCTCAGCACCATGTAAACATAAATGCATTGCATTGTGTACAACTAAAGTAAATAAATAAATATTTTTAAAAAAAGAAATGTAAAATGTAGACTGAAAAAATAGTCACAATAAATTGACATAAATGTTAAAGTGATATATAAAGCTTGGAAATTAAGGGGAAAGTCTCATGAGTAACAAAAGAATGTGACAAACTTATAGAAAAATAAAAATATACAATAAGATAAGAAATATTCCCATTATCAGAAATGAAAAATAAAAACATTGTAATTCTAATATTCTATTACCTGGTAGGGCAAGATCCTCTGACTCCCTAACTCCTTGTCACTTAAATCTCTTACAGTGTTTGTGTAGCTTTTATAAAATATCTATTTGTTTTTACAAACTTTGCATGAAATCAACTGCGTCCAAAAATACCTTATTGATATTTTATGTCAGTTTTATGAAATTTGTGATTTATCATCAGTTGACATCATTGTAATGTTGAATTTTCCTACCAGCAACTGAGCAAGGGATGTCTCTATTTTTCAAGATTATAATTGCTACTTGGAGAAGCCCTTTATAGTTTTCCACATATAGGTTTTGTTCATTTCCTGATAACTCTGTTTTTAAGTATTTCATCTTCCATGTTGCCGTAATGAATGGGGTTTTCTCTTCCATTGTATCCATCATATCGGTATTGGTTGTATAACCAATGAAGCCTATTTATTTATTTTATATCTCCTGCTGACATAACCTATTTATTTTATTGTTACTTAAAACAGTGTGATTTTTCTAGGCATATAATAATATCTTGGCATGTAAGAATAGGCTTAGTGTGTTTTCTTCCCTGTTCTTTGGTTTTTAATTGATTTTTTTCTACTTAATTTGCTGACACCACCTGTTTTATAAATAGAAGTGTAAATGATGTGCATATGTCCCTTTTTCCTTATATTAATGGAAAGTCTTTAGTTATTCACCATTAATTAAGATGCTGGGTTAAATATCAAAGTAAATATATCAATTAAGTAGGCATCCATCAGTTGTTAATTTTAAGTGATTTTTAAAGAAACATTATTGGGTTCTATTAAAGGATTCTTTAGGTCTATACAACAATGCCCGTTTTCTTGTGTCCATTAATATGTATTGCCTGTTTTTACTCATAGCATTTCTTATATCAAATGTGTAAGAATTTTTTTTCCCACACCAACCAATTCTCAGACACCAGCTGGGTGTCCTGCAATTCAATTAAATTCTGACACTGTCTACCCAGTGTTAGTGTCAGATCCCACAAGTTAAGGCTTAGTACCACAGGACTGAACCCATTGCAAATACCAATCACAAGTTGCAGGCTACCTGCCCTTCTGACAGACCAGTTATAAAGCAAGCGTTCTCAGGGCCCCCTCTATGGGTATCATCACTTTTTGAAGAGCTCACAAAATTCAGGAAAATAGTTCATTTATCATTATTAGTTCTTACCAAGTATAAAACTCAGAAATAGCCAAATTGGAGACATGCACAGGACAAGGTATGTAGAAGAGGTTTCCTCTCCAGGTACACCACCGTCCCTGTACCTCCATGTCTTCATCTACCTAGAAGACCTCAGAATCCCATCATTTAGGGATTTTTATGAAAGTTTTTTATTAAATCATTGGCCATTAGTAATCAACTCAATCTTGAGTCTACATTGCTTTTTGGAGGTTGAGAAGAGTAGAAAGTTCCCATCCCCTAATCACAATGGTGATTCCTCTGGTCCTGAAACTATCTAGGGACCCACTGACAATCAACTTTTTAGCATGTTCTCAGGTATGTTTGAAAAGGACTCATTATGAATAAGAAAATATACTCCTCTTACCCTTATCAGTCAGGAAATTCCAGGATTATAATAGCTGTCTGTCAGAAACTGGGGACAAAAAGCCAAATATATGTTTTATTCTCATAATATAATATATTATTTTAGTGTGTATTTGGATACTTCATCTACATTGCATTTCTCAATTAAATCCTCTTTGGTTATGTATTATTTTTCTTTATATGATATTGAATTCTGTTGCTTAAATTTTATTTAAGAATTTTGCTAAATATTCATAGATAATATTATTTTATAATTTTCTTTTGTAAGATCTTTGTTGGAGTTAGATGCTCATATCTGTAAGCTAAGAGAAATTTGGAAAAATTTTGTTAATTTCTACTCCCTGGAATAGTTTATGTAGCATTTGTGGATACTATCATTTTTGGAAAGCTAGGTAAATTTCCTTATAAAACCATCCAAGTTTTATCTTCTCTATATTTCCTCTAAATCAATTGTTCCATGTTTTCTATCTCCAACAGAAATAATTTTTATAAGCTTTATTTTCCTAAGGCAATTATACATTTCATTTAACTTTTCAAATTTATATGCAGTCTTCTAAATAATTAGCTCTTTATTACATATTTGTGTTTCAAGAGTTATTTTCCCATTGTCATTTTAAGTTTCATGTCTTTGGGGTTTTCATTGTTGTTGTTTTTACATTATTACATTGGTTATCATGTTAATTTGTGTATCATGTTTTCAAACAGCATTTTGACATTATAACTTTAGTTCTCCCTTTTCTGTTCTCTACCTGATGATTTCTGCTTTCTTATTTATTATTTTTATTATGGTTGCCTGTGGCTTATTTTTGTTCTCTGATTTTTAGACCGGAATTTAATTTATGCATTTTCATTTTCTTTTTTTTTATTCAATAAATGAATTTAATCCTATTCACTTTCCTCTTTTCTTTATTTATCTCCCATATGTTCAGCTATGAGATACCATTTGTACAAGTGTGTAATTTAGGTTTATTTATTCCCTTTCAGTCATGAATCCAGGTGTTATTTAATGGTAAAGATTGTAAAACTGTTTTCATGTTGGATTTAAAATTGGATTATCACTTTTAAGCTGTGTTGTATGGTGATCAGTTTTATTTTAATAATTCCACTTTATGGGACTTATTCATGCTTCTTTTTCTCTTGATAACTTGCATTCCATCTCTCCCCCCGTCCCATCACCATTTCACTAAAATTCATCTTTAAAAAAAATCACTTATTGAATGTGTACATCCAACAGTTCTTAGTCCTCAACTGCTAATTATTTCCTTAAAAGAATGTTTTCTTATTTTATTAACAGAACACCACACTTTGTTGTTTCTACCTTGCATCTTCTGTCATTAGTCCTACCACCCTGGATCTGATCACCTGGACAGAGTCCGAAGACCTCATTTGTTTTACTATTTTCTCTAAATAGCATAGCTTCTGGTATTGGAAATTCCATCTATACGGTAACTATTCATTAATTAAAGCCTCTAGCCCTGACTTTTCTCATGAATTTTAAAATTATATGCTTGATGTATAATCAGCATATCCACTTAGGAGTCATATACAAATCTTAAATTTAACATGTCCAAAATAAAACTCATCATCATCTTTCTATTTTTCCAGTAGAACTTAACATTTTAGTAAATACTAATTCTCTCTTAACTAGTTTCTTAGACTGAAATTCTGGGAGTCACTCCTCCTTTTTAGCTTAATTGCAGGTATTCAATCAACAAATATTAAACCCTAGAATGTGAGTTCTTATCAAATCTATTGCTGCCATTATTTTCCAAGCCATCATTCTCTCTCCTAGATTATTGCAAAAAGCTGTTCTCTCTATTCCCATTCTTTGCCATCACAAACTTTTATTCTTGACACTTAAATTGATGACACCAGCTGAAGTCTCTATTATAAATTAAATAATATCATAATGTCACTCCTCAGTTCAAAATCTTGCAGTGGCTTTCTATCTTATTAAAATAAGGATGGGAACCTTTCAAGTAACTACTGGGTCCCTGCTGAACTACTCCTATTCCTCTATAACCCACTTCGTTACTGGTCTTACTTTGTCCCTCGTTCTCCTGGTTCAGTCCACCATACTGGCCTCCTTCCTGTTCTTCCTAGAGGCTAGGAAGGATGTTGTATCTCAGCCTTTCCACTTCTTGTGTCCCTGCTGTAATGTGTCTCCTCCAGATAGCTCTTAAATTTTATTACTTTCATTACCTTGTTTTCTTTAGCTATTTACTGAAAATGCTGTTTATTCAGTGAGGATCCCCTGAGCTAGCATAAAATTGCATCCAACACACCCATGTTCTTTACATTCTCTACATTAGTATGTAACACTTCTCACCAGCCCATATGTCATATAATTATTTGTTTTATGAGTTTTCTGTCCTAGATCATCAAAGTATAAGTTCTGTGAAGCCACAGATTCTCTCTCTTGTTCACCCCTGTTTTCCTAGAACATAGATTATCTGGAGCAGAATAGACACTCAAGTATTTGTTCAACAAAAGTAAATAAATAAATAAGGATTATTTTCTGAATTTTCTTTAAAATAGATGCTCACTGATAATTGTGCATATACATCATAAACTTTAACAAACGCCACAAGATTGCTACTGACAGACTTCCCTTTCACATATTAAATTTTCATGTATTCTTAATATTTACCTTAAAACTACTTACTATGGGAAAATCCACAAATAATGCATTGAGGGTCCAAAACCAGGTCATTAGATTATTATTTCCTTTCTTGTCATATATACTAAAATCTCCACAAAACCTTTCAGTTTTCATATTTCCATTAATTTCCCCCAGATTTTTTAGCTCATATTTGAAGGAGCCCTAATTAGGAAGGGCTGTTGTAGCTACCTGGAAGCCATAAGTTCCACCTGATATGTATGTGATGCACCTGTAGGCACCCGCAAAGCTGAAGGTATATAACCGGGTGAAAGCGGTCCGAGTTAGGAGAACGGAGAATTCAGTCAGTCGGGCAGTCACTCGGTTGGTCAGAAGAATCAGAGCGGCCAGAACGTAGGCAGAGCGGTTACAGAAGAGAAACCAGATAGAAGAAGTAATGACTGGTCAGAGTTAGGCCGAGGCTCCTGAAGAAGACAGAAGAAAGAAGAAGGAAGAAAGAAGAGAGAAGAAAGAAGCTCTAATCTTTCTCTAAGCTAAGCTCTATCTTTCTTTCTCTCTAAGACAAGAAGACAAGAAGCTAAGCTCTATCTTTCTTTCTCTCTAAGCTAAGAAAATCTTTCTTTCCCTCTCTAAGCTCTCTCTAAGAAAGTAGAAGTAAAAGCAGTAAAAGCTTTACTCTGCCTCCGAGAGATTTCCTCCCGGTTTTCGGTACCAGGTAGCTTACACATATTGATTTCTATCTTCTTTGCACCCTCATGGTATATAAAGATTATTCTCTAAATTTAGCTTCTTTATAGATAAGTCTTATTTATACAAATTGACAGCAATGATAGAAGGTGAAAACATTATTTCCAAATTTTAATCACACTTTTTCTATCTATATGATCAGTATATGGTTAGAAACACATGCTTTTCTGGTTAGTATTAACCTGACTGATTGGTTAACTCATTGATTGATTATGCCAAGAGCATAATGATCATACTGTAATAAAAATTATGTTCTCACACTTGGGGAAGGAAGGCTGAAAGTTTAATAAAGAGAGAATTGATCCTAGAATGCTCCCAAAACTTAGCAAAACTTTGGGTCTTATGACCATAAATGCAGAATAAAAATCAATGTGGGAATTTAGAAATTTAAAGTGTCTGCTCTTAATGAACATATTCATAAAAAAAACAGATTTTCAACAGTTGCTACAGCAAAAGTTTATTTCTAAAAATGCTATTACTTTACCAAACTGACTTGCTTACAAAAGACTTTTTAATGATTCTAAAGATACTTGTTTCTGATATTTTATTCAGGACACTTAGTCACTAATTGTTCCATAAGAATGTTATAGCAAATTATACTCTTTTGTGGACATCTGGATTCTTTGAAATCAGAGTTTTCTTTAAATTCCTAACTTGATAAATGTCAGAGATTTCCCGAAGGTACCATCTGGGAGGAATCTTATTATTTCTTTGAATATTTGAAACATTTTCATATGAAACAAAATAGCAAGAAGTGTAGTTTCATTGGCTTTCATAGGGTAAAAATTATGTCTCCTTTTCATTTGTGTGTTTCATTTATAACCTCTGTGGAATAATGTGTGCATGTTTGTGAGTGGCAAAAATGCTTAGATGAGTACTCTGAAGTTTCTCATTCTGTGGGGTTGTATGTCATATTTGTATTACATGCTTGGTCAGACAAATGGAAACTGCACTTGTATTAATCAATTTAAATGTTTTGCCAATAACTCAGAGCTTTCTTTATTTAGAGCCACCATTTTACATATACATAAGCAGCAATACTATATGACAACCCTTAAGCTAGATTTTGATTAGTTAAGGAGTAGGAAGTCATCTCCCCATGTAACTAATATGTCTAATAGTTTCCAAGATGTTCTTTATTAGTTAATCACATATAAATATTATGAAATGGTTTAATATCTTGAATATGAATATAAGAATATAAATAGAGGATACTTTAGTGATGACCAAGAACTTCAGTAAGAATTCTCAGATTAATATACCAAACCTGCTTATTATGTAACCATGATTGAATTATATAAATTCTCAGAAATTCACATTTTTCATATACGTAATTTGGTCAATTATGTATGACCTATTTGTTTCAGGGACATTAAATAAACTACTGTATTGTGCTTAGCAGAATATCTAATTTTTCAATAGTTATATGTATAAAAATTTAATAAGATCAATTAAAGTAATATGCTATAGTCTATTTATTTTGAGTAATATCAGCTAATGAATCCAATGATTTCTTATATTTAATAACCATTTGATAAATATATCTGTGTCTGTTGTGCTGTAGGATCCATTTAACTTACAGAGAACTGAGCTATATATGCTTCTGTGGGTGGACTCTAGCATTTAGAACATCCCTTTCTTCCCTTCTGTCTTAGCTTCTGTCTCACACCTGTTATCTCATTGGAATAAAAGTTCTTTCTAACTGCCCAAGGGAGCTCTGAAATGAAGTTTATGGCCACAGTGGCTGGAAATGAAGTATTTCAAATTTTGAAATATTCCTTATTTATGAACAGAGGTTAAGATATGTCATCAATGTCAATTTATAATCTAATCTATATCTTGAGAAATACTTCCTAAATGCATATTAATTTTTTGTCTTGTCTTTATTTTCTTGAATTTTATAACATATTCTGAACAGATCAGAAAGTAACTCAAATTGTATACTGCAGTCCCTAAGGGTCTTTAATGTTCTTCCTATAAATAAAATTTTACAAAACATTTAAATGTATTTAGCTCAATGTACTATTCATTTCATAAATATCATCTAAACTCATGCAGGTCTAAATTTTTAAAAAACATAAATTAATTCAGTAGATAAAATAAATTTTGAAAACTACCACTTTGAGTGTTCTTCCCTGTAGCTGTGGTGTTTTGAGGGTATGTCATATGTATAATGCTATGTGGTTCTTTCTGGGTAACCTAATCTAATTCTAAAACTGCCCTAACCAAGCATTAGATTAAAGAGCTTAAACAGTTTAGTTCAATTGTGTAAGACTACATGCCCAGTTAATAAGAGAACCATGCTGTAAATCAAGTATTATGTGACTCTATAATGTTTTTAACTACCAGCCTATGTTGCCATTTAAAAAATAATTGTTTAATTTTAATTAAAATAATCCCCAAATCACCTAACTGGACCTTGATATTCTCTCCAATTTAGGTAATTTAAATGGTGGTCAAATCTATAATGTGTGGTTTTTGTGTTCTTATAGGCAGTCAATTTGCTTTTAGTATTTACATAGCACTTAATTATATCTCACAGAAAACTAATAAAATAACTTGAATGAGAAAAATTGATCTAAAAATATGAATACTACTACTTTGTAATAAAATCCAAATAATACATATAATACATTTTTAGTAAAACTGAACTTCTTACTATTCTTAAAACAATCAGACCATATTATATACATTATAATTGTTTGAACATTTTTAAATTATGAATAAATCATTATGAATATTAACACAAGAATACTTTATTTATTAGCTAGTAGAATCCTAAAACATTTACAGAAAAAATACACCAAGATCAAGTAGAGCTTAGTCTAATAATGCAAGGTATGTTGAATATACATACATTAATACACATTAATAAATACATTAATATAAGTGAGGAGAAAAGGAGGAACATGCTGAAAATGATTTGGCAATATCAAACATCCATTTTGGGGGGGAAAACTTCTCAAAAAAGAAATTAATTGATAGTTGTTAGCATCAATATATGTGTCTTTATCTAACTCTACCTCTATTTCTATCTTTCTATACCTTATCCCTGAAGCTAAATATTATTTAATAGGGAAATGATAAAGGCATATCCACTAATATCAAATGCAAAGAGGTAGGGTCTGAAACTCCCCAGATTCTTCCCCTTCTATCTCTAATTGAACACTTCTATGGTCTCTCTAGCATGGAGATGTCAGAAACAATGGACTTCTGATATGGGTGGTGTACCAACCCCTAAGCTGTGTATTCTTAGACAGTCTCAGGCAGAAGCTGTTCTTGAAGATACATAAAATTACAGATGACAAAGTTGTAGGACCACTAGATTCAAGCAAAGGGACCACAAACTCTACTTGTCAATGAAGTAGTTCAGGCATCATATCGTAAGAAGTAAACATAGACTAGATGTGTTAGTGCAGCCATCTACAGAAAATAAAACCTACTTCAAATAGGTAGAATATTGTTCACTGCTTATAGAACTAGTATGAGTATACTTTAACTAGAATGCCTAACTTTTAATGTTAACCACAGCACCAGTTATTATCTCAGTAGATTTTGGTAAAGCTTCCTGTACTCTAATCTATTTTGAGAAATTTTGTTTTTTAAAATTGTGTTATATAGTTCAAGTTCATTGATTTTAATAAGCAACAGTTTTTAAAGATGCAATGTCTTTCAAATAATATTTGTCCATCTTTCATGGACTAACAAATTCCATCTTTAAATCCACAAATGAGATTCTTTAAGTTTCATACTTTTTTGCTTTTTCAAGTTGAGTGATGAGGATGCATTGTTTTCAGTAGAAAACAGTTTTATTTTGTTAATGATAATGTATTAAACTTCCTATACATTAAAACATAATACATATTTTTATGTGAATTGTATATTTGGATTTGATGCTATAACTAGTTGATTTTTTTATTGTGTTAGAGGTACTTTCACTGAATGAGATTAATTGGTTACATCAGTATTATAGTTAATGTAGTCCAAGGGAAGATTTCTTCCCAAGCTTGTATAACACTTTACTGTGTGATGTCTGCATTTTTGTGACTCCTAAAGCTGTTAATGATGTGGGATGAGGGTACTTGCTTCCTGTGGCAATAAGGATTTTGTCTCATCAAAAAAAAAAAAAAAAGAAAGAAAGAAAGAAAAAAAAAGAAAAAAGAAAAAATAGAAGAAGAAAGAAGAGTTCAAATGTCATTTATAATATAACAGTAAAGAACATATAATACTTGGAATTAAAAAGAAACAAGTGAAATTCACATCAGGTACATTACATTTTCAATGCTTCTTAAAGGTACAAAAGTGATGGAACTAATGGGACAATGATTCTTGTTCTTCAAGAGACAAGGACAAAGCAAACTTACAAGAAGGCTGTTCTCCCCGATTCACTTGATTTACTTTGTAAATTTAATGAAAGCTCAACTAAAACTCCACTAGGCATTTTTATGGAGATAAGCAAACAGATTTAATTTATAAAAATAAACTTGTAAAAATTATTCAGAAATTATATAAAAACAGTGTACAGAGACAATTGTGCTACTAGCTATTAAAATATATTTCATATATAAAATATTTCATTAATATTTCATATATATTTGCTTATATCATTCATAATATTTATAAAGACTTTATGCAAATATTTTATACTCTTATGTATATTCATTAACAATTTATAAGTGTGTAACAGAGCACGAAGAGAGATATTCACCAACAGAATGACAGAAATCAAGAAAGAGGGGCTGGGGTTGTGGCTTAATGATAGAGCACTTGCTTAGCATGTGTAAGGCACTGGGTTGATTCTCAGCACCACATAAAGATAAAGGTATTAGGTCCATCTACAACTAAAAATATATTTTAAAAAGTAAGAAAATCAAGAAAGAGACAAAAAAGCATATGTGAAAATTAGTTGTATGATGAAAGTGTCATCAAATCTCTAGGAAAATCAAGCTTTTTGATAAATGCCACTGGTATTATAGTAATAATCACTTTGAAAATGGTAAACAATAATCCATACCTCAATTCTTAAATATACACTCAAGTTTGTGAAGATATAAAGATCTAATATTAAAACAAAGAGTATTACAAAAAATGGGTGAATCTTTGTATAACTTTAGTATAGAGACATTCTATGATATAAAACTTAGATCAAATAAAAGCAACGATTGATGATCAACTTTTAAAAAAAAATTGCATGGTCAAAGCACCATGAGCAAAGTCATTGAACATATGATAAATGATAAATTGGAAAAAGTAATTGCAATACATATTACAGAAAAAGAGCTAATGATTCTTATGTTTAGAAGTATTTTCACTCACTTCTTACATGTTAAAAAGTGTCAAATTAATTGTTCCTATTCTCACAACAAGAAACAAAAGAACTGAAGAAGACTGAACAAATGAAAATTAATAACAACCTTTGTAAGACTGATCAGAGAGAGGAGGTCACTGGGCAAACTATCACCCCTGAAATCACAGAGACAATCACAGTCAGTTATAGAGAATCACATTTTAATTTTCCTAGAACTGAAGATACTGCAGCCATAATGTGGAAGGAACACTTCACATATTGATGGAAGCTGGGTGTGCATTAGCTTCAATAAGAACTCCCAACAGCACAGTCTGGGGAAGTTTCACACTTTTTTGAATTTTACTTCTAGTGACAACACCACCAGGTTTTCCCTGTGAAGATTCCAGAAACATCCTGGCAGTTCTAACAAAGGAAATATAAGTGGAGGGAGCCCAGAGTATTCTCTGTAATAAAAGATTCTGCAGGGGCAAGACTTATAAGATCCTCATTTACTTACAGAAGGATAATACTCAACTTCAGCCCCCATGACCTTACTGAAGTACTGCAAAGGTCAAGCTCAATGCTCTGGTCCTCACCCACTGAAAACTCAAATTTAATTATAATATGCAAACCCTACCTGACTTCCTAGCATCACATCAAGAAAATTCTAGCATAACAAACATCAGAAAGTAAGTATGGTCATTACTTAGTCTGCCTGGGAATTGGTTCTAGACCCTGGACAGATACCAAAATCCATAGATGGTCAAGTCTCTTAGATGACATGGTATAGTATTGGCAGATAATCTCTGCATATCTTCTTGTGTACTTTAAATCATCTGTGGATTGCTATAAAACCTAAAATTTTAAATACTGTATAGCTATTTGTTATACTGTATTGCTCAAGAATAATGACTAGAAATAAGTCTGTACATATTTAATATAGATGCAATATTTTTCCAGTTATTTTCAATCTATACTTTGTTGAACTCATAGATGAAAACCATTTGGATATGAAGGTGATATCAGTATCGTTTCTAGTTGTGGTCCAGGTTTATGGACTCTGGAACAAAATTGAGTAAAACATAAAGAAGTAACACAGGTGAAACATAGATTTATTGAAAGTAAAAGTGAAAGTAATGCTCTGTAAAACAGAATGGAGTGGGCTGAGCAGAAGAGAGTAGTTCAAGGCTCTGATGGCTGGGCAAGTCTTGCCTTATGTTCTGAGTTACACCTCAGTCCTCTCTCCCCACAGATCTGATTGAAGACCTTGTCTCATTTGTTCCCATTGGTTACTTTACATTATCCTAATTAGAATACAGAGCTTGTGGCTGGAGTTGCCATGGTAATGGGACTATACAGAACTTGTGGAAGGAGTTGCTATGGTGATAAACCCTCCACAGTGGAAGTTGTCATGGTAACAGGACTTATCACAAATAGGGACATGATGACTCATCTCCCTGTCTTGTATTCCAGCCAGCATTTTACTTATAACCTGGCCCATGCCATCTTAATATCCTTAAACTCCTACCTCAGAGAGCCAACTGTGTATCTTCCAACAGTAAATGGGTACTTTTCGGAAGTATAAAAGAATCAAAGTGGGACAATTCTATCATCAAAATGCATATTAATAGTAATGGGTTAATCCATTTATAAAATAGGAAAGAATTAGTCTATAGAACATAAGTTAATCAAATATTATTTTAATTAATGATAATGAATTGTCTACCTGATTTATTCTCTAATTGATTTTCTAATTATATTCTGGAACTTTATATTTTAATCACTTAATTAGTTTTTTAATAGTTAATTGGACAATTAATTAAGCAACAGAGAAGAATAAAAAGATTGTATGAAAAGAGTTATAGTTGAACACCAACCAATAAATGCAGAAGGAACAATGGTGTTAGAATGATTATTACTTTTTATAACATATTTTATTAATGGAAAAATCATCATTGTGTTAATAATAGTGGCAAATGTTTGTTGAAAACAGGATATTTATACTTTCTCAAGTTACTTTTACACAAATACTTACAAATTATGATGAGGAAAACAGTAACATTAAAGAGGAAGAACCTAGGATACACTATCTTGTTCAATGAAAAGTTTACCTCATTAATGAGATAAACTGTGATTTTCTACCTCCTGCTCTTCTGCACTGAGAAAGAGCCAATGTTAATTCATGGCATTCCTGACAAGAACACAGAACCCCTGTGAAATATTGGGAGACCCCAAATTGAACCATGTTCTAAAAAATAACTAATCTTTAGTTTTCAAAAATGTTGATTATAAAGACAAAATAAACTGAGGAAGGGTTCTGGACTAAGAGTATCGAGATTTGGGCAATTCAATGCAATAAATGATCCTAAACTAGCTGTATTGGATCTTGGATCCGATTTTATTTAAATTTTTTAAAAACATTCTTGAGACAACTGATAAAGTACAAATAATATTTGTACATTATATAACACCATGGTATAAGTGTTTATTTCCCATGTTTCATGCTTATATTTAGTAGACAATGTTGTATTTTGCGGAATATACATTATGGTATTTAGAGGTAACCAGCAACTTATTCAAAATGTTTCAGAAAAAACTTACAGTACGTTTTACAGAGAGAAAAATGATAAGATAAATGTGTTAAAATATTAACAATTGAGAAATCTATATGTGGGGTTACATAGTAGCTCTTATACCTTTTCTTTGCATACAAAAATATTTCAACACAAAACTTTACATCAAATAAGTAATGTGTTATTCTTCAAAAAACAAATAACAAGTGCGACATGGTGGCACATTCCTGTAATTCCAGTGATTGTGAAGCCCGAAGCAGGAGGATCACAAGTTTGAGGCCAGCCTGGGCAAGTTAGTAAGGTCCTGGCAAAAACAAATAAGTAAATAAATAAAGGACTGAGGAAGTACTGCCCTGCCCCCTAAGAAAACAAAACAAACAAGCAAACAGCAGTTCCAGAATTATTTAGGTCAAGTGAAAATTCAGTATCACTTAATAAATCCACCAAGCCTGACTCAATGACGAATATCTATCTAATTCTTGAAGCCTGTTATGTATTAAAAACATAATTACAATTAAAAGAGTGTTCTTCACGATATAATTGGACATTCAACTTGGTGATGGAATAAATCAGGCAAAAAGCTTATAATAAAATTCAGAGAAAAGAGAAATATTAAGAACATGGAATTTGAGCAGTGTGCTGAGAGTGAATAAAACAATTTAGTCCAGAATTTATTCTAATGACTTTAGCCTTTGTTATAGGAAGAAGTTTAATTTGTGAAAAAATGTCCTAGGTATCTTGAATATTATTTTAGTTTCACCTCCAAAAGTGAACAATTGCTATTTATAAGTATACTAATATTTTTTCATATCTTTCAGAAAGTATTTCTGAGGAAAATTTTAGTTCATACTTTTTACAATATGGGTTAACATGTGTAATAGGTTTTGAGGTTTAGTTTCTAACTGATAGGTCACTTAGTTTATTGAACTGTTTCCAAATTTCAAACATGTCAACAAAATTGAGAAAATGTCAAAGATTGCTGCTCAGTTACAATTTGAAGAAGACACATCATTAGTTTTCAAATCATTTATCCTAGGAACTCACAAGACAGTGATTTTCTGTTAAAAAGAGTTGGTCTTGGACAGTTTGTAACAGATAAGTGTTAAATATAAATCAAGTCTTTTATATTAATGAAAATAAATTACTTTATCCTTTTATCTAGAATGCATATACTGTGGAGACAAGAACAACTCTGTTTACCACTTTGTCTTCAGCACCTAGTATAGTACCTCACATATAATTAGTGCTCAATAAACATCCTTAAGTGAACAAATGAACAGACGGTGTTTTACTTAGGTTTTGTGTCACTGTGACCAAAATACCTGTCAAAAACAACTTGAAAGAGGGAAAGTTTATTTGGGGCTCATGGTTTCAGAGGTCTCAGTCCATAGAACACCAGTTCCATTGTTCAGTGACTAAGATAAGGCAGCAGCAGGTCATGGGGAAGGACCCATCAGAGAAAAGCTGTTTATTTCTTGATGGCATCAGAAAGCAGTAAGAGAGAGAAAGAGGGACAGAGCCATGGGAAGAGGCACCCTTCTAGGGTATGCTTGTAGTGACACATCTCCTCCAGCCATGCCCTACCTGCCCACAGTTACCACCTAGTCAGTCCTTTCAATCTAGGATATACTACTGATTAGGTTACAGCTCTCACAATCTAATGATTTTACCTCTGAATATTCTTGCATTAACAGGAGCTTCTAGGGGACACCTCATATCTAAACCATAACAGATGGTCTTAGAGTAATGCCCCTCGTAAATAATTACATTGAGTTACATCAAGTAAAACAATATATTCTATTCTTTCCATGAGAATAAAAATAAGAAAGCACTTACCTCATCCATTCATCAGTCAGTGGACAAATGGAATATAATTCAGCCATAAAAAGAATGAAATCTTGCCTTTTGTGAGAACATGGATGGTACTGGACATTCTTACATTAAGTGGAATAAGATAAGCACTGAGACAAGTACCATATGATCTCAGTTGCATGTGGAATAAAAAAAAAATTAAAAAAGCTCCTTTCATAGAAGTTGAGAACAGACCAGTGATTATGAGAGACTAGGAAGAGTACCAAGAACAAGGATGAGGAAATGCTTATCTATGGGTACTGATCTAGGGTACAACTAGATAAGAGAAAGACATTCTGGGATGACATTGCACAATAGGGATTTTATACATAACGAAAATTAAGTGTACATTTCAAAAAACTAGAAGACAAAACTTTGAGTATTTTCCCCATAAATAAATGATAAATGTTTGAAAAAATGGATATATGTAATTGAATTTAAACATGTAAACATGCTGAAATATCATATGGTGCCCCATAAATATGTACAATTTTTATGTTTTAATGTATTGGTTAAATTTAATTTAAAAATAAAAATAAAAAATAAGAACGTATAACTAATGAATTCTACTTAGGCAATCAAAAATTTCCTTCCCAAGCCACCTTTTCCCAAAGGATCTAGCGTAGGCTTGCAATTATGAAACACCAATCATATAGTAATTTAAAGGAAAGTATCTGTTGAGGTGCTGTCTATATTTATCTACATAAATTTACACAAGGGAAAAGATATAGCAAATGAAAAAGGGAGATTTATTTCAAATTCTACAACTACATTTCTGGAAAGTGCAAATCTATCAAATACTAATTTATTATTTCACTAATTAATTTTTTGGGGTACTGGGAATTGAACTCAGGGGTGCTTTACCAACTGAGCTATATTCCCAGTGATTTTTATGTTTTATTTTGAGACAGAGTATCACTAAGTGTCTGAGGCTGGCCTGGAATTTACAATCCTCCTGTTCATCCTCTGCATCACTGGAATTGCAGGCAGGCACCACTCTGCCTGCCCAATTTATTTTTATTTTATGTGTCATACAGAAATATTTGTGTGTGTGTGTGTGTACAACTATATATTTAATGTACATACACCTTAAATAATTCATAAATCTTTATGCAGTTTCTGGTCATCAACAGGATAATAAATTTTTATAATTAAAATTTATATTTTCTATGTTCTTTCCAAAAATAGATGAGTCATAAATAAGCATAAAATATAATTAACAGCATTCAGAATAAAAAAGGGAAAAGTTATATCCCAACCAGATTAATAAATTCTCAACAGTTAAATGTAACAACTAGCACTACGCTTTTTGGCAACCTTTACTAAGAGTGCAATGCAGTAAGTTGTGTGTGGCATTTTCTAGAGAGAGAAAGTCCTTCTCAATTATAATCCTTAAAAGAAATCCCTTTAAAAAGGTATCCTATTAGACTATCAGAATCAGATCTAAAGTTGGAAAATAAAAAGAAAAATATTAATAAAGCATCTTAAGATTGATTGTAATGAAGGAAAACAGCCCCTGATAGCTGGCCGCTCAGGAAATTTACAGCTAATTTTTGGTGCCCCTGGCAGAGCTTAAGACACTTCAGAACATATCATTGTTATCAGATAAGGTCACTTCACAAACAAGATGGACCAAGACCAAAACACAGCCTCCATAATCATGTCTGAACCTGGACAGAAACAATATATTGCAAACTAACATTTCATTGATGGCAACGAAAAATCCACTTTGTTCTTTGTGACTCCTAGATACAATATACTAAGATACTTAATCATCAAACTGCCTGTTTTCTGACAACACACGTTCTAGACTGACTTGCCTGCTTCCTTAACCCCTATCAAAAGAGGACAGCACAATCTAAACCCAGTGAGAAGTCCATTCTAGTTGATTCTTAAGTGGACTCCTCATCATTTTCAATGGTGTTTGAAAAAAACACCATTGGAAAAAAAAATCCTAGCTGAAAAAAGTTAATGCTGACTTTTTAAAACTACAGATGTGTTCCATATGATTGTGGGGAACTTAGTGTTATCATTTAAATGAAATATGGTCTTGCAGTTTCTACCAGCCAATACAATGTCCAGAAGATAAAAACAAACAAGGAGAGAGCTGTGGGTATAGCTCAATGGTAGAGCACTTGCCTAGCCGCAAAACCCTGAGTTCAATCCCCAGTATAGCAAACAAAACAAAACAAAACACAAGAGGTCCGAGGACACATCATGATACACCAAGTACTGAGACCTAGAAAGGACGTGTTTACTTATCATGATAAAGAATATGTTCTCTGATCATCCAATGGTTTTTTGGGACACACTTCCAAAAACACCTGCTTAATGATAATTTATACCGTTAAACAGAAAAAAAAAAATTAAATTGTAATTTATACCATTAAACAAAAGAATTATAAAAACGATCTAGGTTTCCATCCTAATATGCATAAAAGATAAAATTTCATCAAGCCCCATAAAAGTAAAAATAAAAACAAAAATATAAAAGAAGGAATGCAAATAATCAACAAAGATCAAAATTTATTCTTTAAAAAGATTAATATATTTGATAGCGTATTTTCAATATTGGTAAAGATATAATAGAGAAAATGCAAATCAGAAATGTTCTGAGTTAAAAACGAAAATTAATACAATCCTACAAAGAAAAGGTAATAAGAAGATTTTATTTATTTTATGCCAATATATTAAACAGATTTAATTAAACAGACTAAAATAAAATGAACAAATTCTTTAAAAAACAAAATTTAGTATAGATGACAAATGAAACAGAGACAAGTTAGAGTCTATTAAAATAAAAACCTATTTTCAAAATGTGTCTTTTTCTAAGCTACTCCCCATAGATTTCCCAGTGAATTTTCCAAATGTTTAGGAAGAAATAACACTAATCCTAAATAAACTTTTCTAGAGTATAGCTATTGTGGAAACAATAGCTGATTGTTTTTTAACAGTTGCCAAATCCTGAGACAAACATAAGCAAAATTACAGAAAATTTGCATCATGACAAAAATACACACATGATATGTAAGCAAATCAAATGCACCAATATGTAAAAGCAATGATCCATCACAACCTTGTGGGTTTGAGTAAAAGGGTTTAAAGGTATTGAAGGCATTTTTCAATGGACAAAGCAAAGTGTAGAAAAATTTGCATAATACAATTAAAAGTCTGTTTGATGACAGTAATTATTTGTTAAAGAGCCAAAAATGAAAGAGACAGAACTTAGAAAAATGCATGTTTTGTGAGAAAAACAATGTAATTCTAAAATGTGTATTAGAGCATAAATAAATTCTATGATTTTTAGTTAAAAGATCAAGAGGGGATTTGTTCTGTTATTTAAAGCACATAACTCTGAAAAAATATGATAAATAAAAGTGGAAAGTGCAGGCTATTTAGAAGAAAGAAAAATGGCTCACTACCTTACAAATTAGTATTATACCTCTATAGTAAAATTTACCTTACAAAGTGATGAACATCAAATGAGGTGTCAGAACAAATTTGAAAGATACAACTTGAAGGCAATGGAAAAAAATTTGTGACATTAGGATGGGAAAGAATTTCTAAACAAGACTAAGATGAAGCATGTATCTTATGTTATTTTTGAGTATATGCATTTTAAGCTATTCTTCAATAAAATCAGAATAGTCAAAGTAACTAGATGGTTGATAGGTGGGAATGTTTATGACATCAAAATTGGAGAAGGATAAGATTCTCAACTATACAAAGTAATTCTACAAATAAATAAGAAAATAACAGGAATCCAAATAAAGTAATGCAAAAATGATGAAAAAGGAAGTTTGCATAAGAAAAATCTAATGGCTAATGAAAATGTGACAAAGCATACTACTTTCAAGTGATTAGAGAAATAATGAAAACAATAAGATGTTAATTTGCATCTCTGAGTTCAACAGGGATTAGAAAGAAAAAATAAATATCACAGAGGAATAGTAGAGTGCATAAATCCTTGTGAAGAGGTTTGAAGAGTCGAAATAGGCAGTGCTAATCTAAAGATGAAGCAGCAGTCCTCAGTGAGATGGTGACTTTGTATCATGATCAATCAATAACTCCTCTATGTGTGTAGAACAGAAAAAAAGAAACCCCAGAAGGGGATGTACCAAAATGTTCAGCATTGTGTTAGAAAGCGTGTGAAGCATTGAGTCCATAAATATGGGAATATATAAATAAAATGAGGTGTATAATTTTCATAGTGTCTATGTAACATTAAAAGCACCAATTGTTTGCACCCAAAACATTACAAAATGATCTAAAGAACCAGTATAAAAATAGGAATTGTATATACTTGAGACACATTTACATGTAAATTTGGATTATGTATTCTGAAAAGTTATGTAGAACACAAATTAGGATATCTGTTGAGGAAAAGAATTGGAAATTATAAATGAAAGGGGGAAATAATGATGGATGATAATAGTGTGCCATGTGGTAAACAGTGGAGCAATCTTCTGTACCGAGAGAAAAAATTTTAAAAAAGGGAAAGTGAAAGACAAACAAGAAAATAGTTAGAGTAATCTGGATGGTTAAGCATTTCCCAAATAAACAATAATTAAAAGAGAAATGAATCTATCAAATATGACCAATATAGGAGAGCTATAACTCTGGAAATCAGAACATCAGGTAAAAATTAAGATGTCAAGAAAAGTGTTTCAATAGCAAATGTTGGAGAAAGAATAAGCAGTAATCCATTTGCAAAGTCCTCAATATATGCTCCAGCAGCTGCCAAAAAACCATCCTGTGATAACTACTACCTGGATGAAAATGAATGAAGAATTAAATGCTTCCTACTTTGTGCTTCGCAGTTGTGATGGTAAAATTTGGTAGAAGCATCAAAGTCTCAGACTTTCTTTATAGTTAAAACTAAACTACTACTTGGGTTAAAAGAAAAGAAAAGAAAAAAAAAAAAAAAAAACTCAATACCATCTGGACACAAATACCCTTCTGTTCTGGCTCCATGTCTTGGGCTTATTACCTATGGGTATAAAATGAAATGCCAAAGTGCTGCTTGCAACAGATCCAAAATTAAATAGCACTGTACTGTAGCTTCTGAATGAGAAAGATGTCATCTCTAGATTGTAACTATAGGACTATAATCTTAGGCTGAAAATCAATATTTTTCCCTTATTGCCCAGCTGTGTACACTCAGTGTATATGACTGCCAGTTAATAAAGAATGAGAGAAAAATAGCACAGTATGAAAGCTTGCATATATTTCATAGTGTCATTATAGAACCTGACTACATCAAAGGCACAATATGTCAACTGTCAGTAACATTGCTTTTCTTCAGATGTGTTTAGTCCTTTGGAAGCACGAAGGCAATAAAAACTGGTTTCGCATTTAGAGTCCAGATTAAGAATAGTTTATCACATTCTCTTCTTTCTCCAGACTGTCACCTTGATGACCTTGAAGATTAGATGCAAATTTAGCATTCACATATTTAACTACACAAAAAATTTGGTGAAAGAACCTATGAAATAATTTTTAAAATTTATGTTTTTACAGTTCTTTACTACATATAACTATGTATCCCCAAATATTTTTGAATAGATTTTTTTTTAGTCTTACTGTATTTGAATTTACATATGAACTATATTTTGCCTGCTTAAAGAATTGTGTATGTCATTTACATTATTTTAAAAATTAGAATATATATGTGGATTATAGAAGAGGTTTATATCTTTAGAAGAGAATTTCTGGCAAAGGGAAATCAAACTTACAAAATAAAGCAACACTTTGGCAAAATAAAGAGGTATCCATCCAATTGAGGAACAAGTTCAGAAGAAGAATTTTCAAGACAATAAAGCTAGGACAGAAACTCAGTACGTTCAGTGACTGAATTATAATTATTAGAAAGAAAGAATTATTCTATGTCTATATGTAGGGTTTCTTCAGTTGTAGTAGGTATATAGGAAGTATTTGATTTGGCCATTGAACCAGGTTTGAGAAGCAGAAGAATGCATGGAGTTTCCTTGAAGGTACTGTAGGAAGAAAGATGCTTCTTAGACTCCCTGTTAAACACAGAATGTAGCTTAAATAAAGGACCTAGCTAATGTATGCAACCAAGCATGTAAACAAGTCTTATTTTTGGGAGACACAAAATTAAGGAACTAGGTTGAAATGTTTTTTTTTTTCCCCCATGTCTTTCATGAGCAATGAATACTGATATATAGATTTAATTCAATTCCTATTAAATAAAACATACCAAGTTTCTTTGGAGACATAGACAAGCTTATCCTAAATTTTATATGGAATAATAGGCCCTAGAATAGTTTTAAAATTATTATTTTTATTCTATGTTGTTATGATAACAGAATGTATTACATTTTATATTATACTTATAGAGCACATTTTTACATATCTTTGGTTTTATACAAAGTATATTCACACCATTTTTGTCTTCATACATGCACTTATGGTAATGATATCCATCTCATTCTGCCATCTTTTTTTTTTCCTCACCCTTTTGTTCCCTCATCCCCCGTCCCTCCCCATTGACCATTCTAGTGTTCCTCTAATCCTCCTATGCTCCATGTCCCAAACCCACTGTGAATCGGCCTCCTTATATCAGAGAAAACATTAAGCATTTTTGGGATTGGCTAACTTCACTTAGCATTATATTCTACAACTTCATCCATTTAACCTGTGAGTGCCATGATTTTATTCTCTTTTATTGCTAAGTAATACTCCATTGTGTATATATACCACATATTCCTTTTCCATTCATCTACTGAAGGGCATCTAGGTTGGTTCCACAGTTTAGTTATTGTGAATTGTGCTGCTATAACCATTGATGTGGCTGTGTCCCTGTAGTATACTGTATTTAAGTCCTTTGTGTATAGATCCAGGAGTGGGATAGCTGGGTCATAAGTTGGTTCCATTCCCAGTTTTCCAAGGAATCTCCATACTGCTTTCCATATTGGCTGCACCAATTTGCAGTCCCACCAGCAATGTATGACTGCCTTTTCCCCCACATCCTCTCCGTCATTTATTGTTGTTTGTGTTCTTAATAGCTGTCATTCTGACTGGTGTGAGACGAAATCTTAGAGTGGTTTTGATTTTCATTTCTCTAATAGCCAGAGATGTTGAACATTTTACCATGTATTTGTTGATTGATTGTATAGCTTCTTCTGAGAAGTGTCTTTTCAGTTCCTTGGCCCATTTATTGATTGGGTTATTTGTTTTTTTGGTGTTAAGATTTTTGAGTTTAAATTCTTTTTTTTTTTTTTTTTTTTTTTTGTGTGTGTGTGTGTGTGTGTGTGTGTGGTACTGGGGATTGAACTCAGGGGCACTTGACCACTGGGTCATATCCCCAGCCCTTTTTTGTATTTTATTTAGAGACAGGTTCTTACTGAGTTACTAAGTGCCTCGCCATTGCTGAGGCTGGCTTTGAACTTGCAATCCTCCTGCCTCAGCATCCCAAAGTGCTGGGATTACAGGCGTGCGCCACCACACCCAGTGAGTTAAAATTCTTAATAAAGAAAAATATAATGAGATAATCAATATATAGCTACAAGTGAGAAAGAGAGAGAAAGTTATAGAGGATATACAGGTAAACACTATATAATATCTGTGTATGCTAGATAATAAATATGTTATAACATACCATATTATATACTTAATATATACCAGATAGCTTCTATGTAGCTTACTGTATAGCTATCAAAAGAAACAGGCATAGAAAACAATGGAACAGAATAGAGAGAATAGGGAGAATTGAAAATCCTAAGTAGGCCTACAAACATATGCTCAACTAATTTTCAACAAAGCTACAAAAGGAATTCAGTGGAAGGATAGGCTTTTCCAAAATTTTCCCAGGCACTTACCTGGACATTGTATGAAAACAAATCTTGCATGCATTCAGCTGTCATATGTAACAACTTAGAATTAAAAACAAAAGACAAACAAACAAAAAAAAAACTTGTTTTAAGCCTCACAACACATACAAAAATAGATCATAGACTCAAATGTAAAATGCATAACTATAAAATATTTTTGGGGAAAAAAAGGCAGAGAAACAGCTCTGGGATATAGGGCTTGATATAACACCACAAATATGATCCATAAAAGAAAAATACAACCATAAATTGGACTTCAGTAAAATTAAGTCTCTTGAGAACTTTTGAAACTCAACAACTAAACAAATAATCCAAGGAGAAATGTGCCAAAAAAAAACACAAAAAGACATTTTACCACAGAAGATATAAATGTGGTAAGTAAATACATGAAAAAATCTTCAATATCCTTAGCTATCAGGAAAATAGTAATTGAAACCACAATGGGATATCACTGTTCAACTATGTTAGCTTTGTATTGCTGTGACCAAAATCCTGACAAGAACAACTTAGAGGAGGAAAAGTTTATTCTGGTTCTTCATTTC
Organism: Tamias sibiricus; assembly: GCA_025594165.1. Lineage (NCBI taxonomy): Eukaryota > Metazoa > Chordata > Mammalia > Rodentia > Sciuridae > Tamias > Tamias sibiricus. The sequence goes on from CM046661.1 coordinate 55,017,618, forward strand.
AGAGGTTCAGTCCATGGTGGGCCAGCTCCACTGCTCTGAGATAAAATGAGGTAGCACATCATGACAAAAGGACATGGCAGAGGGAAACTGCTTCAGATATGGCATCCAGGAATCAGAGTGGGTGGGGGAAGGGGCCACAAGAAGAAATGAACCCTTCCAGTGCATGTCCCCAGTGACACACCTCCTCCAGCCATTCCCCACATGCCTACAGTTACCACTTAATCTATTCAAACTAGGATGGGCTGAATAGGTTACAGCTCTCATGATCTAATCATTTTACTTCTGATTACTCTAGCAGTAAAATAGGAGCTTTGAGGGGATACTCCATATCCAACAGCTATTAAGACAGCCAATGTAAAATAGTACAACATTAAATTCTTTCATTTTTTTAAGAAACTGCCAAATCTTTTTCTGGAGTGGTTATGCCATTTTACGTTCTCTCCAACAATGTATGAAGAATCTAGTTTTTTCCCCATCCTTTTTCATGTGGATATTCTGTTCTCATGACTTCATTTATTGGAGAGACTATTGCCCCTGTGTGTTCTCGGCACCTTTGTCAAGGATCAACTGACAGTAAGTGCATATAACATTTACATTTTTGTTGGTTAATATTGACTACTGATCAAATATAAAAACGAGATAGCAATGTAGGTTAAAAGAAATTACATTTATATAGCTAATTTTATTCAGAACCAAGTGTTAATTGAACCTATACAGAAGTATTTAAAACTTATTTTATTAAATTGGTGTTATTGAGAATGTTATATATTTAAAATATTGTAGTCAAAGGCTTGATTTTTACAAACTTTATTAAATTATAAAAATCATGCCTTGAGTTAATTTCCTTTAAATGTGTACAAATTTCATTTTGTCTGGATTAGATTTATTTCTTCTGTAGGCCAAAAACTATTTGATGATACAGGAGCATCCTTTTTATATATAGGAGCATCCTTTATATATATAACAAACTTTGTTAAATACATTCTACTTTATTCTTAAAGATATTTCAGTTCTCTTTAATTTATATCCAACTTATGTTATTTCTTATTCTTTAATAAACAATATTTCCATTTGTTCATCTTGATTTTCTCTTTAGTCTGTTAGTTTTACACAAGTGTCTAAATTTTTTCATTAGATTATTCATATTTTCAACTACATCACTCTATTGACATATGCCATTAGCTTGTAAAGGATTTTGGAGAACTGTACCTTCATTTACTAAAACTCTTCTTAATTGTCAAAATAAAAAAGATTCCAGCCGGGCGTGGTGATGCACACCTGTAACCTCAGTGGCTCAGGAGGCTGAGACAGGAGGATCCCAAGTTCAAAGCCAGCCTCAGCAAAAGTGAGGTGCTGAGTAACTTAGTGAGACCCTGTCTCTAAATAAAATACAAAATTGGACTAGGGATCTGCTCAGAGGTCAAGTGCCCCTGTGTTCAATCCCCTGTACCAAAAAAAAAAAAAAAAAAAAAAAAAAAAAAAAAAAAAAAAAAAAAAAATTGATGCCTGATACTAGACTAAGGCAATTCAGGGCTTTTTACTCTTGTGTTCAGTGCACTTAATTCTTTGGATACTCCCCCAAAAGAATGCACTGAACATACAGGACATTGGCTAATAGGCCAGAAGTTCCAAGGAGTCTTTTGGGTAATAGCTCTGGTTAATGACTTTCAGCCCTCTCATTTTATCATTTTCACAAAGCTTTATAGTACTTATTGGTTTCCAAAAATCTTTGTTATCCCCCTTCATCTATTTATCAAATCTTTCAAGTAGAATGGTATACATAGTTGTCCAATTTTACAAATTAACAAGTTAAATTTCAGATTAAGTGACTTTACTGAGATCTGAAAATGTCACATCTAGAAATTCAGAAAATCTTCATCTAAGCCAACTAAATATGCCAGTATTTGTTGAAGAATAAATGAAAGTCTCTGCTTTATTAGATAAGTAGACTTTATCTTCACATGAAAATCAGACTAGCTACACTCATAGCATGGGTAATAATTAAATTATGAATTTACTCAGAGTCAAGGCAATAGAGAATATATTCTGATTTTTTAAAGTAGAAATAAAAATTTTGTCCTTGTTTTACTGCTGATTGAAGTTATAAATTACCTTGTATTCCTGACAGGGTTATAGCAAAACATCTGCTTCTGGCTTATAAACCAATGAAGTACACACACACTTTGGGAATGAATAAAATGTGCAATAAAGATAGAAGAGATTGACATAATAAGTTAGATGCAATAATAACATTTATGTTCAAGGACAGCATTAGGACAAATTTTTTCTTATCTGTAGCAACAGAAATTCTAGCTTGCTGAATTGCAACTGAAATGCAGCTATAATTTTTAAAATATTCAGCAAATATTTATTATTAATGCTACATCACCAAAAAGTGGTTAGCAATAAATCCAGATAGCTTACTTATGTCAATGTTTGAGAAATAAAATATTACTGTTTGGATATAATTATATAAAACTTACATGGGTCTACTAACATAATATTTGAACATGTAAGTACTAAGAATGGTTCTTTAAATATAATTCATATGAGAATTTAAAGTAATATTCCTTAGCTTCAGAAGTTTTTAGAATTTTTTAAAAATTATATTTTATTTGCAATGTATGCATTAGAGATGGACATATAGGGGGAAATCCTAAGATGAAAGTCCATTTCATACACCTAATCTATTGAGTATGATAATTTATCAACACAGTACCCAGTTGAGTGTCTGTCTTTTGACCTTGTGCACATGCCTGCCTGGGATCAGTATCCATACAGAGTGACATCCTACATTTTGCTATTCCATGGTGAGATCAAAATTTAAAATTTGAGGTATCGTTTCTATCAAATATGTATTGTTCTCCTAACATCATTAAGTTAAAAAATCATATCAAGTCCCCTTAAGTTCTACTTTTTGGTGCTGCAGCATTAGTATGAAATATTTATTGAATATTTTAAAATCCTAGATATATTTCATCTTCAATTTGGCAAGCTAGCATCTGTATATACATTTATTTATTTTTTTTAATTGAACAGTTATTCTTATATAAGTAGAAATTTGCTAGTGCAGACACCATCATGTTTGCTCATTTGGTTTATATTTTATCCTCTCTGATGAACTCTTACTATGTTTATGTCTTCTTCATGTGTTACATTAGTGTTCTATATGCTTTAGGATGTTAATATCTCAAAACATTGTTTCCTTAGGAAAAATCTTATCCTTAATTTGCAATACTTACTAGTTTTCATTATATCATACTGAATTTTCCTTAGAAAATATCCGTGTTCATATCTGAATGGTTATTATGAGAATTATTTTCTTTGTAATGCTTTTCTCATTTTTACATTTTATGTGATTATACATTAATTTTATGATTAAATATATATTTTAATCATATTATATATATTAATTTTATGATTAAAAATAAAGCTACTTTCTAGTAACATTCATTTCTGATATTTTAGTACAAGTGAACATTGCATAAGTAATAATTCAAGGAACATCTTACCGTTTTCACTTACAAAGTACCATTTTAGGTACTAAGACTACAAATTTGAATTATTCTTTATTATTATTAAAGGCAATGCAATTACAATATGTGAGAAATATACACTTTTGTAAACAGATATTGAATATTAGTTTGCCTAAAACAAAGAAAGAGACTTATGGGAAGGAGTGATATCCCAATAATAAAATAAATTGGGGACAATCAATAAAATTGTTGAGAGAATCTCTTTCCAGCCTCAGGGAAAAGTAATGAAGCCTGCATTATAGGAAAGGGCCTGACTTCTTCAAATAACATTTATCAATTCAAAAAGCTAGCCCTTAAAAGTTCAGGTAAGGGCCTGGAGACATATAGTTGGTAGAGTACTTGCCTTGCATGTACAAGGTCCTGGGTTCAATCCCAGCACCACACACACACAAAAAAAATGTTCAGTTAAGCCAGGTGTAGTGGCACATGCCTGTTATCCTAGCAGCTTGGGAGGCTGAGGCAGGGGGATCTCAACCCCAAAGCTGGCCATAGCAAAAGTGAGGTGCTGAGTAACTCAGTGAGACCCTGTCTCTAAATAAAATACTATATAGGGCTGGGATATGGCTCACTGGTTGAGTGTCCCTGAGTTCAATCCCTAGTACCTACCCCCCCCCCAAAAAAAAAAAGTTCCAGTAATTGTGGATGAAATCTCTAAACCAGTAAAAATTCAAACATGAACAAAACCCAAAATCATGGTAAATTGATTTTTCTTCTTAAATAATTATTATTCTTGGTCTACTAGAGAACATTTAAAGATCTGAATAAGGTTGTAAAATAAACAGATTCCTGGTTGAATATCACAGAATAGATTTCAAAAGACCAGACACTGGAAGACCAATCAGGTGGTTATTACAATACTTCAGTTCATTTTGCCTGTTAGAGAGTAAAACTTTCTAGAAATGTTAAAAACATTAAAAGGCAGTAGGTGAAAAGAAGATGTCAAGGATGAGACCCAAAATTGTGCATTGGGAAGTTGGTTGCTTGGCAAACCCATTCACTCAGCATGACTGAAGCAGACTGACATGGGAAACATGACATTTTTTACACATGGTGAATTGGTAATGCCTGTGGGGCATCAGAATGGAGCTGTCAGGCAGACAGATGAAAATAGTCCTGGGCTCTTAAAAGTTCTGGGTACAGGAGAGACAATTGTTACATGAAGCCATGAACCAAGACTAAGCCACAGGCATGTATATGAAATACAAAGAACAGAAGGTGAAGAGTAGACTCACCAGGAAAATATTCCTTTTAAAGCTTGGCATAAAGTAAAATAATAATAGCTAATTTATGGGTGAATTTATATCTGCCAATAAATATTCTAAATGCTTTGCTCATAATAATACCCATAATTATCTTTCAAACTCCATAAACACAAAATATTCTTAATCATATTTTTCAGATAAAGAAACTGAGTTATAAAGAAGTCTAGCAACATGTCCAATATAAAAAATTCATATGTATAATAACAAGAATTGAAACTCAGGCAGTATGGCTTCAGGACCCCTGCCTGCTCTTCACAGTATTCTCTACTAACACTGGAGAGGATATAGGAGCAAAAAATGCCCCAGAATTGTCCAGAATATTTACAGGAAAACCAATAGAGTGTTTTGGCAAAGAAACTGAAAAGAAGTACAGGACAAATATCAAATGATAGGTAGAAATCAATTGGAATCAGAAACAAGTTGTCCCTTGGAATAAAATTAAGACTGTTATTGAATAAAGTTAGGATTGTTATCGTTGATAGCATGTGTAATTCGGAGTGAAGATGGCAGAACTAAGGAAGGAAGAGGAAAGTATAAGGACGAATATGAAAAATATTCTTATATGAACAGTCAGGCTTTTAGGTTTAGCCCTAGTTGACATTGGGGAATTTCATGGACTTTGAAGTTTGATCCACTTGTCTTTGGGAACACAAGTTCTGGTGATTTGTCTCCCTGTGCAGATGATACTTAAGCCTAGTATTTATACTCTTGATTATTTGTTCTGGGAGCCCTAGATAATCATTATGTTTTCCCCTGGAAAGATTCAATTTGATGTCATTTGGGATGGAAAATACCTTGAACAGTAGCTTTCTCTCTTTGATGTCTCTGCTTAGTTCGAATTCTCTTAATTTTTATTGAAACACACCAAGCTTATTTTTCCCTTCCCTTTATACATTTTGTTCAGTGTTTCTTTTCTTGCCTCCTCTTGTGATCACTTCCCAAGACAAGATTTTCACTCAAATTCAGTTACCTTATGACTACTTCATACGCCATTTTTTTCTCCTCCTTTCCTGAATACTACTTGCTCAGAAGTAGATAAATATTGATTTCTAAATTAATTAGCTTCAGACTGGAAATTTCTAAAATTATATTTTTGAGTCTTCACCCTTGAGTTCTCTAAAACATTTCATTTAAATTTTATCTTGAATATTTATCTCTATGTTAAACTTTGTATGCCTAAAAATATTTTCACCTTCTCCCCCTCCTTTCTTGACACCATCCTGTCCTCCTCCCTGTAAATGCAAGCTTGAAAAAGATATTGACTGCACCTCTTTTGTACACCTAGCATACAGCTGGCATATTTAAAACTTCCCTTCTCCATATGGTAACCTTTCAAACTCAATAATAAGACCTGTGAATTTCAAGTCTGTCTTCATATCCATCTCTACTACATGAGTTCAAATCAAGATTCTCATATATTTTTTATTAAATTACTTGAGCAGCTTATTACATTTTCTTAAACTATACTGTTACCTTCTGTTTCTAATCCAAAGAGAAATGTAATGAGTTGATGGATACCCTTAAACATTATTTAAAAACAAACAAACATAGTTTTTACATATGTATGTTTATATGTGAATTATATCTCATATCTGCTTTTCCAAAACAAGATTTATTTGTTCAATAATATATATTTAAACTTTATGGATACAGATAGATGAGTCTTAGGATTCTTAACCATAGCATAATATCCCATTATAAAATATCCTACATTTTGTTTATCCACTCCCTTACAGCTGTATTATTACATCACTTCTTATTTTTCTCAATTAGAAGTCATCTTTCAAGCACATTCTTAGGCATGTCTATTTGTGCAACTGTGTCAATGCTAGATATTTTTAGAATTCCTCTGAAATAGTGAAGGCTCATTTTTACTACGTAGAGACCACCAACTTGCCTTCCAAATTTGTTATTTCAAATATACCTTTGTCTGAGTATTTGTTGAAATTACCAGAGGTTATTAGAGAATTCTCTACTGTGAATGCTAGGAAACATTATATTATAAATTTTAAACTCTCTGTTAACCTAAAAGATACAAATTTATTTAATACATTGCTTTTAGAATATTTGCTTCTGCTGGGTGCAGTGGTGCATGCCTGTAATCCCAGTAACGCAGAAGGCCAAGAGAGAAGGATCACAAGTTCAATGCCAGCCTAGGCAACTTAACGAGTCTCTAAGCAACTTAGGGAGACCAAATCTCAAAATTTTAAAAAGGGTGGGAATGTGGTTCAGTGGTTAAGTGCCCCTGGTTCCAAATCCCAGGTATGGAAAAAAAAAAAATTTCTCAATAGTGGGGAGATGATGTCTTTTTTACATTTACTGGCCATTAATATCTATATTTGTTTTGAATTGACCATACACATTCATAGTTTTACTGAAATTACCATTCTTATAAATAGTAACTCCACCCCCAATCTGTACAAATTGCTATAATAAGGAAGGAAAAGAAACCCTTTGAACAATTTACACTTTATAAAATTTTAGGTAAAATTTTATTTTCTCAATAAATTTATCTCATGAAATTGAATTTTACTGAAGTAATTAGTGGAGTAATTTTTAAAAATATTTTTTAGTTGTCAATGGACCTTTATTTTATTTATTTACATGTGGTGCTGAGAATCAAACCCAGTGCCTCACAGAATGCTAGGCAAGTTCTCTACTACTGAGCTACAACCCCAGTCCTAATGGAGTAATTTTAATATATGTAGTGTTAGATTTAACACATAGAGTATTAGTATATGTAAAAGAGTCATTTTAATGCACATATACATTGTGTAATATTTAAATCGGTTGAACATATCTAACTCTTCAAACATTTGTTATTACTTCACGGTGAAACCTTCCACAATTCTATATTCCTTTATTCTACTTTTTGTAGCTGAATCCCAGAGATCCAGCAAATTATGAATATATGACAATAATTGATAAATCAGAGTAAATATTTTAAGATAATTAAAAGATTATTTATAAAATAAGGCAAACAGGATGGACATGTGGTTATCATTATTAGTTTACTATAAGAACTATTCAAAATATAAAAGGTAGAATAAACTTCTCAGGTAACAATAAATTTAATTAAAATGTATTCTATGTCATTTTTCTCTTTTTGTTATAAAAAAGTATAAAACATGAATATCTTTCTTGGTTGAATAAAAGATAAACTGGAAAACATCACAATTGTTAGCTCAATCATATTTAAAATGATTATCTTAGGTAGCAAATTCAGTAGAAATTTATTCATTGACTAAATACAATTCTGAGAAATAGATTTTACAAGCAAGTTCTGAAATCTTTCTCCCCCTTTGTCTTTTTTTCTCTCTTCCTCCCCCACCTCAAATATATTCTGCAATTTTAAATAAATATGCAGCATATAAACTTTTAAAAATATAGTTTAAAAAAGTTATATATGTCCTCACTCAAAAAATGACTGCTTTTAACTTTGAGATAAAATTAACATTCAATATGGTTCATTTATAAATGGTATTTCAACAATAAGCATATCTTTAAATAAATACTTTACCCATGATTGAGATTACACTATAACTGATTAAGACCAGAAGAAGACTTGTAAGTAAATTTCAGTGACACTAGTGTTATAAAATTTATTCTAGAGGAAAAAACAATAAGAAGCTGAATGCAATTAGCTTGATCCTTGACCCTTATCTATAGTTAGGCAGATAAATTTCAGGTTTTCATGGCAAAATCTTACAAACTAGAGAAATACTACTTACCCAGTTCCATAAAGACACTCTTAAAAATGACAATTGAACTACCTGCCAAACTACTGGCAGTGGAAAACCTGCCAAATTCCAAATACATGTATTATTCATGTGTGAATGTATAATAAATAGAAAACAGATAGATTTACTCAAATATTTTGTAAAATTACACAATTTCCTTATCAGAAAATGTTTTCAAGTAATTGGTTTTGAATTAAAATAACCAACATACTATTATTTTATTAAATTCTGTATATATTCTATACTAAATTACATATATTCTTTATTAAATTACATGTATAAGTTATACATATATAATATGTATATTCTTTATTAAATTTTATATATTGTACACACACACACACACACACATACACATTGGCATGGATGTGGAAACACTAATCTTAAATTATAACTGAGCTGATAGAAAATGCTGCCATATAAAAATTTTGTTAGAAATAAAAAGCAACATAGTGCTGATATTTTTAAATACTAGTAAAAACCAGTGTTATAAAAACGGTGGCATTCTTTCAAGATGAACTTTGAAAAATACAAAATAAGCTTTCAGAAATTGAATAAAAGTATCTGGACATGGTATGGGAGCCACTGGGATCATCCAGAAAGGTTTTTGTTAATAGAGCAATAAGGAAAAGAGAGATTTCTGTTTGTTTTAAGAAATAATGGCAGAAAGAAATCATCATAATTGCTCAAAAGAGAGAGCAAGAGAAGAAAAGAAAAAAAAAGAATACTTTTTAAAAGAAAACATCCCTAAATGGTTGCATATGTGCATAATATGTCAAAATACACACTACTGTCATATTTATCTAAAAATAACAAATTTTTAAAAAAGAAAATAATCGTCAAAATAATAAATAAAAATTAAATAAATAAAAAATAAATATAACAGCAGAAATCAATAAAAGGGGAGTGGACACACAACAGAGAAAAATAATGAAAACAAATAATTCTTTCCTGAAAAGTCAATAAAAGTGATAACTTTTAGTTGTACTGATCAAAAATAAATAAAATGGATTAAAGAACCTACAAATAATAAATATCCATTTTGAGAAAGGAATGCAACTGCAAATCCTAGAATAATTTAAAAAGAATAATGAATACAAAAATAAAATATCCTTAAAAATGAATTGTGATTTTAACAAATAATGCTAATTTTCAAATGATATTACTAGTTATAAGCATTTTACTTAAAATACCAGGATATGTTTTGTATATATTATTCAAATAATTGAAACAATAAGCCTGAACTGGAAGCATTACCCATTTTTTATAAAAGGGAAAAATAAAGCTGAACAACTTGCCCATGTGCATATGAAAAGCAGTAAGTGCATTTGGAAATCCACTCCAGCTCTATCTATTTAAAATATCATATGCTTACCTTTCATGGATAGTCTCAGGATTTAAAAAAAAAAAATGAACCATTTTGCCTGTAGTCAAGGAAATGGAAGAAATTAGTTAATTGAATTTAAAAGAATAATATAATCATTGCATTTTTACATAGAATTTCTTACTTTATAGATGTAACATAAAATCCCCATGTTATCTTTCTCTCTTTGTGTTTGTCTTGTAATTGCTAAAATATTTTTATAACTGGATTTTGCCACACTTCCTATATAATAGTATACATGTTTATAAGTCATGTTTTCCCAGAAAGACATTATAACATGAGGTCAAATTATATAGAAAAGTAAAATAAACACTGAAAAAAGTCAATGCAGAGAGAGAGAGAGAGAGAGAGAGAGAGAGAGAGAGGATGATAATTCATATGTACCACATTGCTCATGGGATAAAATAAACCAATTGCTTAAAATAAGTGTAACTATGAAATAGAAGCAAGTCCTGATTTTCAATACCAGCAATATATGTAATAGAAATGTAGCTATTTTATAGACTTGACACTTTTATTTTGATAGAGTTACTGGATTTCATAGTCATTAGTGAAAATTATAAAAGAGGAAAATGATACAAACCTAAGTAAAATGCCACTACAGAAGAATTTCATAGAATTATTGACTCTGCCTGTTGACAGTGTCAGCACCAGAGTCAAGATTCACAGCAAAAGCTAATTGAGAGAACTGACCCCTCATGCAGATAGACATGAGCAATGAAAACCTCAGGTTTTATCCAATGTAGAAAAATCCTCTAATGTATTATCAGGGAATATTTTTAAAGCACCTAAAACCAAATGATCTTTGTCACTAGTTCATTTCAGCAAAAATATGTTTAAAATATTTCACAATTAGTGGAAGTTACTGATGTGTTCTTGCCTTAGGTTGTGAGTTCAGGGAAACATTCTGAGATAAAGATTTCTGTCCAGGAGGAATATGGCAGAGTGCATTCAAGTTCATTGACCTGTCCAGGAGAGAAAGAAGTAACACTGGAAGGAGGGAGACACTGAATTGCTATTGTCACAAAGCCCTCAGCTCTTCCACAGGTACCATGCAGCTGGAATACTGAAGACGGGAGCCAGGGGCAGGGAGCTTCTAAAGACAAACAGGGTCAGAAACTTGTACCTTGCCATGTGCATCTCTTCAAAGTACAGAGTGACAATCTTCTGCTTAGGACAATTTCTGAAGAGGGATCAGCTGAGAATTACCAGCCACTAACACTGCTAATGGCAGGAAAAGTAATACTTCATTCCTCAAATAACCAGGGTGGTTGTATCACAGAATTTAATATAACTCAAAACATATTTGAAAAATTGAAGTTGGGGCACAATATATTCTTTTGATGTTTAAGATTATGGAACATAAGTTACTCATGTAGAATGGTTTACAAAAATGATGGCTTTTTTTTTTTTCTGTACCAGGGATTGAAACTAGGGGGGCTTATCTATTGAGGCACAGCACCAGCCTTTTTCATATTTAAAAAAAAATTGAGAAAGGGTCTTGCTAAGTTGTTGAGGCTACCTTTGAATTCATCATCCTCCTGCCTCAGCCTACTCAGCATCTAGGATTACAGGTGTGTACCACCATGCATGGCATCATGGCATTTCTTCCTTTGTTTAGCATCTGTGAACTAAAATACACATCTTAAAGACTCTATGGTCATTACACTATTATATTTAAAAGACAAAGTATTAATTTGTTGTTGCTGCCTGAAGCGCTTGAAGCAACGGAGCCGCGGGAAGAACTTCAGAAGCAAACTGGAGACAAACAGCTTTTTATTCTGATAACTTTTCTCTCTGGTTCTAATAACGACTAACACACGCCAAAAACACACCCTAAAATGGCGCTGACTCGATCAAACATAAGTTGGAAAAATGTCATATTTAGAACAAAACAAAGAAAGACTGAGGGTAATTACTGCATTAAAGATAGATTAAAGAAAAGGTAAAGGCACTTGAGAGAAATAATTTGTTAGCTGGAACCCTTGAGTCTCTGTACACAGAGCAATTTTTTACCTGTTGAGATAATTGAAATTAATGAGCTATTAAACAAATGAAGTTAATAACAAATAAACAATCTTAAGTCAAAACACCAAAATATCAGGTTATATAGCACTAGTCATATTTGTTTGCTAAAGAGAAGTCCCAGGGACACCTATAAATCAAAATTTAAAGTACCTTCATTTATAAAATTATTTACCTAAAATGAATACTCTTAACCTAAAATGAATTAAAGTTATTTGGATCCATATATATATATATATTTTCTTTTTCATAAGCCCTTTTTTCTTTGTGACGTCACACTGGACAGACGAACAAGCATACAAACATATATTTGTGACGTCACATTAACATGAAATGTAGACAAATGTACAGACATAAAGACATGTATAAAAAGAAAAAAAAAAAAAAAACAATTGTGTGCACACTAAAGAGAGATCTCCTTGTCCCGGCCGGGAGAAATGACACTTAAGTTGTGAAATATTTTGAAAGACTCTTTTGAGGGAATCATTCTGTACCTTCATCTTGGTCCTCTTGATTTTGTACCTTTTTTATTAATCTTGATTCTTCAATAACTTCATCTTGATCATTTTGATGTGGTACCTGTTTTATTAATCTAGATGGTATCCATATTGGAGAGGATTCGTCTTTTGGAAAAACACAAACAGATCCTCTTCCCCAAATTAATACTGGATCTGGACCCTTCCATGTACCTGAAAGAACATCCTTCCAGTAAACCAAAGGTTTATGTTGTTGGTGTGGATTCCAATGTCTGTCTCCAGCAGAATAACCATTAGAGTCTAAAGTTAGAAAATTTAAGGTAAACAGGGCAACTGCCAATCTGTCCTTAGGACTTTTCCAATTTCCTTCTTTTTATTTTAATAACATAATTTTCAGTGTTCGGTTTGCTCTTTCAATAATGCCCTGACCCTGAGGATTGTATGGGATGCCTGTTTTATGGGATATATTGAATTTTGCGCAAAACTGCTTGAAAGATGAGGACGTATATGCGGGGCCATTATCTGTTTTAAGCATTTTGGGGATGCCCAATGCAGCAAAAGCTTGCAAACAATGAGATGTAACATCTTTAACTTTTTCTCCAGAATGTAAGGAAGCAAAAATCATGCCTGAGCATGTATCTATAGTCACATGAATAAATCGCAATTTTCCAAAACTTGGCTCATGAGTAACATCCATCTGCCACAAATGATTGGGCATTAATCCTCTAGGGTTAACTCCGAAATGAGGATTGGGCAAATGTGTCATACAAGATTTACAATCTTTTACAATTGTTCTGGCTTGCTCCTTTGTGATTTTAAACCTACGTTGCAAGGTGGTGCTGTTGACATGAAACTGGGAATGAAATAAAGTAGCTTGTTGTAGCGCTGAAAGTATAAATACTGTTTTTGTAAGTTCATCAGCCTTTTGATTACCTTCATGGAGGGGACCAGGCAAATTAGTATGTGCTCTAATATGGCCTACGAATAGAGGTTCTTTTCTTGCCCACAAAAGTTTTTGTATTTGATAAAACAATTTAAAGGCTGGAGTATGAGGTGCTATTGGTCCTGCTAACTCTAATTTTGGGACGGCTTGTACAATATAGTGGCTATCTGAAAAAATGTTTACGGGCTGGTCCCTAAAATTTTCCAGAGCTCTTACCACAGCTTCCAGTTCCACTAGTTGAGCTGATTTGTGTGCAGTTATGTAAGTCATATTTTCTTTTTTAGTGACTACTGTAGCAGTACCATTTGAGGACCCATCTGTAAATACATTAAATGCCTTAGGAATAGGTTGATTTTTTATTACCTGTGGAAATATAATAGGATGATTAATACAAAAAGATAATATAGGGGACTTAGGAAGATGATTATCAAAATTTGCAGAAGTAGAGCATTTAGCTATAGCCCAATCATTATCATTGAAGCATAAGTATTCAATCTGTGATGATGAATAGGGAGTAATAATAGTAGCAGGGTGAATGCCAAATATTTTAGTAGAAGTCTTAAGTCCTTGAAGAATAAGTTTAGCCACCATGGAGGTATAAGATTCAATTATACTTTTAGGAGAGACGGGCAAATGTATCCATAATAAAGGCCCTTGTTGCCAAAATACTCTTGTGGGTGTATATTGTGAAGAAATAATAATCAACATCAGCGGTTGAGTTAAATCAAATCTATCACAATGAGCTCCTTCGATGGCTTTTTCTACTAATTTTAAAGCTTTCCTAGCATCAGGAGTCAATGTTCGTGGTGAAGATGGATCAGGATCTCCACGAAGGATGTCAAATAAAGGTTTTAGTTGGCCAGTACTGAGATTTAGTGTAGGGCGAAGCCAATTAATGTCTCCCAGTAGTTTTTGGAAATCATTGAGGGTGGTCAGATGTTCTTTATTTATTAAAATTTTTTGGGGTCTAACAAAAGTATCCATGATTTTAAATCCTAAATATAATATGGGAGATCTGGTTTGAACTTTTTCTTCTGCTATATATAATCCATATTTTTTTAAATTTTCTACCACATCACTGAATATATTAAATAAGATTTTTTGATTAGGGTGGGCCAATAAAATATCATCCATGTAATGTAGACACATGAGATTTGGATATTTATTTTTAATGGGTTGGATAGCCTTGTCCACATATATTTGGCATATGGTGGGGCTATTAGCCATTCCCTGTGGTAAAACCTTCCATTGATATCTCTGATCAGGGCCATTATTGTTCATAGAAGGAACGGAAAAAGCAAACCTGGGGGCATCCAGAGGATGTAGGGGAATAGAAAAGAAGCAATCCTTTATATCAAGAGTAATAAGATGGAAATTTTTTGGAATAGCTATGGGACTAGGAAGTCCAGGTTGAGTAGGCCCCATAACTTGCATGGTTTTATTGATTTGTCTAAGATCATGTAACAATCGCCATTTTCCTGACTTTTTCTTGATCACAAATATGGGGGAATTCCAGGGAGAGGTGGAAGGTTCTATATGACCTGCTTCTAATTGTTCCTGAACTAATTGGTGGGCCGCTTGTAATTTCTCTTTAGATAGGGGCCACTGAGGGACCCACACTGGCTTATCAGAAAGCCATGGTATTTTCAAAATTATTTTCTCAGTGGCCCCGAAAAAAAATATCTTTTTCCTTTATGACAATGATTACTTTTAGGGTTAAGATTACTCTGTACTTTTTGATAATGAGTTCTTTTATGGTTAAGATTACCCTGTAGGTTTTCACATTTAACATCTGCAGGCTTGGTTGCAAGGTGTACTCCCATTTGTTGCAAAATATCTCTTTCCCATAAAGTAACCGGTAGATTAGGTAAAACATAAGGCTGAAATGTTCCTTTATGGCCTTCATCATCCTCCCATTTTAAAATTACTGCACTTTTATCTGGGAGGTTATTATATCCCAAGCCTCTTAAACTGGTTGAAGCTTTTTGCAGAGGCCAGTGCTTGGGCCATTGGCGTAAATTAATAATGGAAGAGTCAGCTCCAGTATCTATTAATCCCTCCATTTCTATTCCTTGGATTTTTATTTTACACATAGGCCTCCTTGAACAGTCTCGAACCCAGCAAGCCATGGGACTTGAGTCAGTGGAACAAAATCCTCTATTGTTCCCTTCTTGAGGCATACCCATTTTAAATGAATTATGTAAATTGGGAAGGAGAAGCAACTGAGCAATTCTATCTCCTTGATTAACAGAACTTACACTTTGGGGTGAGCTAAGCATTATTTTTATTTCCCCTTTGTAGTCTGAGTTTATTACACCTGGGGTCACTTGCAAACCTAATAAGCTTTTAGGACTACGCCCGATAATAAGTCCTACAGTCCCTGAGGGAAGAGGTCCCCTGACTCCTGTGGGAATCAGTTGAACCCCCATTTCAGGTGTTAACACTATTCGGGCGGTGGAACAGAGGTCTAATCCTGCATTTCCTCTTGTTCCTCTGGCGAGGGAGTGGATGGGTAGTAGGGATTGTGTCGGGGAAGCATCTGAGTGGATGCTTGAGGATACTCCTTCTGCAATGCCCCGTACATTTGTGGGCCCCGGGGTACTGGGCCCCGTGCCCCGTTTTTTGAATTCCTGAACAAAGGATTTCCATGGATGTCAAATTTTGAATAGCATTTATTGGCCCAATGATTTCCCTTTTTACACCTGGGGCAGCGGCCTGGGGCACGGTATGAGCTTGATCTTATTTCTCTTTTGGGATTTTGCCTAGAATTGCCTGATTGATTATGATAATTTTGCCTGGAATATCCTGATTGATTATAATGTCTACGTTTAGCCTTTGTGAAATTTCGAGAGGAAGCACCTCTCATTGAGGCTGCAATCACATTTCCTGTGACAAAGGCGCCATTTATATCTTTACATAGTTGTATATATACGGAAAGATCCTTTTTAGTTCTCCATGGCCTGATGGCTGCTTGGCACCATTTATTTGCATTTTCATAAGCTAATTGAACAACTAAAGGCATAGCTTGGTCAACATCTGCAAACACACTACCTGCAGTTCTCAAAAGTCGATCAGCAAAGTCGGCATACGGCTCATTAGGTCCTTGAATCACTTTTGACAAGCTACCTTGTAGATCCCCAGGTCCTTGTACAGTTTTCCATGCCTCTAAGGCAGCTGCATTTATCTGAGCATATATATCTGAGTCATAATCTGTTTGAGCCTGTAAGTCTGCGAATTGCCCTTCTCCTGTGAGCATGTCTATATTATAGTTTTCAAACCCTGCAGCCGCGTTTCTTTTAGCCGTTTCTATACAAAGTTCTTGGAATTGCGATCGCCAAACCAAGAATTGCCCCCCGCTTAATGTTGCTTTACATAGACTTTTCCAGTCTGAGGGGGTTAAGCTAAAGGTGTTAAGGGACTCCAGCATACTCAACGTGAAAGGAGCTTGGGGCCCATAAGTCATTACTGCCTCTTTGAGATTTTTTATAGTTTTGAAATCTACTGACTGATGGACACTCTGTCCATTTTTCTTTTCAAATGCTGGCGGTTCCCAATGTATCTGTGAGTTGTCCTCGAGGGCGCATAAGCGATCAGAAAGACTTTTTATTTCTGTTTCTAGGGTATGCAAATGCCTAGTAATACCCTTCATATTTTCTGTAATGGATTCCACCCATGGGGGAGTAGTCACTTCCACAAGTGACTCCTCTGCCTGACGGACCTTTTTCTCGGTCTTTTTAAATTTCTTTTTCCTCATTTTCTCAGGATCACTTTTACTAGATTCCTCACCACTGCTAATTTCACTGACAGCAATATCCTGAGGCCCAGGTTCCAGTGAGAGCAAGTATCCTTCAGCTTTCGCCAATAACTTCCGAATAGCTTTAATAGCTTGGATTTTTGTCATTTTTGGGTCTCTTCTAATACTCTCTTTACTGGTCTCAGTTGGCCCAGTGGAATCTACACTTTTTTGATCACTTTCACTTTTGTCTATATACTCCTCACTGAGAACAGAGTCAGGTATATCAAGGAGTCTTTGCATAGCCTCTATCACTTGGGATTCAGTTATATTCGAACCCATCTTTAGAGACCTTTCAGTTCTTACCTGTCCGCTCCGAAGTTCCCCGTACGGGCCGCCACCTGTTGCTGCCTGAAGCGCTTGAAGCAACGGAGCCGCGGGAAGAACTTCAGAAGCAAACTGGAGACAAACAGCTTTTTATTCTGATAACTTTTCTCTCTGGTTCTAATAACGACTAACACACGCCAAAAACACACCCTAAAATGGCGCTGACTCGATCAGCAATTTCGGCCAAGTCACTCGAGATCACGCAACAATCCCGTGAGACTACGGGTGGCGACAAAGGCCAAATCTCCACGGCTCATAGTCAACCGCAATTCAAGCCAATCCCCAAACAGGGCTCCTGCAATTTGTATTTAATTCCTATAGATGGACAGGGAGAAAATACATGTCCCTTCCAACTAAAAGTAGTTTCATTAGTTTTCAATAATTTTTTAAAAATACTGGTTTGAATTGCAGTTCTGGCAGGACAACACAATACAATGCAAAGATTTCTGTCTTTAACATCTAAAAATGGTAAATGATATATTTTAAAATGACATTGAGTGGGCTGGGTATATAGCTCAGTTGGTAGAGTGCTTGCCTCTCATGCACAAGGCCCTGGGTTCAATCCCAGCACTAAACAAAACAAAACAAACAAACAAACAAACAAAAAACAAAAAAAACCCGACATTAAGTAAACCAAGAAGTCACAAGTCAGAAAGGAAACCCTCAATAATGAGATAAAGAGGAAACTGTAAACCAGAGCATAAGCCCTGGAGCTGCCTCTTTGACATTTTAACCCCATCAGATAACTGGAGAGGGGACTGTGACTTGAAGAGGATGTCTCTGCTTAATGAGTCCTAGGAGGTCTATTTGTCCAGGCAAAAAAAAAAAAAAAAAAAGACTAGGAAAAAGAAAGCCAGAAACCAGTTCAATGAAAAGACAAGAAAGCTTTCTGCAAATCTGCCTAGATTTAAAAAAAAAAAAAAAAAAAAAAAATCAGGTATTGAAAAGAAACCCAAGGATCTACTCACAACTTACACTTGGGATTTGGGACTTCCATATGAAAATTCTCTTCCTCCCTCCTTCTTACCACCCTCACCCTCACAGATGGTTGTCTCTCAGTATCTGGGGTAAATTCATCAAGGACCTCCATGGATAATACAGATGACTCAAGTCACTCTTGTAAAATGGCATAGCATTCACACCTAACCTATAGACATCCTCCCATATATGTTAAATCATCTCTAGATTACTTGTAATGCCTAATGCAATGTAAATGCTATGAGAATGTTTGATATATTGTACGATTTATGGAATAATGACAAAAAATGAAAGTCCGTACATGTTCAGTACAGACATGCTTTCTCTCCCTCCTCTCACCTCCCAAGTACTTTCCATCTCTTTTTGGTTGACTCACAGATGTAGAACCTACAGATATGGAGGGCTAATTGTGTATGAACACAGGAGACTCAGGCAGAGACGGATTTCCATGTGGCCTTCCACAGAGAGTTGTGATTTCATATGCATGTTCACTTTTGAGTATAGAAGATTTCCCAGTCTGCAGCATGATTTAGGGTTCTCAGTTCTATTTCCTGGCCTCACACCAGGCCGGAAGATGTCTGCTGTTCTGGGACTGGTGGTTCACTGTAGCAGTTCACCACAGGGCCAGTGATTGAGTCTACTGTTCATCCCCTCACCCCCCAAGACCAATTCAGCCTCAGCTCCTAAACTCACTGTTCTGCAGTCAGCTTCCCTATTTATTTTTAGCACTTACATTTGGCTTTCTTTCAAGGTAAGCAATGTCTTAATTTTGCCCTTATGTATTTACCCAGAAAGTCTAAGTGATTATTCTATGAGGTGGAGGGGGATGGATTTAATTTCTTCCCACTTTGTAGCAGTTAGAAGTCTCCTCACCCTGTTTCTAATATTACAAAGGAAAATGATGATATTCTGATAATTTTTCCTCTGGCATATTTCAGTGTCACTGCTGTTTTCCTTATAAATGACAAAGAATGAAAAGGAGGGAAAGGTCACAGAGTACACACACTTTTAAGTGCTATTTCACCAGATTGTTAGAGGCATCTAGCTTTTTTTTTACCTACAGGAGATCTGCTTGCTCCCACCTCCCCCACCCATTACCACCATTTTCACCTTGAGGCCCCCACTCATTGCCCAGTTACCGATCTGACTATTAGTGCTTAATTGAAATTGCATTATTGCAGCCACATCAATGTTCATAGCAGCTCAATTCACAATAGCTAAACTGTGATACCAACTTAGATGACCTTCAACAGATATGTGGATAAAGAAACTGTGGTATATATACACAATGGAATATTGCTCAGCATTAAAAAAGAATAAAATTATGGCATTTGCAGGTATATGGATGGAATTGGAGAATATCATGCTAAGTGAAGCAAGCCAATCCCCAAAACCAAAAGCCAAATGTACTCTCTGATAAGTGGATACTGATCCATAATGCATGGGAAGGATGTGGGAAGGATGGAGGTACTTTGGGAAAGGAGAGGGAGGGAAGGGGAGATGGCATGGAGACAGGAAAGATGGTGGAATGAGATGGACATCATTACCCTTGATACATGTATGATTGCACATATGGTGCGACTCTACATCATGTACAACCAGAGAAATGAAAAGTTGTGCTCCATCAAAATGCATTCTACTGTCATGTATAACTAATTAGAACAAATTGAAAAAAAAAAAAAAGAAATTGCATTATTGCTCATCCTACATATTCTTTCCATACATTTGGCAGAATTCTTTTTTAATTTTGTCTTGCTTTTGATGCATTTTCTCCATTGACACATCTAGCTCAAAGTTATGAAGAGCTTCACAGAAATCATATCACTTTAATGTGATAAATCTTATCAGTTCTAGTCCTTGTTTTGAAATTTGATGATCACAGTGTTCTCTAGAAATATTTCAAATAACTTTTTTTCTTTGAAGATAAAGAATTTTAGACAATAGCAGACCAAAAACTATATTTTAAAAAACATAGGATTGTCTACAGAAAATTGCTTTAATTTTCATTATTTTATTCAACTCCATTTCATCATAACAAGATTTATTTATGATTTTTTTCAGCTTCATATTTTCATTTTGCTTAAGGAATTGTTGTAGCAAAAATGTTGTACCCAGCAAAATGCCAATTAAAACTCCAAGCCACATCACACTTAAGCCAATAAAAAGCCTTTATTAAGCTGATCAGTGGCCACCATCTTTACACATCACACAGCATGACAAGATGGTGCACCGGCAGTTATTTTCAAGGGTTTATATTTGGTTGTTCAGCCAATGTAAGCAAGCCAGGGTGCAGAAGCTTAATTTGGGCAGTTAGTGAAACAATGCAATGGATACAATGGTATTTCCTATGGGACATTCAAGGTTGGCATAGCAACAAGCAAATAGAAGGGAAGTGGGGGTCAAAATGACCCTAGTTGAGTACATGTCAGAGGATGGTTACTAACGTCTAGACAATCAATCTCTGACAAAATACATTGCCAAAAAAAAAAAAAAAAAAAAAATGGAAATCAAAGAAAACAATTTTACATTATATAAGAATTGCTGTTTTTGTGTTGCCACACATGTTATGCTAGGTAATGATTAATGGGTACAGAGGCAGGACTTTCCGTGTTCTATTATTTCTGAGAAGCAGGACTATTTCTCGTAACTCCTAAGATGGCTGCTGAAGAACAAGATGGAGTCCCTTTAGTTCTCTTATCACAGAATAAATTTAACCCAAAATAATGCACTGTAAACTATTCCTTATGTTATGTTGGTCATAATTGAAACAAGATGATTATGTCTTAGTTGCTCTAGGAGTTTATGGAGAATAGGTAAAGAATAGAAAATTTTCTAGTGATTCTAGGATAGCTACATTTTGAAAAAGAATTCTTAAATATTCACAGATAAAAAAAAATTTTTTTCTAAAATAAAACAAAACCCTGAGAAACCAATTTACAAAATTCACTTCAAAAGAGTTAAAAGAAAAACAATGTCAATATGCATTTGGTCTCTTGTGGCTAATGAGATAATTATTTAACTTCATCATTCTCTACTTCAGTGTTTCTTTTACAAAGTAGATTTACAAATACTTTGTGTATATTGGTTTTATATTCTACTCAGATTGCTCTCTCCTTAGATATGGGGTTAGTACCTCATTTCTTTCATTATATTGCTAAATACTCCATTATGATAAAATGAAAGTGCTCTGATTAGGTGGATACACTTGGTAACAAGGGCTGATCTTAGTGTCAGAGGGGAAAGGTGACATTTTAGGTCTTAATGCTAGCACATTATTGAAAATAAGCAGAAGTCAAATATCACCATGACTAACATACACTCATAATAATTCAAATACTTATGCATTTAACAAAAATTCACTACATTTTAAATTTGTCATTAAGAAGAAAATTTCTCTTTTAAGTATGCAGTTCAAAAAAATTTTTTCCCACCCTTCACTAATAGCCAATTGTTATGGTTTTGATATGGTGTCCCCAGAAAACTCATGTGTAAGACAATGTAAGAAGGTTTGGAGGAGAAATAATTGGGTTATAGCCTTAGTCTAATCAGTGAATTAATCCCTGATGTATTAATTAAAGAGGTAGGGTGTGGCTGGAGGAGATGGGAATTGGGACATGGCTTTGGAGTATATATTTATATCTGTCCAGTGGGATCTCTCTGTCTGCTTCTTGATCACCATGATGTAAAATGCTTCCCTTCACCTCACTCTTCTGCCATGATGTCCTGCTTCACCTTGAGCCCAGAGTAATGGAGCCTGCTGAGTGTGGATTGGGACTTTTGACTGTGAGCTCCCAAATAAACCTTTCCTCCTTTACAGTTGATCTGGTCGGGTCCTTTAGTCACAGCAACAAAAAAGTGGGCTACAACACCAATACACTGATTCATTGAGGTACGAAGTAGGACCTTCACCAAGAATCTCTTAATTTCAAGAAACATTTATGTCCAGAGGCTGCCACTTTTGTTTCCCTTTTCACTTTACACATGACCCACAATGTCCACTCCCCCAACCCACAGACACTTGTCTGTCCTGGCACTCCGCCCCCCCTCCCATTTTATCTCTTTCTTTATCTTACTTTATATTTCTGATGCCATAACTTAGGTACTGGAATGTCTGGAAAAACTACTGGCTTGGGCTTGACTGGGCCTCATGCTCTGAGGTACATCCCTGATCAATCAAACATCGGGAAATAAAGGGAACTGGCTTTTCCATGCTCTCTGTAAGACTGTCCTTCTAGGGACAGGAGAATATTCTTTAGAAGGGCCTGAATGTAGCCAGCAAAAGATATTTGTGTTACCAAGGGCATAGAGTTGTATAGTTCTGATAAATGAGTAAACATGAAGAAATATCTCATTTGGCCTTTTAGCTATTTGTACATATAAATATATCTTGTTCACACTGCTTCTGCCTTTTCACTTTGGAGGATCATCAAGGTTCTCTTGATTTTAAAATGTATTCATTCTCCCAGATCAAATTTTTTTAGGAAAATGACCTAGTGATCTCCTATTCCTTTCATAGACTCTTTTTCTTTCATAAACAGGTCCATGCCCCTACTTTTCCTTTCTCTAGCCCTGAAACCTTACCCCAATAATCACTCCAATGCCCTATTTAAAACTCTTTCCTAAGTAATGGTGGACATTATCAATGATTTGGCTTAGGAAATAGTTTCCAAAATGTTTTCTGCTTAAGAGTGATTTATGATGAGTACACCATAAATGATGTAATTTACCAACCATACAAGAGTACATTAGAGTACACCATAAATGATGTAATTTAACAATAACTTTGGAAATTGCTAGATTAAGCATAGTTAAAAAAATTGAAGCTATACAACTTCACAGAGTTTTTAATAATCCTATACATAGTATGTGTCTCTAAGTGTGATATATAATTTCCAATTTATTTGGTTTTAGACCTTTTTTATGGCTTATCTAATTGGACTATTATTGCAGGAAATACATTTTGAGGCATGAGAGGCGTATTAGAGAAATAGAAGTTACTCTAAGAATTAAGCCTTGCAATTCCAGAGATTTAACATGGTAAAGTTTATTTCTCAGTCATTTAGAAATACAATGGATATATTCTTGATTAATAAACAGTTTTACTCCAAATAGTCAATCAGGAATATCAGAGTTTTTTATATTCCTATTCCATCATCCTTTAAGATTTCAGATTCTTTTATTCGCAGTTGTATGAGAGAGGTGTGCTTCTCAAAAATTCTAAATCTACACTTTCGTTTCATGGTAAGAACTAGTCTCAAAAATCATATTTTGATGCACAACAAAGTGTGAAAAGAATCTGATCCTCTTTTGGGTGGCTTTTGCCAAGCCACAACCATACAGGATAAAAGGAGAGCTCATTTTAGAGGGGAACTATGTATTGATGGTGCACTTAGTTAACCTATTAAAGCATAAGTTTTCAATTCCACATATTATGATAGGACATAATTTTTTTTTTATTTCATCACATAGTTTATAGGAAAGGAGGAAAGAGAAAAGTGGAGAAAACTGCTGGCTCCCTCTGATAAATCTAGCAAAGGTGGTTCTAGGCAACCTATGTTAATAACGTGAATGGATTTTCCCATTAGGACAAGGCTATGCATATTGATTAGGATACTTATTGGTTTTGTATAATTGACAACATATCCATATGTTAAATATGAAAACAGAGATAAGTGAGCTACTCTGGAAACTATCCATGATTTACAATGTTGTTTCTATGGAAAATGGGAAAATGGATTTTTCTTAAAATTAAAAATGAAATCTTTGATGATTACTATTAGTTTTCTATATTTCCCTAAGATGGTAAAAATGAACTTCTTACATAAATGTAGTCAAATTTTGTGAATATATAGCTTTCTATATCTGCATAGAAGTCCTAAAATCTCTATTAGTTTTTTAAAAGATCTAAATAAAGAGCTTATAAGGGTTTAGAAAATGGTGTTTGTGAATGGCAAAAATCACACCGGGGTTAACTGTGCAGCCAAGAGATTTATTCACCAGCCTTTATGGCTGGTGGGAGGTAGAAAAGGAACAGGGAGAGAGGAATCAGGGAGAGGGGAGTGTGCAAGCTCTGGTGGGAGAGAAGAGTCAGGGAGAGGGGAGTGTGCAAGCTCTGAATGGAAGGTGGGGATGTGGACTCAGGAGCTATGGCTGGGGCAGCTGCCATCGGGCTGGAGGCAGTGGGTCTGGACTACCTCCTCTCAGCAGGGATGAGCTGTTGTGTGAGCCTCTCTCCAACAGCCCCCAACAGATGGGAGCTTTTAAGCCCCCCTGGACCATTAGGTTGTCTGTTAAAACCATTGATGGCGAAGCCTACTGGCTCCTGCCCAGGGAATGGGAACAGAAGCAATCTTTAATCCTATTGGCTCCTGCCCTTGGAAAAAGATACAAGGTTGCTTCCTGCCCAGGGAAGATGAAACAAGGTTGCTTTGCTCAGGACCTGAAAACCTCTGGGGGCAGGAGGGGTAGCCCATTGGCCCAAGCCTATCTATCAGTTTGTATTTCGTGTACTTGGTTGAGAAAAATTGATATTTGAATCTTTTATAAAAGCTGAAAGGTGTATTCTTAACCATATGTCTCTTGAGAGTGTGGAAACTTATATTATTTTTGTACCACATCAGTTTTTGAATTTTCATTTGTGTTAGATTTATCTCACCAACTATATTGTGATCTCCTTGAGAGAATATGACAGGTCTTATATTTATTGACCATTCAATCATTTAGCAAATATATGCTGAAATAAAAATGAGCTCAGTTTCAGTTTCAGTTCAGGTATTGGTTTAGCATTGGGAATAAAATGATGTGAAATATAAAGTCTGTACCTCAAAACTATTTCAGTCTATTGGAGTAGACAGAAATGAAAATATATACCTAGAATACAGTACAATTAGTGGTAGTTACATATATCTACTTACTTTTTGTAATATTATTAACTAGATACATATACTTTATATACTTTTATAAATGAATAGTATTATATTTTCTACAATTGTAGGTATAAAAATCTACACACAATGTAAGAAAATTTGTGGAGACTGATAGGTTGTTTATAGACTTTCCAGAATGACAGCTCACTCAACCACAGTGTTTGGGAAGGTGAACAGAGGTGAAAAGCTGGTTCAGGAAAAATGCAGAAAATATTATTACCAGTGCTCAGGATCTTGGCTTTATGCTTTAACTTATGAAGAGCCACTGAATGATTTTAGGATAGTGTACCATGATAAAATTTCCTTTTGAAACTGAACAGATGAGCTCTGGATGCAATGTGGAGGATAAATAAGTCATAAAGCCTTGGTGAAAGTTTATTCCCCCAAATAACACACAATGTAGACTATGACAGAAAGCATTATTTTAACAGATGTATGAAGTATAATCTATGGAATTAAATCATCAGTTTAGTATAGAAGGTTATAAAGTCTCAAAATACTATAACAGTAGAAATTGTGGTGATGTTTGGTCAATAGTGAGGGGAGAGGGATAATGCAGAAGGATCAACAGGCAGTTTCTAGGTGTTGACTTGTTGTAGTCCTTGACCTTGACCTGACTGAGAAGGGAATAGAAAAGAAGGTAACTGGTGTCTGATAATTGACTGCACAAGTACTTGTTAATTGATATGAAATTATTTTTAGTAACTTTGCATTCCTAACTGTATGTTTACGGAAGTTTATTTTTGTATTGATAGAAATAATCTGTATTATTTATAGAAGTGTTATTCTTAATAACTCAAATCTGAAAGCAGATCAAAGATCAATCAGAAGTAAAAAGGCTAAATAAATCATGGGTTACATATACAATGGAATATATGTTTATATGATTGAATTTGAACTTCATGCAGCCATATGGCTAAGTCTTAGAAGCACATTATTGACTAAAGAAGACCGACACAAAATAATTTATACTATAGGGCTCCATTTATATAAAGTTCAAAGAGAGATGAATATTATATTTTGAGGTGATTTTTTAATAATGTAAAACAAAAAAATGTTCTCTATCAGAGTCACATTTGTGGTGACCTTTGGTGTCAATGGAGAGGTTTTGAGGTTGAAGGGATCTACAAAGAATCCTGGAGTGTTGATGATGATCTATTTCTATGTTTGGGTAGAGATTAAAGAATTGTTCTTTATTATAGTATATCATTAAGCTGAGCTTTTATGTTCTTTTAAATTTATAGTGTGTCTATATGTTAAAAAATAATAGTAAAATTCAGTGGGAGTTATTTAATTTTATAAAAAGTATCTTCTTTCAACCGAGTTGTTGAGGTTTTGTTTTGTTCTTTAGGAACTAAAACCCTCTTTAATAAAGAGAAGAATTTTTTTCATCTTTTCGAAGTATTTGAAAAGTAGGGTTAAAAAATTTCCTCCAAATTATTAACAACTATATGTAATATTTACTACTCTAATTAAGCACACATAAAACAGATTATTCTTGGGTATCCTTCACATATACCTTGTGTTAAGTTATTATCATATTAGTGATGCTGATGATGAATGTAAAAGTATACCGCTCAGAAAACTTTACTAGATAAGATAAAGCTCAGAGTGAAAAAACAATGATCAATATAGATATAAATAAAAAACTTACCACCAAATAAACAAGTAACCTAATCAATACATGATCAAATGAGCTAGACATTTTTTTCAAAATAAGAAATGCAAAAACCTATGTGTGTATATGCTTATATATATATATATATAAAAGTATATATATATATATATATATACACACACATATAAAAATGTTCTACATACTTAGCAATCAGGAAATTACACATTGAAACTACACTGAAATTTTGTCTCACCCCAGCTAGAGTGGTAATTATTAAGAATACAAATAACAATAATTGCTGGTGAGGATGGGGGGGTACGGTAACATTGTTGGTGGGACTGCAAATTTACACAACCACTTTGGAAAGCAGTATGGAGATGATTCCTCAAAAGGTTAGAAATGGAACTACCAAATGCCCCCTGCTAACCCACTCCTCAGTATTTATCCAAAAGAACTAAAATCAGCATACTATAGTGATACATGCATGCAAATATTTATAGCAGCATAACTTGTAATAGCCAATTCATGGAACAATTCTAGGGGCCTGTCAACAGATGAATGGACAAAGAAAATGTGATGTATATACACAATGGATCAGCCTAAAGAAGAATGAAATTATGTCATTTTCTGGTAAATGGTTAGAACTTGAGAACATTGTTTGAAGTGAAGTAAGCCAGGTTCAGAAAGTCAAGATCTGAATGTTTTCCTCTCCTTTGAGGAAGGTGGAGAGAAAAAAGGGGGGAAAGGAGGGAATATCATGAAAATTAAAAAAGGGAGAATAGTGGAATAGGGGAAGGAATCAAGGAGAAGTAAAGAGGGATGGGTAAAGGGAGCAATTGTGGAATGAAATTGACCAAATTATGTTACATGTATGTATGAATACCTCACAATGGATTCCACTTTATCCATAACTATAATGCACTAACTAAAAAAAAAAAAAAATAAGAATGAATAGAAAGAAGTCCAGTAGAGTAGAGAAAGGAAGTCAGGAGGCAGGAGGAGGGAAGGAAAGGGGAAGTACTAAAGATTGAAAATGAACAAACTATGTTATATGCATTTACAATGATGTCAAAATGAATCCCAATATTATGTATAAATATATTGTGCTAATAAAATAAATTTTAAGGAATAAGATAATAACATAAGCCATCAAGCTATGAAAATATTCAATAAATATCTTCCAAACTAAACTTATTACGTATTTCTCTTAAGAATTAGCATGTGGGCTGAGGTTGTGGCTCAGCAGTAGAGCGCACGCCTAGCATGTGAGCTGCCTGGGTTCGATCCTCAGCACCATGTAAAAATAAACGCATTGTGTACAACTAAAGCAAATAAATAAATATTTTTTCAAAAAAAGAATTAGCATGTGGCTGGGTGCTATGGCACATACATGTAATCCCAGCAGCTTGGGAAGCTAAGACAGGAGGATCACAAATTTAAAGTCAATCTCAGCAACTTAGCGAGGCCCTGTCAAAGATAAAATATAAAAGGGGCTGAGGATATGGCACAGTGTTTGAGAGCCCCTGGGTTCAATCCTTGGTACCAAAAAAGAAAAAAAGAATTGCATGTTCACAAATAGTAAGTCATTATCTCTATTATACCTTCTAATTTAATTATTTTTTTTCTTATGGCTCAATCACTTTTTTAACAAAGTATGTATTCTAAAGCAAGATTCCCCTTAATGCTTCAGAATACATAAATCATTAATAGTAATTCAAGATAGCACACTATTATTGAAAAATAATCAAAGAATTTAAAAGCTAAAGTGACTTTAAATATTATTATTTTTACCTTTATTTTATTTATTTATTTTTATGTGGTGCTGAGGATCGAACCCAGGGCCTCACACATGGTAAGTGAGCACTCTACTGCTGAGCCACAACCCCAGCCCCTTTAAATATTATTTATATAGTTACATGCCTAGAGATTTATTGTTGCTCTTGGCTTACTCTCCAGAATAAATTATTTTCCTAAGAAATTTGATAAAAATATGTCCTAAGTTTCAACAATACTAAATGATAAAGACTTATCTCATTGAGGTTCTTTCCCAGTGCTCCAAAGTGAATTTCAAACATGACATACAACATTTCATTTTAAAACTACTCTACTAATTTGGAAAAATTATTTCACTTAATCCTGAGATATATACAGTAATGCACCACAAAATAACTAACTGGTCAATGATGAAATAAATATACAACAGTGGTTTTATAAGATTGCATTCTCAAGTGACCTTAGGTCATCTATTTAGGTAAATATACTTTATGTTGTTCATACAATGACACAACTGCCTGACAGTGCCTCTCCCAGAATGTTTCCTATTTAAGTGGTACAAGACTGCATATGTATACATTCTTTTTTTATTATTATTACAAAAGAATCCATAATGGCTTATTTTGTAAAGTATCTGTACTTGGATCAACAAAATCAAAAAATAAAATGTGTGGGAGAAAAAAATTAAATGTGACAACCATGATAATTTTTAAGACTAAATATAAAACCTAAATGTGGCAAACTTAAAGAGGATGAAAATGATATAACTAAAATATTGTGAGAAGAGAAAAAGCATACCAGTTTTCTAAGAAACACAAAGTTTTTATTTTCCTATTACTGAGTTATTGAGAAAATTTCTCACACATGGAGAACAACAAATGAGGTAATAGAAAATATCCTCAGCATAAATTTTATGGAACTTTAAGAAGTAAAATTCCTATAGCTGGTTATGTAGGAATTCTCAGTAAAAGCTGAAGATACTGCCTTGAAGTTCACTTCAGAACAATAATTCTGCCAGGGGCTACATTTGTATTATCTCAATATGGAGCCATTCTGCTGCCAGGTTCTATCAAGTGCTAGAATGTAGACTTTAAGAAAAAATGGCTAGTTTTCCTCTCATACAGTGCTCTTTAAAATTTTATAATTTCGCTCAGTTGGAATTTTAATAGGAAATTATAGCCTCTGGCAAGTAACTAGGGCTAATATTCTCTATGATGAATTAGGGACAGATGCATTAATTTTCTTTAGCAGGTGTTAGGATAAGCACTTTATTAAGAAAAAGTAAAGAAACTGAGTAGAAGACTTAATCACAAAGATTTGATCAAAAGTTATTGTCTTAAACATAATGTGTATAAAAAATAAAAGAGAAGAAATAACCTAAATTCTATTAGTAGTATAGAAAAGTCACATGCACACATATACAGAGAAACACACACACACATGCACAATTCATGTATATTGCAAAGGAGGATAAAATATTGTTTAGACCATTAACCACAAAGATTACTAAACATAGTAACAAGTTTTCAGCATCTTACTTTATGTGTCAACTCAAATTAATTTTATCATCTAATGTAGCTCAAGTTTTTTTTTTTTTTTTTTAACTTGTACAACCTTCAGTATAATGTTATATTTTTTACTGAGATGAGTGGCAGATTTCTTATATGCATTTAACATGTGTATTTAAAAACATTTCTCATAGGATGAATTACATAATTCAATGGTTTGAGACAGTGACTACATTCAACTAGCCAGTCTCTCTAATATTCTAATTCTCATTTATAAATGGTTCTATTTTACCATTTTCTTAGAATTCTATTAAATTACTAACTCAAAGTAAAAGAATACAGGTTCTTTTTTTTACCTGAAGAAGACAAAATTTAAATTAAAAGTTAAGTTAAAAATTTCTTTAAATTTAATATTTTAATCATAAGGAAGGATATTAAAATACTGAAGTGGAATTTTAAAATTAATAGACTTTGCTTTTGAGTACTGTTAGGTTTACAATAGAAGTAAGCAGAAAGTACAGAAACATCATTCATGTTCTTTTCTCCAACCCATTTCCCCTATTAACATCTTTCATTAGTGTGGTCCATTTTTTTACACTTGATGGGCCAATACTGTCATATAATTCATTGAGTAAAGTTCATAGTTTACATAAGGGCTCACTCTGTTTTGTACATACTATGGGTATGAATTATAGTAAATATGCAATGACATCTATCAATCGAAGAATACATGCATATACTAGTATTGTTTTGCCTGACTCTTAAGAGCAAATCCAGGAGCTATAGGATCTTAGGAAAAGACCTGGAAGGTCACTTTCCCCCCTACCTAATTAGTGTGTCTGTGTGTATCCTATAATTTAGCATCCTGAGTAGATGAACCAACATATAAATATACTTTTCATATATTTTCTGGCCAGCAGTATATGAGGATGTATCCTCACCTGTCATCTTTTTAAGTTTTCCAACTCTAGCAGTAATGCCTGCTTTAATTGCTATATTCCAAATGGCTGAAGTTAGAACCTTTCCATAAGTTTATGTCCATTTGGGTTTTCTGTGAAGTTCCAGTTCCAAATGGCTGAAGTTAGAACCTTTCCATAAGTTTATGTCCATTTGGGTTTTCTGTGAAGTTCCAGTTCAACATATTTGCCCATTTTTCTATTGTGATGGCTGCCACTCTAGT
The DNA here is from genome assembly GCA_025594165.1 of Tamias sibiricus. NCBI lineage: Eukaryota > Metazoa > Chordata > Mammalia > Rodentia > Sciuridae > Tamias > Tamias sibiricus. The sequence continues at coordinate 55,049,087 of CM046661.1, forward strand.
GTAGGAATTCTTTACAGAATCTGAATACATTGTGTACACATGTGTGTACTTGTATTTATGCTTGTATTTTATTTTGCCAGTGTGTATATCTGTAAATGAAATGATAGACAAAAACTAGCCTTATCATATTATACACACACCAGCAATGTATAAATTAAAATTGCTTCTCATTTTCTACTAAACTTAACATTTCAAGTTTTGCTAATAGATTTAGTGATTCTGATTGGTTTGCACTGATATCTCATTGTGATTTTAATTGTCATTTCCAGTTATTCTTATATCTAAAAATCCAACTATTTCATTCAGTAATTTAGGTGAAGTCTCTATATTAGCTACAATAATTTATCTGTGAATTACTTGAATCTTCTACATTTACAATCTTGTCATCTCCAGATCGAAAATTTTATTTCATCTTTTCCAAAATATTAATCCCCTCTTTTATTCTTTCTCAGTCATTGGCTAGGGATCTACTTTCATTTGTTGTAAATTGTAGCTTAAAAGCCACTTTCTTTCAGGCTTCTAAGCTGTTGTTTATTAGTATTCTAATTTTTATAATTTATTTGAATAAGTGGACAAGTTAACTGCCAATCTTGTTGGTACTTTTTATCTATCTATATCTGTTGTAAATTTGAAGTTTCTTTCTTCCTTTTTAATTTTCACTAATTTCACCTAGGTTAGCCTCATCCACCCCCCCCACCCCCCAGTTTTAGTTTTGTAGGTTTTCCTGAATCTTTTATTGGGTATCCATTTGATAAATGCATCATCCCTTATTATTCAATTGAAGAAGCTCAAATCTTCTCTGAAGGAGCCCTAATTAGGAAGGGCTATTGTAGCTAGCTGGAAGCCATAAGTTCCACCTGATATGTATGTGACGCACCTGTAGGCACCCGCAAAGCTGAAGGTATATAACCGGGTGAAAGCGGTCCGAGTTAGGAGAACGGAGAATTCAGTCAGCCGGGCAGTCACTCGGTCGGTCAGAAGAATCAGAGCGGCCAGAACGTAGGCAGAGCGGTTACAGAAGAGAAACCAGATAGAAGACAGAAGAGAAACCAGATAGAAGAAGTAATGACTGGTCAGAGTTAGGCCGAGACTCCTGAGGAAGACAGAAGACAGAAGAAAGAAGAAGGAAGAAAGAAGAGAGAAGAAAGAAGCTCTAATCTTTCTCTAAGCTAAGCTCTATCTTTCTTTCTCTCTAAGACTCTAACTCTAAGCTAAGAAGACAAGAAGAAAAGCTCTCTTTAATCTTTCTCTCTAAAAATCTTTCTTTCCCTCTCTAAGCTCTAAGAAAGTAGAAGTAAAAGTAGTAAAAGCTTAAGAAGAAGGAAGAAAGAAGAGAGAAGAAAGAAGCTCTAATCTTTCTCTAAGCTAAGCTCTCTCTAAGCTCTAAGAAAGTAGAAGTAAAAGTAGTAAAAGCTATACTCTGCCTCCGAGAGTTTTTCCCGGGTTTCGGTACCAGGCAGCTTACACTTCTCCTTATGCTGCACATATCTATTCTGCTCATTTTGATGTTTTTTCATTCAATTGATGCCTTGGTTTCAATCTGTGTATTTGCTAATGACCTCTTACTCATCTCTCTGGCTCTTTCTACTGCTATTCCCAATCTCTTATTAGACTCATCTGTCAAGTTCTTTAATTATTGAATTGTTCATTTATGGTATTTTTACTTTATTTTCTTCACTTCCTCAATGATATTTTCTATTCTGCTCTATATTTTATTAAATATATTAATCATGATTATTCTGAATCTCTCTCTCTGACCCCCCAAACAGTTGGATATCCTGATGCCTGTTGTTATTTTCTCCCCTTTTGGTATTCATTCTTACTGTGGTTGACATTTCTGAAAAATTCTATACTTAGTGTCTGAAAAATTATAGATGTTCTTGACAATGTTATCTTTATCTAGAGAAGACTTTTCTGTGCTCATTTCTCAGTAAAGCCAAGGTGGAAGATCACTTGACATTAGGATTCAGATATTGTAAGTCTCTGCTGACTCTGGTGCATCCCCTCTCTATAATAAATGAACTTCATAATATGTACAAGGTCTCCTTTCCCTAGGAAGTTCTAAAATCTGATTTTGTTTGTTCTCCAGCATAATTCACCTTCTTAAAGCTTCCCTGAAATTCTCAGATATTTACAGTTCAGCTTCTTAACCTCAACCTAATAGTCAACAAATGATTTGTGGAAAATCCAGTACAGAGTCCAAGGTTTCTGTTCGTCACCTCCCTTTTCTCTGGCATCTTATTCCTGCAATTTTTGAATGATTCAGTAGTCCTAGAATTTAATGTTTGATTCATCAGAATCATAAAACTACAGAGAGTTTTGCTGTTTTGTCTACTTCTTCTCTGATCTCTGCCAGTTCCTTAGCGTCAGTCTCGTCTTGAGCCATTTAAGTTGGCAAGAGCTTTAAGAGAAAAGCCAGTGAACAAAAGATTTGATATCTAAATATCTTTTCTATAGCATCTTGGCCCTTCAAATCTACCTACCAGAAAAGTAAGTTATTCTACTTCATGCCCATTAGGATGATTATTATTTAAAAAATAATAATAAGTGTTAACAAGAATATGGAGAAACTGAAATTCTTGTGTACTACTTATAAAGATTCAAAATTATCCAGCCCTCATGAAAAGCAGTATGAAATTACTCAATATAAAATTGACATATGCACAGAAAATCTGATTTGGGGCATATACACCAAAGAATTATTAACAGTATAATTTCAAGAATATATTTGTGTACCCATGTTCCTAGAAACACTATGAACAGGAGGCAAAGGGGGAAGGAAACCCACGTGTTCATTGCCAAATAAATAGATACAAAAATGTGAAATATGCATACAATGGAATATGAGTTAGCCTTAAACAGGAAGAAAATTCTGACACATACTACAAGTTGGATGAAATTTGAAGATTATGGTAATGGAATAAGTTAGGCATGAAACAAAAAATTTTGTCTGATTGTGTTTTTTTGTAGTATGTGCAGAAATCAAATTCACAGAGAAAGGAAGTAAAATAGTGGTAACCAGGTGATGCAATGAGAGTATAGATGAGTTATTATTTCATGAGTACAATGTTTTCTCTCACTGCAAGCTGTCTTTCTCTATACAACTTAAAGTGGGATCACAGTTGGTTCCCAGTTCTATATACAAAGAGACTATTTAATTGCCTACTATTATTAGTGTATACTTAATTCAAGAAACACCACGAGTAAATGCCTCTGATTGACCTGGCATGGGTTTAGTTAGTGATGTTTGCTTGAAGCATCTAAACAGGTCAGATCCAGGTAAGGACATGGCAGTTGCTGAGTTTTGTTGATGAAAGCAGTTGGAGCAGACCAAAGGAGGTAGTTCCCACCAGAAGGGCTCCAGTACCAGTTGACACCTGCAGTGATATTTTATAAACAATCAATCAAAAAACCTTATAATGGGTGCCATTTGGAAGTATAATAAAATAAAATGAAAGATAAAATGTAGGAAAAAATTAAACTCGTGTTAAATATTTTCCAAATGGTGGTAGCCAGTATCTCTAATGGAACTTATCATATAAACAAAGGATGCTAGATTACATGTTTTAGGAAAAAGAAAAAAGCATTCTCAAAATGCAGGCTTGGATGGATGGAAATTTATGGTCACCTCAAAGAAGTTTTTAGAATCTTTTTAAAGATTTGCTGAGTTCTAACCCATTGCATTTCTGCATGAAATGTTTATTGAGAGCACACGTATAGTACCATTAAATCCTGTTATAATTTGGTTTCCAAGCTATAGTCAAATACTAGAAAGAATATACTGAATGCTGCTAGAAATTTGATCTGATTTATGAATGTCACTTCTTATTGTCAGTAAAAAAAATAGGAGAGGGAGTTATTCCAAAGTATGCTTTTAGGCTTTTGGTTTTTGCATGAGATATTTGTCAGTTATTATAACAATGATTTAATTTAATTTAATTAATAACATAATTAATTTAATTTATAATATAATTAAATTAAATTAATTTAATTTAACCTCTCCTCTCAGAATACCATAATGTACCAGTGGGCCAAATGAAAAATATGTTTTGGGAAGTGAAGTGAATTATAAAAATGAACAAACAAACAAACAAAGCAAATCATTTAGCCAAGAATGGTGGCACATGGCATAATCTTGGTGGCTTGAGAGGCTAAACCAGAGGATCACAAGTTTGAGGCCAGCCTCATCAACTTCACAAGATCCTGTCTCAAAATAAAAAATAAAATAGCTGGGGGTGTGATTCAGTGGTTAAATATTCCTGGATTCTATCACTGGTACCAAAAAAATAAATTATTTAAGAAATAATATTATAAGTTAATGTAGATATAATAATGAAGATTATTAGGACTTTCCTACTGAGGTCACATAATAAAATAAATTTAGATTGCATCTTGGCTTCTTATAGTAGCCCAGACTGATTAAGAATGACAAGACTATACTTCCATTCTGGATGACTACCTTAGTTCTGCATAAAATTCACTTTACCTCATTTTTAAAATAATTTAACTAAAAATAACAAAAGAACTTGTCTATATTTTAGTGTTGTTGTGATTGATGTCTTATTATCTCAGTATCTGCTAAAGCATTATAAGCCCTTATGCTTAGTGCCATAGTTAAGGTAAATGAAAGATATTGTCTTAGGACCCTGGAAGGAATTCTTGACAAGACCTTACCTTGCGTAGTACCTTGAGCAGTACCTCGTGAAGTTATCATAACTTAAAGTCTTACCCTTAATTTAAAAGTCCAGAAATGAAGCTGGGTGGTATAGTTCCATGTTGGAATGAGGACTTAGCATGTGAAAGACCCAGGCTCCAGCTCCAGGAAAAGAAAAAGAGGAAGAAGAAGAACAAAGAAAAGAAATGAAAAGTCCAGAAATGTGATTCTGTTGAAGGCAATAAATGATCGTCCTTTCAAGAATTAAATCATCCTTATAATAACTGACAAATATCTCATACAAAACCAAAAGCCTAAAAATATGCTCTGGATTAACTCTCTCTCCTAGTTTTTTTTTTTTTTTTTTTTTTTTTTTTTTTTTTTTTTTTTTTTTTACTGATAATAAGAAGTGACATTTATAACTCAGACCAAATTTCTAGCAGCATTCAGTATATTCTTTCCAGTATTCAACTATAGCTTGGAAAACAAATTATAACAGAATTTAATGGTGCTGTATGTGGGCTCTCAATAAACATTTTTGAAGACATGGGAGCTACTAACTCTTTAAGTATCTCTTTTTGATGTTTCTTGCTAAATAATGCATTTTCTTTTAATATATCCTTATTCACTGTTTGTAAAATATGAGTGATTAATCCACTATTTTCACAGTGTTTTCATAGGGACATTATTCTACCTTCCTAAAAAGATGGGTGAGTAAACAGAGGCCCATTGAACAAAATGTGTGGGGAACTCGATATTTATGAAAGGAAACATGTTTCTTTACTCCACACTTTTCAGTGTTTAATTCTATGAATTTCTGAGTGGGAATATGTCATGCAATGGTGTTCTAAATTGATTTGAAAAATGGAACTCTTTTATCACAGGTCTGTTGTAATTCCAGTATTCTATTAAACACAGTTGGAAAAGATAATCATATAATAGCAAATCTTTAGGCTTTAATACTCTCGTTAAAAGATTAACATATGGAAGTTTCCCAGCCATTCATTTATTGAGTACATGGAATTACTTCAGAATACAAAGCATTATTATTAATCTACTATCATATTATTTTCCTTAAGTCAAATGTCTGGTGTTCCTTGCAGTTGTCTCCATTTACCATCAAGGTTTATCATATGCTTTCAAAAAGCATCCTTGTTTTTTATTTTTCCTTTTTCTTTGGGGGTTGTGGGGACTACCAGGGATTGAACCCAGGGCACATCTCTGGCCCATTATTTTATTTTTAAATATTATTATTTTGAGACAAGATTTTGCTAAATTGCTTAGGGCCTTGCTAATTTCCTGAGGCTGGCTTTGAACTTGCAATCCTCCTTCCTCAACCCGCAGAGCCTTGTTTTATCTTTAGTATTCCTTCAAAAGAGTTCTTTGTCTCCTTTCACGATTACTGGCCTCATTCCCAGGATGTAACCCTAACTAAATAGCACAATGATGTTGCTTCATCCATATTTAAATTGCCTTACATAATTAATATTAGGAGGATATCCCACAAATTTTTACCAGATAGAGATTTCAGGTGTTCCTGTGAGAAAACTTATATTTCCTTAAGAATATTTTATATAAATATGTATGTATTCCAAATATTCCTAGTAGATTAAATAGGCATGATCTGGTTTCCATTATTTTATGTGAACTTTTCACATATATGTATATACAATGTTCCATGTGTACATATTTATATAAGTGTGTATATATATATATATATATGTATATATGTATATGGTGTGTGTGTGTATGCCCATCAGTAACTAAATTTTGCAATTTTACATTCATATGTCAATTTACAGGGTACTTTTTGGACAGGTTCCTTATTTATTATAGACTCGTAGTATTCATTGAGTGCATTCATTTCTATTCTATATGCTAGATGACTGTGATTTTATCTGCCTTGCCAGATTAATGTATTTAAAAAGTTTTATTTCATTAATTTTCATCTTGTATGATTTTATAATTAAGCAATTGTGTATATATACATATATATATATATATATATATCAGGGAATAGTATGATCAGTAGAGGAAACTTTTGGATAATAAATTGAATTTTAGTTTTTATGCATTTTAAAAATCATTCACATAGCTAAAAGCATACATACAGGTGAGAGAGAAAAGTATAATATTTATTTTCATATTTTATATATGAATATGTTTAAAACTCTCTCTTAGAACTTGACAACTAATGACATCTAAATTATGAAACAACTATTAGCAGAGAATAAATTCCAGATGATGAAAGACATATTATTAATAACAATCTCTAAAAATATTTTTATACAAGTGAATTACAGATAATATTTCTAAATTTATCAATTTGTATCACTTTAGAGATTATTTCCTAATAATATATAGGGAAGGAAGAACAATTAAATTTGAAAATAAGGTAAAGGATTACAGTAAGCAACATAGTAAAAAAATTTACCAAGCAGGCTGTCAACTTAATGTTTTGTTTTTTCTTTTTCTAATGCTTGGAGAAAAACAGCACATTACAAAATATAAAAAACATGGGAGTAAAACAAGGTAAGAAAAAGGAAATACGTGGCTATTCTAAAGAGAACCTTCTCTAATTAGGAATTGGAAATTAAATGGATTTTTAGTAATATAGTATACATTAAAAATAAATAACAAAAAGTTTAAATGTGAATTATAATTTCATTTAAATAATCTGATATTTCCATTTCCCCATGCATTTTCTTTTACTTTATTAGAAAATATTTAATTCCCAAGATCTCACAAATAACTATGTTCAACCCCAGGGCAAAAGAAAATCCACCATATTATTTACTGATCTCAAAATCAGGACTTGGAGGAGTCAATGGAGATGGTTTGGAAATTTTATTACTCACATGTTTTTCATAGCCATGGGCCAGGACAGTATGGAGGCTACACTGAGCCTATAAGCAGGGATATGTTGGGTGACAACTGCACAAGTGGATTTTTTCAGAAATTTTAAGAGTGTGGTACCTTTACTTCACAACCAAATTCATTCTGCTTTGATCTCAACCTAAAGATTGGAGATAAAGGAAGTGACCACTTTCCCCCCACCTAACCCTTGTTAACCATTCTTAGAAGTCCTTCTTTGCTCACCTACAGGAACAATGAGCCATCCTAGATACCGACTTGTTTTAGACCCCCACAGACTATCCTCCTGGGTTCCAATCTGACTTTTAACCACCTCATTAAGGTCATTTTCTCATACAAATTGAAGTGTAGAATGTATAATATCAGTACATGACAGAAATTATAAAACATGTTTTTTATCTTCCTTCCTATCCAATTTATTTTGAAATTTGTAATGTTATTAATTTGGAAGAAAAAAAAATTGGTTTTAACCAGAAAAAATCTATAATTTATAATTAATTTGCTTGTGGTCAGTAGATTTCCTTAAGTATCTTTCAAAAGCTTTTTAATAAGAAATCACATTTTCTGTATTTTTGATGGATACATCCATTAATTTTTTTCCCTCAATTTCCTATCAACATGCTTATTACTCTGACAGTCACAATTAACTGTTCAGAACTGTCTTTTATTAAAACTTGGTTGTAGTCAACATTCAAGAAACCCTTTATACCAGGTGTCCCAAAGTCATTAAGAACTGTAAGGGACAGAGCCAGGTGCAGTGGAGCCCACATGTAATCCCAGCAGCTTGGGAGGCTGAGGCAGGAGGATGGAAACTTCAAAGCCAGCCTCAACAAAAGTGAGGTGCTAAGCAACTCAGTGAGACCTTGTCTCTAAATGAAATACAAAATAGGGATGGGAATGTGCTCAGTGGTCGAGTGCCCCTGAGTTCAATCCTTGGTACTTAAAAAAAAAAAAAAAAAAAAAGAAAGAAAGAAAAAAAAAAAAAAAGAACTGTAAGTACAGATCATTACAAAGTTCTGGGTGTGAATTTTAAATATAATATGATATTGCTGCCAATACTCTCTTTGTTGACATTCAGAGCTATGATTTATTTTTAACTCAATATGTCACAATAAGTTCCAGAAAAGTTATTTCTCAGCAAAGCATCCTCCCCTTTGTTTATTTGTACAAAAACCTAAGAACATTAAAATTATAGTAAAGATCAGTTTCAAAGGCAATCATGTGAATTTTGGTGGTAGTGACTTTACAAGAATATCAATTTAATTTTCAATTCTTTTTTTTTTCAAGTAAAGAACTACATTTTACTGATCAGTTGAATAATCAAGAATTTACTCGCCACACATTTTATAAAATTTACTGTTGAAGGGACTATTACATAAGGATAATAAAAGTGACCATAAAGTTTGTAAGAAGAGATAAAAATGTGTACATAATTAATGAAGATTAGAATAAAAGTATGATACATTTTATAACAACTATAATTGTAATGTTTTGGAAATGTGGAGTTGGGAGAGATGTTATTTCTGATTAGGATATTAACAATGGACTAGGCCTTAAATAAGGGGTAAGAGTATTAAGAGAAGATATTAAAGAAGATTAATTCAAATAAGCAAAATGCATGGATCAAGAAATTTATATGGCAAAACATAGAGCTTTTCTATGAAGAAATACTGGCAGTACAGTGTAATGAAAGTTTAAGTTAAGGGATAATAAAGAGCAAAAACCCTGTAAAACCAAGGGGTTGCATGATTCACTTAAATGTCTTAAAAATCATTCTGAAGGAAAGGATGGCCTCAGAGTAGATGAGATTGGTTTATAATCTTTCCCCTTAACATGAAAATGGCCATCCCAAGGGATTAGTTAGAAAGATCATTAAATAGTCTAAATGAAGAACATAAATTTATATCTAGAGTCCAAAATGGATTTTTGAGCAGGAATAAGAAGTCACATGATAAAAAACCATTGCAAAAACAATGGGTAGGAGGTGATTGCCAGACTGATGATAAAGCGGTCTTGAATTGTCAGTGTCACTGGGATGGGAAAGGAAGAAATTAAGATAAAAAAAGCTAATTTAAAAAAAAAATTTTTTAAAGTGTGTTGATTAAGGACTATTGGACTCTGTTATAAAATATTCTCTTTTAAAATAAGCCAATCTCAAAAACCCAAAGGCCTAATGTTCTCTATGATATGTGGATGCTAAAACATAATAAAAGATCAGGGAGAATAGAAGTTCATTGGATTAGACAAAGGGGAATAAAAGGAAGGGGGAATGGAAATAGGAAAAAGTGGAATGAATCAGACATAACTTTACTGTGTACCTATATGAATACATAACCAATGTAATTCCACATCATGTACAACCACAAGAATGGGAACTTATGCTCCATGTGTTTATGATATGTCAAAATACGTTCTACTGTCATGTATATCTAAAAAGAACAAATATTAAAAGAAATAAAATATTCACTTTCAATAAGCTATAATAATAAACTAATTAATAAAAGTATAAACTATGGTACCAATGTAGGTGTCCTTCAACAGGTGAATGGATAAAGAAAATGTGGTATATATACACAATGGAAGATTACTTAGCCTTAAAAAGAATGAAATTATGGCATTTGCATGTAAATGGATGGAACTGGAGAATATCATGCTAAGCGAAATAAGCCAATCCCAAAGAACCAGAGGCCAAATGTTTTGTCTTATATGTAGATGCTAATTCACAATAAGGTGTGAGGGTGGCTAGGGAAGAACAGAGTTACTTTGCATTAGGTAGAGGGGAGTAACAGGAGGAAAGGGGTTTGGGGTTAGGAATGATGATTGAATGAATCAAACATTATTACTCTACGTACATACGATGACACAACTGGTGTGATTCTACATCATGTACAACCAGAAGAATGAGAAATTATACGCCACTTATGTATGATGTATCAAAGTGCATTCTACTGTCATGTATAACTAATTAGAACGAATAAAAAACAAAAACAAAAAAAGAAGAAAAAATATATAACAGGCCTAATACTAAGCAATTTATAATCTAGATCATTTAATTATTATAATATCCCCATGAGGAATATCATCATTTTTCTGATGTTTACAGAAAACCTATTTAGCTTTAGGTAGATTTAACACTATGTGAAAATCAACAGTAAGTAGTAAAGTCAAGTTTCAAACTCTGATTCTACAACTCTTTCCAAAATGATTCTGTACCATCAGTCGAAAGTAAGGAAATGGCATGCATCTTAGTTTATTTGTGTTGCTATAACAAAATACCTGACATTTGCGAATTTATGAAAAATTGAAATGTATTCTCTCATAGTTTAAGATACAGGTGCCAGCAGGTTCAATTGTCTGTTTAGGACTCCTCTGCTTCCAAGATGGTGCCTGGTTGAGTCCTTAAAAGGGAGGAAAACTTTGTCCTCACACAGTTTTGGCAGAAAAGCAAGAGAAGCTGGACATGGATAATGCCACTCTTGTGAAGTTCTTCAGTCTCATTCACAAGAGAAGAGCCTCTCTTGGCCAAATCACTTATTATAGTTGATTAAACCATACTAGCACATTGACTGTTAAATTCCAAATTTTGGAGGGAATACATTCAGATTGTACCAACATGAGGTTATGAAAAATGAACAAAAACATCATTACTCTAATGGTAATAAAATTTGATGTAGAATCTCCTGCAGTTGAATAATAAGCCCTCTGAATATTAAAAAAAAATGTATTTTTATCATGAGACAAAATTAAAACATTTAAATAAAATATTAATAATTGTTATTATTTTTAAACATTTTGATTTTAGTTGTAGGTGAACACAAGACCTTTATTTTATTTTTATGTGGTACTGAGGATCGAATAAAGTGCCTCAAGCATGCTAGGTTAGTGCTCTTCCTCTGAGCCACATACCCAGTACAATAATTGTTATTATTAACATTGTTAAATAATTGTTAAAATTAACAATAATTGTTAAAACTATTGAGTACATCCATATAAATTAGGCACTGTTGTAAGCATTGTACATCCTCTCAGATAATCCTTGCAATAAACAAATAAACTCTTATAATTTGTCTTATTTTTATCTTTTTTTATGTACTAGAGATGGAATTCAGGGGGGCTCTACTAGTGAGTTACATTCCCTACCCCTTTTAAAATTTATTTTGAGATAGGGTCTCACTAAGTTGCCCAGGCTGGCCTTGAACTTGTGTGTTCCACATGCCTCAGCCTTCCTAGTAGCTGGATTATAGCTACTGCTCCCAGATTATTCCTTTTATAGAAGCCAAAATTTGAAGCAACAAAATTAGTTAAATAAGTCAAAGTTATAGAAAGAAGGTGTCAAAACCAAGATAAGCTTAGGACAAACCAATGTTAGATTCTGTTATCTTCTGGTATTTTGGAAATGTCATTCTTAATACAAAATCCAGAAATTATTTTCTCCCTTTCAGGTAGGACCAAGAAGACATTGGGTGAGGAAACTATAGTGACTGTAAAATAAAATCACTTCTTGGTACTCCTGTGGAAGGGACATCAGATGATTTCATCATCTCCTAAATTATCAGTGGACTTTATACATGCATGTGAAGATTGATTATATATTTTTTATTTATAATTATATACTCATATATAATCATATATTTTTATCTATTGGGAGAGTGTTATATATTTTACAACTGCATTTAGATAATATGGAAATTTTTGAAAATATTTCCTTCATATAAGACAACAGAAATAAGAGACAAATACAGACGTGGTAAAGCAGGTTAGGTTCATAATAACATAAGAACAGTCTTACACTTATGCAGGGGAATTCTCTTTTATCTAATTTAACTAAATACAATTATTTATGTAACTTAAGTCATATATTATGTAGAAAATGGAAGAAGACATTTTACTGAGCTTAAGACTGAAGACATTCCCAAATTAAATAGGCATATAGCATAAATAGTATCAGATTTAACTTTGGATGCCCAATTTTCTTATTGCTGATCAGTATATTGAAGCATTTTTAAGACTAATATTGAAAAGGGAATTTCATCTGTGATAGCACTTGTTTCTATTGCCCTGAGATAATTTAACAATAACACTGGGTATTTCCATAGAAACTCAGTGGGGACATTTCAGAACACTTCCTCCTCCCAGCAAGCATTTGAGAATACATATGGACAGTCACTGTGTGAGATTTAATTATAGAAAATCCTTCTGAGATGAAATAATTTTTTAAGCCACATCATATTATACATATTATATATATGTATATATATGTGTATACATATATATACATATACACACAAGATATACACATGTGTGCGTATATGTGTGTATACTGTTATATATGTGTATGTATATGTGCATATGTATACGTGTATATACACACACACACATATATATGGATTTTCTGGCTTCCTGGATTCCTGCCCTTACTCTGCCTCTGCTACAACTGCTTGGGTCTTCTTTAGGCCTCATTATCTGTGGAAATTTTCTTATCTTCCAGATCTCAAAATCCAAAGTTCCATTTTCTGAAGAAGATAAACTTTTATTAACAGTTCTCAGATTTCTGAACGTCTATTGAATATGATCATTAATATCACCATGTGTCATTCTTTGACTCTTTTCTATTTTCACAGTCCACCACTGCTGTTTACTTGCTACCTGGCCAGTCATTTGAGGAGGATCATTTCTTACTCCTTTAGAAAGCCAAATCCTTATGACTTTCTGACCTTTTGTCTTAATAAATTTTCATTTGAGTCTTTTTCACTGTTAATTCTGCCTTTTTCTGTTTTGTAGATGGGCATAATCTTACAAAAATTAGAGCAAGTAAATGAGTCACCATGTCATTTAATCAGAGATACTTTTCATTTTCATAATTAAACAAATATACTATAAAACTTCTGCAAACCAGCTCCGTCTCAGAGAAGTCATCTTTCTAACAAAAGCATATCTGTTTTCTCATCAAAGTAAACCTTCAGTGCTGCTTAAAACTCTCACATGTGCTGGGCGCGGTGGCGCACGCCTGTAATCCCAGCACTTTGGGAGGCTGAGGCAGGAGGATCGCGAGTTCAAAGCCAGCCTCAGCAATGGCGAGGCACTTAGCAACTCAGTGAGACCCTGTCTCTAATAAAAACACAAAAAAGGGCTGGGGATGTGGCCCACTGGTCAAGTGCCCCTGAGTTCAATCCCTGGTACCACAAAAACAAAAACAAAAACAAAAACAAAACAAAACAAAAAAAAATTCTCACATGTGTTTGTGTTAGGTTGGTCAGCTACTAGACATTTCTTGTGTCACCTTTAAACTTCTTCACTTGCCTCAAGAAACTAATTCCTTTCAAGTTTAATTCCACCAAATCTATTATTTTCTTCTTCCCAGGGAAGACTGAGACCTCACCACTTCATAATCTTTCTTTATCTCTCTCTGTTTCTCTCTCTCTCAAACTCTTTCTTTCTCTCTTTCCATTTTGCCCTTGCCAAATCTTTTATGCACCAATTATTTTCTGTCAGCAATGCCTTCATGTTATACTACCTCATTGACTTTTTTTTTTTTTTTTTTTTTCAGGGGGAGGTGAATGAGAGGTATAAGAAGAGAGATAATTATAGTCACCCATTTCTTTTATTCTGATCACAACTTCCGTGAACGTATTAAACACCTCTTCCCAATCCACAAAATAAGACTTTCCTCTTGCTTTGATATACATCTTTCCACATGGAACTTGCTTATCCTCATGAAGGATTTTAATATGCCTTAAGCAACTAGCATTCCCAACCTACTTTCTACAAGTATGCTTGTTGATATATATATATATATGTATATACATATATATATATATTTTTTTTTTTGCAAAGATAACTCAAAGCTAGAAAGTCTAAAGCTAAACTTAGTTCTTGTCTTGAACTATTTCACTATTCCAATTTTTAGAAAATCACTGAATTTCCTTAATCACTCAGAGTCATGAAATCTTGATTTAATCTTAAATATTCCTCTTTTCATTGTCACCAGATAAAATTAGTTATTAAGGCTGTAGATTTCATCATGCTCTTCACAGTTATTACCACATTGTGCCTTATTACTGACTTCAACAGATAACCCTGTGCAGTATTTCAGCCTCATTAGTCTTCTTGAAGCTTAACTCCAATCATTCCAAGCCACTAAGCCATTTAAGTACTTTTTGCATTTCTTCTCTTAGAGCCTGGATTAAGCATACAGTCCTTAGCTTTGTTTGCATTCATGGCTTTTCTTTCTCTGGCCCCAAAACATATTCTCAGTTGTTTTCCTTTCTAATAGTCAAAAGTGGGAAAACGATGCATTATTTGGATCCAACAGCATGCTTTTTTTCCCTAAATGGTAACAACATTTTCATTCTGTTCTATTTTTCATAGACCTCCCCTGTTGAAATTTTCCCCATTTCCAAGGCCTGTATCAATCACTCTCTTCCATGATAAATTATTTACTCTTACCAGATATGAAATCTTTCTCAACACTGCTCTGATTTTACTGACTTTTTTCTATCTCATCAATACATTTCTGTATTTGTTTTCTCCTTCTCTTTCTAAAGGATAGGATGTATGTTTATTCATGGTTTCAGTGCTAGAACACCAGTTGTTAAAATATTAGTATGCAAATGAGACTCTTTGAATATTGTAGAATTATTTGTATACTTCTCGAAATATTATCTGAACTCTCTGCAAAGTTGTTTCCAATAGTCCAATAATAAATATCATTATACCTAATACATAATTGAACTAGTGAATGAAGAAATTAGCTGATTTGTTCATAGGTAAATCCTGGTCTCTGACAGAGCTAGGAGAAAACACCAGGTCTTTATAATCCTGTTTCCTGTTCATTTTAAATAGAGCCCTCTGTATGTATCCAAAGTGCTGCAATCATTCATTGAGTAGATTCAATCTCTCATTTTCCTTAAATCATCGCTGATTTGAACTCACTGTTTCCTTCATTTAGGCCTAAGAAAATTAAGGCCAAGTATTTCATCCTCTAATTAACCTAAAAGTGAACTATATTTCATTGCTTGTAGGATGGTATGGGAAATCTGAGAGTCACCAAGAAGGGAATCCGACTTGAAGGTATATCTGAGTTTCTACTTCCATTGTATGTGAAAGAAATTCATTCCCGAAAGGTATGTGATACTGGCTTTGGCTTACTGTAAAAGATAATTTAGAGCTTATGTTTTAGCTTGAAATAGGAGGATAGAATCCCCTTATCTCCTTATGTATCAGTTTTCTTTAGCTGTAGACCTATTAAAGTTAAAACAGTGAGACAATTGAAAAACAGTGAAGTTTAGTTTCAAACTGACAAATCAGAGATCATCTGAATTGAAATAATTTGCCCCTCTATTTTCACTGTCAGTTATAATTACACAGTTATAGTAAATTTAAAGAGGGCATTTGATATGTGTTGAATAATTTTTGCAAAATGTGTTGACTCAAATTAATGATTTTAATTGAGTATATCATATATATTTTCAATTTTAATGGACATGTATTTGGTAAAAGAGATGACAAGGAGATTTTACTTGGCAATTAAATTTATTTCTGGATGTACCTTATTTTAAACAAGTCAGAATATTTGTCCTTTGAATGTGTATGTTTGTGTGTGTGTGTGTATGTGTGTGTGTGTGTTCTGTATTTTTATCATTCAGAAGCATGCTAAAAACATCAAGATTGTAGCTTAGTTATTGTTTATTTTGGCCTAAGTGTGTTTCCTCTTAGAAGGTAGTAACTATTTTCAGGTACATTAAAATCTTCCAAATCTATTAGACAAACCTCTGGGATATGTGTGTATGTATGGAAATATATTTAGTGAGACAGAAATAAGGAAAGTTTGTTATATGCAAGTCAGAAAAATATTAACCTTATTTAGTAAATATGAAAATCTATTTAAGATTAAAATAATATTTTAATATTGCCAATATGATACATTAGCAAATAGACTACATAGGAAAACATAATTTAAATAATTGACTTGAAGCTATTTTTCCCTTAATATTAAACTGAAATGAGAACAAAGGATTAATTTTTATAAAACTTTTAATTATGATAGTTATATAAAATGACTTTTTTATAATATGTGAAATAATAGTGCTTCACTAATATAGTATATGATTGTACTCTGGGTACTGGAAATTCTATTTTGATATTACTTTCCAAATTTTGGTTCTATGTAAATCAAGAGACACATGTATGAATGCTTGCCTTTCATGGTTAAACTTTTAAGAATAATTAAACTTAAAAACTTCACCCAGAATACTTCTTTATTTTAAGAAAACTGGAAAAAAAAATCACGTTTGTATATATCAATGTCTTTCCTTGATTGAAAGTCACCACCATTCACAACTATTTCCTATGTTCTTTTTTTTTTTTTTTTTTGTCACTAGTGTTTAGTATTTGAACAGTGAGAGTTTTATGTGTGGAAATCAAGAAATTACTTAGTCTGGGAAGAAGGAGGGAATAATCACAGGCAGAAACTTTTTTTATGGGGGCGGTTACTGGAGATTAAACTCAGGGGCACACAATGACTGAGCCATATCCCTAGCCTTATTTTGTATTTTAATTTAGAGACAGGGTCTCATGGACTTATTTAGCACCTTGCCTTTGCTGAGGCTGGCTTTGAATTTGCAATCCTACTGGCTCAGGCTCCCAAGCTGCTGGGATTACAGTGGAGCGCCACCATGCCCTGCCACAAACTTTTTTGAAAATTCATTCTGTTGACTAGTCCACGGACAGCAAAGATAGTTTCTTTGAGCCATTTAGGCCAAGTTTTAGTCTCTGTTTTGCAAGACAACTTAAAGAAAGAGTGTAAAGACCTCTGCCAATGGGAAGGTCAGCAGGGGGATTTGGGGGAATGTAACAACAGGTGTTCTACTGAAAACAAGAATGAGTCTCAATTTCATCTGTGGAGCAAATAAGATAAGGTCCACTAATTTTTTCTATTAAAGTGTGAGGTGGTGGCAGATGGGTTTCCTAATCTTCATGCCTGGGATGAGCTTATCTCAAGTTCACAAGCATTTCCAAAGCCTACTGCATTGATTGAGAACTGTGAGTTCCCTTTCACATCCTCAGCCCTGTGGCTTCCTTCCTTTGTCTCCTCTCATTACTGTTTGCCGCCCAGTAGGGAGGAAGCATGGCAAAGAATTAAGAGGTAGAAGTCTGGTTTGAAGAACAGAAGTAAAAGGAAACTCATTTATCCCTTGGGAAACATTTCTATATATTCACACAGAGCAACAATAAATAGGGAAAAGAAAGAGACAATCTGTATTGTATACCCAATTCCCACAGTACAATTCACTTGGTGGTGAATGTGTACTGTTGTTCATTCTTGCCGCAAAGACCATTTCACTATTTTAAAGACAGGCGCAATTTCTCTCAGATGTTATTTTCTCATTACTAAAATAAAGTTGATAGGAACTTATCAAAATGCTTAATTCTTAGGTTAAGAAAAACAGAAAAATTTAAGTAATACTAGGAGAAATAAGATTTGTTATTTAAAAAATTCAAGTACACATGTTAATGTCCTTTACATTTCTATGTATTCTGCCTATGATAAAATTCCAAAAACCCAGTAGTTTTTCAGGTAAAGAAATATATTAAATTCAAAAGGTATTTATAAATATTCAATTTAACTGAGAAAAAGGCTACTGTGTACAATATTGATATGCGTATGTTTCTACTCTGTTAATGACAGCCGGTTGCCTTCTTTATATTTAGCCAGTACTCCACACTGAAAAATATCATTTTCTTACTTAAAGTTACTTTTTGGTTGTGTAGGTATTTAATCATGCACATGAAAAGGTGATAAGAGATTTCTGCTGCATAAAAGTGCAGTTGCCCATAAACACACATCTTGCCACCTGAATCTTCTCTACAAGCTAAATGACTTCCCTAAGATCACCACCAAATAGCCATAGTTATTTGAAGTTCTATTACATCTATAGCAATTTACAATCTTCATGCTTTTCAAAATCAACCTTTTCTAACTTGTCCACCAAAACAGTGCACAACACACACACACACACACACACACACAATGTTGTGTAGTCTACCCTGAAAACATCTTGAAATTCAATGCATCTTTCAAAATTAATATCATTACTGTTACAAAAGAATTGTGCACTTAATATTACTGAAATGAAATTCATAATTTTCTTCAAACAGAAAAGATACAAATGATGTGGAATTTGGGCTGCCTTACATAAATGATGGCAATGATTACATTCTGCCCCAGTTTTCAAGGCACATGGGCTAACATTGGGACAAAATCTTTGAATATCAGAAACTCAAGATGTAATCATCAGACTCATTTTCTTTAAGTGTAATTGGAGTATGTTTCCTAAGGTATCATGAGTCCAGGTTATTAATGGGAAGCTCTTTCATACATTCCGCTGGTTTTTAGCAGCCAGATTCATATCATGCAATTCTTTAGAACATGTTAAGTATCACCAAACTTCACCTGAGACTAACTGAACTGTCCTCTTTTTTTGTTTATTTTTTTCCTGTTTAGGGATTATTAGTTAAATTGATACCTCACCTGCCACTGATCACAGTGTTCTTTATGACAGGTTGATAATAATACCCAAGGAACTACTACCAGATAATTCCAATTCAAGTACCTCCACAGCAAAATGAAGAAGTCCTGAATTCTTAGTCCTGCAGTGTTAGCAAACTGTGAGCAAGGATCTGCTCTCCTCATGTTCATCTTGCTGGTTGTGTGATGCAAACTTGGTTCTTGTTTACAACCAGATTTGCACGTTGTATATTCAACTATTTTGTGCAGGATTCATAGACAAAGCCATGAGGCCAGACTAGCACAGTAAATCTTTTCTGCTTATACAGCACGTTAATTTCCTTACTATCTACTTCAAGTACCATGGAAAACCTCTGTGTAGGTTTCTTTCTCCCATATAATCCATTTCACACAAATAGACATGTGAAGGCTTCCATAATTATTTTTATTAATCATTATCATTTTACATTTAAATATTTATATGGGAGACATTTATGATTTTATAGTGATGTCTCTGGTTCATATACAAAACAACAAAAATCACTCCAAGATCTTTACTTCATATTTATGTAATTATATTCCTGTACAAATAAAAGAATAAAGAATAAATAGAGGCTTGTACATACTATTTATAATTAGCCTATTATGCATAATTTGATAGAAGAAAAATAATCTGAAATAAATTGAAATGGCTAAACTTAAATATACCTTTACCACCATTTTTTTTTTTAATTTGTGCCTTTATGGTTAAGAATAAAAGATTTTGAAACCATTAGGAAGCCGGATTCAATAGTTTTATGTTTTAATTTCAGACAGCATTTGTTAACTCCCTGCAGTGTAATTTGAGGTGATTAGCTCCTCTTCAATTTGTCCTCATCCCTCTTCACTTTCAGTTTTTTGATAATTATAGCATTTTAGCTTCCTCAGAGTTCATAATATTTACATTCTGTTGTGTGACTTTTCTTGCAGCGGCACTTTGGTCTTCCCTCTACATAGACATGACTGCAGGTTTCATTGCTGGTCCTCTGTTTATTATGGCTGCTCCATCCTCAGTTTGTTATTCAGTCACTCCTTGCTTAAGTGTATTTCATTTTTAATTTGTTTGCTTTGATTTTTTTAAAATTTTTTGAGATATCTGATGCTTAGAGTATTTGTTGCTTTCATTCTTTTTGGGGGAGAATTATTGGTGGTTAATTCATCAGAATTGTGAACTCCTTTCTCTAGTGAGTCTTAGTACTGAACAGTGCCATGAAAAGTCTAAAGAAAGCTGACATCCCCTGTTGATAACACTAATGTTCTTTCCGGATGCCTGATAACTTTTTACTAATTTAACTTTTTTTTCATGTCCAGAAAGTCTTCACCATTATGTCACTTAATAGATTTTAGAACTTGTTGTCTCACTATGTTGAGACCTCACTGTGTTACCAGGCTGGCCTCAAACTCCTAGGCTCCAGCCATTCTCCCACCTCACCTTCCTGAGTAGCTGAGGCCATGGGTATGAGCTACCGTGGCCAATTAGTAGCTTTCAGTTTTATGTTTCAGTTCTTTACTTCAGAGAAAGTCATGTTTCTAATATTAAGTCACCTTTGTTCTCCACAACTATTATAATTTCAATAAATATTTTACATTCTTTATATTTTCCTTTAAATGTAAGTTATCAGTTCTTCAGAGACTTTCTCCCATTCTATGAGATTATTTTCTTCCCAGTGAATTTGGCCCTGCTCTAATTCATGCATTTTATGTATAGTGATGATACTATGATTCTCAGAATTTCGCATAGGTCTACAATCTCCTTTTTTTAATCTTATAAGATTTTTTACTGTCTTTGACCTATGGTTTTACTAAAATTGTATTATTTTTAATTCTAAAGCTTAAAGCACTTCCTTTATCTGGTTTACATTATTCCTGATGTGTTACAAGTTGAAGTAGGGGGATTATTGTAGCTGTATTATGTCACTATAGAGACTGTAAGTGGAAAGACTGTGACTGTTCTCTTTCTTTTGAGAGTCTGAGGTGTGCCAACCAGATGTAGATGATTTTAATTACCTGGGTTTTAGTGCCTCTGTAGAATTCATACAGTGCTACATGCTGTGCTCCATTCTTGGTAGATTTGTTCAGTATTATCTACTTGCCACCTCCTTCTCCTCCATCCAAATTAATTAATTTGAGGTAGACCTTCCATTAACATCCTTTTAGGCATATGGATTAGTTAATGGTAGATTGTATGCTCTATACTGTTATTGTTGTACCTGGCGAAATACAAATTAAAACTCCAAGCCATGTCACACTTGAGCCAAAAAAAAATAAAGCCTCTATTAAGCTGATCAGCAGCGGACACCATCCTCACACATCACACAGTGTGACAAGATGGCACGCTGGCAGTTATTTTCAAGGGTTTATATTTGGTTGTTCAGCCAATGCAAGCAAGCCATGGTATGTACAGAAGCTGAATTTAGGTAGTTAGCGAGAGACAATGCAATGGGTATGATGGTATTTCCCATGGGACTTTCAAGGTTGGCATAGCAACAAACAAGTTAGCAGGGAAGGAGGGGGTCAAAAGGACCCTAGTTGAGTACGC
Source organism: Tamias sibiricus (assembly GCA_025594165.1). Taxonomy (NCBI): domain Eukaryota; kingdom Metazoa; phylum Chordata; class Mammalia; order Rodentia; family Sciuridae; genus Tamias; species Tamias sibiricus. Next base: position 55,070,699 of record CM046661.1, read on the forward strand.
GTCAGAGGATGGTTACTAACGTCTAGACAATCAATCTCTGACAAGGTACATTGCCCCAAAAAATGGAAATCAAAGAGAACAAGTTTGCATTGTATAAGAATTGCTGTTTTTGTGTTGCCACGCATGTTATGCTAGGTAACGATTAATGGGTACAGAGGCAGGACTTTCCGTGTACTATTATTTCTGAGAAACAGAACTATTTCTCAGAACTCCTAAGATGGCTGCTGAAGAACAAGATAGAGTCCCTTTAGTTGTCTTATCACATTATGAAATAATCTCATTTTTTTCCTTGGCTGCTGATTTTCAAAATTTATAGTACAAGCTTGTATATCATTTTTTTCCCTTGGCTGCACCAAGTAAAACAAATTTTTTATTAAAAAAATAATATTGTGGCAGAATTTGTTAAGTAATGAAGGAGAGCGAGATTTTTGAAAATTTTCCATCCCTCCTTCCTGATTCCCAAACTTCTTACTCCTCCTCCCCCCTCTCTTTTTCATGAATAATGAGTAGCCGCCATGCCATCATTTGAATAGTTTATTTTTTTCATCATTGGTTTGAAATATGACTTTTCTCATATATTGTGTTCTCAAATGTCTATGGACTTATTTCTGTTCTCACTATTCTATTCTATTGATATTCTTGCGAAAGGCTCACACTCTCACTTTAAGAAATGTTTTTATAACTAGTAATTTCTTTCTTATTACTTTTTCAAAAGCATTTGCCTATTGTGCATCTTTTCTTCTCAATGAACTTAATCATCAGCTGTCAAGTTTCATAAAAATTCCTGTTGGGAATATAATTATGGCTATATTTAATTTCAGGAAAATGACATCTTTATAGTATTGAGTATTCCTGTCTGGGATCATTTACTTTGTCAGGACTCCTTTTGTGACCTTTCTCTACTTTTTAAACCCATTGTCATTTTCCTGTTTTATTGAATTGAGTGCTTGAGTAATTTATTTTTAATATTTTCTTTATCGAATGAATCTCAGCTATAAAGTTTATATCAACTATTTAGGCCATATCTCATAAGTCTAATAATAAATATCCTCTGAAAACTTTTCATTTGTGAGTGGTTTGTAATTTTACTTTGATTTCTTACCAAATAGGTGTTCTACAAAAGAAGTTAATAACTAAATTTTATACTAATTCATTTTGTTTCATTTTTTTGTCCTCATTACTTTGCATCTGTGCATGTTCTTTAAGCTTCATGATAGCCTTTAGCATTTTTAATTATGTTAGTCATTTGACCATCCTACTGAAATACAGAAATAACCATCAGCTCAATTAACTAGGGAACATGTCTGTTTCAGTCATCAAAATATTGCCCAACAAACAATTTATTGCAGGCAAACAGAGATTTTTGTTGCTTTAAATTTTTATATATAAAAATTGTTTACTGAGACCTAGTTATAAGCCACTTAATTTTATTTTCAGAGCTACCCTGAGGGTGAGAAGTTTAGATAATTTTATTCCCAGTTTACAGATGAATCATCTAAAAGACTTAGGAAATTTGAATGATGTGTCCATAGTGTCAGGGTTTGAGGTGTCCCAGAACTCAAGCCATAGAATGTTCCTTCTTTAATGTCTTATCTGTGTTAAATTGACTTCTACATTGTCTCCCTTTAAGCAGACTATTTTAATTAAATCATAGCAAATACCTTATTTTTAGGAAATAATAGGACTTAAATTTTTGCAGTTTTGATGGACTCAGGCTTTTGGTTACATTTATCTAGCATCTACAAGTAAATTGAGCTTCTTTCTAGGGGTTGTGTGCAAAATGCCAGTTAAGAGGCTTTAGTAGTGAGTATGGAAATGATAGCACTCATTTGTATAGCAAAAAATGATTTTTAATGTTTTAAGGTCAGGTATCTTTAATTAGATCCACTAAAAGCTGAGGGAAATATGTAAATACAAACATAACTATATATTTATATGTAATATTTAGCTGGCTGACAGTTGCCCTTGTACCAACCTGTGTGTCTACTGATGTAAACCCTGAAATCTACTGATAATAGATTTAAAATATTTAGCATTAAACTTTGCACTTTATAAAACATTTAAAAATATATCAGCTTACTTAATCCACACTGCAAACATGTTGAGATATTGTCTTATTTGCAGGTGGTGACTCAGCTGCCTGAACACCCAAGTGACTTTTCATATTATGACCAGGACCTAGATCTTACCATGCTGCTGCTTTGATGTTTTCAAACAATTCTTCACACTATCCAAAGTATCACTTTGACATATGGTCTTAACATGTTTTCTGTTGTTATAACAGAATGCCACAGATTGGGTAAATTATAAATGATAGAAGTTTATTTTGCTCCTGGTTCTGGTGCCTGAGAAGTCCAAGATCCAGGGGGCTATATGTGGTGGGGGTCCTCTTGCTGTATTACAGCATGGTGTAGGGCATCAGATGGCAAGAGAACACAAGAGTGAGAAAAAGAGCCTATTTCCTTTTTATAATTAATCAGCACCTCTGATAATGACTTTATTCTATTCATGTGGGAGATGCCTCCATGACCTAATCACCACTTAAAAGGGCCCATCTCTTAATATCTCAAATGCAGTTAAATTTCAGTGTGACATTTGGAGGAGACAAACTATAGCAGATTGTCTTCAGGAAATCCATATTCCTATTTACATGTATGGAATACTGGGTTAGTCTCCTAGAAGAAAGTATGGGGTATGGTTTGAGCACATTGGACCTTGCTTAGGAATAAAAGAAAAACGTGGTAATAACATTGACGGAGATTCTCATTAAACTCAGAGCAGTTTGAGATTGCTAAATATATAAGTGTAGGTTAACTTGGTTGCATAGGTACAATATTCCTTGGACTTAAAAACAAAACCAAACAATTTTAGATAGGCTCCTAAAGGAGTTCATCTTATAGCATATATTTTTTTTCTAGAGATTAATCTATTTTTTTTCGCTGGTGGTGTCTCTTAGACACTGATGAAGCACTACAAAAAAAGTCAAATTTATTTGCCTTTGTAAACAAATACTTTAAAAATTACCTACAGTTTTCCACACATACACACACACGTACAGACCTAGCCCTGTAGATAATTCTCCCTGGTAAATATGTGAGACAAAAATAGTTTGAGACGGCCGGGCGCGGTGGCACACGCCTGTAATCCCAGCACTTTGGGAGGCTGAGGCAGGAGGATCGCGAGTTCAAAGCCAGCCTCAGCAATGGCAAGGCACTTAGCAACTCAGTGAGACCCTGTCTCTAAATAAAATACAAAAAAAAAGGGCTGGGGATGTGACCCAGTGGTCGAGTGCCCCTGAGTTCAATCCCCGGTATCACAAAAAAAAAAAAAAAAAAAAAAATAGTTTGAGGGACTTAGAATGGGTTGTTGTTTTGTGTAGCAGCAGAATTTTGTGTGTGACCATCTGTTGCAAAGAATCTGGAATAGGGATATGTATCTGTGAAATTGAAATGCAAGGCCACATTATACATCTATAATGTCTTAAAATAATCTAACAATATAAATCAGTGTTAGAAACTAAGTATCCTAGGGTAGGATAAATAATTAAACTTTAGTTACTTGTTAATTCATCTTGAATATCCCTGCTTCCAATTGTTAACTATTTTTCCCCCTATAAACTGTATGTGAAGAGCTATCTAATCCTCACAGCATGTGAAGTAGACATTTTAGAGAAGTGGGAAAGAATATGCCTCAGTGAATTCTGTAACGTACCTGAACATCACAGGGAAAGAGTTGTGGGCAAGAACGCGAATCCTCGCTGTCCTGCTTTTGTAACTGTGTGTTCTCAACCATTGTGAAATCCCTACATGAGCAAATGGAATTGGCAAACTTTTATCAGGAAGAATTCCTTTAGAATGCTGTTATTATTCATGTCCTGAAAACACACTCTAACCTTTCTCTAAAACTCTTTCTTGGAATCTATGCTGTGGAGTTTGTTTTTAAATAGGTATTTTGGCTCATTAGGAATTTTTCTAACTTGATATAAAAAAAAAAAAAAAAAACCCATGTTATGCTGACTGCCGCTATCCAGTGTAAAGGATTTTAATGAAGTATTGGTGTCATTTCTTATAATTGAGCTCAAAAAATTTCTTCTCAAAATAGCACATTTCTTCACTACCCTGAATTTACACATCCACATGTGTGTGGTTGACTATTGCTACAGAGGATTCTCTTAGTCATCATAGAGGGATTTACTGAAACAGAACAAAACTCTGAAAACACATCATAGGAAAAATATTAGCAATATCTACCTGAGTTCAGTATTTTACTATCTTTTAAAAATATGAACCATAGGGAGAAGCACATGGGGGTGGGATTGTGGCTCAGCGGTCGAGCTCTTGCCTAGTATGTGTGAGGCACTGGATTTGATACTCAGCACCATGTAAAAATAAATAAATAAAATAAAGGTATTGTGTCCATCTACAACTAAAAATAAAAAAAAAAGAGAGAAACATGTGATGTACTCCAAAATTTTCTAATCAAATATAGTCTAGCTTAGTCCAGCCTGTTCTGATTCTACACACACACACACACACACACACACACACACACACACACTTGCAGGTGTTACATACTAATAATTATTTCAACACACTAAATTGATTTCATAATCAGTAATATGTTTGATCAACAGTTTAAGAAATACTATCCTAGCTAATAGCTACTAAAATCACACATTCAATCAATTTGTGGCAGAGATGTCACAGATATAATAAATTATGTAGCAGAGAATATGAAACACTTTATTTGAACTTCAAAGGACAAAGTACAAAAACCATGAATTCCACAGAGCAGTAATCTTAGGTGGATCAATTGTTTATAATGGTGCTGTGTTGATATGAAGTTTCCAGTGAAATGTTTTTAACTTTTTATTACAGTCTATGTGCATAGAGAAAAACACTTGCATCTCAGTGAATGGCAACATAATTGAGAGGATGAAAGTCTAGTGCATTTAAAGAATATACATTAAATCTCTACAAAAAGATACTTCTCTGTCATATCAGACAAATGAAATGGCATGCATATATAAGAGGTTTACCTATTCCTGATCTTTTGAACTTGTTTCACAAGTTTCTACCAATGTAAACATTTAGTGAATTAGACCCTAGAATGAATTCCTATTGTCTGAAAATTGTAGTTATATTCTTTTCATATTTATACAGACACAAACTACATGCTTCAAAAAAATTTGAAGAGAAAATTTCAATTCAAATTTTCATTTTTTAAAATTATTTTATTGTAGCTCTACCTGTATAAACAATACTGACTCATCACCTGTCTCCCTGTCTCAGTAGAATGAACCAAAATAACATAAAATGGAGCTAGCTCAGTGTCGCTTATTATGCAAAATGAAACTGCCTTGGGCTTTTTCATCACTATGGGACCCTGGTGCTTGATGAAATTTCCTTTCGTCTACACATTAATTATTATTTATGTTTTATTTTCTTGTTAGAAGGCAGGTATGGGAGCAAGTCTAGGGATAACATTTTGACTTGATGAAATAGAGTCCTCTAAGCTAACTCACCATCCATCAATCAAGCATGTAGGGCTCTGTGTGATAAGAATTTGAACAGGGATTTGAAAAAAGGTTGGTATTTGGATTAAAAGTTAGTTGATTTCTCTAAGCAAGAAAATAGTTTTCAAGAGGCATAGTTTGTTCAGGAAGCAGTGAATAGAAGAGTTTTATTTGATTTGAGGAATCATATAAACGAACCATCTCGAACCCTGTGAAGCATACTTCTAAGTATGTTGAAAGATTTTCCAGGGGGTTAAATAGGCATGGATACATGTTTTCAAGATTCTCAAGTTTGAAATGTGCTCTCTTCTAAGTTTGGTCTGCTGGAAAATGACTCTGACTGCTCCTCTTTTTTCCAACTTCTCTATCAGGACCACCCTTCAACTTAGTTTTAAAAAGTAAGGAGTAACTTTTATTAGTCTTTTTTATGACTCCATATGTAGAAAGTCTAGACTCAGGGAGAGAGTTGGCTAAACAACAGGTCAGTTTGTACCTGAAGTGAAAGGTTGAGTAAATAAATAAAAAAGGTTAAAAAAAATTGTGCCATCACATAGGTAAGAAGTATACAAGGACAGGGTATACATTCATTCACATCACAACTCATGGCAAAAATTTATCTCTGAATTATAAAATGAGGTATGTTGTGTTAATATTAACTCATTTATTTGAATTGAAAAATTCAAACTTGTTTGGATAAAAGTAGGTCTGAGTTTTAGTTATAAATTAGGTTATATGACAGAAATGTTTCATCACTTGGATGAACTCAATCTAGAACTCCATAAAATTGGAGCTTTCCACAAAATACATTTAAAATATACATATTGTCCAATATTGCTGTATCAATTTCTTCTATTTTATTTCTTATAAATATTACACTTTCTATGTTAAAAATATTTCAAATATTAGCATTAAAATTGTCAAGGTGAGAGACATAGCTTTAGAAAATATTTTTAAGAGGAGTATGAATAAAAAATACTTGAAGAATAAGGTTAAAAAAAGTAAAGATACATCAATTTAGAAAGCATTTTAGGACTTTAGGCACAGAGATTGTGTATTCTAAGGGATTTGCAATTTATCCTCAAGTCACTGAAACTCTCAAGTGCTTATACTAACTGAGCATACTAGATTTCTAATTAATAAAATTTATTTCTTTAAAAATATCACACAGTTCATTAACCCAAAAAGCTTTTCATTATTTCCTATTATTTTGGGGTGAGATTTAATGTGCTAAGCAATCATTCCTTTTTAATCGTTCCTTTTCTAAGATACAGTATTAGAAATTTTATTAAATGGAGTGATACTGAGTCACAAAGATGTGTAATTTGTTAACAATAGAAACAGTATCTTAATACTAAAATCCATTCATCTTAATTATTACAGATTGGAATATCATGATTGGCTGAGTGTATATTTTATCATTTTCAAATGTGAGACATTTCTTCAAATAAAACGTTAGGAAAAAAACAGAAGCAATATAAAGATCAGGGACGCTGAGATCTTGCCTGTGTAATGGCAGAGGTCTCTGATTGACTTGTAGGCTTGCTTAAGAGCTTGAACAGAATCTCTGCGCTTTTCTCACTGTATTCTCAAGGGGGCTATGAAAACAGAACCCATCACAAATACCATAAATACTTCATCTGAATTTTATCGGCAAGTTTTCTCCTCATATTAAAGCTCACCATTAACTCTAGTTGTAATTTCCTCTTTCCGTTCTCTTCTGCCATACTTACTCTGTTATTTTCCTTGAGTTTGCATGTACCAACTAATTGAAAGATTTATGATGTAATATTTTGTTAATTTTCTCTCTCCATGGCAATTGAAATCTCCTTTGAAGTAATAATCTCCTGTAAAATCTGAACTTGTTTTGAATAAGCACATTTATGAAAGAAATAAGTAATCTTTATCCCAGTAGATATAAAAATCCTGAAAAATCCCATGGATTAAGGAAATAAAAGATATTACATTTGATAGAGTTTGGGTTTTATTAATTTTATTAAGATATTCTAATTCTATTAAAAAAAAAAATATGTTGCCTTTGATCACCTTACTTTTTAGAAACTTTAAGTTAATCCTTGTTCTGTTCCCATGGATGATCCAATTATGCATACATGATTTCTGTGGATTTCCAGGGGACTTTACATCCTATGATCACCCCTGGCACCAATTTGCTGTCACAGTTGAATTCTTCAGACCCCACTCCTTCCTTATCCTGACATCCACCCGATAATAGACCTATCATTGCCTGGATTCCCTTACTTTCTTAACACTCTAATAAGCACACACATAATCAGATATGGCTTTTGATTTTATAAAGTCCTGATTAACATTTTAAAGAGATGGAGTATTTGCATTGTGGTAAGTAAACAACTTTAAATTAAACTTGGACATCATATTATTTAAATTGATTTTACCATATTGCTGAAGTTATTCTTAGCCTCCTGCTCATCCTGATAAAAGAGGCAGGAAATTTTGACCCGATGACAACAGAAATAAAACCAGGTCCAGGAATATGAACATATAAACAAAACTTCAATTGGAATGAGAAAAAAAAAAAAAAAAAAAAAAGGAGTTCACCTCAAGGAGAATGGGAACAGCCACGATGGAGAGAAAATTGAAACTGCCCCAACAAAGAACGGAACTAGCCTCTTATTGAGTAGCTGAGATTGAGGAAGATCCTTGGAGGTATCTTTGTGTGTTCCTGTAACTGGCCTCTGGGGGCAATGTGATTAAGCATAGGAGGATGACAAAGGCACATTCCACAGACCTTTGAGTGGAGGGGAAGGGGGGAAAAGACATTTTCAGGCAGAAAGTTCAAGGCCTGAGAGTTTCCTTGTTCTTTTTTTTGTTTCTGCCTGTCTCCATCCTTTCTCTCTTTCCCTTCCTTTGATAACAATCAAAAAAATCTTTCCGTCTGTGTGCATACAAGTTAGTGCATTTTCCTATTAAAAATACCACCAATTTGTTAATAGACTCTCTATCAGATAATGAACTAAATACGGGGACAGAAAGTCATTTTAATTAAAACATCTTTATGCTTTTAAAATGATTATAACAAGCATAAGAAATCACAGGACAACATTCTAACTCAATTCAGGGATGCAGGTTTACACCCTGTCCTTCAGGGCTGGGGTCTTGTGGTTTGATCATTTTTCTTCTAAGTTATAGTTCGTTTCATTTTTGCTAAAGAAAAAAGCCACAAGAAATATAAAGTAGTCAAGCTGTATAATTCAGTAAAGGAAAAAAGTAGGGTGAGGGAAGGTAAAGCTAGGAAGTACTGGAGATATTTATCAGATTACAGAGAAGAGAATAGAGGCGGAAAAGATATTATATATTCAGTTCTCTTTGTAGATTTTCAGATATGCAAATAAAGGTTTTGAAGATAAAATTTTGCTTTATGCTCCGAACTGTTTCTTTGGCTCTGACACCACTCTGAAGCTGAATTACATGGTGTTCTTCTTTAACCAGGTTACAAAAGTATTAATTTTGATATTCAAATGACTGTGAAATAAGGAAAAAGACAGCAAGAAGAACAGTTAATTAAATGTCATAAATTTTCAATGTGGCTGATATTTACTGCTTTATTCCTACAGATGTTCTCTATTATAATTTGTTAAGTAAAAGTTATTTTAAAAGTATTTTTTACTTTTCCTGAAAAAAATAGTTTTTTAAATTTATTTTCTCTCTTTTTCTTTTTACTTCTTGAAATTCAAATTATTGTACATATTTCCCTTCAATATATATTTTAGGTATAATTAATGCTATTTTATTTCTGGGACCACTTGTGTTGCTGAAAGCTTGGTCCTTGTCCTGGAGCAGGAACACAGGGCTTTTAAAGAGGTGACTCAAAGGTTACATTGTTCTCTGTTGGAGTTGTCATTCACTTGTTAATTTGGGAGATAGTCATTTCTGAGATCTTCTGGTACCATCCCCAAAGTCTGGGTCACTTTCTTCCTAGGGTGGTTGTATACTCAAGGACCTGATAATTCTGCCTAGTATGGGAAGAAAGGTAATCCCATTTCCCCTGAGATTAGGGAGGGAGAGAGATTAGGGAGGAGCAGGGAGAGAAGAGGAGAAAGAAACATGTCCATTTTTAAAATAAGTTGCAGTGGCAGAGCAGCAAGGACTATATTCAAAGATAAAGTAGATCAATGTTACGCTTGTAAGGTGAATTATTAAAACAAACTGCAATAAAGCAGGATTTTTTTAATCCTGCCTTTTATCCTCTAGTTTTGTAGAGGAGGGGGAAAAATATTAAATCTGAATTTTTAGTTTCTGGTAGTGAGGATTTGGGGAGTGGGGATTGTACACAGGGATACTTTACCACTGAACCATCCTCAATACTTTTTATTTTTTATTTTGAAACAGGGTCTCACTAATTTGATTAGAGCCTCACTCAGTGGCTCAGGCTGATTTCAAACTCTTGATCCTCCAGCCTCAGCCTCCAGAACACCCAGCTTTATTCTTTCCCATTCTTCCTTCTTGTATAAGTTTCATTGGATCAGAATATTGCAGTGTACCATGTACCATTAAGTAGAAGAAGAAAATTTTGTCTTAAGTAATGCAAATGCCAACAGATTATCTAAGTCAGTGCTTTTTGCTTTGTTTTAAATTAATGCCTATGTAATTCCATATAGATCATTGTAACAATCTTTCATTTCACTATGATTTGCAGCTCAACATAACATTTTGCTCAGCTAACTACACTTTCACCATATTTCTTTCCTCTTTTTATAATCAAAATCGAAACCAGGAAGGTAGAATCAAAATGCATCTAACTATGCCAGTTACCAAAGTTTATTTATCACAGAGGGACAGTAGGAAATCTTTCAATTGATTAAAAGTCTCTTAAATTAATTTTAATATTCCCCAGGGCTGTATGTCTTATATGGAATAATGTTTAATTGACTAAATAGTCAATAAAACATCTATACTTACATGTTATTTCTAAGTGATGAAATTAGAAAAGTATGTAAAATGTTGATTAATGGAGAACTTTATATCATACTCTACTGCTATGACATTCATTATAATGTTTTGCTTTAATTAAATTGAATCTGTAGACTATTTTTTTGTTGTTGTGGAAAATAGTTCAATTGCCTAACGGCAATACCTGAAAAAAAAAAAAAATGCTTTTACCTAAAAGCTTATTGGCTTAAAACCACTAGCATTTATTATTATTTCCAACTTCATTCATTCACTTCAGTAGCATGATAAAGGGACATGCAGTAATGGGAGGAATTCAAAACCGTTTTGCAAGGTGACACAGGGCTATTGATATTTCTTGTCTTGGGCTGCAGCTATAGCTCAGTGGTAGAGCTCTAGCCAAGCATGTGCAGAGCCCTGGGTTTAATCCCAATTAATGAAGATAATATTTCTGTCTAAATAATTTCATAGAACTTTTTAAAAATTTGTAGTTTACCAATACTTTCTGTGAACAGTTGAATTGAGGAGAGATGTATTTGTTTTAAAAGAGGTAAACAATATTTATTAATTAGGCTTTAAAAGATGAATTTCAATTTTAAATTTAAAATGATAAAATTTCTAGATTTTTGCTGTTCTGTGTAGCAGAACATTCAATGGGGTTTAAAGATATGGAAAACCTACTTACACAGTTTTCTCAAAAGTTTTGATTTGGGAATATTGAATATTTCCTGTAATTTCTAGATAAGCAATATACACATTGCAAATATATAATGCTATAATCTTATCAACAAATGTAACATACAGCATTATTATCAATTATAAACCATCTATCATTCTAATGATTGCTCATCTTTTTGAATTTATGTGACTGTGTTGTTCTTATGATAGTACAACTGGTGGATTAGTTGTTGACATTAATTACCCTATAAAGATTTATAGTTTGGCTTTATAATATATTAAAATGAACACTAGTCAAAACAAGATATGTGTTCAATCTATTTTATCCAGAATCTTTACACCATAAAGCATGCTATGTCAGGATACATTATTACAATGCATTTTATATGGTCTTTTCTCAATACTTGATTTAGTAAAATGTTATAGATTTTTATTACCATTGTCTTTCATCCCTAAATTGTTCTTAATTTATAATTTCATGTAAGTTAAAAACCTCTAAAGGTTGATGATTCTCTTTTGTTTTCTAGTTCAAGCACTGTCTTAATGTTATACTATAATCAGATTATAGCCATAATTGAGGCGAAAATAGGTGTGATGTTGTAGGAATTATCATTGAATGATTTCCATTTTTATTTTACACAGTCAAAATAACCTTGAAATTGAAAAGTGTAGCTAGAGAGAATACTTATTAAATACTTTGGCCACTTTTTCCAGGATTGAATGTAAATCTCAAGAAGAATTATGTGTTATTACAGTGATAGAATGTAAAGTTATGCAACTATGTGATTTATATATTTTTAGCTTTCTTTAATGGTATAGAAATATCTTCATTATTTTCATCTGAAAATAATATTGGTATATCATTGATAGATGACCTTATGATCTTCACTTTCATTTTTTCACAAATTAAAGTCATTATTAAAAATAAAGTCAATTTATGAGTTCATAATAAATGAATGAATCATAATTTTATTATAGTGTTTCAGAAAAATATTAAGAGCAACTTGGAAAGAAAATAAATGAGGATTGGAGTACAAATGAATTTTATGCTGTCCTACATGTGTCATTATTTATTCTGGATGAAACTGGCTAAGTAAAGAAATAATTATTGTCAACCTATATAGCTATAACACAATTCTATTTTTCTTTTTGCTCTAGAAATAATAAAAAAAAAACTTTACACTCTCTAACATTGCTAAAGTTACCAAAAATGATTTATTCAACAATAAAATGAAATTGAAGCCATGCTCTTTTATTTTTAGAATGAAAAAATAATATTGATTGATATTTTGCTTCTTAATATAATTGGCTATCCATTATTACCACTGACAACCAAGAAGACTGATGGTTCAGGATGTCATCACTGATGTGTTATATGCTTTGTTAAAAGTTTTCTGGAGTCATTCAGTTTTAACAAAACTATATATTTGGAGAAAATACTTTTAGTTTGGCACTTGTATGAATCTACTGACACATTGTTCATTGGAGTAATGTTTCTTTTCTAAGTGAGTAGAGTTTATCCAAGGACTTCTGGACTGTGAACATCCAGCTTTTGTGTGTGTGTGTGTGTGTGTGTGTGTGTGTGTGTGTGTGTGTAGGCATGTGTGTATGTGTATAATATTGGTTTTTAAACAAATCTAAGTCCTTTGTAATATTTACAGTTTAAAATCTTGATATTTTATTTTTGTGGGATCACAGAAAACTATTTAAAACTATTTAAAAACTATTTAAAATAATTCCACCTTTTGTGTTTATACTATTTATCTCCCATAAATTTTAGATAGGGATAATTATTTTCTTTTATTTAATGTTTCTTATGACTATTTTTTCCAGCTAACTTTAGGGCAAATTGTGATATATTATTCCTTGTGGAAATTAGTTTCAACATGTTTGGAGACCTAATACAGGTTTATTTTCTTTTATTTTTAAAATATTTCATTTCACTAATTATGTCAGACAAAAATGATGAAGAAATGCAATCTGAAGTTAGTGGCCTTTGATGTGGGTCTTGTCAGACTGACAGAAGAAACATGCTAGACTAATGGAGAGCTTAAACAAGTAGCTAGAGCAAGAACCACAAACAGGATAGAAAAAGAAAGTTGGGCTTGTATTCATTGTCTCTGTGAACTAGAATCAAGATTTACATGTCTACTTACTGGAAAATAGAGATGCTTTTTGAGAATTTAACTTCCCTAATCAGAATAGTACTTAGAAATAATATTCTGGATTATACAGAAAGAACATGAGTCAGAGGGAAGAAGATTTGGGGTTGATGTTTCTCCCTCATAAAACCCAGTGTTAATTTGGATAGGTGAAGCTTGATTCCCAGGGACTCATTTTGATATAAATATTCAGCCTTCTGCATATTATAGTCAGTAAATCTTAACCACAGAGCAACAGATGAGGAAGCTAGCCAGATGGTAAGAGTCAATGTTTTCTATGTGAATGACAATCAGTGAGATTGGAGAGGGTGTCAGGACTATGAGAAAGATGCTCTTATAAGAGAGAAAGTGAAGCCGAAGGACCAGTCACTAGAGAAGGGAGAAAATTAAAGTTTGAAAAAAATCAAAAAGTATAAAATCAGTCCACTTATGTATATAATAGAAGCTTCCTTAAGAGAACTGCAGGACAGGTAAAATATAACCAATTTAATAAAAAGAAAAGGAGAAATTATATAAGGTAACCTGGATTAGCCAGTGTTATATGTTCAATGAATTCAAGAGAAAATTCTAAATATTCAATGTAGTGCTTTTGCAGACATGTTTGAATTTCATGTGAGAAGGCAAGTTCTTTTGTTTTTGTTTAGGAGGAAATTACATAACACTGCTTTTTAAATTTTAAGAGGTGAATTTAGCTTTAACAAAAGAAAAATGCTTAATATATGTGCTACAGATAATCTCTCCCACATTTGGTCCATTATGGCCACGTATGTGCCTTTAAGTTTAAATTTTAGAGAAAGAGGTGTTTAAAACCACAATTTCTCTGAACAGTCACTCTTTGTACATCAGTGACTTCTTTTAATTAGTGCTTATAAAGAAGTTGACAGCCATTTCTATACAATTGGGGGAGAACATCAATGAACTCTAAATGCAGCTTTTGAAGAGAATATTTTGAAAATGTTCAAGGACTACAAAAATATTTTTTTCATCTGAAAATGCTTAGCTGGTGTTATGAGTTTAAAAATCTGTGAAGAAAAACAAAATAAAGTTATAGCTTAAAAACTATGTGTAAAGGGCTGGGGTTGTGGCTCAGCGGCAGAGGGCTCGCCTCGCACGTGCGTGGCCCGGCTTTGATCCTCAGCACAACATAAACATAAATGCATTGCACTGTGTACAACTAAAGTAAATAAATAAATATTTTTTTTAAAAAAACTATGTGTAAAAAACAACATCATGAATAATCAAAATCAGTTTCAAAAGTTTTCTTAAAACTTGCAAGTTAATCCCCTTAATGTATTTTTGCTTTTCTAACCTTGAGTCAAATATTTTTGGAGCAAAAATATTATGTGGAGTGGATAGAAGTTTGAAATAAAATATGTTGATGGCAAATAAAATTATTTACATTTTATCAGAGCTAATGTAGAAACTCTTCTTGGAAAATATCTCTCACACTGGGTTCTATATTAAATCAATGTAGGAGGTCTAAATTTTTGGTAAAAAGCTGCTGTGAGATTTTCTAGAATGTAATCTATAAAATATAAACTTTTTAAAAACAAACCCAGGGGCTGGGGTTGTAGCTCAGTGGTAGAGTGCTTGCCTGGTATGTGTGAGGCACTAGGTTTGATTCTCAGCACAACATATAAATAAATAAAGGTCCATCAACAATTAAAAATATATATTAAAAAAATAAAAATAAAACCAGCGTGCCATCTATAAATTAAAATTGCAAACTAAAAATAAGTCTAAGGGGAATCTGAGTATAAACATATATCATTTTATAGTTTGCTCCAGAAAAGAAATTAGACTTTCCCAAAGTTCTCTCTGTGTACTCTGAATCCCTATCCAGGTCAAAATTGTATTATAGACTCCCACAATCCTAAACTGTCTTTCATTAAAAAGAGTGGTGGGTGAACTTCATGCAGAAGAAAAGAAATATAAAGAAAGATGCATCAGAGGTGGCTTTATGTACAATGTACAATAAATACATTAGGGAATGTTATTCATAGTTCAGAACAAGGCAGCTGTAAGTTGTAAAATTAAATAAGATAGATATAGTGCCTGAGCATATAGGAGGTGATAATAAATGGGTGAGGAGGATGAGGATCAATAGGATGAGAAGGATGGCAAGATGATGGTGATGGTGATGATGATGATGATGCAGAAGAAGGAGGAAGAGGAGTGGGAGGAGAAATAGTTAAAGCCATCTGCCTTGGTTTGTTAAATCAAATGCATTACTATACATCAGTGATGAGTCCTCTGAAAGAGAAATTAGGAAAATTACCCCATTCACAATAGCCTCAAAAATACAATAAAATACTTGGGAATCAATTTAACAAAAGAGGTGAAAGACCTGTACAACGAAAACTACAGAACACTAAAGAAAGAATTTGAAGGAGACCTTAGAAGTGGAAAGATCTCCTGTGCTTCTGGATAGGCAGAATTAATATTGTTAAAATGGCTATACTACCCAAAGCACTATACAGATTCAATGCAGTTCCAGTTAAAATCCCAAAGTCATTCCTTATAGATATAGGAAGAGCAATCATGAAATAACACTTGGAAAAATAAGAGACCAAGAATGACCAAAGCAATCCTTAGCAAGAGTAAAGTAGGAGGCATCACAATACCAGACCTTAAAGTATACTACAAAGCCATAGTAACAAAAACCAGCATGGTATTGGCACCAAAATAGACATGTAGACCAATGAATGGTAGCTTTACAGAATAGAGGACACAGAGACAAACCCACATAAATACAGTTATTTCATACTTTAGTAGAAATTTTGAGATTTAATTTTATTGTGAAATTTTTGTAGTTTTATTACAGTGCTAATTTTGCCTCCCCAAATAGGTTGCAGAGTCTTCTCCTTTCTATTCTGAAAGAGTTTTATCTGGGTTGCTAATAATTCTTCATTAAAACTTGGAATTACTTTCCAACAAAGCCACTTTTGCTTACATGTTACAGGTAAGATTTGAACTAGCAAACTGAGCTTCTTACATAGACACAATATTCACACATTCAGCGTCAGCTGTTTATAGGTTCCCTTCTTCTTATGTCAGTTTGGTAATTTTTGTCTTTCAAGTAAATTGTCCATTTCATTTAATGTGTTCTATTTGTGTTCACAAATTTTTTCATAATATCCTGCACTATTCCTTTAATATCTGTATGATCTTTGTTATTATTTTTTGCTTTTATTCTAAAAAGTATTTTTTTCATTTTTTTCTCTGTATGAGTTTGCCAATTCTATTGATAATTCCCATCTCCTTCCCCATTTTTTAACTTGCTTCTTATAGTGAAAGCATGCTCACTGTTTATAAAACTAGTTCTTTTCTATTAGAAGATTGTAAGCTCTACATTTCTTAGATCTATGATATTCTCTACATTCAATGAATTCTAGTATTTTCTTAAAAAAATATTGTTCAAGTCAAAATATTTTCAATTTTCCATTGGTAGTTTTCTTTCTTTTTGTGTGCATTTTCAATGAACATAATTAATGATTTATTTGAGCTTTCATCTGCCAGTTTTATTTATTTATTTTTTCATCTCATCTCTCCTTTACTCCTTTGGTTCTTTTTTGTTAAATTAGATTCAGTAGTTTTTAGAGGCCTAATTTATTTTCCCTTTTTTATTTTTAGTACATACTATAAGTTGAATTTATCCAAGGACTTCTAGATTGTGAACATCTAGCTTATTGGTGTGTGTTGGGGTGTGAGCGTGTGGGTAGGGGTTTGTGTGTGTGTGTGTGTATGTGTAATATTGGTTTTTTAAACATATCTAAGTCCTTTGTACTATGTAAAATTTCTCATTTTGATATTCTATTTTTTGTGGGTTCATAGAAAAGCTATTTTATATTTAAAATAATTCTATCTTTTGTGTTTATACTATTTATTTTCCACATGTTTTAGCTTGGGCTAATTATTTTCTCTTATGTAATGTTTCTTATTATAATTATTTTTTTTTCAGGTAACTTGAGGATAAATATATATATATATATATATATATATATATATGGATTCACATGAAATATAATGACGTTATAATAGTATAGTTTTACCCTTTTCCTAATTTTATATACTCTTGCCTATTTATTTATTTATTTATTTATTAGTATCAGGGGTTGAACCTAGAGGTGTTTTCTTCTTGAGCCACATCTCCAGTCCTCTTTATTTTTTATTTTGAGACAGGGTCTTGCTAAGTTGCTTAGGGCCCTTTATATTTGTTAAACTAAAAATTGTCATTATTACTTTTGTTTGAACAGTGAAATATCTTTTACAAATGATAAATACTAAATATTTTCACAAATATTAAGTATGCCATTTATCAATCCTTCAGGCAAATTCATATTTCCAACAGTTATGTTTATCTTCAGAATGAAGAAATTTTCTCAGTATTTCTTATATTCCCTGCTAGCTGCTCTAAGCCTGTCTCTTGGTTAGGCCAAAATTTCTGCCTCTTTTCCTGTGTAGATTTTTTTATTATAATTATTATTTTCTGTACGCCTAAGAGTGCTGTGATGTTAAAGAGTCAGAATTTTATTATCTTCCTTTAAAAGTATTGAATTTTATTTTGGTAGGCATTTGATTTCTTGACATCAGATAGATCTTGAGTTTGGGTTTTAGGCTTGGATGTAGGCATTCTATAGTTCAGTATCTCTATACCTAATAGTTCTGGGTTTTAAGTTGCTTAGGGCCCTTTGTATTTATTCAGTGAGGTTCCTGAACTTTCTAGTCTAAACTTGAACTCCCAGCAACACATGACCTCAGCTTACAGTTCCTTGGTGGCTGTTCTTTGATGGTCCTTGTGGAGCAAGATTCATATGCTGTGTACCTTTGTGTTTCCTCGCAGACCCAATGGGAGATTTATGGAGAATTTTAAAGCTTTTTCTGGGTATAGCTCCCTCTTTGGCAGCACTTTGTCTCTCAAATTCTAGCCAATTCAGCAGCACCAAATTTCCTTCCATTCAACGTTATTGCTGTTTTTTGGCCTCAGATCCTTATACTGCCATTTGGAAAGTGCCTCAGGCAGAAAACCTTTATAAATGCGGAATGGACCTCATTAGTTTCCCATTTTCAGCATATAGCGATTCTGTGCTTTTTGTTGTCTGGTGACTAATATTGGTTGTTTTATATGCATATTGACCCCAGGTATAATTATAGTAGGTTAAACCCCACAGTACTTATAATTAGGAAACAGAGCCCTAGTACTTACCTATTGTTTAAAAATTCCTTATTACATTAAAACAACTAAGAGCAATTTTTAAATGAAGCATTAATAACAGATCCTCGATTGTAAATTAAACAAACACATTGCTCACTTGACATACCATTATGTTTTTATAGGGCAAGTGACAACACCATGTCCAGATGTCATATAAATAGAATAATATAGTATGTTCCTTTTTTCAGTTTTTACTATGCTCCCTTTTCAGGCTGGCTACTTTCAGTAGGTATAGTGCATTTTACCATTCATTGTTGTCTGTATCAGGAGTGGCATCCCTTTTTGTAGCCAAGTGGTATTCCACCACATGTTGGACTGATTCATCAATTGAAGAATTTTGTTTTGCATTTTTTGGCAACTACAAATAAAGATGCTCCCAACATTTACAGACCAATTTGTGTGATCATAAGTTTTTATCTCACTTGCATAAATAGGCAGGGAAGATATTTTTGTATCACCAAGGAAATGATTAATCATTTGAAAGGTTGGTATTTAGTTAGTTAGTTTTTGCAGTGCTGGGAATCAAACTCTATCACACATTAGGCAAGCTCTGTACTACTGAGCATCATCCCCAGTCCCATGAATTGCTTAATTCCAAAGAAATTGTCAAAATGATTTTCAAATTGACTGGACTATTTTGTCCTACCTCAAGAAAACTATGAGGATTCTAGTTGCTACATGTTCCTGTCAACCCTTTGCATTTATAGTTTATTAGTACTGGCATTTTAAAGGGCATGTAGTAGTAGCTCATTGTAGTTTAATTTTCTTTTCCCAGGTGTCTAATAGTGATTTCTTATGCTTATGCGCCATCTGTATATTTTCTTAGATGATGGATATTTTTGTTTGGACATTTTGTCCATTCATTAAGTTGGGTTTTTGCTCTCTTGAGTTTTTAGATTTGTTTACACACTCTGCATACAAGTCATTTGCTATTTATGTGACTTTTAAAATATTTTCTTCCATGGAGGAGCTTGATGTTTGTATTTTCTTATCAGTATCCTTCAAAGAACAGAGCCCTTACCATTCTGGAAGTACAATTTAATAATTTTTTCAAGCTTTATTTTATGCTTTATGACATTGGTGTTATATTTTTCAAATCATTTTGAAACAGAATCACAATGATATTTTCACATACTTTCTAGAATGTTCACAGAATTATGTTTCCCTCTTTCCTTGGTGGTATCTCTTTTTACATTTTTGAGTGGTTCCTTGCCTTGCAACTTCACCTCTTTGATGGTCACAAAAAAATGTTGTGATATTTGCATATTATCTGGGGAATTTGCTATTGTTGCAAAAGTGGGAATGATACTCTCTATTCTCTTCCTCCTAAGTGGAAGCCCACAAATATGCATATGTACATAAATATATATCCTAGTATTTTCATAAAAAATTTCCACATAACTCAATGATTTTCAATCTACTTACTAATTTTATCTATTTCTTAGAATTTTTAAAATATCTCAAAAATTATTTATAATAGGATGGACATAACAGCTAGAAAATAACTTACTAAGGAAAAATGTCAGTATATGTGGACATATGCACATCTTCATCTAGAAGAGATAATATTCTAAATATAGATTATTAGTCCAGTTTTTTTTAGACAAATGAGCATCTAGACTTGAGGCTACTAAAATTTATAAAATATTCTTTAAATTAACTATGATGAGATTTATTTTGAATGTGACCAAGTTGAGCTGTTTGTATTTCTTTCATCTCCCTAAAAAAACTAAAAACAGTGAGGATTGAATATACCAAGGTTAGTAAATCCTTTATCTCTGCAGAAAATATGAGTTAACAACATTCTACCCACTCTCACTATATAAACCATGATGCAAAAAGCAATATGTATTGTGGCTACAACAGGGGAAGGTATTAAGAACAGATACAAAGTATAGGAATAAAATATAGTATCCAAAATTCTTTTTTGTGAACAAAATCCTGAAAGTCCCAAGCAAACAACTCTTTCCTTGGCTCAGCAGAGTCTGGGTACTTATGCACTTCTCAGATCATCTCTGGATGTTGTTACATCTGGATGAGCAGATGGAAGCTGTGGAGGAAAGGGCTCATGCAACCCACCTGATTAGTGAGTAGGCAGAGGATCAGCAATACAGGAAGGGATCGTAAGGCAATGAGCTTTGTGGCAGCAGGTATGGAATAGCTAGAGAAAGTGTTTTAACAGTTATATTAATCTCCTGAGCAATATTTCACTAAGTTCAAAGTTAAATTGTACAGATGGAACATAGTCAGCATTCCTAATAAAGTCAATAACAAGACAGAAGAACTTAGTATGAACAATATTATTGCCACTTTGCCTTGACATTTTGCCAAAGCAGTCGAAATAAGAGAAAGAAAAATAAAGGGGTAAAACCTGAGAAGAATGAGAAAGCATATTTTACTTATTAGTGATATAAAGTTAGTGTGGAAAATTCCAGATGCGAATTTTAAAAAAGAGGTTGACAAAAACAGGTTTGATTAAGGTTAAGGTTCAGAATTCTCTAATCTTACTATATTATAAAACAGCTGATGGGAGGGAAAATAACATCACAACCATATCATAGATATCACTGAACAATGGAAGAGACTTGCAAAACTGATTTAGTTTCTTTATATGTAACTGATAGAAGGCTGTTCATAAAGTCTTACCTATTTGGTGTTTGAAGATACATTGACTTTTAGTTTCATCTGACTTAAATGTCAAATCAAATAATTTAAAGTTGTATTAGGCCTGTAGCTTAAATATTTAGGCTCATCTTTTTATTCTGAAAACTATCTGGTCTCAGGGTTTTCTCTGGAAATGAGAGGTGAAAGTGGCTGCCAGGATCTTGTGCCACTCATGAGATCTTTCCAGCAATGCATATTATGCCATGCCCCTGGGCACACTGTTGGCCTCCAGGGTTAGAGACCTCTGACTGGCATAACTGCAGATCTGTTTTTACTCAAATTATCTCTTGTATCCGTCAGTCTCTGCCAAATCATCTATCTAAATCTGTCTTAATTAGTTTTATCATTCTGTGTTCAAGTGAAGACCACCCTTAAAGCTCAAAGCTGGCCAAAATTCTTCAAAGTAGCAAATCCCAAACCATTTGCCCTGCCATGCCCTGCCATTCAGGCAGAAATTCCCAAAAAAGGCAGAGGACTGATGCTTTTGTCTCTTATCTTCTGCCTCTTGACCACCCTTCTGTTTTTCCCAAGTGGCCCCAGCAAGGCACATTGCACCTCCTGTCCTTAGAAGCTGCAAGTTTGATAGTCCTGTTTCCCTGAACCTCTCCTTAATCTCTTCTCCTGGCCACACATGGCTGATCATCTCATTAAAGAAACAAAACTTCTGCCATTAAATAATCTTGACCCTTGAGAAGGAGGGCCGCAACAAACCAAATGAATGTTGATGCCGACGCTTTTCAGTCTCTGAAATAAAAAATGCAAGAATTTCCATCTATTCTATAATGTAGTCATTTGTTGCTTAAAGAAAGGGGTATGTGCCAGGTGTGGTGGCACACGCCTGTAATCCCAGCACTTGAGAGGCTGAGGCAGGAGGATTGGGAGTTCAAAGCCTGCCTCAGCAATGTCAAGGTACTTAGCAACTCAGTGAGACCCTGTCTCTAATAAAATACAAAAAAAAAGGGCTGGGGATGTGGCCCAGTGGTCGAGTGCCCCTGAGTTCAATCCCCGGTACCAAAAAAAAAAAAAAAAAAAAAAAAAGAGAGAGAGGGGTATGTTCTGGGAAATGCATCATAGGCAATTTTGTCCTTCTGCAAAGATCTTACACAAATTAAAATGGCTATTGTTGCATGCAACTGTTGTTGTATCCTATGAAGCAAGATATCAGTAGGCAGTGCATGATTGTACTTACAGAACCTGGGAACATTCAATATAAAGACAACTCTCTGCCTCACCACTGTGTCTTACCTAGGTGGAAATTACATATCAGATTGTGGTGAGACAGCTTAGAAAGCCATGAGTTTCCAGAGCTCTGCAGTGAAATTCAGCACACATCACTCTTGATAAAATTATCTGCTTAAAGTCCAGGAGAGGACTGTCAGTTTACACAAATTAAACAGCTCTGTTTCCTACTGGTCTTTCTAGATTATTCCTTTACCTTTGAACTAATGATCAGAACCTGTGACTCCTCACTTTCCTTTCTTTATGACTTGAACTCCCTTATTTAGAGCCCTGGAAATTATGCCTTCAAGCTGGTCTTCAAGTTTTTTGTTTTGTTTTGTTTTTTTTTAACTTTTTTTTGCATTAGAACAGTCAAGTACATGTGCACTACATACAGCCCTATAGTAATCAGCATCATGGTCTCAGAAGAAGAATAAAGCGACATTCAAAAAAAAAAAAAAAAAAAAAAAAAAAAACAGAAAAGCTAATACTGCCATGTGTCACATGTAGGGCTTCTGGTCTTTTCACTTCCTTCAGAGTTTACCCGCTGTGACCATAATGGATCTGGTTCAATCTTCACAAGGAACATCAAGCTAGAAGAGAAACAGAACATGTTTAGGCTGTTTGCTTCAACTATTTTAATATAAATACCATCAAGTTTATATTATATGGTACAATATTGTAAACAATATTCAGAGCCTACATTAAAATGAAATATTTCAGGTTATATTTGTTGTCCTTAAATTTGAGAAAAATGATTCTCATATTGTGAATCTTAAGGTGTTATATGAGAATCTTGAAAGAGGAACAGATAGGTTGAACTAAAACCAAGGGTGAATATGAATTGATGGTGAGACCTTGGTCTCTCTTAATGTGTGCTGTGGTGCTTTGTTGGTCAGTGGTTTAACAGAATAATACTTTAATAACCTGGCTTAATTAACTATGCAGTATCTAGTTGTAATCCTCTCAAAGGAGTTAAGAGTTACACAGAAAGTTGAAAAGTGCTTAATTAACATTGCTTTAGAAATGTTTTCTATGTGTCAGATCAATAAATTCCTTTTCATTTCAACTTATTTTCAGAGATCCCTAAACTATAACTTGTTTACTGGGTTTATTCACCTTGCCTAAACCAGTCTGAAGAATTTATAAGGATTAGAGAATGATTGAAATGAAATACTTTTACATTTGTAAAATTGAGCCATTTTCACACTAATTGGAATTATTGGCATATTCATATCAAGACTGATGTATTAAATTGGGACTAAAATTCAAGTCACTGATGATGATTCTATGTAATGTGATATGAATTTGAGATCATTGGGTGCCTGTAGGTAGACATGAGACATTTGGTTTTGATCCTACGCATTCCATTATTTCTAAAGGTTTATCTTTGTAAAAATTGAAATATTTCTTCTCTGGAGTCCTGTTATACTTGTTTATGCAAATGAGAACACAGAAAATTGGCACTGGGGGTGGTAAGCACAGGTCTGAACAAAATCTGAGCGCCTTCATTCTTCCATATGTCACATTCCCATTCACAGGGATTTTTCCTTCATTTGCATTAGATATGCATTGTTAAACTATGCTTTGTCACATATTCTTTTGATTTTTTTTCATTTTCTTAAAAAGTTTTTTTGTAGATTCTATTAAAGCTTAAGAGGACATTTTTGGTTTTACTTTTAAGATTATTTCTGAAAACTTTTCAGAGTCAATATATTGTTGATAAATTATTATGCTTACTTTTCCCTAGGTATGAGAAGGTGACCATTTTATTCACTGTATATTGATACCTAAAGAATGGCTTTTAAAGTTGTTTAAATCTTATACATTAATATACTCTATTAAATGTGTGTTTTATATATTACTGCTGGAAAAGAATAGCAATAGTAATATCCTAATAATTATATCCAATAATTATTGAGTAATTGCTAATGCATAACAAAATATGCTAAGTGTAGGTCTAAACAATTTGATGTATCCTCAAAAGAACACGGTGATATTGGTATTACTTTTACTCCACTTTATAGATGAGGGAATTGAGGCTTGAAACTGTTAAGTAACTTGTTATATATCAAATAAGAGGTAGAACCAGGATCTGATCCTCAAAGAAGCAAATCTAATAGTCTTAAGCAGCATTTACTAGGTTGCTAGGCTGTTATTTCCCTAGATACAGTATAAGAACATGGCCCATTTTAGGAGCTGATGAACAAAGCAGCTTTTCCTTCATCAACAACAGTGTTTCTCTTCATTCCCTATCTTGTACCTTATGTTCTGGATGTGCTAATTTCCTTGCTGATCCCTAGTTTACTATGGTCTCCTGAATCAATGCCTTTGCATGTGTTGCTTCTCCTCCCTTTAATGCTTTTTTAAATGTCATCTGACTCATCATTATTTGTCATAATAGTTATGATACATCCTTCAGCCACCCTTCGTAGGCCGTTTTCACCATCCATACTTGGGTAAGTGCTGTCACATCTGCTTCAGGTTAGTTTATGTAATCTCCATGAACTTCCTATATGTGCTTTAATGGTTTGTTTGTTTGTTTCATTTCCTGAATAAGGAAATTAAAGCCATTGTCTCTCTTCTGTACTTTTCCCATCTTGTTATTAGACTTGTACTTGATAAAGTTTTGTTACATTGATCAATTAATAATGTTAGGGAAATAAAAACATTACATTGAGGTACTAACTCTCACAGACTTGAACACTGAAACTTAAAAATCTTTTACTTATTGAATTGCCCAATAAAATAACATATTTTTCTTCAGATAATGGACAAAAGAATGGCAAAATTTATTATTTTTTAATTATATTATTAAAGAAGTTGGGCCTTCAGATAGAA
Organism: Tamias sibiricus; assembly: GCA_025594165.1. Taxonomy (NCBI): domain Eukaryota; kingdom Metazoa; phylum Chordata; class Mammalia; order Rodentia; family Sciuridae; genus Tamias; species Tamias sibiricus. The sequence continues at coordinate 55,095,915 of CM046661.1, forward strand.
ACTAAGAGCATGGATTTCACAGCAAAATTTCTATTGTTGCTATGTGGGATAAGACAGCAAAGATAGAGCTGACTCAATGTTCTTAAGAAACAGCAAATATCAGTAAATAATTCTCATGTAGCCAAGTTTTCTTTGAATCTTACAGAGAAGGAAATTAAAAGGTGCACATCCAGTGCTCTTTTACTCCATTAAAAGAAAGCTATAGTAAAGTTATTTTAAGTTAGAGGTAGGTTAAGTATACAAAACTATTTTTTCTGAATACCAGGATAAGAACATTATTTTACTTTTTTGCATCTCCTACAACTTAAAATATATTTTAATGTAATTTTTAATAAGGCAATTAATACCCAGAATAGCAAAAAACTATCTGGAAAAGGGCCAAAATATAACTCAAATTTTGCAATTTCAAGATTTACTACAAAGGTAACAGCAATTAGGAGTTTGGTGCTAGTACAAAAATACAAATACATAATTAAACTCATCAATCTGTAGTAAATTAAATTTTGGTCAGAGTACCAAGACAATTTAATGGAGAAAAAAGTCATCAGAATACCTGGATATCCACATACAAGCAAATGAGGTTGAGCCACTTCTGACACTATATCCAAAAGTTGATTCATAACAGATCCAAAGTCTTAATATTAGGATGACAAATAGAAAATTATTTAAAAAATCATAGGGACAGATCTTCATGCCTGGATTTATGAATAAATTCTTAGCTATGACATCAAAATTATAAGCATAAACAGAAAGAAAATAATCGATAATAAAATTTACTCAGGATTAAAAAAAAAGAAATATGGATCAAAGGACAGTAGGAAGAGAGTAACACATACACATGGGATAAAATATTTTAAAATCATATATCATAAGGTTCTAATGTCTACAATATTCAAAGAACCTCTGTAATTAACAACAAAAAGAACTCAGTTACAAAATGAGCAGAAAGCTTAAATAGACATTTTCCAGGAAAGATAAACAAACTGATATTGAGCTCATGTGAAAATGCAGAGCATCACTGCCCATGAGGCAGACCCAAATCAAACCCACAATGAGATACCACTCCATCCCTCTTTAGAATGGCTCTAATGCAAAAGACAAAAACAATATTGGTGAAAATGTAGAGTAACTGGAACATTCATTTGTTTTTGATAGAAATATAAAATATGTCTGCTTCTGTGGAAAATCATTGGAAAGTTCCTTAGAAAGATAAACTGAAATGACACATGAGTTGGCAATTCCATTCCGAAGTATTTACCCAGAGAGTTGAAACAAGTATTGAAACAAAAGTTGGTAAGCAAATGTTCATGGTAGTACTACTCACAACAACCAGAAGATTGAAACAAGTCAAATGTCTATTGATGGATGCACCTAACTTTATACTATAGGATTTAGTTTAGCTATTAAAAGGAATTAAATAATCTGACATATGTCATTTTTAACACGGGTGAAGTTGGAAAACATTACACTAAATGAAAGAAGCCAGACATCATAGGTTGTATATGGTGCTATCCCATTTGTATGAAATATCCACTAGGGTCAAATACATACAGACTGACAAAAGTTTAGAGGGTACCATTAGTGTGGGGTAGGGAAAAACAGGAAGTTACTGATGAAAAGGTGCAGGATTTATTTTGGGGTTAATTAGAAACTTATGAAATTAGCTGGGCACAGTGGAACACACCTGTAATCCCAGTGGCTCAGGAGAAAGAGGCAGGAGGATCATGAGTTCAAAGCCAGCCTCAGCAAAAGTAAAGAGCTAAGCCACTCAGTGAGACCCTGTCTCTAAATAAAGTACAAAGTAGGGTTGGGAATATGGCTTAATGGTTGAGTGCCCCTGAGTTCAATCAGGGTCCCCTCACCAAAAAAAAAAAAAAAAAAAAAAAAACCACTATGGAATTAGATAATAGTGATGATTGGACAGTGTTGTTGATGTACTTAATGACACTTAATTGTACAATTTAAAATAGTTAAAATGGTAAATTATGGCATGTGTATTTTAACACAATAAAAACAAAACAACTAATATAGAGCTAACTTAATTTGAAACATATATTTTAATTTAAAAATATCCTCCAGAAAAAAATTACAAACTCACAAGATGAGAGATAAGGGATTTCTCAACTATAAAACAACATAGATCTAGCATCTTCAGTTTTACAACCTCACCTTTGCATTGAAAATAAACAGAAATTCATAGCAATTATCTCAAAGAGTTGTTCTCCTTCCCAAAAGGCATTAAAACTTTTCTTCTAACAAATAGCAGAAAAAAGCATAAACAAAAATTAAGAAGCCAGAGTTTTTATTATTGCTCAACAAAGAAAGAGTAAATCTCATCATTCTCCTAAAATATACCACTAAATTCTCTGATCATTAAACTATATCCCCAATCAGTACTAATAAGAACTCAGCAAAATCAAGCTCTTTTGCTACTTGGGAATCACTTCAGAAACCAAGAGACCTATTTCAATATAAGTAGGCTGCAAGGTGCATCTCTTAGTCAATGTCACTTAATGGGCTCTGACAGATGGGTCCAATTTGGGATACTGGTAGAACCTGCAAAATTCTTCAAAATATAATTTTTTCAAAACTGAAAACTTGGCTTTCCTACAATATAAAAATGATTGGGCCAAAGGTTTATTATCTTGTTAGAACTATAACCATTTTAATGGCAATGCTGATCCAAAGAGCTTTTTGTACAACAGGATTGTCAATAGTGCATTAGGGAAGATATTTTGGAATAAGTTTGCTGAGTTATAGACTAGACTCATTAATATCTTACAGAGCAAAAAACTACAACCTTTGGGGCTATTTTTTAAAACTGGGCAGAAATCTATGATTTAATATTCATCTTTTATAGTGTCTAAGCCCCCAATTATTTTTGAATAGCAAAGTCAAAAAGAGGCACATTCTTCTAGGTAATAAATGGTTTAGTTAATTCTACTCTCTAAGGCCCCAATACGATATTGAAAGTACCAGATGTCAAACGTTTTGCCTAATCCCTTCATGTAAATATTTTTATTAGTATATTACTATATACACATTGAAAGAAAATTAAGTTATAAGGTCTTGTGACTTTCTAAAGTTATATATCCTAGAAAATATATCCTATTTAGGTAACAATTACCTATAATGGGTAAGAAAGAATAAATACTCAGAGAAATTGACATGTTTAAAAAGAAATCACAGATAATTCACAAAAATATGGTTTACACACAAGAAGAAAAACTAAACTTACTACTCATGAAGAAAATGCATATTAAAAGTATAGTCACATAGATTTGTTTACTTTTCAAATGAAGTTGTTTTTTTCTTTTTTTATTCGAAGTTGTATATATAACAGTAGCATGCATTACAATTCATAATACACATATAGAGCAACCGTTTACATAACACTGTTTGTATACAAAGTATATTCGTACTATTCATGTCTTCAATCATGCATTTAGGATAATGATAGCTTTGGTATTGTGATGATAAAGCACTCACAAAGTGCTAATGGGAAAATAGATTGATTCAATCTGCTAGGAACATTTTTACATATATATATATATATATATATATATATATATATATATATATATAGTGGTGCTGAAGAAACATATGTCTTTATAGCTTTAAAAATAGTCAAAGACCAGCTGAGTATAGTGATACACAGCTATAATTCCAGCACCATGGAAAGCCATGGCAGGAGGACTGTATAGTCAAGCCGGCTTTAGCAACTTAGTGATGTCCTAAACAAATTAGTGAGAATTTGTCTCAAAAAAAAAAAAAAAAAAACAAAAAAAAAAAAAACATAAAAAGGGCTAGGGAAGTGGCTCAGGCATTAAGAGCCCCTAGGTTCAATCCTTGATACAATTTAAAAAAAAAAAAATCCAAGACTGCCATGTAGATGTGCTTTTGGAAAAATAGCCTAAAAATACAGTGGATAGTTTAGTATTAATTCTAACAGCAAAACTTTGAAAATAACATGATGTGGAATATATGGCATAATATTAATACCTTCATTAACAATGAAGTGATCAAATATTTTTAATAGTTCAGGACAATAGTCATGATAAGTCAAGGAACAATACTCTGCTATGTCTGCTATGTTTTCAGGTATACAGTCCGGCTCTCAACTAAGGTGAAGCCTTGGAATGCCCATCGAAACACTTTGCTGAGGGTTGTCGAGCAGTTGAAGCTTTCTGAGAAGGCAACCTCTTTGCCTCAGCTGTTTTCCATCTCATTTTAAACATTTTCTACATGTGTGCTATTTAGAAGTATAATTAGAGGCCAGAAAATGGTTAATTGCTTTGTAACCAAGTTGGTTGGATCAGGCATCATAACAGAGGCAATGATCACTTGGTATTTATAATACAAGTTCCAGTAGATGGAGGAGGGAAGTCTCCAAAATACAGATTACTCCACCCTTTAGACATTCGGAAGGTTTTATTCTTGAAACATATAAGACTAAAAATAAGTTCCAAAGCATCCAAAGAGAAGAAAGGAATGACATATATATGAAACAGCCATAAAGAGAGACAAGTAAAAGAGATTTACCAGGTCTTAATAAAATGCCTAAGAGGAACATAACTGACCAGGGAAGATAGAGATTTAATAACACTAAGGTCCAGCCTTGAACCGAATCAAACTCTGAAAGAACTGATGTGATAAGTTCCTCATCCTATTTGCCTAATATAACGCCTGGGAATTTTTCTCTAGTGGAAGATATAAACCTAGAAGCACCTTTATAGACAATGTTCAGCATACAGCTAAATTTCATTGGGCATACAAAGAAACAGAAACACACAATCAGAAATAGACCACAAGATAAGATATATAGGTGATCTCCACATTGGAGTAAACAAACTCTTCAAAATAGCTCTGAATGGAAAATAAGTATAAATGAAATAAGTTATTAATGAAAATAGTGGAAAAGATGCACATAGGAGATTGAGCAGAAAAATGAATGATGTATTCTAGAATAAAAATATCAATATTCAAATTTAAGACAAGTACATTGTTTAATAGCAAGATGAATGCAGAAAATGATTAAATTTATGGATGGAAAAATTGAAATCAAATATGAGAATAAAGAATTAACAAAACTAGAGCAATTAAATGTAAATTGCATTAAAAACTTACACTAGAGTACAATGATTATCATAAAAATAAAAAATAAAGAGAAACTCAGCTGTTTATGGTGGAAGTGCTTTAAAAACTAAATAGAAAATTTGAAAGCAAAAAAGATGAAAAAGTTGTAACATGTACATTTCCTAAACCTAAACCAGTGTAGCTATGTTAAAATCAGACAAAATTCACTTTAGCATAGATTAAAACCAATGTCTTCATAATAAAATGATCAATTCAAGAGGAACATACAAAAATCATAAGTTTGCACATCTAATAATATTTTAAATATTATAAGGCAAAAGTTGAAAAAGTAAACCATATGTGAAGCAACAAAGTAGTTTCTAAATAAGAAAATGATTTTATAAAGGTATTATTGGACAACTGGCAATTTTGGAATATTAAGCAGTTTAATTAAGTTTATAGATAAAGTTGTAGTGGAACATAGCCACACTCATTAGCTTATGCACTGCCTGTGGCTGCTTTAGGCCTACCATGGTAGAGTTGAGTGGTTGTGACAGAGACCATATGGCTCACTAATCCTAAAATATTTGCAGTCTGGTCTGCAGAAAAAAGTTTTCTGATTCACGTGTTAGAAAACTGTATCTTAGCAATGTTTAAAATCCTGAATGTAATGATTGTGCCATGGTTATGTAAGAAGATATCGTGGTTATTTTTTTGGTTGTCATTTTAACAAGCACCTAAGTATTTAGCATAAAGGAACATCATGCATTTAAGGTACTCTGAAATGGTTAAGGAAAAGTAATTTTTATTTATACATGGAAAGATAGTTGAGAAGATTATAGGGTGAGCAGAGTATCCAAACTGCATGTGGATGACTAGACATTTTTCTAAGTAGAGAATATTTATTTGCTGAACGACAAAAGTTAGATACTCTTATCTCTTAAAAACCTTTAAAGAGGGCTTGCAGTAATATGCTGAGAGCGTTCTGACAGAGAAAAGTGGAAATTGAGTTTCAAAAAAATGTTAATAATTAATTGACAGAATAAAAAAAGGTGTTTTTTAATAAAAAATGCTTAGGAGTATTGCTAGGTAATATTGAGTGTCTCCTTGAGTCTGGTTATAAATTATGAATCCCTAATGGGACCAGCCTCTTGTTTGTATGATTATTTCCAGCAATTCTCGGCTATGTGGGAAAAGGCATATAGACATGTATGAATTAGATTGTTATGTAGATAGATGCTTTCGCAGTCCATTATCAACAAAAGGGGAAGGAGTCAGCATGCTGAAAGTGTTTGAAAGAGATTATAATGATGAACTAGGGAAATGGAATTTGAGAAAGAGGTAAGTAAAGACAGAAGGGATTGTAGATGGGGGAAATGATGAATAAAAAAATGGAGAGCTAAATAAAGTAAAATCAAATATTACCGTAGGGGAAGGAACAAGTGAATGAAGGGAAAAGTGGCTGGAAACAATATCCTTGAGGCTTCAATGTGTGTTTCTTCTGATGGTTTGTCCTCTGATTTCAGCAAATGATGAGAGAACTGAGTGACTGACAAAGAGTTGACAAAGAGTAATAGTGGCGAGGTAAAATAAATCATACATCAGGTGTTCAGAATAACAAGAATGGTTGTGGGAGTGCAGAGGAAGAGTGTGCTGGCTTATAAAATGTTCAGGAGGGCGTGTATTTATATGTGTGTATTGTGGGCATAAGGGACACAGGGGCAAATGAGAGAGATGTCAGTGGCACCAGTGAAGAGTGGGAGAGAGTGGAATCAATCAATAAAACATTCTCTAATACATGAGAATTTTTAGGAGACAGAGAGATGATAAATATGGATATGAAGCAAAGATACCTAATGTACCCTCTGACTCTGATCCTCAAAAGTAGGTTAGAATTAATGGTTTTGGGAGAGATACAGAGGGATTAGTGTTCTTTAGGGTTAGTCCGAATTCAATTAAAGAAAAAGCAGGAAAAAAAAACATTCTAAATAACACTTAAGGTATAGGAGAGTTTTCTTTGATTCCTCACATGGTTGATGTGCAATCAACATTTATTGGATTCTTATTTTGACAGTATGGATGGAGGGAATAGAAAGAAGACAAAGGTCACTCCCTTTCACTGGAGCCAATATGGCTTAAGGACTAAACTGAATGAATAAATTTAGCACACTTAATGTTTTCAGAAGTAGATTGATGAAACACAGAACAGAATGATGGCAAAATAAGGAAAATTATTATGGTTTGTGGGCACATGGATTTGAAATGTAAAAATAATTATATGGTCAGGGACAATCTTCCATTATGTCTCAGGACCCCCGATATACATGTACATATTGCTTATAAGTATATTTATTTTAATTACAGTAAGGCATCATATCAGAGCCCCTTCTACATGTTTAAATTGACCCTTAGATTACTTGTTCTCTCAGATTATACATGAATCCCCAAAACTTTTGAAATTGCATGAAAAATTTGTATGCACATTAAATTTGATTTTTTGAATAGTGGAATGATACTTTTTATCTGATTCTTAGAGGCTTCTGATATTAGAAAATTAAGAATCACCACCTTGGTGAATAAAAATATTGCACACAATTAGAAATAATGAAGAATGGAGCTAAGGGTGGTAGTTTGTACACTGAATATTTTTAAAAAATATACATAAAGCACTTTGACTTATTGCCTGGCACACATGTAATCATGGCATAAATTATTATTAATATTATGTAAATATATTATCTTATTAATTATCATAGCTAATGAGGTATATGAATTAACTCCAATTACATTGAATTAAAATTATATTTCCTTGGTTGTGTACTTGACATTACCATCTTGAGTTCATGCATTTTATAAGGTGATTAGAGCTAGGATTCCATCCTGAGCATGTGACTGCAAAATCTTTTGTACATCTCACTGATGCAAATAACTTAAGGTCTCAAAATTGATAGTAGTAATAAAATATACACACAAGCAGAGAAAAGTGTTTTATCTGGTGTGGGATTCCATTACCCTCATTCAAGGAGGAATGTGATGGTGAAATTATAAGAATCACGCTGATTCTCCAGGTGGCTTGATGTCTTTTCCTTGTGAACTTTCTTCCTCTTTTTTTTGTCCCCAATCTTGCATATATATAACAAGCCAAGAAAAACCATCTTAAGTATAAGCTTAATGAAGAAATGAAAACACAGGGATGAAGGGCACTGAAGAAACAGTCAACCTAAAGTCTAAGGACACAATATATTTCTTTGAAAGATGTTCAAAGTCAATTTTGCATGAGTTGTCTTTCCTCCAGCATTAATAATAATCATTAGCAGTGTCACTTTTTAATATTTAAGAAGACAATATATAAAATGTAAGTGCCATTAAGACACCATCAGAGATTTCAGATTTAAGGGCTTAGGAACAATAGTACTAAAAGATGTCAAAGCCACATTCATCTTGTAGTCATATTTTATGTGGATTTAATATTAAAGACAAAATAGCACTTAGTTCAGTCCCTTAGAAAATTTAATGATAGCAAAGTTCTTTCCTTTTAAAGAGGAGGATTTAGGAGTATTAGAAAAAAGAATACAATCCTACTTTGAGATTATAACAACAATCATTCCAATTCTCTTCTACTCTGCTGTAGTATATACACTCTTGAGATTCATATTCTTATCTATTTTTTAGATGTAAGGTGACTAAAATGATGCTTTCTACCCTTTGTCATATTAGAACACAGAAATTGTTTTTTCTATGGATTCAAAATAGAACAATTCTGTTTCTCATCCATAATTATGTCATTATAGTTGACAACAATGGAAGATTCTGTGTACAGTCAACTACTTACACCTGTAAAACTGGATAAGAGTATTTTGCCTCCTAATTCAATTTTAATCCTATTTGAACATAATCTAAAATCATATGGCTCATAAATAAATCTATATTTGACTCCTGTGATTAAAAAATATGGACAAAATGAAAAGGAGTTGAGCAAAGCGTCAGAGCCGATTACTTTTTCTCACTTAGACAAAGATCTAAATGTTAGTTAAGCTGGGCACAGTGGTGCATGCCTTGGGAGGCTTGGGAGGCTGAGATGGAGGATCATGAGTACAAAGCCAGCCTCAGCAAAGTCAATGTGCTAAGCAACTCAGTGATAACCTGTCTCTAAATAAAATACAAAATAGGGTTGAGGATGTGGCTCAGTGGTTGAGTGCCCCTGAATTCAATCTTTGTGGTTGAGTGCCCCTGAATTCAATCTTTGGTAACCTCACCCAAAAAAATATTAGTTAAAAGTTTAAAGTAGAGGACAAGTTAGCTGGGTATGGTGGCACACACCTGTAATCCCAGCAATTTGGGAGGCTGAGTCAGGAGGATTGCAATTTCAAGGCCATCTCAGCAATTTAGTGAGACCCTAAGCAACTTAGTGAGACCCTGACACAAAATAAAAAATAAAAAGGGCTGAGGATGTGGCTCAGTGTTTAAGCACTCCTGGAGTCAAACCCCAGTTCCAAAAAAAAAAAAAAAAGCTTTCACAAGGGGTCAGTTGATCTTTATTCTCTCTAAGGACTATTTTCTCTAAGAGGCTGTGAGTCTACTTTGGAGATACCAGGATTGGCTCATCTACCATCTTTCTGGGATAATGGACCAGATTTGAATCTGCTGGTAGTTGTGCAGGGAAGGCAGCTACTGAAGACAGCAGAATGATAATAAAGGTTGTAATTAAAGATCGCTGGTACATCTTTGTTGATGTTGTTAATAGACTCAGAAGTTAGTTCTATTGTGAAGAGATTAGAAAGATTTATGGAGTTATCAAATCCAGCCTCCTGCCACATATTCTTGTTCTATTTATTATAAAGTAAGTTACAAAGAAAATTTACTCTAGGGGGAAAAAAAGGTGGTTTGCTCTAAAGAGCTCAAAATTTACATGCACATTGCTGTGGTATTCTGTAATCCAGTCTCTTTTAACTTTTGGTATTTGGCTATCTACAATTGAATTCTAAATTGCTTTGATATTTTGTAAAGTTTATGAACGTTATGTTTTAGAAATGTTTTTTATCTTGATTCTCAAAAGTAAACAAAGGTGAACTCACTGCCTCTCTGCACTCCTCCTGCCCCCCAGGGATTCATTGCACTCCTTAATAAAATGGTAGCACATGAGCTTCTATCTTAGGCTCTGATTTGTAGGGAATTCAACCTAAAATGACAATTAAAGTTGAATTATATAACAAGACCAGAAGTGGAGCAATATCTTCCTGTTATTTCATTTGGCAGAGATATTTCTCCATTAAATGGAGAAAGAGCTAGAGCCATTTCTTTAATACATTAATTTCTCAGGAGAGAGACATGGCATTCTAAGGCATTTATGATAGCTAATTACCAGGCTTTCTGAGGAATGATAATTTAGAACTACCTTGGGAATTATTAAAGATATTTCTCAGGAGTTTTTGTGCACAGTGTGAGCATATCACAAACACAAAATCCCATGTAGAGGTAGATCCCTGCAGAATGAAAGCCTCTTTTCGTGAAATCTCTTAAGGGGTTCTGGAACTGTTAATGACCCAAATATTTGGCATTGCCTTTAGAAGTAGACTCAGCTGTTTACCGGAAAGATTCTGATGCCTATCTCATTGGCAGAATGCATGTGTTTGGAAGATAGTAATCTAGAGAATGTAGAAATCCCTGAAAGTCACAATCTTTTCCTCTTTTCTCTTTTTCAACTTGACATGAGTATAGTAGGTGAAAGCAGTTGGCTAGAAGAATCATATGCATCTAAAATCTCATAAGGTGACTTCGTGCATACTTTTTATTTGAAATCACTTTGTTCACTTTAGTTGGACTGAAAACAGTAGAGGCTTAACTAGTTAGAAGCAGACTTCTTTGGATATTGTAGAATGCTAGTGACTGTTACACTGTTAGCAAAGCAGTGGAACTAATACTCTTACATAATTCACTCAGCTGATCCTTCCATTGAATTCTCCCTGTTTGTGTTCCACATGTTATAATGGTAGATTTTTTTTTCCACCACCAGCATAATAGCAATTTAGTTATTTTTAATTCACTGATTTTTGTAATCATCCATTTATTGATTGATCATAATGAGACTACATTAAGTCAAGCTGAAAAGAAAGATATGTAAAAAATAATTAAGAGTTATATGTTGACTGTACCTGAAGGAGTTGTCAAATGTCATTTGAGGTAGATATAGAAAATCTGTTGAGGGGGCAGAATCTACTGAAAGAAATGACATAAGCTTATTGAATTTGGTAAAAAATATTTGTTGTTGAACTCAGGGGAGAGAAAGAAATCCTTTCTCAGAATATATGTAATAGGTTTTAAATTAACAAACACTTCAATAATTTACAAAGAAATACAAGTTATTTAATATCTGCTCTTTTTTAATCACTATACTGAGCACTGGGAATGCAAAAGTGAATGCTGCAGGATCCCTAAGAATAGGTCACAAGGTGGGGAAGTGGAATTGTTTTAATCACAGTTTCAGCTGAGGCTCAGATAAATATCACATTCAAAAGTAGGATAAGAAACTAAATACATGTTTGAAGACATGAATGATATGAATATATTTTGTATACTAACAGTGATATGTTAAAAGGTGTTCTTTATGTGTATTACGAATTGTAAAGCATGCTACTGTTATATATACAACATTGAATTAAAAAAAAAAAAGAAACTACCTTGCAAAACTTGCAAAAGAGGCATTGGAAAATAATTAATACCATTCCTAATGTCCTTCCAAGCTAAGGATAGACAGGCAAGGGGTTTTTAGTAGGCAAATTTTAGAGAAAGCTTTTCACATTATGTGTGTTGTGCTGTCCTCCAAGGAGAAGCATGCCCAGCTGTAGCACAGGCGCAGAAGCATCCATCCTTCCAAATGAAGGATGTGATATCTGTCTCTTAGGACTTGAAAGACATAGCCAACCATTGTTGATTTAGCCTGAGAGGTTTAAAAGGAGAAAGTTTAGCACACTGGAAGACTTTCACTCCTGGAATTTAGCAGACCAAGAATGCTGAGTGTTTTCCCTGAACCTGCCCTACACAAGTAGGCTATCTCAATAGGGGTAAAGCCAGCCCTATAGTGTGGACCCTGGAATTCCCAGGATAAGGAAGCAGTTCAGCCAGCAGCTAGAGGAGAAGCATTCCACTGTCTAAAGCATCCTGCAGGGGAGAGATCCCCAGCAGTTGGCAGTGTCTTCAGTGAGTTCAGGAAATAAGTCTTTTAGAAAAGTTGAGATCCACCTCTAGACATATGTCTTAAGTATAGAGTGTTAATGCTGGCCCAGGAAAGTGTTAGTAAAGTCAGTGTTCCTCTGTCCTTTATATCTCTTCCAAACCTCCACATAGTCTGATGCTGAGAGATGGGTGAGTAATAGTGGAAGTGCTGAGCAATCAGAGAGGTAATGGTATGACCCCTTTCAGTGTGAAGGCAGCAAGTGTCAGCTGGTTACAGTGAGAGGGAGGTGGTAGGTATAGGATTTTTGAATGGTACACTAGATTTTACATTAATTATTATATAAAGAACAGCTTTACATTTCCTGGGAATATCCAGAAAACAAACTGAGCTTTGACTATATTTTCTCCAAAGGAACAGGGAAAAATTTTCCCACTAAGTGCATTAGAATAGGCAATGGAGGAACTCCAGCTTGAGATCTCATGGGTTCACAGTTTTCCATGCTGATGACAAAGCTTGCAGTTTGGAAATGTGGAAATATTGGATGGTGGTTCCTTAACTAAAAATCGACTAAGGGTCAGGAGACCAAGCTCTTAGTTCTGATCTACTCAACGAGAGGCACAGGGTTTTGCCACCCTATGTACTGTGTCTATAGCACATAAAGGAGTTCACCCCCACCCTGGTCTCAGTGATGCCTGGTATTGAATTCTAAAATTCTGAGTATCAGACAAAAAAATATTTATGTTAGATTTTATTTGCTTAATAAACATTAAATAATAGGCAAACCTAAGAGAAAGAAATGAGTTTTACAAAAGGCTAAGTAGCTAATGAGTTTATGGCCACAGTTTTGACTTCATACAATGCATAGGTTATTTATAGTAGTAGTAGTAGTAGTAGTACTACTACTACTACTATTATAGTTGTTATAGTTTTAATAAAAGTGTGTTCTATTTCAATGTTCTAAAATCACATAATTACAACCAGTGATTTTTAAAGAAATGCATTGAGAAAGGTCATATTTGAGGGTGTTGAAATAAATGTTTAACAGGCCACCACTTAAAAGAAAATAGTATTTGGAATATAGTTTGAAAGAAATTGTTCTACATATTAATATGGCTAGTAAACTAAGAAAAGCCTTACTATATCTTGGTAACACTAGAAAAAAAAAAACAAATAACAGAACATTAGTGTACAAAGTTTTTCATTTTTCATAACCCAAGCCTGTGTTCTGAAATCAATCCCTATTTGGCCTTGTCAGACATTTCTAGTTAAAGTCCATCAGAGTTTGAAACCATGGCTTGTGCATAGTTTAATATTTTATAAGATGAAATATTTATGTAAAACAACTGTCTCCTTCATCTCTGTAGAATTAATTATTAACCTTATGAATGCTGAAAGACTGTCAGGTGTTGGATTCACTTGAAATTTCTGGTGGGATTCTTTAGCCGAGGTCAGAATATGTCTTCTGTTATCTTCAACACTTTCTGTCAAATGTTTGGGATAAGATTTACTATACTACAATTTGAAACAACAGCATAAGAAACTGTGTGCCCAAAGCTCAATTTTAACATATGCAAATGAGGCCTTAAGAAAACAAGCACATTTTAAAATATCGTAATATATTTAGGATGGGATTTAATAAAAGAGAGATACCCTGAAGAATTTTAGCCTGAAGCCTGTTTCTAACAAATAGCATCAGGAGGGAGGAAGGCCATCTGTCTAAGTGTTTGCTTGTTAGAAATTTGCAAGCCTGTTTGCTAAAAATAATTCCATTTTTTTGTGTGTTAAACAACAAAAATAATTTTAACATATTTCAGATTTCTAAGACGCTGGGGTGATTAAGTCACTATGTTTTTGAGCTCAGTAAAATATTAAATAAAATATTATGTTATATATCCCTTGAGAGAGGTTATTACAATGCTCATTAGTTTCTGCACTTAATATTCACGTTGCATTCGATATTGCCTGTGTTTCTTTCCTTTGTTAAGGAAGGGTGATGAAAGAATTTGCCCAATACAATATAGTATTGAGTTTTAATGTACATCATCCATATCTCTGGATTTTCCTGATTGAATATTCAAGATGCAATATGCAAAAATTTTCAATCATTAAACATAAGGATTGAGGGCAGAGTAGTGGCATAGATTGACATTTTAATAGTAATAAAAATATGAATTTAAATGTTACAGAATTGGGGAAGCTCACATGAAGGTTGGATGAGAAATACTTTCTTTGCATGTCCTGGGAGAGGGTGAGGACTGAATTGGCTACCCATCTTGGGGGCTCTTGTGTGGTAGAAATGTGTGGCATATGAGAGTCATTTCAGAGAGATAGAAGACTAGGACATTTTTCTCATTTCAAAATGAAAGACATTTTACTAGAATATAAAAATAGGAAATGTTATGTCATTTTCAAAGTACAATAAAATTTGTTATAATTAATGTAGCACTAAATCTAAAACTAAGTTATAAGGAGAATAGGAGAATAATAAAGAGGAGAGATCATTTCCTATTATTTCAATTTTTATTGTTACTAATCTTCTGATGAATATCTTTTGTAACTATTTAAAATGAAAAACTTAATAAATTATTGCCTTTGAGGTAAAGCTCTTCAGGATTAAATGTAGATGATCAAAATAGTCCACCAATAAATTATGAAATTACATGCCATACTTATTTTTTGACGTTAATTTTATTTATTTTAATTTAACATTCACACTGATATATTTGTGTTGACATAGAAAGAAAAAAAAAACAGTTTGTCTTCATCTCTTCTATCTAAGAGTTTATCCCAGTGATTTCTGAAACAAAAATTTCCACTTAGAACTCAGGTTACAAGTCAAGATATAACCATTGAAATGTAAAATTGGATTTCTACCACAGCTTTTTCTATCTGACACAGGTCAAAGCTGAGGTTATAACAAGCTGTTCACCAATATTATGGATTTAGAATTAATATTCTCAAGTAAACATAGAGTCCTTCCCTACTACTTCAGAAACAGCCTGTTGTTTATAGTCAGGACAAACATACTGTAATTTATTCTCCTAACCAGGACTTGTTTAAGTTTGAAAGAGCACCTGCTCGGGCTGGGGCTATGGCTCAGTGGTAAAGCACTCCTCTAGCATGTGTGAGGCCCTGGGTTCAATCCTCAGCACCACATAAATAAAGTAAAAGTACTGAAAGAGCACCTGCTACTACTACAGTGGAGAACAAGACCCCACACTTGCCAGCTTGCCCAAGAAGATTGCATGCATCCATTGGTAACTCTAAGTCCAGTGATCTCATATTGGTAGCTTGAAATAAGTCAAGGTGGGATAATTGACCACCCAGGAATTTCTAATTGCTACAAATCAGGTATCAAGTCCAGCACTGTCAGCTAAACTCTTATAAGACAATTGGTGATTGAAAGGGAAAATAGTGCAAAATGGGACACTTCTAGGAAAACTGTGAGTGGTCACCCTAGTTAAAATGGAATTTATGTAACTAAGCTATCAATATCTTCTTTAAGGTATGTATAAGTGAATACAAGCATATCACCACTATGTTCATGAAAATTGAAAATGGAAAAGCTCAGCTTCGGCTTCTTGAAGTCAGATTAATAAAAGGACAAATGGAAATTGGCATGGAGACTTGTAGCAGCAGTAGTTCAGGTGTTTCTAGGAAGCAAAAATGCTTTTATGAAGATGTGAGTCTGGATCATGACTTGGACAGCTGAGGTTTGGAGAGGGAAAGGAGGGGAATGGAGAGCAAGCCAGGATGTTTAAACCACAGATAAGCAGGGCAGTCTATCTGGTTCATCCACAGAAGAAAATCAGGAAAATTTTAGTCCACATATGGCACAAATCTGTAATAAATTAGAGGATATGCTGGGTTGTAACAGTGATGTGGTCTTAGGTTTGCTCAAATTCTTAAGTCAAAATTGCAATTTTAGAATCCATCTCAAGTGGAACACTATTTTTAAACACCATGTTTTGATTAAATGAGCCATCCATTCAAAAGTGTATTTTTTCCTCAACTTGAAAGATATTAAATTATGTACATGTCTTAATAGAGAGAACTTAAAAATTATATATTAAAGACCACTTTTACTAGTTTATATGACTCAATTAATAACAAATTAAATTCACTTTATCTAAAAGTTTTCAGACTAGAGAAAAAAATCATCCTGGAGAATAAGTGAAGATATTTTTTAAAGGATGTGATTCAAAGATCACTTTTAAAATTTCAAATTCATAGTCAACACCCATACATTATTTCTCAAGAAACTTCATTACCTTAAGTGCATGTATGAAGACACAAATGATGTGAATATACTTTGTATACAACTAGAGACATGTAAAAATGTGCTCTATAAGTATAATATGAAATGTAATGCATTCTTCTGTCATTTATAACAACTTAGAATAAAAAAATTTAAAAACTTATGTTCACAACAGTCTTTATTTCTATTTTGCAAAAGAAACATGCTGATGTAATACCCAGGGATATTAAAATCCATCAAACGGGTAAACAAAGAGATAATTTGAAATATTGTTTTAGATAAGCCTTTTTTATTTTTATTTTTGTGATGTTGGGGATTGAACACAAGTCCATGCACATGCTAGACAAGTGTTCTACCACTGATCTATACCACTAGCCCTATTGGTAAACATTTAGAGTTGATAAATCAAAGCACCTTAAGCCCACATTGCTTCTTGTGTTTTAAAGTAATACTTATTTCTGTTTAGCTTGAAGTTTGGGATCATCTGTTAGAATTTTCCAGATTCAGAACAATGGAAACAAAACAGATTAATTGTAACTGAAATATATCTCTGGACCATCAAGTTTTTACAAAATGCATTCGAGAAAAAGAACGTATGCATAAAAATTTTACATGATATCCTTCAGATTTGATCTTTATTTCAGTAAGAAATTTTGATTTCTATGAAATCATCATCAAATATTTATTCCATCTACAGCTAATCTTCATCTTTTTGCATCTTATAAAATGTTCCTATTTTCTCCCTCATGAATTAGAAAACCTAATAATTATTATTAAATATTTCAGTAACAGATCTATTTGAGAATACATATTCTCTTTCTAAACTATAAGGGATACCCAAGCAAAATACTTGATGTAGTCATATCTCAGTGGACTCCCTGTCTGTCCCCAGACTCCCTGATTGTCTCCAGTCAGATGACTTCCCATTCATGTTATGTCATCTGGATTTTTTACTTAGACAACTCTCCCCACTACCATCAGAAACGTCTTCTTCAGAGATCAAAGACCCACAGACAATCTGAGTCATAGTGACCATCTAATAATTGAAAAAAGAATGTACAACTGTGCTAGGGAGTATGAATAGCGAACTCTGAGTTGTGAAAATATGCAGTAGCTCATGATTGTCTTCTGAGGTCTGCAGGTATTGCTGATGCAATGCCTATTTTAGTAATAATTAAAGAAAGTGTGAAGACAAGTCAATGCAAGTGATTCTTTTTCTGGAACTGTTTAATTAGGAATTAGAGATTTATACAATAATTAAAGTTCAAGAATATTTGTATTAGCATGACTTCTAATAGAAAAAAGTGGATATCATTGTTTGGATATGAGGTATCTCCTGAAAACTCATGATTAGATTATTAAAGCTGTAACCTACTCAGTGGTTTAATCCATTTGATGGATTAATAAATTGAAAGGACTACTCTACTGGGTGGTAATGGTAGGCCAGTAGCATGTGGCTAGAGGAAGTAGGTCACTGGGGATGTGCCTTTGGAGTTTATATTTTGTCCCTGGCACCTTGTTCTTTCTCTCTGCTTCCTGGCTATCACGAGCTGAGCCACTTTCCTCTGTCATGCCCCCTTTAGCATTATGTTCTGCCTTACTTCAAGCCCAGAGCAGTGAATAAGTTTGTCCATGGACTGAACCTCTGAAACCGTGAGCCGAAATTAACTTCTGCTCCTCTAAGTTGTTCTTGTCAGATACTTTGCACAGAGCTGAGAAGATGAATAAGACAGTAGGAATCCCTTAGTATCCTAAAACAGAATTATTGAATAAATTAACAGCTTTTGACAAAACATTTTTGATCCATAAAAATTATATTCTTAAATAATAGTTGAAATATAAATGTGCTTATAATAAAATGCTATGGTAAAAGCTTAAACTGATCTCTAATTCAGATTAATCCTATCTTTATAAAAAGAAAGCACAAAATCTGTGACTGTGTATGAATAGAAAATGTACAAGCACAAATGCTCATAATTGTGTTAATAACAGATTATGTGTGATTAGATTATCTTTTGTATGCTTCAATTTTCTATTTATAGTGTGTAAAGTATACAAAAATGCAATTATACTTAAGATATATATTTAATAATATGAAATAAGTAGTTATGTTTGAATTAATTATGCAGATTTTGCACATTAGTTTATAGACAAGATGTTGTATTCCAATACATTATTGAATATACTTCAAGCTTTCAAAGGAGGATGTTTACCAGGCACAGTGGTGCATATCTATCATCCCTGATACCTAGGAGGCTGAGAAGGGAGAGTAACAAGTTCAAGGCCAACTTGGGAAATTTAGCAACACTCTGTCTCAGAATATAAGTTTTGTAAAGTGGACTGAGGTTATTGCCCAGTTGTAGAGGGTCCCTGGGTTTCATCTTCAGTAACACACACACAAATGAGGATGTTTAACGTCCACAATTATTAAATTATGTAACTACTGTTTAATAAATGAGCAATACAAAATAATTACAAATTTACATACAATATCAGTTTAATAATCTTTGTTGTTACGATTTTCTCAGATCTTAATAACATAAAAGACTATAAAGTAAAATCATTTTATTTTTGTTAAGATAACTGAAAAACAATACAACAATAAAATTTCTGGATCTTACAAATTTAACATAATTAAAACTTGTTAAAATACTATCTCCAAATTTGATTAACCAAAACGCTTTATGAAAAAATTATCTTTGCATTGTTAATGAGTACAATAACTTTCTCCTGGGTTATAGCAAATATAACAAGCATTAACTATTTGAACACCAACCAGATTTTAGCTTGAAATCTTGAAAGTCACATGCAGAGTTGGCTCTAGTGGCAACAAGTCTGAAATCCCAGGGAGTCAGGAGGCTGTGTCAGAAGGATCTCAAGTTCAAGGCCAACTTCCTTGGCAACTTAAAAAGACCTTGTCTCAAAATTTGTTGAAAAATGGACCATTTGTTTTTTGGGGATTGGCTAATTACACTTAGCATGATAGTCTCCAGATCCTTCCTTTTATGAGTAAGTTTGGGGGAGGGGGGAAAACAATAGATGTTTAGTAGATTAGACAAAGTAGAATGAAGGGAAGTGAGGGGAGACAGGAGTAGGAAAGACCATATAATGGCGTGACATAACTTTCCTATGTATGTATATGAATCTACCACAGTGAATCTCACCATTGGGTACATCCACACAACTGGGATCGTAATTAGAATAAGATACACCCCATGTTTATATAAATATGTCAAAATAGACTCTACTGTCATGTAAAACTAAAAAGAACAAGTGAAATAAAAATTTTAAAATTTGTTAAAAAAAGGGAGAGTTCTGCAGATGTAATTCAGTGGTAGAACGCCTATGGAATCAATTCATCCCAGTAGAGCAAAAAAAGAAAAAGAAAAGAAAAGAAAGACGAAAAAGGAAATAATGAAATCAGTATATAGCAAATTTAAAGGTAGTGCAGAAATAATTGATTTACCCACACATACAAAAACACACATATATACATACCTTTTACATGTTTCATCTACGCCACTTCCAGTATTGTATTGTTTCCATTATTTATTACTATATTTATCACTCAAATTTTAAGTACCATAAGAGGTATTAACACTGAAACTTTAATAAATATGAATAAGTATTAAAAATAGCTATAATTTCTAAAAATTCAAGTAAAAGTATATCAGACTATGTTTATTTTATATGAATATATGAGTTTATGTTAACTTTTGAAATGCTGCAATTGACCAACTTTAAATGTCTATTTAAATTTGGTATTTCACTGAAACAGATACAATAAAAATGAAGGAAAAGCATGTATAAAATGTAGATATGAGTTAGTATAAAGGTGATGGTAGGGGATTTCTCAATTTTTGTTTTGATTTTTTTTTTTTTAATTTTCAGTGAGTGCTTAAGTGTAAAGGATCGTGCTTTTTAAATCTTAATTTTTCTAAATTGTAAAGTCCTATGGTTTTGATTTTCTGAAAAATTATTTGAAATTTCCTTTAGCTGGGATTTTTGCATCATTATTGGTATTTTTAAAATTCTAGGCTTTATTCTCATTTATCATGCAATATCTGTAATGATAATAAATGATGTTTGTACTAATCATTTAAGGTTCTTGAAGCTTTAAAATTGGATTGCTATATAAAGGAAAATACTAAATATAAGAAAAATACTTTGAGTACCATAGTAAATATGCTATTTTTGCTTTAAAATTAAATATATATTTCTATATCTTGCTCTTTATAAATTTTCACTCAAAATAAGGTCAAAGACTTAAGTATAAGAACAGAAACTTAGCAACTATTAGAATAAAAAAAACAGAGGGGACTACTTTTAACATATAGGAGTCAACAGGACTTCCTGAATAAGCCCCCTATGGCTCAGACTCAATAATTTTGATGGAATCAAATTTAAAAGCTTCTACACAGCAAATAAAACAATTGACAGAGTGAAGGGGCAACTGACAGATGGAAGAAAATCTTTGCCAGCTACTTCTCTGAAAGAGGACCAATACATTAAAAATACAAATCACCCAACTGATGAGTGGGGAAATGAACTGAACATACCGTTCCTAAAAGAAGTCTAAATGGCCAACAATTATATGAAAAAAAATTTCAGCATCTTTTGCTATCAGAGAAATGTAAATGAAAATTATAGAGATTTCTGTCTCACTTAAATCAGAATGGCATTCATTAAAAATACAAATACAAATAAATGCTGGTGAGCATATGTGGGGAAAATTGGATTGTGCTGTTCAATGGATCATAAATTAGAACAGCCACTTTGGAACTCACTATAAAGATTCCTCAAAAATCTACAGATAGATCTACCATATGACCAGCTATACTACTCCTTGGTATTTAATCAAAAGAATTAAAGTCAGTATATTTTAAAGATGCATGTACAGCTACTTTTGTAGCAGCACAATTCACTACAGCCAAGTTTTAGAATCATTCTGTGTCTGTCAAGACATGAATGGATAAAGAAAATGTGGAGTTTCATTTAGCTAAAAAGAAAAATGAAGTTATGTCATTCACAGGAAAATTGATGGAACTAGAGACCATAATTTTCAGTGAAACAAAACAGACTCAGAGAGGATGGTATCCTGTTTTTTTCTTGAATGTTGAAGCTACAAGGGAAAAAATAGAAAAGGGGAAAAAAAAAGAAAACAAAAACAGAAAAGAGAGGGATCCAATGAAATGTGAAAACAGTTGGGTAGAGTAAAAAGGTAAAAAGTCTCATGGGTAAAAGGAAGGATGGGGGAGGTATCTGGGGGTGAAATTGGTTAAATTATGTTTTTATGTATCTGGGAATTTGCCATGATGAAATCTACTATTCTGTATCACTAATATGCACAATAAAAATAACATTTTCTGCATGTAAGAAGAGAAACTAGCTTAGGGCATAGCTGTGTATTTGTGAAAGAAACCCTTTTCCTAATTCTGTAGTTATAATCTTCTCTCTGTTAATCATGTGTCACATGACAGGTGAAAAATGTAATCCAAGAAAAAAACAAATTTCTGCTTTGAAATATTTCTGCAAAATGAAATTTTGTTCATCTGAAATATTTGCTCCCCAAAGAAAATTCCCCTGGGAATATCTATATCATTCTCTCATTGTTTAAAAATTCTTGGAATTTCAAAATGATAAAAATAGAAGAAAATCTATGCATTGAGTTCATATAGTCATTTGAAAAAATAGTGGTTCATTCTTTGTAAAATAAAATACAAGGATGAGCCGGGTGTGGTGGTGCACACCTGTAATCCCAGCACTTGGGAGGCTGAGGCAGGAGGATCACGAGTTCAAAGCCAGCCTCAGCAATGATGAAACACTTAGCAACTCACTGAGACTCTTGTCTCTAATAAAATACAAAAGAGGGCTAGGGATGTGGCCCAGTGGTTGAGTGCCCCTGAGTTCAAGCCCCAGTACCAAAATAAATAAGTTAATTAATTAATTAAATTAAATATAAGGATGAATAAAAACTTCAGAAACAGTACAAAAATTAAATAGGGACATTAAATTACATAATTTTAAATAACTGGATCATTCTAAGCATTTCTGTGTCTTCCAATACTGTGGCTATTAACTAAGTGTGGATATTATGTATTTAAATTTATTAAAATTAAATAAAATTATAAAATTAACTCTTTGTTCCACATGCTCAATACTACCTTGTGAAGAGTATATACTGTACTGGATAGTGCCAACCATCTGTACAGAGCAGATTAGAAAATATGAGGCAACTCCAATAATGGCTAAGGAAAGAAAATGTTACCTATATTATAACCATGTCTTTTTTTTTATAACATTTGAGCTTATCAGTAGGTTCTTACTTTTTTAGCCTGTGATTGTATTTTCTAAAAAGACTAATGACATAATCTAGAGATCTGAGGTTCATACAAAACAAGATTGACTTAATGGCATTGGGTATAGCCATTTACTACATGTACTCATGTGATCATCCAAGGAGCAATATATCATACATTGAAGTACAATTGAGCAGGTCACAATTAATTTAATGCTTTATTTTTCACCATGTTTTCAACACTTTTTTAGGAATATTTTTACTCTGAAAGTTCAATGATTGTGTACTATACATTTGCTTTTCTGTTAGGACTTACATCCTCTGATGATCTTAAAATTCTGTTCATTGCTAATATATTCTTTGTATATCCTAATGGGGTAATTTGTACTCTCATAAACAGGATAATTTATTGAGCTATTGGTAGAAAGTCATTCCATCCCAAAGTGATCGCTCAACTTGAGAATGCTTAGGTCATTCTGTTTTTTCAGCATAAATTGCTAGATTGGTATTCTCAACAGTATACTTTGGTCAATTTATTGACAAGTAAATTTAACAATAACTATAAACATCTAGTTAACTCAAAGAGCTTATACTTGGCATTGATCCAAATGAACACAAATGGCTTTTTGTTGTTTTACAGAGGCTGATAAAATATTATGCTCTGAAAGACTTCTTAAGGGAGTAAACTCATTATAGACCTTCAGTAGAAAAATATTGGCATTCTATATGACCTCAACTTGCAAAGAAATATTTACAGTAAGGTCACTCTTTAATAATAATAACATAAACTATCAAAATATTGATTTCCTTCAGAAATACATTTTGTCTATTTCTTTACATAGGAGCTCTTTTCTTTTTCTTTCTTCTTTATAATCAAAGTAAACTCATTGTTTTATTTGTAATCCTTTATTTTATTTTATTTATTTTTAATCTTTTTAAATTAATACATCGCAGTTGTACACGTTTAGGGGATATGATTTAGGGGATATGATTCTGTACTTGTATGCAATACACAATGATCATGTCACAATGATTTATGTTGGGAACTTTTGTACACCTCTTTTCATTTTTTTAATGCAATACATAATAAATTATTGTAAACTATAGTCACCTTGCTGTGCAACACTGGAACTACTTCCTCCTAACTGTACTTTAGTACCTGTTATCCAATTACCCTCTGTCCTTCCCTTGAATACCCTTTCTAGATTCTAGTGATATTTTTTCTGTGGTCTACTTCTATGAAATCAAGAGTGAGTGTGAACATGCAGTATTTGTCTATCATATATTTTACTAAGCATATACTAATATTTTTTTCATATTAGCTTATTCATCTACATTAGAGAGAAACAAGCAAAAGAATCTAATTCTGGGCAAGATATGCAGCAGATTAAGAATTTAGGGAAATTTCACATTTGCAAAAATACTGTTTTTTTGATTTCTGGAGCAATGTAATTTGTCACCTTAAACATTTCTGTTGGTCCACATGTATTTGTTTATCTTATCTAATAATCCAAGTATATATTTGACCTATGGTATGACTAGAGGAATGTCATCATAAATTGAAAATTTTCTTTGAGATGCAGAAAATAATCCAAAATACAGGAGGTAGGAGTAAAAACAGAAAAAAAAAAAAAATCAGTGTAGTAGACAAAGGGGAATGAAAGGGAGGGAGGAAGGAGGAGACAACAAAAGAACACTGGAATGAATCTGACCTAACTTTTCTACGGACATATATGAATATACCCCAGTGAACCTCACTATCATATATATCCACAAAACACTAGTTAAAAAAAAAAAAAAAAAAAAAAAAAAAAAAAAAAAAAACTATAACAGCAGAAAGATCAGTAGAGGGGAAGTACTGAGTGCTGAATAGAATGAATTATATTCTATGCCTTTATAATTATGTCAAAATGAATTCTAATATTACATGTAACTAAAAATAACCAAGAATAATAAATTTTTAAAAATGCATTTGTATTATTATTAAATAATGTTTCAAGCCCATACACTGGAGATTACAAAATGCAGTCTGTTTTCATAACATAAATGACTAAAGTAAACAAAGTAGGCTTTTAACACACTTTGAAATCAAATGGAAGACACAGCCAAATATATGACATGGTGATGGTTAAGCTCCTTATTGAACATTCTGTTAGGTTAAACACATGCTCTCTGCTTTTGGATTTATGCTACATAATTTAGAACGTCTAATGATTTTTAAAAAGTAAGGTTGCTATCATGAAGAAGGCAAGGACATGCTCTTGAATAGTTGCTGTAAACTGACCTATTTTTCATTTCTTTCTAACATTCCACACATAGTTCTCACATTTGAAGCTCAGAAAATTTGTCTAAACTATCTTAAGATGTACAAACTGTTATTAAATCCCATTTTCTCCAAATCCAGACAAACTAACCATAAGAATATCATACTGATCCAATGAAAAGTTTACATTATTTTGTTATATTGAATGAACTCTGTAAGAGCTCAGCATCACAATATTTAAATGAATTTTGAATTTTTTTTTTTACCAGCTAATATAATTTCACCTTTTATTTTATTAGAAGTAGCAAGTCTTCTGTTCTATTTCTTTCTATCCTGTCTCTTAGTGAAGAGAGGAATCTTGGCTCTTTCAGAATGTCAAATTAATTTCTAGACCTAGGCTAAAGTTCTGAATTATCTTTCACCGTGTGGTTTGACTTTGTCCTATGTATCCTCCAGCAGGTCAGAGGATCCCCAAAAGATCAGGAAAGTACAGGGTAGAAGTTTACAGAGTGCAGAAGACCAGTGCATTGTCACCTTTTAATGAAATGTGCCAGCCTAATGATTAATAGTTTATCTTTAATGTCCTAAGAAACTCTTAATTGAAAAAAAAAATGTGTTTCTCTTCTTTGCAAGGACAGACCCATTTTTCATTTGTTTGTGTGGTAATTGTCACAGATGTTTCACTAATCTTGTATATGAAAAGGACTGTTAACATTTATATTCTCTGTTATGATATACAGCAATCCTCACCAAAATATAATTACTGCTATATTTTTCGAATAGCACAACCTCACTACTGGTTTATATTATTTTTTAATGTCCACCTCCAACCAAAATGTCAGGGAGGGTTCTTTCCAACTACCAAATTCCTGTGTCATTTAATAGTTTAAAAAAATATTGAAGTAAGCTATCTTTTTATTGATCTTGAATTATTGGGCATTTCTATTTATCCATATATTTATATCTAAATTTCCATCCTTGCTTGCAATCATTTTAAATTGTCATGACATTTATTATTCCATGTTCAATATGTCTATGTGCATTGCTTTTGCTTTGTAAAATATAATAATTCACATGCTATGCACTATTTTTATACATATACCTTTCTCATTCTAGAAGAAATGACAAATATAATTTTAAAAACACAAAAATATAGCAAAATGTGAATAGTACTGCCACATAAAGTTATTCCGATGAAGCAAAGAATAAAAATAGGGCAAGATCAGAAAAAGTGTGAGCATAAAGTCATCTTTATATAGTATTTACCTTTAAACTTCAATTTTGATTTAAGCAGTGAAAGAGAAAAACGACATAGTTATATAATACACTCTCGCGATTACAGGAAACAAAAAGATCTTAGCATTTATTTGTTTATTTATTTTTGCAGTATTGGTTATTGAAATCAGGAGTGCTCTACCACTGAGATACATCCCCAGCTCTTTTTATTATATTTGGTTACAAGGTCTCACTGTGGAAGCTGGCCTCAAACTTGTGATCGTCCTGTCTCAGCCTCCCAGGTAGCTGGTATTTACAGGTGTAAGCCACCTTGCCCAGCTCTTAGCATAATTTTTTAAGGAATTTGTTGTGTAGAATTTCATAAGGAAATCATGGAACAGAATAAAACAGAATAAAAATAAAAAACTGTATAATATGGTTTCATGTTGTATCATCCATAAAATTTGTAATTATTTTTAAATGGAGTTAATTATTTTTGAAAGGTATTAACAAAACTAACTTGTCTTCTATATCTTACATATCTGTCAGTGTACACATATAGAGTAACCATAATACATCATTCAATCTTCTGTGAACAATTCTCTCAGCTGGAATTGTAGTAGAAGTAAATAGATCATATATACATGGAAAAATAATTCAAGTTAAGTTGTGTGAAGGAGCCCCAATCAAGGAGATGGCTATTGCGGTTAGCTGGAAGCCATAAGTTTCACCTGATAATAATCATACATTAAGTATGCACGGTGACGCACCTGTAAATGCACGTGATGCACCCGCAAAGCTAAAAGTATATAACCGGGTGAAAGCGGTCAGAAGCGGCATTCATTCAGTCAGTCGTTCAGTCCGTTGGAAGAAGAGTTCGTGTCGGAGAAGAAGAAGAGAGTCAGAGCGGCCAGAATGTAGTCAGAAGAAGAAATAAGAGTCAGAACGGTTAAGAGTTTGGTCAGAAGAGAAACCAAAGAGATAAAAGAAGAAGTAGTAGTTGCTGGTTGGAGTCAGGCCGAGGCTGCCAAAGAAGAAAGAAGAAAGAAGAAGCTCTCTCTCTCTCTCTCTCTCTTTTTCTCTCTCTCTAAGCTCTCTCTAAGAAAGTAAGAAGTAAAGTAAAAGAGTCAGTCGTCAGAAGAAGTAAAGAGTCAGTATTAGAGTTTGAGAGGTTGCTAAAGCCGAAGAATAAAAAGTCTTCATTCTGCCTCCGAGTTTTTCTCCTGCAGCTTGTTGCTCTAAGTCAAGAAGCAACAAATGGTGGCCGGTGTGGGGAATTTGGTAGGCAGGTAAAAATAAGAAAAACAAGAAAGCATAGCCTCCGAAATTCAGAAGCCACCCAGCAAAAAGAGTAGTAAAGAAAAAGAGAAAATAGAAAAAGCACGGCGAAAAAGCCATGCAGAGAAAAGCCATGAGCTTTGGCGAAAAGCCATAACTGCAGCTTGGCGAAAACCAGAAAGTCAAAGCCGCTCATGCAGTTGTGCTTAACTAAGTGCGTTAGCTGATTTGTTTACGCTATGAAAACTTGGCTTGTCAGCAGCAGGCTTGCCGCCTTAAAGCCGCAGCATCTCCTCAAAAGGGCTCAAACATCAACTCCTTTAAAATAAAAGGTGAAAAGCCAGGTAGGGACAAGAAAATAAAAGATAGAAAATAGAGAAAATAAAATATAGAAAATAGAATTAAAGCACCTTTTAAACTGAAAGGGGGGAATTGAAGGAGCCCCTATCAGGGAGATGGCTATTGCAGTTAGTTGGAAGCCATAAGTTTCACCTGATAATAATCATACATTAAGTATGCACATGACGCACCTGTAAACGCACGTGATGCACCCGCAAAGCTAAAAGTATATAACCGGGTGAAAGCGGTCAGAAGTGGCATTCATTCAGTCAGTCGTTCAGTTGGTCGGAAGAAGAGTTCGGGTCGGAGAAGAAGAAAAGAGTCAGAGTGGCCAGAACGTAGTCAGAAAAAGAAATAAGAAAGCGGTTAAGAGTTTGGTCAGAAGAGAAACCAAAGAGATAAAAGAGAGAAGAAGTAGTTGCTGGTCGGAGTCAGGCCGAGGCTGCCGAAGAAGAAAGAAGAAAGAAGAAGCACTCTCTCTCTCTCTCAGCTCTCTCTAAGAAAGTAAAAGTAAAAGTAAAAGAAAGTAAAGTAAAGAAGTAAAGTAAAAAAGTAAAGAGTCAGTAGTCAGAAGAAGTAAAGAGTCAGAAAGGTTGCTGAAAGAGCCAGTGTTAGAGTTTTAAGAGATTGCTAAAGCCGAAGAATAAAAAACCTTCTTTCATCTTCATTCTGCCTCCGAGTTTTTCTCCCGCGGCGTTGTTGCTCCAAGTCAGGAAGCAACACTTGTGTGCATTCTTCTATTTAAGAAATGAGACAAGCAGATTATAAAGCTAACTTAGTACTGTAAAACTTAGTTATTGTCATTTAATGGACAGTCTTAGAGGAGTTGATGGAAGCAAAGCTAGGTACTTCTTATATAAAAATGTGGATTTTTATCTTTAAGTTGTATTGCTTTAGGGTTTAAAATCCTTCAGGGAGGAGAGAGACAGACATAAAGACAGTTTTTTTAAACTGGGCATCAACAACTAACAGTAGAACTTACAAATAAAGCATATGATACAGCATGTCTATCTATTAATATAAATGTTATATATTAATACCCATATATACATATCTATGAGGGATACATTATATTAACCATGAGGCACATTAGGTATTTTGACAGAGCTGAAATATTTTGTATTCAGATATTTTATATAAATGTTGCTGTAGGAGTGCTAACAACTTCTATTTAGGGAAGTCCTATTTCCCACCCTCACTAGTGATAAAGAGTTCATTTTTTCCTGAGAGGGAGACAAACTAAGAAAGAAAATACAGTTGATGATTGAATGGCAAAATACATGTCTCATCTGCATATCTCTCTTATATATTCTAACCTTATTAGAATTAGGTTATAAGCAAACTTTTTTTTTTTTTTTTTTTTTTTTTTTTTTTTTTGGACCAGGGATTGGGGCACTCGACCACTGGGCCACATCCCCAGCCCTTTTTTGTATTTCATTTAGAGACAGGGTCTCACTGATTTGCTAAGTGTCTCGCCATTGCTGAGGCTGGCTTTGAACTCACGATCCTCCTGCCTCAGCCTCCCAAAGTGCTGGGATTACAGGGGTGCACCACCGCGCCCGGCTGCAAACATTTTTCATAAATAACAAAAGGAAATCTTCAGTCTCAAATCTATGATAACACATTGGTGAAGCATTTGAAAGAAATAAAAGTATTTTATATGTCACAAGTTTCAACCATCTATTAATTTCCCCAACCTTTACCAAAGTGTACTGTGTTAAACAAAATATCTCTTCAAGAGAGTGTAAGAGATGTGACTAGCAATCATTTAATTAGATAACTCAGTGTGATGTGATATGTGGCTATCAAATTCATGTATTATTTCTGTATGCATATATATACATTTACATATTATTCATATATACATTTATGAATTTATGCATTATTTTCACATGTATACAATACTGCATTACATATATTATTTTACATTGGGAAGGAAACAAATTTTTGAGGAATGTGAGACCAACAATTTTGTGCATCTTTATTTAAAAAAAAAAAAAAAAAAACTTCATTCATTTATTGCTTTACTTATTTATGACCTAGGAAGAGATTCTAGCCCTTTTTCTAGTATGCAGTGCCTGGCTTCCAGTAACATTAGGTCAGGCAGTTCTCAGTGCCCATAGGGCAGTACACCATTTGATTTGCCTGAATTTAGAAGCAAATGCTCTAAATGAGTATATTTAAATTTCTCAGGGAGAAATGAGATGCTAGTATTAGGGGAATATATTTCTCCAAACTAGTTTCTTTGCTTAACTTTAAACATGCAATGAAAATTTTATAGCATAACAAGTTTTATTTTGCCTTAACTATGAGGAAACTCAGAGTAAAATTGCAGTTTCAACCCTAGGAACAAGTAAAAAGGTAAGTGTATGGGCATATTTATTTCTCATGGTTTAAAAGACCTTTAGTACTGTTTATAGATTTTAGTGCCCAATTTAACATCATTCAAATTTGTAGCAGAAAATCTTTTTGGAAGAAGTAACGTTCTAATAAGAACATAATAATTTTAATGTTTTGTTTCTCTGTTTACATTGAGATTATATCTATCTTTATTGTTTATGGGGAAATACTAACAGCATATAAAAAGACTCCCAAAATCCTGTTATGATTTCACAACTAGGAAACAAATCACTGATTTCTCATATTTTGCTAGTTCTGTAATTTAATAGAAAATTCCCTTTAAATTAATATTTAATATATACATCCATTATTACATTTGGAAATTTCTAGTTTACTTTAATGTAGGTAATTTGTTTTGTAAAGCAACTTTTTATTTCCTCATTTAAAAATATGTTTTTTAAATAATAGATTGATTTTGAGATACAAATAAAGATTACTTCTTCATATAGGAGTTTATTAGTCTTTCTAGGCTATATGACTACAATTTTTATTATGAATGTGATTATTGACCAAATAGTGAACAAGTACTATGAATTTTATAGCAGTGGGTTATAATTATTTCATTCCACCTCTTACCTGGCAACTTATAAACAAAAAATTGAATTTGAAAACATCCCTCTCTTTCATACATGCACATGCTTTTTAGAAAAAATATGATAATATATTTTTCAAGATACTAATTGTTCTGTAACTTGAAGTTAATTACTATTGTATCCTTAAAATCAGAGGAGTTTGTTTCTTACTTATTTCTTCTCAAACGTTGTCTCTATATTTTTCAATCATTTTTTATCTCTTCATGGAGAATAATGAGTTCATTTAAAAAAATGGTACCTAATGAACATTTCTTTTTTTCTTTTTCTTTTTTGTACCAGGGATTGAACCTAGGGGCTCTGAATCACTGAGCTACATCCCTAGCAATTTGTTTGTTATTTTGAGACAGGGTTTCACAAAGTTGCTTAGGGCCTTGCTAAATTGTGGAGGCTGGCTTTGAACTTGCAATCCTCCTGCCTCCAAAGCCACTGGGATTACAGGCATATGTCACCATACCTGGTCATTTTGGTTTCTTATAAATTTTAAAATCCATATTCTAAAAACAGTTCCTTAGACAAACTAGCTAAGACATAAATTTATTTTTAAAAGTATGCATTTTAATTGAACTTCTAATTTGAAAAAGGCATAAAAACAAAATCAATCAATAAATAAACAGGTTTTTTAAAAGGTAGTAGGACATGAAAGCTTTAATCCAAGTTTCCTGTAGACATAAGTAGCAAAGCCTATAACTGGATGCTGTTGAGATTATTAAGCAGTTGAACAGCAAAAAAGTATATTTGGGCATTGTAGTTACAAATACTATATCCTGTAGATGTTCTTAAATTGGTTGTGTCCTCATAAATTTATATTATTGTTCCAGATTTGTACTGTTCTCTTGTGCCAAACATGCCAAATATATAAACCTTCTATGGAAGAATTCTTCCTTAGTCTCTAATCCAGCCTCCTTGGAATTCTCACATATTAACTATAAACTAAAGAAACAACAAGGAAATGGAACAACATAAATGAAATTCAATATAAGTAATGATGGACTAGTTTAGATTGTCTACTTGTTCCAGCAATAGGAATTCTCAGATAAGGAATGTTAAATACTCTATATAACAACACTGAAGATGTAAATAGTGCATTAAGAGAGAGATTTAAAAAATATTACTTAAACTAACATATTTGGTCAGTCAGATTTGAAGAAATATAACCAAAGTATGTCTTCATAAAAAATATATTTGTAAATTGATATTTTCATGGATAGTTTAACAAAGAACAGAGCTAAAATAAGAATTGTGAACATAAGACAAAAAGCCCTAAACTACCATGCCTCAAAGAGTGATCACAAGATGGAAAACATGAAGACTAAAAAGTCATGACAGGTAGAATGAAAGAAGGTATAACAAATATGAATTCCATGTGGGGGGATTGTAACACTGCAGTAGAAGCACTGTTAAAGAGTTGACAGGGGACGGGTTTCAAAAATTGATGAAAGATATGAGTCATCATATTCTGGAATCAAAAGCATCATGGGCAGAATTTTTTCAAAAAATTAAATTTAATAGTATTGAAATAATCGAATATTTCCCTTTATGAAATCTATAAAATGCATATAAAATTATCTCTGCACATCATTTATTTAAAAATCATTAAAATCAGGCGTGGTGGTGCACACCTGTAATCCCAGTGGCATAGGAGGTTGAGGCAGGAGAATCACAAGATAGAGGTCAGCCTCTGCAATTTAACAAGGCCCTAAGCAACTTAGTAAGACACTGTCGGAAGAAAGAAAGAAAGGAAAAAATATGTGATATGTATTTAAAGGGATCTGGAGACATAGATCAGTGGTAAAATGCCTCTGGGTTAAATCCCCAGTACCAAAAAAAAATTATGCAAATAATCTTTATAGCATAATTATTTTGAGAATGTTAAGCATATATTCCATTACTTGGGGTTCTGAAAGCCATTAGAGATTCAGTCTAGATGAGAAGTCAGCAAACTAGGTAGGACTTTCAGCTGGCTGCCTTTATTAAAAAGCATTTTCTATTATAATATATTCTTACCCATTCACATCTTGTTTGTGGCTCCTTTTAAACTACCATAGCAGACTGGAAAGTTTTCTAATGAGGTTTCATGGCATTCAGAGCTAATAATTACTATCTGTCCCTTTTCAAACCAAATGTACTAACCCTTACTCTAAATAAAACCCTTTTTGATTAATTACCCCAAGAGAAAAATACACTGCTACATATCATCACCTTAAAATACATTCCTTAATAGATCCATCTTTAGCTTGATAGGATTTGAAAACATATCAGTCTTATGAGAAAAGTCAGCATGATTAAAGAAAGGGGAATATGGAGAACACATGAGATGGTACACAAAGGCTTGTAAGGAGGCTTGGGGAATAAGGAACACTGAGACATTCAGCTCCTTACAGAGGAGAACAAAGGATATTCTATCAGGGTAGGCAAATTTCTATAACAAACATTTCTGGTATCTCGCGGGTTGGCTCAAATACAAAAACTATCTCCTATTCCACATCCAGGGTTGTTGCTAAAAACAGTGACACTGACCCATGAAGACATTTAGAGAATGATTCTTTCCATGTGTGGTTTCATGACACTCTAGGGCCTCAGATGAAGAAGGCAGTAGGTTTGTAAAACCCAGGCCTACAAAGGTCCTATATAATTTCTGTCCATATTACCAACTACAGCTTTAACAAATAATCATGCTTGCCTACAAGAAAGATGGTTATTGAAAAGATTAAAGATAACAAGTGCTTTGTAAAGATGTTAAGAAAAGGAAATGCTTATACATCTTGGCGGGAAAGTAAATTATCACAGCCATTATGGAAAACCAGTATGGACATTAATTAAAAATAGAACTACCATGCGATCCAGCAATCCCATTACTGGGTACATATCCAAAAGAAATTAAATCAGAATGTTGAGACATTTGAAGTCTATTGCTGCCCATACATAATAGCCAAGAAATAAAAACTACCTAAGTGTTTACCAGGTGATGAATGGATAAAGAAAATGTGGCATATATACACAACAGAGTCCTATGGATCCATAAAAAGTAATGAAATCTTATGATTTGTAATAACATGGAAGAAGATGGAGATTATTATGTTGAGTGACAGATCAGACACAGAAAGACAAATACCTCATGGTCTCATATGGGGAATATAAAAATATTGATCTCATAAGGGTTGGGAGTAATAATCATGGTTACAGGAGACTCAAACAGAGGGAAAGGAATGGATGGGGAAAAGTTGATCAATAGATACTGTTACAATTAGATAAGATTAAAAAGTTCTGTTGTGCTATGGCACAATAGGGTCATTCTATATGACAATTATGTACTGAACTTTTCAAAAAGCTACAATATAGAAATTTGAAAGTTTTTACCATAAGAAAGAAATGATAAGACATTGAGGACTTACATATGTTTGATTTTAACATTGTACAATGTTTATATATATCAAAACAACAAAAATTATCCTATTAATGTATGGTTTTTGGTTTTTATCTGTTAAGGTAAATTTAATTAAAATTTACAAAAAGAAAGGCTACAAATATCTGAGTGCTTGTATTAAGGAAAAAATGGGCACGTTTTATTTATTTATTTATTTATTTTGAGCTGCCTTTTCCATACAAATCAGGACATTGAGGACAAACATATCTTAATTTGGAAGTTTATAGTTTTGACATGGGCTTGGCATGCTATGGGAATATTTTAAAATTACTTTTATTGAGAAAGTTGTGATTTTCTGCTTGATTTATGGATTCAGACCATATTATAGATATAAAATTTCTTGGCAGGGAGCTTTTCGGATGTCTGTTGTTAATCCCACACTTCTGCCAGAAAGTTAACCATACTGTAACTGAATTCAAAGAGTTTGCTTTTTGATTAGAGCTAAACCAATTAGCAGGACCAGAAGATGATAGAATGGAGACAGATTGGTTAGCTGCAATGAATAAGGAGAACACTGGAGTTATCTGTTAAGCCATGCTCTTTCAGAACAAAGGAAGTAGGGGGATTATATTTTGGTTGCCTATGCATATTCATTTTAGGAGCAGACACATTCCTGACTATGCTTAATTTAGGATGTACATTTTGGGGCATGGTCAGCTCAAGGTCATGGAGTACCTGGTAAAAGATTAAAATGGCTGACAGGAGCACTCAAAGATGGCAAACATGAACTCTTCTGGGCATGATCAGCTCAATATCATAATGAGAAAAGTCTTCTCTAGGAACCTAAAAATTAATTTTATTTGCTTCAGTGTTCTTGGAGACCATGACTGGTTCTTCATAAGTTCCTACATAAAACTTTAGCTGAAACAAAAGGAAGTAGACTTTAAAGCTGTGTTAATGTGCCTCTCACTTAGTGTTTATCAGTGTCACTCAAGTCATACGTAGACTAACACATGAGCATTCTTACAAATACTGAATCTTAGGCTTAATCCTAAATCTGCATTTAGAAAGATCTACAGAGATTTCATACACAAATTACAGATTTCTAAGCATTGAGGTAATCTCCCTAATCATGTCATGTACTATTTGATATGACATATTCTGAATATTTGTTGAGCTCAGATACTGTAGCTTGATAAAGAAAAAATAAAATAAAATTCAATTTATATTTCTTCTGCATCTAAATAGTCATCATCAGATTTTCATGGAAGAAGGTGTAGGGGCTTGACTTATATAAGTGTAAAAATAAATCAGAATTTTTACTTTTCTGAAGTCATTTGAAGAAGTAACTTCATGAATACTCCCATCCCCTTTCCATTTATTTAATTGAGGAAGAAAAGGATAAGAATTGCCACAGATTTTTGGAGCAATATTTATGCAAGTTGAAAGAGAGATAATTTCTATTTTTTTCTTCATAATTGCACTACGAGATAAAGTGATGTATAACTACAATTAACAAAATACTTCAAAGCACAGAAAATCACATAGTGTCAGATACAAGGTATACTAAATATTTTTTGCAGGATCTGATTGTTGCTCAAAATTCATACTTTTTATGATGTTTCTTTAGTAACTAAAATGGGAACTGTATTGATCTGTGTGTGCTCTCTGGAGAAACAGAACCTATATAGAAAGAGATAAATTTTAGAGAATTATCTCACATGGTTGATGGAGCATAAAAAATCAGAAAGCTGATGGTTTACTTATGAACTGCATCTGAAGGCATAAAACTCAGAAGATCCTATGGTACAAGTTCTAGTGTAAGTTCCAAAGCAAGAGAAGACCAGTGTCCCATCTGAAGGAAGATGGGACAGATAATTCTCTTTCACTCTGCCTTTGTAGTCCATTTAGGCCTTCAGTGGATTTAATGATGCCACATGGTGGAGAGTAATCTGCTTTACTGAATCAAGCATAAATATCATTGAAAATTACCCTCACAGACACACATACAAAGTAATATTTAACCAAATATTTGTGAACCCTGTGGCCCAAATCCACCTGTAAAATTAACCATCACAGGTAATATAACCATGTTGTATTTATTTGATTTTATGACCAATTGTCTGTTACTTTTATTTCATATTTTGTAATTCCATTATTTTTGCCATTATGGAAATATGTTTGTCATAATTAATAATACATTTCTGTTTTCTTCATCTACTCCTACATGAATTAAGTCACAGTACAGCTACAAACATGAAGTAACCTAAAAATGTGTTCTTAATGTTTTTGGATATTTGAATCTTTTAGTAAGCCAACTAGATTTTAAGAGAAAGAAAAAGGAGATTTAAAGTAGTGGGGACTTAATTGGCATGAATGTTGCCGCCTGCAGCGGCTGCCGCCTGCAACAACAATACCGCGGGAAAGAATTCTGAGGCAGACTAGAAATGAATAGGTTCTTTATTCTTCTTTCTTCTAACTTCTCTCTCCGGCTCCAACCTCTTCAACTCCAACCACACCCTTTAACCAACCTCACCTGGTTATATGCTTTTTGCCTTAACAAGTATACACATGTTAACAGATCAAACTTACAGATGCGTCACATAGTCTTCACAGGCATAGAGAGATTCTTAGATAAATGCATGACTATCAGGTGAAAATACTTAAACAACTTTTATGGCTCTCAGCTAGCCGTCATCTTAGCTATCTATCTCATTAGGGCTATTACACATGAATGAAGATTTTTTTAAAATATTTTATTTATTTTTCATTTATAATATTAGTATGTATTACAATTCATAATGCACATATTTAGCATGTTTTTACATACAACTGTTTGTATACAAAGTATATTCATACCATTGAGGTCTTCAATCATGCATTTAGGATAATGATATCCATCTCATTCAACCACTTTTTCTTTTCTTTTTTTTATTCCCCCCTCCCTCCCCCATTGCTCCCTCCCTTCCCCTCCCTTCCCTTTGACCATTCTAGTGTTTGTCTAATCCTCCTATGTACCCCCATCCAACAACACTGTGAACTAGCCTCCTTATATCAGAGAAAACATTCGGTATTTGGATTTTTGAGATTGACTAATTTCACTTAGCATTATATTCTCCAACTTCATCCATTTACCTGCAAATGCCATTATTTTATTCTCTTTTATTACTGAGTAAAATTTCATTTTGTATATATACCACATTTTCTTTATCCACTCATCTACTGGGGGACATCTAGGTTGGTTCCACAACCTAGCTATTGTGAATTGTGCTGCTATACACATTGAAGTGGCTGTGTCACTTTTAACATGCTGTTTTTAAGTCCTTTGGGAATAGACCCAGGAGTGGGATGGCTGGGTCATAGGGTGGTTCCATTCCCAGTTTTCCAAGAAATCTCCATACTGCTTTCCATAGCGGTTGCACCATTTTGCAGTCCCACCAGCAATGTATGAGTGTCCCTTTTTCCCCACATCCTCTCCAACACTTATTGTTGTTTGTATTCTTAATAGTTGCCATTCTGACTGGAGTGAAATGAAATCTTAGGGTAGTTTTGATTTGCATTTCTCTAATTGCCAGCGATATTGAGCATTTTTTTCATGTATTTGTTGATTAATTGTGTATCTTCTTCTGAGAAGTGTCTTTTCAATTCCTTAGCCCATTTATTGATTGGGTTATTTGTTTTTTTGGTATTAAGTTTTTTGAGTTCTTTATATATTCTAGAAATTAGTGCTCTATCCGATGTGCATGTATTAAATATTTGTTCCCAGTTAGTTGGCTCTCTATTCACCTCACTGATTGTTTCTTTTGCTGATAAGAAGCTTTTTAGTTTAAATCTATCCCATTCATTAATTCTTGGTATTAATTCTTGCGCTACAGGATTCTTATTAAGGAACTTGGGGCCTAATCTGACACGTTGGAAATTGGAGCTTACTTTTTCTTCTATTAGACGTATTGTCTCTGGTCTAATTCCTAGGTCCTTGATCCACTTTGAATTGAGTTTTGTGCATGGTGAGAGATAAGGGTTTAATTTCATTTTGTTGCATATGGATTTCCAGTTTTACCAGCACCATTTGTTGAAGAGGCTATCCTTTCTCCACTGTACATTTTTGGTGCCTTTGTCTAATATAAGATAGCTGAAATTATATGTATTAGTCTCTGTGTCCAATGAATATATTTTTAAGGAAAAGTAATCCAAAATAATTTTCTTTGTCCCATTTCCCTACCACATATTAGAGATTTCTCAAAAAGAATATATATTTTATTTGACACAGTTGAATTTCTTGTTTAAATATGTTGACATTTTTAAATTTTAGAATCCATAGATCTCTTACTCTTTCTGCAGCACCAATTTCCAGCAAGATTAAAAAAAAAAAAAAAAAAAACTACATACTCGAGCCTTTCAATTTTTCCTTATTCATTTCTCTCACATACTATGAAGTCTATTCCACATGCAAATACACATCTCCAACTTTCTATTTCTCTCTTAACCTCTATTACACACAAAAGCACACACTCATCATCATTATCATTATCATAATCATCCAAATCACTGTTAGAATTTACTAATTTGAGATCAAGGTAGTGACTCTGGAGGCGGAAGCAGGAGGATACAAAGTTTGAGGCAAGTCTCAGCATTTTTTAGTGTGTGCTCTAAGCAACTTAGTGATTCCTTGTTTCCAAATAAATATAAAAAAGGCTGGGAATGTAACTCAGTGGTAAAGTGCCCCTGGGTTCAATTCCCAGTATGAACAAATAGTTTAGGGTAGCTAATAGTTCCAAAAAATTTTGCAAGTCTTTCACACACCTCATCCATTGCCTTTTACAAAGACCTCTGAGTACCATTTTACAGACATAAAGTAGCATTTTGTCATAAAAGAAATAATATTTATTTCTTTGCATATAAGCAAGTAAATTTAAGGAATTACCTTCCATTAAAATTAATTTTAAGGGCATATAAATTGTTTGAATTAGTCATTAAATGGCAGAAAGACCTTACTTTGTCTTAGTCATTTGCATTATATCTGAAGATTTTCCATCTCATTCTTTGTAGCAGATTTTCACTTTTACTTTAAAATGTCCTCTGGTCTCCAACTCTATGTATTATATAGACAAGGGCCAGTCTTCTGTATCCCACCAGATGGGGCAAACCTCAGCCAGGCTCCCTTAGTGAGCATCCTGTCTGGACACAGAGCAACCACAGTCAGAATGAATACAGTGGGCTCCCTGGAGTTAGTGTGAGGGCACTGTCAGCCTGGAGAAAGACCTAAGGGGCAGCTGGAGAGGAAAAGTATGAACCCAAGTAGAGTGGAGGTACTAAGAATAGTACATTTCTCTGGTGCTGCAAGTATTATCTAACAGGAAGAGAAGCATATTAGGGAATTTTGTGCATCTCATTAAAACAGTCCTACTTTCATCTTGACATGGATCTTTATTACTTTAGGTTGACATAGCATTTTTCCCTTTAAGGATACTTATTCTAGAGACATTCATTTCCTAAGCCTACCATGACTACTCTGGAGGGAAAGGAAGACTTTACTGAAACATATCTTTGAGTTGAGTTGGGTCTTGAAAAATGACTGCAATTTTACCACAAAAAGAGAAATGGATATGAATTTCAAGCATCAGAAGTAAAAGGTAAAAATACATAGAAGTGGCATATATTTGAGAAAGATGGAAAATTTGGATAACACTTGCAAGGAGAAAGTAGTGTGGAATGGAGCTAGAAAAGTAAAATTGGATCATATTATCTTATATATTCAAATGTGAAATTTTTCCAAGCCAGGAATGAAACAAATCAATGAGTTGTAGCATTTAAGTGGTATAGAAAGTGGCTGCCTACCAAGGATTCCCTGTAAATGGAATGCCAAGTGTAAACCTTCTCCTTGTGGCATCAAATAGATACATGTCATTAATAGTAATTGGGATACATAGGACTTCAGGAGGAGTATTATAGATTCCCATGATCTCTGTATCATGTTTAAGAGGCAGGCAGGGCCAGAAGGACATTTCAAAAAGTTGTAGAACATTCTCAGAAGATATTCCTAACAGTGGCCTCCATGACTAGA
The DNA here is from genome assembly GCA_025594165.1 of Tamias sibiricus. Taxonomy (NCBI): domain Eukaryota; kingdom Metazoa; phylum Chordata; class Mammalia; order Rodentia; family Sciuridae; genus Tamias; species Tamias sibiricus. The sequence goes on from CM046661.1 coordinate 55,136,237, forward strand.
TAATATATAACAGAAAAAGAACCAGAGTGGGAGATTCTCAATATAAGTATTGGAATAGAAATGCACCAAAGTTGATTTTGAATAAATACCATCTCTTTCCTTCACTACTTTACGTTCAAGTTAGAATGCAAACATTGAAAAATTGAGACGTCAGGTTAATATATTCTCTCATTATCAACATTTCTAATTTGAAAATTAAAATTTTAATTTTTTAATGATTTATAATCAAAAGGAAATGAAATTTCATGTGATATTTTTATCAACCAAAGATTTGTAAAACAATTACCTGTTTTGCAGTTTCTTAAGTAGGTCAAATAGTTAAAGGAAGGAGTGAAGTGGGTGCCTTGGGCAGAGAGATGATGAGTATAAATTAAATCATAATGTGAGATGAAGGCTGGGGTTCTATCAGTGGTTGAGCATTTGCCTCACATGTGTGAGTCACTGGATTCGATCCTCAGCACCACATTAAAAAAATAATAATGTGAGATGACTTGTTCCACTTAAATGGCTTTTTAGAATTCTTGCTCTGGGAAAAAAGAGAAATAGAGAAAGAGGGGAGGTTGAAAGAGCTCTATAAATGCTCTGTGACATGAACATAAATCTAGATGAACACAGGTAGTCTGGGAACATTATGTTGTAAATGTGAGTAATTTTGTTCACTCAGTTGACGCTCATTTATTGACAATAAACTATATGTCAAGCATGGCACAAACTATGCTTTCAAAAGTCTGCACAGGAAAAAGGGCATGACAACAATACTATGTTTTCCAGGATAGTCCAGTCAAATGGAAGATACTAGCAAATGAATAGCTAAAGCAAACAAGACAAAAGGCCTCTAATAGACATCAATAGGGACTATTTAGGGAAGTGGAGAGTGGGAGCTGAATTCTAACTCTGGAGGGAAAGGAAGACTTTACTGAAACATATCTTTGAGTTGTGTCTTTAAAAAATGCCTGTAATTTTACCACAAAAAGAGAAATGGATATGAATTTCAAGCATCAGAAGCAAAAGGTAAAAATATATAGAATTGGCATGTATTTGAGAAAGATTGAAAATTTGGGTAACACTTGCAAGGAGAAAGTAGTGTGGAATGGAGCTAGAAAAGTAAAATTGGATCATATTATCACATAAATTCAAATGTGAAATTTTCCAAGACAGGAATGAAAAAAATCCATGAATTTTTAAAATTAATTCAAAGCACACCAATATTTTTCATTTGAAAATGTTTTATAAAATTAACACTGGATTAAAGAACAACTTGAAGAGGAAGGAGCTATTGTGAAGTGAGTTTCTGACTTATCATTCAGTGGACACAGGAAAGACAAAGAAATTATATGAAACACACACTTCTCACACAGCTGACTAGAATATTAGAGGATTCAAGGATAATTGGGAAAAAAAAAACTATAATTTGTATCTCTAAAGGAAAGAAAATTTACCTAGCAAAATCCTATAAACTCACCTAAGGGTATATAAAATTCACAACATCTACACTGAACAGAATACATCCTTGATTAATGATGTTCTTCCAGGGAACTAAGGTGATTTGTATAGGTGATAACCTTCTAAGATGCAGAGACATAGGACAATGCCGGATATTGCAAAAGAGTGTATTTATCCCAAACCTGAGAAAACACAATAAAACAAATCAAACTGTGCTATGATATAAAAATCTGTATGATGGCAATATGGAGTGTGTGTGTGTGTGTGTGTGTGTGTGTGTGTGTGTGTGTGTGTTTATGAGTATGGGTGTCTTTTAAGGACTGGAATATTGAACAAGACCTTAAAATATATTTTGTTGAATTTAATTTTTATTCATTTTTAGATTTTGTTTTGATATTTTAGAAAACCTAGAAATAAATGGCCTCAAAGAGAGACAGAATCTCATGGTGGATAACAGGGCAGAGTGTAGACAAAAATTGGTGGGTTCTAATATTGCCTCCGTCTTTTATTAGCTATGTGATTTGGAGCAAGTGACTTAAATTCTCTGTGCTACAGTTTCCTCAGCTGTAAGACAGAAGAGACTGTTTTCATTACTATTATTAATGAAGCACCACAGTTATAATGAAGAATAAGTAACAATTCAAAACTAATAGTGCTCCCAACACAGGCTAGGCACTGATCTATGCATCATATATTATATATATATTGTCTCATTATTTCTCTTAACTAGACCACAAATTAGGTATTTACCTTATCTTACTGATGAAGAAACTGGAACAGAAATGTGGGTGACTAGCCAAGTCAAATAGCTAGTATTTGACAGACTGAGGACATGGACTCAAATAACCAGGGTCCGTTGTTCTCTGTCTCTTGTTCACTTTATTTTTGACACTACATGGTGATTTATGTTAAGGTTCACACAAGTAGATGAGCTTATATACGTAAGTGATTTAGAATGTCTGTCATTGACAAGTGATAATGCTACCTGCTATTCCTCATACTGCTATTTCTACCAGGACATAATAGGTAAGCTGGAGAGAATAATGACTTGGAAGTGAATTCCTTATATGCCTGTAATACTTAGGTCATCTCATCAGTAAAACTAATATGTTTCTAAAGAAATATCTGTCACAGTGACCTGTTATTGCTAGCATTCTTTGTTTGCTTAACTTTCTTGTTAATTGTCTGTATGGCCAACCAGTTTCTGAATTCTCTAAGAGAATAAAGTCTGTCTCTCTTGATTCTCTTTGGCATGCAGTGGCTTGCAGAGAGCTGTAAGCTCTGATACTCAATAAATATTGGTGAAAAAGAAAGGTGGAGAAAATATAAATAAGATGAATTATTTTTCCTTTATTACTTGCACAACCTATCTCAAAAATATTAAGAGAAGAAAAGCACAGGTCATGATTTTTCCATAATCATTAGCAAAGAGACAGGTACAATCACATAAAGAATGTGAGCAAAAAGGCCACTGAACACCACCACTGCCTTCCACTGACTCTGTTGCCTTCTTTTTCTCAAGAGTACACAACGAGGCAGGAATGCCATTTAGGGGAACGCCACAGTGCTATCAGCTGCAGAAGACTCTAGAATATTTTATTTCTGTTATGGGGGATTTCTTGATTTAGAAATAGATATTTGAATGCAAAGGTGATTTTTTTCTCTAAAAAAAGAGGAAAAAAAAAAAAAAACGCAGATTTTTTTTACTAGTATGTTGTGCAGAATAACATGCCAGCTATTCACTTACCTTACCTTTACAGAACTTGCACATCTTGTCCCTACTCCATGACAAAATACCACACAATAGCTTTCTCCACTTTATGTTCTCAGCAAGGATAAACCATATGAAGGTACTAGCATGTCTTTTTAAATATTAGAACTAGATACTAGCATTGTAAGTTTTAACACATGGAATACAATACAAATGAATATAAAGAAGGAATATAAAGAGAGTAGAAAGTAATAAAATTAGAGGTAGTTTTATCAATGGAGGTATTTAAAGAAATAAACATATGAAAAAAAGCCTAGTAAATATTCAATTCTTTAAGGAAAACATTATTAGATGTCAATATTTTTGGCAAATGGTAATACTTTAGTATTGATTCTTGTAGAAATATGTTTGGTATCAAATCTACACATTGCTTTGGATTATATCCTCATTAGGTGATTGTTCAAATTGCTATCATTTTTGTCATACTTAATTTATCATGTACATGCTTTTGGATTAGGATTGAGTACCTGTTCTATAAAAGATCACTGATCATTGTGTTGTACCTAAGATAAATAAGCAATGGTTCTAATGTCCAAATATCAAATGTCTGTGCTGATATACACGTGTGTGTGTGTGTGTGTGTATGTGTGTGTATGCAAAATGACCATGTCTTGTCTGTGAAAGTGATGCACTTATATACATTGACTCTGTTTATCAAAGTCAATTGTTTATCAAAAAAAGTTACTTGGTTTTGGTTCAATTCAGTGTATCACATTTTAACAAATAAATATAGCATAATAATATAATTTTGTTCACATGAATACAGTGTAGAAAATTTCTCATTATCACTGATAGCTCTGTTTATAGTTTTAGTAAGTAAAGAGATTGCTAGTGTTATCATAGTAAAATTTTAATCTGGATATAAAAATTTAATTCCAAGAGGAAATTTAGTGGAATAATGTCCAGAGAAGGGAAGCATGCCAGGGATAGAACTTCAATAGGATCCCTATGGTTCAAGTAAAAGCAAATTGATATCTTCTATACAGGACGCAGTGATTAAAGTTTCAATTCTAACCAAGTCTGTTTCTCTATTAAATCAGATGAAATGCCTATTGCTTTTGAAAATTGACTTTTCTTGGATCTTAACATATTTAATATAGCAATAATTCTTATAAGATCCTTACATAGTTTGTAAATTATACATACTGATGTTTCTGCTGTTATTTTTGCTGAAGTTCACAGAAATTTATGTTTAATAAGTGTAGTAAATCAAATGAAAATATGTAGCTTCATCAATTAAAAATCCAAAACATCATGTATGTTTTATTATAAAAATATTGAAAACAGATAAATGAAAATTCAACTAATATAATTTTTAAAGAACTTTTTAAATTACGAGATGCTTTGTAGAGTTCTTATTTCTTACATTCAAATAAATTTTATTGAATTTATAGCTCCTTTATAAAATGCATTGGTTGAATTTTCCCAACATTGAATGCAATCTTTAATGTGCATTTATGTGTCCCCACAAAACATCTTCATGTCCTCATTAGAGATAGCTGTGTTCTTACTGGGTATAAGATAGCTGTTTGCAAACAGTATTTACTTAGTCGACAATCTATACTGTAAACAGAAATTTGCATTTTCATGTCACTTAAAATGAATGATAGAATTAATTTAAGATACTTAAGATATTTTAAAAGTTGAATATCTGAAATATAGATAAGCCTATGGATAAATTTTTTTAATGCAGAAACAAAACTTTTGACTTGTGGCAGAAAAAACTGAGTTGTGCTAAGAGACATGCGGAGAATAAAATCAACTAGTTGTTTTTAGCACAACTGCTTCGAAAGCATAAATATACTCTTCAAACTACAGAAACTTACTTTTAGAACTCAAGTCTTATTTGGTGTATACTAGCAAAATCTGCTTTTGAAAGAAAATGTGTGTGCATTATGCATATAGCCACAAGCATATATTCATGAATGTGTGTGTGTGTGTGTGTGTGTGTGTGTGTGTGTGTGTGTCTTTGCTGATCTCTTTGCATTTGGTCATAAGGGTCCAAAGCAGCTTTAGGAAAAAGTCCATAAAGTCTACCTGTGTGTATCCAAATCACATCTTGAAGGAGTTTTTGTATGGTTTGTATATAAACTACTTGCATAACAGCATCAGTGTAGTGATGACACGGTGCCTCAGTGTGAGAGTGGTATCAGGAGAGATTTTCATAGAATCTCAATATCTAAAAGGCAGCTCCATGAGGACAGGTATTGTTCTATACTTTGATCACCAAAATGTCCCAACTTCTAGAAAGCTACATTGTGCCTAGTGAGTATTCAATAAATATTTATTGGATGAATGAATGAACAATTTGTAAATGATCACCCTACTTACATTTTAGATCATAAAAATGAAAGTGTAGGTAATTGTAAGCTATTTGTGTGAGACAAATGATGGCCAAAGCTCAATATAAAGTCTCCTAAGGATTGCTCTTCAATAATTTTACTATTAAGGGCTCAATTAGTGATACAAATCAACAACTAACCAGAATTAAATAACCCAATAGAAAATCTTCTATGGAAGTATTGTATTTTCTGCAGACCTCGTTATTTTAGTCATTCTATGGTTCATGAGCATTTACACATGAGGTATATGAACAAGGGAGTATCAATTTTTTATACAGACTTTTTAACCACCCAGTAAACCATTAACAAATGCTTTCTTCCAGCAGCATGTTAAGTATTCGGTATGTAACTGTACACATGTGACTGTCATGATTCTTGTCACATGGATGTTTCCTCTTGTTATATAATCCAGTGGGGGGGGGAGAGAAACAATGAAATAAAACAAACACAACATCAACAAAATGAATTAGTCATGTGATACAGGCTTTAGACAAAATAAATGGAATTTTGAAATTTGGGGATTAAGTGAATCCATAGTGACAGTGATCAGATGAGGTGATTTTAAAGAGCTGTCATTTAACCTGATTCTGAAAATTGCACATTAAACCTATAAAAGGGAAATCCCCATTGGGATTGGCTATAGAATATCTGTGCAGGCAGAAGCCTATGCCACTGAGAGAGAGAAAAACAAGAGGGATGCTCTACTTTTGACTCACAATAATTAGTAGAGTTGGAAATGCTTGCATCTGATAGTTAATGCCCAATGATTAAAAGGAAAACATTCATATTCTACATAGAAATTACTCTGAGGCACTAATTTCTTTTGTATTGTTCAACCTATGTTTGGAATATAACAACAACTACCTAATAGTTTAAATTAGGATTTTGATAGTACCGAAATACAGTATAATTTCATATATGTTTGACTATATTGATGTTTTCTATTTGATTTATTTATTTTATACATGTTTCCCAGGATAGTCCACTGGTCTTACAGTCTGACAGGAATGTAACAGTGAATGCAAGAAATCACATGGGGCAGTTAACTGGACAGCTGACAGTAGGTGAGTGTTTGGGGGCAAAAATTACTTATAACTTGTTATTCCATTTAAGTTGGAAAAAGTAAAAGTATGCTATTTTTTAGTATGTAATTTTACAGCCCAATTATCTTGTACATGATTTTATGTGCCATAGACTAGTTATGGTTTCCTTTACTTAGTAATTATTCTTGACAATTTGTTGTTGTGGGACTGAATTACATTTGTTCTGCTGGTCATTTCTTCTAAAATATGAAATGCACCATTTTCCTAAAAAATATTTTCATAACCCATATTAAAGTATAATAAATACACTTTAAAAACATGTGAAATAATATACAATATAATATCATGAGGTCTATGTATCATTTGTTTTAGGTAAATAATTTTCTAATATTAATTGCTTATATAAATCAGAAATCATATAATTATTAAGTATGATAAATGTTAATGTTTATCAATTACTTGTAATTTTTTAAAAAAATTATCTACATAGTAAGGATTTTAGGACAGAAGTTATATTAGGGTAAAATATTAAGTTTTCTTATACTTTCAAATACATTTTAGAGATTCATATTTTAATAAAACTTATTGTTATCAGACTCCATTTTTATAAATGACAGATAAAAATCAGTTGCAACTATATAAAAATATACACAGATTTAATTTGCATATAGATGCTGAAGTAATTTTAGAACACTATATGGGTTCTATGACATTACCTAACATCATTGTGTATCTTTATTTGCATACCCATTTCTATTTATTTATATTATAGTTGTGTTGATCTGTATCATTTATGTGGAGAGAGTGAGAAAAATATAATTGACGATTTTGAAGACTGGGTATTTTTGTGTTAGTGAAAAATTAATTGTCATTTAAATATAAATGCATGTTTTCATCATTTCTAGTTAAATATAGAAAAAATATGACTTTAAAATATGATACTTACAAACACGAATTTTTTTATTCTAAGTTGTTATAAATGACAGCAGAATGCATTACATTTAATATTACACATATAGAGCACATTTTTACAAATCTCTGGTTGTATGCAAAGTATATTTTGTTGTGTCTACTTCCTTTGTATTTGTATGAAATGCTTTGTTATTTGTTTTAATGAAGTCAAAAAGGAAACTTAATATATATGTGTTTTCTAAAACTATACTTGCATTTCATTTATTACATTTAATTTTAATTTACATTTTTTTACTTCATAAAAGTTTGTCATTAGACCTCTTTTAATTGCTATAATGGTATAGTACTTTGTTATAAATAAAAATATATCAGTTGTGAAGGAAAGCTACAAGCAAATTGATTAAAAATTAGAAAAAAGAAATTGCTATGGATGCAGATCTGATTCAGAACATCAGCTCCTCAATTTTAATGTTAATACAAATTTGTGATTGTTATTTTTGAACTGAGTACACAGGCCAACAGAAAGAAGCCTACAGCAGGCAATTTGATATCATAATTTTCTTAAATTTGAGAATTCTTCACAAGATAGAACTCTCTTTTGCTTTCATTTCTTCATATAAAAAAGTCCTTAGTGGAAATGTCAAAATGCAAAATAACCACAAAAGACTATGCACCTAAGTCCACTGTCAGACATAATAGCTGCATAATCCCTTCAGGTAGAGCAAAACAATTGTTTTGATTATAGGAATTATTAATAAGATGTCCTTTGCATTTTGCTGGATGTTTTCCTGAAAGAAATGTAAAGAATATATTTTGTTTGTATTTTAGTCTGCTTTCCAAACTGATTTATTGTAGTAATAATACTTACCAAATTAAAAAAAAAAAAAAAAAAGAGGAGAGGGAGAGAAATGTTAAATTTAGCTTTAAAAACAGCAAATTAATAAATTAATGGCATAGCTAATTATTTCTGGTACATATACACAACCAGTGAAGCTTATTTTAAAAACTAGTCCTCTGAATGTAGCATTATTGAATTGTGTCTTTCACTGTCTCGCATTTTCAATAAACAGATCAAAAGAAGAGGGAGACTAGGGCTGGGCTGAGAAGATTATGTATTCACATTTGAAGACAAACCATATGGGGCTATTTAATAGTTGGATGAGTAGCAACAAAATTTATCTCTTGAAGACTCAGTTTTTTCATCTCTAAAATAGGGATAATGACAGGTTGACTGTTGTTTTAAGAATGGAAATAATTTCAGTGTCTTCAAATGGTAGGTAGTAATATATTGAATTTGGCATTGTTTTGATATGGTAATTGAAATTGTTGGTGTGATTTAAATCATAAGTGCATTGGTATTTTGTGAGACATTTCATGATGACTTTTTTGTTCTATGTATCTCTGAGATAGTAGTTAAATCATGTTAGATTTTGACATTATTGCATGGATATATGTTATAAAAAGATCACAGATAATGCATAAGATGCATGGAAACTTGAATCATGAAATGATAAATCTACCTTATGTAAAATTTGAAGATATAATTGGATTAATTCAAGCAATGTAGATAGACAACCTTCATTTTTAGAGACTAATTGTAATTGTATGACATAAAATAAATATTAACTTTGTTTTTCTTTCTTTCAATTTTTGTTTAAGGACATGTACTTGATTATAGTATTTGGGTATGATACTATTCTTGCCCATATAATTTGTCAATATTTAAAATATTGCAGTATGTTTTGCAATATTTTTGAATATAATATTTTCATAAAATATAATATTTAATAAAATGTAATGTTTTAGCAAAATGTAATACTTTTAAAATGACATAATTGACAATTGTGAACAAGAATTATGAACAATAATTTCAATTATACTTCATTTTCTAAGTCAAACAAATCTAAGGTCTACCTATACGTCAATTACTATTAGAAAAGCGTAATCAAATTTATTAGTAAAACAGACTTTAAATACTTTTTCCAGATTTTGTTCTCATTATATATGGGAAACAAAATATTTTTTCAGTATCTGCTTGTTCCATTTTGTCTTCAAAATTATATGTAAGATATTTCAGTAAAGTAAATATTCATTCCCCTCATATCCTTCTCTTTCTTTGTAAGCCCACCTTCTTGCCAATTGAGTTTATAGAGATATATGCGCAATCCAGGTATGAAGCAGGTAGTGTGCTCATTCTAATCCAGACTTGCTCTCAGCAAATGAAATCAAATTATATTCATCCAATAAATGCACAGATAAGATTTTATGCATACCTGCCTGTTCATATATAAACAAACTAAATCTAAATCTTTTTAGACTTTGGGTACAAAAATCAATTTGACAAATATTTTTGTGGACTTAAAAGTTCCAGACTTCCCACTAAATCTAAGATTCTAATTTTTCAAGACCTTCATAACTTTGGAGGAGATTAATGAACTCAAGTTTCTTCCTCCAAATTTCTCTTCTTAGAATAAAGCTGAAAGAGAGGAATGAGATTGTTGGTTGAGAAGTGGTTAAAGAAAGTACAACATCCCAAGAGGTCAGACTCCCTGAAGAAAAAGCAAGAACTTTCTTAAACAAGTCTCAGAATCATTCTCCAGGTCAAAATTTTCTATTATTTGATCTATAATTACTACGTTTGTTAGCAGAATATTCCTTTTTTATATAGGTGACAAAACTGGTTTGTGATTTTAGCTGTTACATGTTCACATGTGTTGATAGCATGGTACTGTTTTTCATAATTTTCCATCAAATAACATGGATAACAATGTGAATTATGCACCATCTTTGCAAAGCTTCTCTTATTATTTTAGGAAACTGCTACAATGTAATATATAGAATAAAAATAATTTTTAGGGTAGTACAAATAAAATGTTCTTGTGTAGTTTTGATACTTTGTAACACCAATAGTAGTAATACTTAGCACTGTAATAATAGGATTTACTAAAAATGTAATATTTTCCACAATATAATATAATTAGTTATCACTTATTTACCAATAATATGATTGACCTTTAATAGACTTAAAATACTTTTATAGGTAGTTTAAAAACATAAATGTTAATTTCAGTAAAATGATTGCTTTGTAATAAAAAACTAGGCTACACTATTAAAATAGAGACTATTTTTACTTATAAAATATGTTTTACATTATAGCATCTTTTATATTTATAATATAAAAAATATTTTAATAAAAAAATCTAAACTAATATGCCTTACTGCCCTCTCATGACTTTTATCAATATTTTATAGCTAGAGGATATAAAAACAAGGATAAACTTGGAAATACAACAAGAAATAGTCTTAATACATAGAATTAGTTTTGTTTCTATTTTTCCTTTTTTAGGTAATCCCCACTTATTTAAATTTCATCCACAAATGGCAATTTGGAAAAAACCTAGAATGGCTGTGTATGTGGTCCTGTAACATAAACATAACAAGTTCTATCATGCCACTTCCCAAGCATCATCTTAGTAATGCATTAGGGCTGATTGGGTATCTAAATTTAGAGTGTCTTTGTTCTAAAATTTGCTTTTTTTAAAGTGTGCTTAAAATTTCAATCTTATGCTTTAAACAGCATCTCATTTAATCATTATTCTTGTTTAACATTCAATAAATTTGGGAGAATGGATTCTGAATGAATTAGTTCCTAGGAATTGGTAACTCTTATGGTCCAAAACATTTGTTCATATTTCATAGTGTCTTTTTCATTTATCAAAAGTGTCATAATCAAATTGTACAAAAACCTTAATTATGGTCTTTAATTCTTCATTTTCTGATGTTCTGCAGTAGTTATTAAATGCTTATAGTAATGGATGGCTTTTAAAAGCCTGACTTTATGGTAATAAGAAAGATTACCACTTGCAAGAAATGAAAGAAAGTAATAGTTATATTTAGTACAAGATTTTTCTTTTCCAAAATTCACACTTGGAGGTTTAAACACCTCATAGAAGAGAAAACTATAGTAGTCAGCCTCTGCAACAGGGTCGACTTTGGTTTCTTGAGAGGTCTTTAGGTTCTTGTTTTTTTGCCTTGGGGACTTAAGAAGTAGTCAGAATCAGGGGATGGGGATGATAATTGTCATATGTGCCAGAATTGATTGTTTGCTGTTTCTTAGGACTGTCAATCAGCTACACATTTACAAATGAACTTTTGAAAAATTTATAACCATAGATTTGCTTAATAAGAAAAATCAGAAAAATTAAGCATTGTAATTCAAAAAGGATATATTTCTCTTTTGATTATTTCCTTTTTCTTTTTCTTTTTTTTTTTTTTTTTTTAGATTTCTGAGTCTGTATACATAGAACTAACTATATATCAACATTTTATTTCATGCAATATGCCACAAAATAATTTGAGTCATTTAAGCCATGAGAAAAATCTCATGATTTAAAAGGAAACTGGTTTACTATTAAGAAATTAATACACGAAAGTGCAATTTAGATTTTTTTTAAAACAGTGAGCAATTTTTTAATGTTCTACAAATTTAAAATAATTCAAGATTTCATAGTATCAGGTGAAGATCATGATTGCTAGCATGGCTATTTAGTTGTGATTAATTATGGAAAATAAAATATGTAGAACATAAGTTCAATGAAAATTATTATAAAATGGAAATATATGAATTTTCACTAATAATATTATGAGGGCAACCATATGATTTGCATAATATAAAAAATCATGCAGAGGACATTCTCACCTATATATCATAATTTTCTCAGAAACTGGTTTTAGGAAAGATACTTTACAATTAATAGCATGAATTCAGAATCCAGCTAAATACCAGCTGTTACTTTCCGACTATACAACCTTCTGCAAGTCACTCAGGCATCCTCTTCAGGCTTTTGTGGGGATAAGAATATTTACATCCAGTAGCAGATATGAGAATTAAATTAGTTAATATATATGAAAGTTTTAGACCACTCCCAGGAGAACAGTGTGTATTATGTATATGTGGGTGGCTGTAATTTTTATTAGATTTACCTGTAAATAACTGTATGCTTGACCAAGCCTCTGGACTTCTTATGTATGACAGGAGTCTATTTTGCTAGAGTGTCTCTATGGTTCTTTCCTATTCCAAGTCTAAAAGTGAAAAACTACTTTTATACCTTTAGAGGAAGAAATCAGTCAATGAATCTTCTGATTCATTTCTTTCCTCAATGTTCAATAGTCAATACAAAAGGACATCATATTGTATATTTTACATTTTGACACATATTATAGGTACTTATTTTTATGCTCAGATATAAGTCAGTATCCTAGTTATGCCTTTATTCTTTCATGAAATCCTGGCTTATAAAAAACTGGTTTTTAAATGAAATTTAATTCACAAAATAATTCAACAAGTCAAATCATCCTATGTTCATTCATGCTAAACATCAGCATGTTCTTTTCCTAAATAAATGGAGAAAATGTAGATGAGAGTTTTATAATAAATATTTAAAGACCCCTAAAGTGACATGTAATCTTGCGTTAAAGCAATTACTGTGAACACCTGGGAATAACTTAATTGACTGCAGATGGTGTAGGACATACAAAAAGTAGAAGGTTACAGATAATTCTCACATACCAAATTTAACTTTTTTATCATTGACTCCTTTTGTTTTTAACTTAGACAATACTGTAATGGTCTGGGACAATTTAGTAAGAGTGAATATTTTATGGAAAAATAACTATGTTAATATTGAAGCACAGACCAACAAAACCCTTTAGGTTTAATGCTACATGTTCATTTAAAATGATTAATGCATTGTTGATTCTCAGTTCATTATTAATTAATTAACATGAATTAAACTAATATTAATTGGTTTAATACTAATTAATCAAATTGGGAAAGTTGCAAGTAGAAGCAGATGCCTATGATAATCAGTAGAAAGATGACACTCATAGAAATTAGGACCCTCAATATCTGTACTCAAGTATGAAGATAATTAAACCTGAAGGAAAGATACTAATACACATGTTTTGAAAAGTTGTTAATCACAGATGTATTTATATTATTTGTACCATCCTGAATCATTATATTAACTTTCCCAAGTTACTGTAAGTAACTGCGTTATTAATTAGTGACTGTGTTATTACTTTAAAATTTTAAAATCAAATGTTCTCAAATATTTAAAATCTCAATTAATTGTAGAGAGAAAAGGATACTACAATTTTTTTCTTCCTAGAGAACATAGAACAAAATCTAATATAGATGATCTGGCTGATCATTTTTCAAACTTTGCTGGCTCTTTCTTTTCCAGGTACTATGTGCCTTTGTCTAAGGTCAAGGCTGCAGTTCTGCAAGGCTAGCTCTACTTACCAGTGCTCTGTATTATGGTCCTAAAGACCTCCCTGCAGAGCACTGACCTCAACTTCTCAAGACCAAGAGTGACCAATATGCCAAAATAGGCCATCCTTCATATGTCAAGGAATACCAAAGATTTGGGTGATAGGGAAATGTATGAAATTTCTCTCCTTTTAGGCAAAATATATATTTCAAAATATGGTCTTTGATATCAGTAGCTATAGTTGTCAAAAAATAAATCTGGTGAGGTTGATAGGATAAAATGATAAATGATGCTTCTTTCAAAACATATTATAAATGTTTATGTTATAAAGTATCATATTCCTCCATTTTAGTTCTACCTAGTTCTCCTTACATATTGAAAAAAAGAGATAATAGGTTTGGGACTATGGCTCAATGATAGAGCACTTGCCTAACATGTACCAGAAGCTGGGTTCAATCTCCAGTATATTAAAAAAGGTAATGTAACAAAAATGTTTTTCAATAAGCACAATGCAGTAACTAAGTATTTCTAAGTTAACAATACTAAAGACATAGCTAAACAGATGAATAGTTATTAATTCTGTGATCATATATGTTTATTCAAAGTATAACTATAATTCAGTGTTCAAATTGCAATTTTCAAGAAGATTGCAATGAAATAAACATTACATATTACAAAGCCTGTTAAAGGAAAATAGTGGAGAAATATAAACAAGATAGCAAAAGAATGGTTTTGGACTTTATATTTTTAAATATTTAATTAGCTCTTATGACTTATCTGAAATTAACGAGTCTATACCTTATACCCTAACCAAGCTTTTTAAAAATGGGACTCCTTTTGTGGGAACTCAGAACTGCAGGTGCGTTTTTGTTCCATATATAATTGACTCATTGAACATGCAGGTTGTGTTGGCCGTAGTAAGAAACTTCTATGGAAATTTGGTTAATGGGGCATAATGCTCACAAATGTAAGGTTAGAGGACTAATTATCCTAAAACATCTGGAGGTAGGAAGCTAAATAAAATTCAGGAGTCCATATGTACACAGAAGACTGTTTACTTGAGTATTCAGGGGTCTAGAAGAGATCACAAAAATCCCAGACTACTAAAGAACAATGCTTATTGCAGGGTTATAAGGTGGAGAGAGAGAAACTGTGAGGAAACCATTGCTTATGATGGCATGGGTCTATTAACTCCAGTAGTTTTGTACTCCTAAGCGTCACTTTGGGATTTGTGTTAACTCTTATGCACTGTTTTAGAGAAATTCTGAATCAGATAATGTGTACATAATAAATAAATAAATAAGGCATAGTGGGAAGAGAGAGTTGAGGATAGAAAGATGAATAAATGGACCACAGTGATTCTTCTGACTCCACATATTTGTTATAATCCTGACAATATGTACTTTATAATGAGGAAACAGTGTCAGCAGAATCTCTCAAGGACTTCCTTAACATTTCTATCCATCCTTAAGGATAGGGATAAAATGGAAATATATGATAGAGTGATAGAGCATAGAGCACTTGCCTAGCACACATGAGGTCCTAGATTTGATCTCCAGCACTGAAAATAAAGAAAAAAAAATCTTTCCACCCTTTAATCAGCATTCTTTGATTACATATTTAATTAGCCCTTAGCCAGGATAAGTAGTATATAACTGTAATTATAGCTAATTTGGAGACTAAGGCCAGAAACCCACAAAGTCAGCCTAGGTAACTTAGGTAGACTCTATATCAAAATAAGAAAAAAAAAAAAAAAAAGCTGGGATTATAGATTAGTGAAGAGTGCTTGCTTAGCATACATGAGACCCTAGTTTGAACTCTAAGTATGGCAGGGGGAAAAATTCATCTCTTAATTCATTTTTAACCATTTTCAACAATATTCTCTCTAGATGTTTGTCATCTACTTGTCTGAAATCAAGAAAAGCCAATCATACATGTTTGCATTTTATAACCCTATAGGGAAATAAAAAAACGTTCCTTTTATCATGGCTTATGGTGAATCTTCATTCTGAGGTCACATAGCTGCTGCTTTGTTTTTGTAAATGCTTACAAATTTATCAGTCTAATACATAATTAATACACTACCTTCTTTTAACCTCTTCGAAAAGAATTTGAGCACATTAATAACTCATACATTTTGTAACCTACATTTTCTCATGTTATGGCTTTTTGAAAATTAAAAAAAAAAACTCTCATTCCAATCTTACATTGATTTTTCCATACTTTATGATTATATGAAGTTTTCTGTAGCTAATTCATGACAAGGAGACAATTAGTGGTTCTAAGGAAGTAAGATTTATTTCTCCATATCTCTTCTTGAGCTCCTTCTGATAGAATCTCCTTGTGCTTCTCACCTGCAGCCACATCACCTAATTTATGAGCTACTTTTAATTAAATTCACAAATTTATCAACAATGTAAATTATACTAGAGGTATTGTGAGTAAGCATATCTGGGGAATAAAACCTCCAATATTATACAATAGAAGATTAACCATCTACATTGTCACTTTAAAAGCACTGAGATATTGTAAACCATACCAATTCCAATAACTAAAATATAAGATATTGACAATTGCAATTGCTAGAATAGATACCAGGCTACTGGAACTTTCATAATGCTACTCTCAAGTATGCAAAATATGCAGTCATCCTGAAAAGCATTTGCCTATTTCCTATAGATGTAAACATAGGACTACCATCTGGCCAAGCAAACAAACTCCTAGATGTTTGTCCAGGTTAAATGAAAACTTATGTTCATGAAACAAAGTTTATAAAAATGTTTACATTGGTTATGTTCACAAATGCCTAAAACCAGAATCAACTTAAATACCCCTCAGCAGGTAAATGTATAAATATACAGTGACATATTAAGTCAGTGGAATGATATTCTACACCTAACAACAATTGCAAACAACAAACAACAAAAAACTATTGACATTATGCCATATGAAATTTGTAGACCATATGGATGCATTATTATGACATTCGTAGAAAGACAAAATTATAGCAATAGGGGACTCATCCCTACTTCGCAGGAATGAAACGTTAGTCAGTCTTCCGTTATAATAGTGAAATATATGAAGCTGGGTAACTTTATAAAAAAAATAGGTTTATTTAGCTCATAGTTATGGAGGTTCCTGGCATTAGCTCAACTTTGGTAAAAAACACATGGAAGATATTATTACAATTGTCGTAGCTTGTGTGGACACAGCGAGGAAACCAAAAAGTGACAAAGGACTAATTGGTGTCCCAAGAGAACTACATTAATCCCTTCAGCAGACACAAACCCAATAATCTAATGACTTCCTGCTAGACCCCTCTCCTTAAACCTCTCACCATATCAATACTTCCACACCGAGGACCAAACCTCCAACACATGAAATTTTGGGGATAATTACTACTTTGAAAAAACAGCAGGTGATGTGAGTGGAGGACTCATCTACAAAGGGGGTTTTCTGGAGGGTGATGGATCTATTCTATATTTAAATATGATTTTGATTACACAGTAATATACTCTTGTTGGAGTTCATCGATGTATACACCAAAAAGGCCAAATTGACTATTGAGTATTCATCCTTTATCCTCAGGGGATTTGTTCCAAGACTTCCCGCAGATGCAGAAACTGTGGGTAACAGTGGACCTATGGTTATCAAGTTTATTCTTATGCATATATAGACAAATTCAATGCCCTTTCCATCTCAACTGAGCTCCTATCACATGCTGTACCTTTTCACTTTAAGGTGTGACAGCAAACTAACATGTCTGTCTTATTTCTTCACAATTTCATGAAGGGAACTTTAGCATGTAATTTTTTCTTTATTAAGTTGAAAACTTTCGCCTTTTCACTTAGAGGAAGCATGTGGCTTTATTGGCATATTTGAATTGCTAGCATTGTTATTCTTGCATTTGGGGGCCATTATTAAGTAAAATAAGAATTATCAAAAAATAAGGACCAATACCATAACAATTGATCTGATATCAAAAGGGCTGTAAGGGACTTATAAAGAGGGCATGGCCAGCATGCATTTGCAGGAGAAGGGTGGTACAGCATAAGTGTTAAAATGTACCCAGAATGGTGTACATTTTAAAACATATGAATTGTTTACTTCTGGAATTTTTCATTCGATATTTGGGGATGACAATGGAGTATAGGTAAATAAAACCATAAAAAGGACAGACTATTGCATATTGATTTCAAATTCAAAATAAAATCAACAAGAAACACTTCCCATTTTTTAAGGATATAACAAAGTTACACAATGTCAGCCTTCTCATATATATAAAACTCTTATTAACATTGTGGACATTGTTATGCTTCCCATGCAACCTATTTAGGGAAATACTGCATTTGAGGTACAGTGGGAAATTTTTCTTTCATGTCTTGCTGTTTCATGCATCTTTGATACATAGTAGTCCTTAAATTAGTGTGTAATATGTGATTGAATTTGCCAGAATGCTTTCTCCAAGACCTAACGGTTCTGTAGGTCTTGGTTTTAACAATATAATTTTCAGAAACTTGTGTCACTACACTTCATCGACTTGATTGGGTTTGCTTTTCACATTTCCGATGTATGAAGCTTTCATCATCTTTGTATTCCGGACTGTTGGATTTCCTAGATAATGCCCAGGTTTCTTTCTTGGATGACTCCCTACCCCACCCTACCCCCACCCCCCCCCCACTGCCGCCCCCCACCCCCAGCCATTGGTGATTATGTTGCTCTGAATTTGAATTGAAGAAGTCTCTTGTTCTTGAACTGTCATCCATTCTGAAACTCTCCTGTGATCTCACAGATCTTGTTCACTCACTTTGTGAAACTTGATAAAATCTGTGGTACCTATTTTCTGAAACTTGAAAAAATCTGTGGTGCCTATTCAGATACCATGAATGTAGAACAAAAATTCACTTCCTATGCAGATTCTTATTTTATTGAAATAATCAAATACTTCCTATTTATTAAAAGTGAATTTAGATAAGTTTCATCTCAAGTCTTAAGATTGATAACATTATTTACAAATAATTCCCAACTAAAATCGTTATCACTAAACCTGCCCCTCTGTTTTGTCAAACATATCTGTTGTCTAAGTTATGTGATGTGTTCTTTTAACATATCACATGTATTTGGATAATCCCCAAATGTATCCCTCTCAAATTTTCTCTTTTTCATGAAGTACAAAAAGCAACAAGTCAACTAGATATAGTCAGGTCTATATCTACCTGACAACTATATTGATTTCAAACTCCACATGAACCTACCACTGGACACTTTCAAAAACTTAATCAGTTACTTATTTCTGACTCGGTGTTTAGGAGTAAAAGGTGGTGGTAGCTAAGCTCTTTCAGTACTAATATTCCATATTTGTAGAGGTTTTGTTTTCTTGTTTTTAACATAATGAAGCTAATCAGCTTCTTTTCAAAATCCAGCTCTCCTTTCTTAGCCATAATCAACTGATATTTAGCATAGCCTGTAACATTTTTGAATGTAAAACTAAATAGTTTACTCTGCGATCGTATATCCTCTTATACTGCAGTGAAAATAGAAATTATCTATCATATTCAACTATTGAAATCATGTTGATAATAAAGAGAAAAAGATGAATGTAAATAATGCGTAAGGACTGAAAGTTAAAGGCACTCCATTTAATAAAGTTTATGATTCTTAGGAATAAGTAGTGCCGGGGGAAAATGCATTTGGAATGTGAAAGGAAGTAATTCTTTAAGGTTGATTTAGTGTCAGAAAGAAGTTCATGGTGTCACTGGCTGAGAATAGAAAGTGATGAACACCAAAATGTCTTTCCACAATAAACCAAATGATTTTCTTTACACAGAGATATGGAAATGTTAGTAGGGTCACAGTATAAGTAATATGAACAAATAATTTTGAAATAGAATTTGATAAGTGGTTCAAAGGAAGAACATTATGTAGCATTTTATGTCTTTTAATGATGACTATAATCTTGAATGGGCTTTCTGGCCTCTTTCCATTCTTTTGCTCTGCCTATTCCCCCCTTGGCCATTTTATAATATTTATGCTAACATAATAGATTTTCTATGTCAGATCATCAATAGGTCTGAACTTACATATTTCTTTTTTATCTGTGTAGCTGACATTATCAAAGTAAAAAAATATTATTTTAGCTAAATTGATTTTTTGCAGATGTATTTCAAGAAATACAAAGTCACACAATATATCCTAAATGCGGGCCCTGGGCTTTAGTGTAAAGCCAAGGAAGGCATAATTAGGAAGTTAAAATATTTTCTGACTCACAATCCCTCCAATCTGCTGAATTAGAGACTTTTCCTGCGTGTCTGCCCCTGACTTATCGGTTGACAAGGAAAAAACTAAAATGTACTACAGTGTTACTGTTGGTTCTATTCTATCCATGATAGATTTGATAGATTTTGATAAATTTTGTGATTTGGGCAAGTTAGTTAACCTCTGTCTGCCTCAGTTTCCAACTGTAAAATGGGCATAATGATAATACCTGCCTTCTGGGGTATTTTGATGACTAAGGGATTTTATGTAAGTGAAGACCAAAGCACATTAATTACTGTAGAATTGCTAGCTGCTGTCATTTTTAGTGACAGTAGTATTCATTTCCTCAATGGAAAAACAAGGAGAAGATAGTTTTTACTCAGAATTGTCCTAATTTACATTGGATGATGTGGAGGATCATCCAAGGTAACATTTAATGCTATCATCATAAGTGATTAAGGGTTATCCCTTGATTTATCGGCACAGGCAGGTGCTTCTGTGGGTCATGACATTCAAGAGACTGCTGCAGGGTGCTAAGCACAATTAAATTACCCACAGCATCTGGCCCTTTAAAGTCATTGACAGGACATTAAGGTTTTATATTTATTCCCTTTTAGTTTCCTGACATCCCAATGGTTCATTAATTCTGACAAAAATATACTATTCTAGATGTGAATGTTTTAGGTGAGCATAAAAATGAGGGGTGAATTTCATGTCTCTATTAATTGAGTTATTTCACCTGGAATTTATTAAAAATAGACATTAAAAGGCAATCTGAACTCTATAATATGCATCTTTATTCAAATTATCAGTTTTCCTCCAAATTAACTTATGAATATACAATTATAATTATGATGAAATATTTCTAAAACAATTTCATTTAAATGAAACAACAGGAAAATTTTAATATGTGAATATCAAATATTGCAAGCACAATAATTAATGTAGTGTAGGTATACAGATTAAAAGGAATAGGGCAGATATAAAAGGAAAGAAACAATGGACAGGATGTCTTTTTTTTTTTTTTTTTGTGGTAATTGAACTCAGGGGCAACCACTGGGCCACAAGCCCTTTTTTGTATTTTTTTATTTAGAGACATGTATCTAATAATCCTCCTGCCTCAGCCTCCCAAAGTGCTGGGATACAGGCGTGACCACGACAGATGTCTTTTTAAGCACTGGATGAAAGCTACTATAAATAAGTGAGGTTGACACAACTGGTAAAGAATATAGAAACAAAAATCTAAATTTGTACATATTTACACAAAAACCAATAAATTGACCATGGAATAAAAGTTTCTACTTTTTTCTTAAAAACAACAAACAATGGGAAAAATGTATTGAATGAATATTTTGACCTTAGAGTTTAAAGTTCTTCTAGAATTATAAGCTCCATGTCAGAGTTACAGAAAAAAGAGTTATTGATTTACATGCATGGAATTTAAAACTGTTCTGAAGGTCCACACTCTCAAAAGCAAAACTGGGTCCATAATATATCAACCTAAAGGGCAACTAAATGGCGTTTCACTTGAGATTCTAAAGAAGGCTTGCAAGGGTGACTTCTGTCCTCTTCTCCTGGAGACTTCCTGATTTGACTTAAATTTGCCCAGTTGCCTCTGGGGTTGAGTCCCCATGCCAAAGAACTAAAATCCAAACCATGCTTTATTAACTGTGGGACCAATCTGCATAATGGCCATGAGAGCTAACTAGTCTTTCACTAGTCTTTCACTATTTACATGTAAATTAATTAGCTCATGATTGTCATTGTCTTAACAAGTACTTAATAAGTAACACGATATATCAGGCACTATGCTAGAAATGGATATGTAACAGTAAACAAAAACAATAATAGCTGTCTCTAGTGGGAATTACAGGTATCAATCAATCAATCACAAAATTACATCTAAGCTTAGAAAGGTGTTATGTGCAAAGAGAGCACTTAATTTTTAGTTTGTCTTCAAACACAGGAATTCTCAGTTAGAAATACAGTTTTCCTAGAAGTGCATCGAATCCCTTTTCTATACATATGCACACATATACACAATGTAGCACATATACGTAGGACATGGATAATATATTTTATCTACACTTTATAGAAGAGATTTATATTTCCATTTATTGACATTTTTCCCTTCAAGTTTCCTGGTCTCTCTATTTTGTGGATGCACTTTCTATAGGCTCCCCCTGGAAATTAATTTTTTTTTAAATATAAGGCAGATCAAATGAATCCTTTACTGTTTCTTGTTTCTGAAACTTTAATGTCCCAAGCCAAAGACTCATAAGTGTACTATTTTAATCAGTACTACAATGTTATAGCATCTACACCAAAATATAATGACTCATACAGATTTTAAACTATGCCATTCCTTTTTTGCTTCTCAGAATTTTAACAGTCTTTTCTTATCCCTATAAACATTCATTATGTTATATGTAGAAAAAATAAAGAAATCTCAAAGGTGCTCTCAATAGGATTGACCCACAAATATTTTAAAAATGTGTTCTTTAATTTTGAAATGTTTGAAGATTTTTCTATTGTCTTTTTATTACTGATTTCTATTTTGATTCCTTAAAGTCAAAAAAAACCACATTCTATCTAATTTAGTTTCCTTAAGTTTGTTACAGTGAGACCCAGAATGTGGTCTATTTGGATGAAGTTTCCAAGGGCACTGGAAAATGAATCTTAGTTGGTGGCTTAGTCTACATATGCCAATCACGTCCTACTACTTGATAGCTTTCTTGGATTTTTCTTTATTTTCCAAAGTTTCTGTTCAATAGATCTGTCAGTCACCCAGGGGCTGATGTGCAAGTCTCCAACTATAATCTATGGATTTATCTGTTTCTTTTCTCAACACTGTCAGGGTTAATTTTTTTCCCACATATTTCAAAGATCTGTCTTTGGGTGTCTGTGTTTAGGATCTCTGTCTTCTTAGTGCACTGTTCCTTTTATAGTTACATAATGTTATCTTTTGTTCCCTTAATAGCTTTTTGCTATAAAGTCTTATCTAATACTCATCTAGACAGTTCTTATTTGATTTTTTTATTATTCCTGGCATAATATGTATTTTTATCCTTTAATACACCTTTATGTTTGAAATTATTTTATTGTAAACAGCACTAGAGTTGGGTCATTTTTTAAAAATCCACTCCGTGGTCTCTATTTTTTTAAATAATTTTTTTTTTTTTTTTTTTTTTAATTTAAAACAGTTGTAGTAATCCATTAGTATTCACTTTTTTCTTTTTCTTTTCTTTTTTTTTTTTTTTTTTTTTTTTTTTTTGGAAAATTCTTCTGACTTTAGCCAGTGAAATCCATTTGAGTGGGCTCCTGTAGCCTGGACTAAACCTGTAATTGTAGTTTTTGTGCTCTAACATTCTATAAGGTTTAACAAATACTCAGTTTTTTATTTTTTCATTATGATATCATACAAAACATTTTTACAGTTGAAATAAACAAAACCCCCTCTTTTAATTTTCTAGTCAACTCACTTCCCAACTCAAACTTTTGGCAACTGCTTATCTGTTTCTTATGTATGTCCATAGTTCTGTTTTATTCCAGAATAGGTGATTGTAACAATATATAATGTGACTTCTCCAGACAGCCTTTCTTCATTTAACAATATATTTTTAAGATACAACTGTATCATTTTATGGCTCATTAGTTCATTTCTTTTTATTGCTGAATAATATTCCATTTTATTGATGTATTAGTCTTTATCTTATGGTTGGTATTTAGACAATTAAATTCTATTTAAGCTATTTGCATTTTAATTAATTATTGATCTGTTACAGCCTAAGCCTAACAATTTATTATTAATGTTGTTGCTTCTTTTTCTAGTTCCTCTGTTTTTTCTCTTTTCTTAACTTCTTGTGCATTAGTTAATCATTTTTTAGAATTCCATCTTGACTTATTTTCAGTATTTTTAATATATTGCATTCTTATGATTATATTTTGCTGTATGTTTGAAGATTTTTTCTACTGTTTATATTGTTGCTTTATATATATATATATATATATATATATGTTTGCAACAAATATATATATTTGTCACAACCTACTGGTTTTAACCTTTTCACCACTTCACCTACAACATTGAAATTTTTTTTAATTTTAATTATTTTTTCTAATTTGATTTAAGAGAATTTTTAATTGCTTATCAAAACAATTATATATAGCAGCTTTAAAAATCCTTGTTCATTAATTCCACCATCTGTTTACCCTCCCAATTTCTTAGGTTGTCTTAAATGTATTATTCACATATGTTGAGCACTACATCCATTTATAAATGCTTTATAGCCATCACGTAGGATTTACGAACCTCATGAAGAAAATAGACTATTATATTTACTCTATATTCACTCTTTTTGTTTGTTTGTTTTCCTTCTTTTATGAAATTTCAAGCCATCTTTCAAGATTATAACCTACTTGCTTCAAAAGTTTCCTTTTAGTTATTCTTTAAGACTAGATCTGTGGGTGAAAAATGCCCTTAGTTTTACTTTTTCCTTACACTATCTTATATATTGCCCTTCATTCTTGAAGAATGATTTCACCAGATATAGAATTTGAGGGTAAAAGATCTTTTTTTTCCAGCACTTTTCTGGATTCCATGGTTTCAGATAAGAAACTGGTTTTCACAAGAATGGGCTTCTGTCTTGTTTCTTTTGATAATTTTTCCTGGCTTTAGTTTTCAGAAATTTAATTATCATGTGTCTTACATATTTGTTTGGATTTGTTGTATTTTGGCTTTTTAAAATTTCTGGTTTATGTCTTTCCCAAAATTTTGAATGATTTCATCTATTATTTCTTTGAAAAATTTTGTAGTCCCTCTTTTCTCTTTTTCTGAAGCTATAATGACACTAATGTTAGATATTTTTATTGTCCTGTATCCTTGAGAATCTGCTTACAACATTCAGGTTTTCTCCCAATTCTTCTAAGTAAGTAATTCATTCTGAAGGTCACTGATTATATGTTATGTCATCTTTTGCCCTCTACTGTTGAGCCCAATGATCAATTTTATATTTATTTGTATTATACACTTTTTTTAGTATTGCAAGTTTCATTTGGTTCTTTCTTACAACTTCTGTTTCTTTGCCTAGAATTTGTTTTTCTAATTTTATTTAAGAAAATTTTTAATTGCTTTTCAAAACAATTATATATGGCTGCTTTAAAAATCCTTGTCCAATAATTCTGCCATAATACATTTCAATACTTGCCTTGTTTTATTGTATTTTTTAAATGAAGTTTTAATTTTCATACTCTTTTATATAATAGATAGTTTCCAATTACATTCTGAACATTATCAATATTAACTTAAGAAATACTTGATCCTACATAAATCTGTTTCAGCAGTCACTGTTCAGGTTTTGTGTATAGATAGTTTCAGGCCCTTTTGTTTGCAAAGCCCTTGCAACATTTTTCCAGTTTTGTTTTGGTTTGTTTTTTTGTGTTTGTTTGTTGTTGTTGTTGTTGTTGTTTTCTTTTTTCTGGCTTTGCCAAGTCTCCTGCTTGATGAGCCCATATTCTTAAATAACTTAGAAATAATTGATAAAAAGAAAAAGATAAATTATATATTGATATTTTCAAGTGGGCCATAAAAAGGAACAATTAAGGGTTAATCCAAGACCTTGAACTCTGATGGCTCAGAAAAATAGTGATGGTATTGATAATTATATATTAACATCAAACATTGGAAGTATTGTGAATGTATATAATTAGTTTGCAGATATATTGGATGTTTCATGTAGAAGGAAAAAATGAGGAACATATTTTCTTGGATAAAAATTATTTTTTAACTAATTCATAAGACAAACTGAGCTATTGATTTTTTTACTGGATCATTTAATTTATACCATTTTTATGAAAAGTATGAAATTCAGGAAAAGCATAGATACCAAAATAACTTTGACCTCATCTGTTCTTATACACTGCTAGCATAATGGAATAAACCTATCATGGCTCTTTTTCTATAACTACATATAATATAAATATAAAATATGTATATTTAATAAAAGGGGGTTTTATTATATACTTTATTGTACATATAAAGCTGGAAAAGCTTTTCACTTTCATATTATGAACTTGCCCATTCACTGAAACTATCATTTAAATGTTCCCACAGTATTTTGTTAATTGTTTATTATATATGTTATTAAGTGTTTCCCATATTGAGGGGAAAATGCTTTCCCAGTTCCATCCTTGGCCATATCTGTCATTTGGTATAAGTAATGCTGTGATGAAAATCCTTGTACAAAATACTCCGTGTGAATATAAGATTATTTACTTGGGGTGAATATTCCAGTTGCCTTTTACAAAAATAATGGCAATATTCATGCAAATAAACAACGAATGGAAGTATCTAATTCCATTATAATAGCTAACACAGAGTTTAATCCCTAAAACAAATACCACTTTAATAATTTGGTAAGAATATTTTATTGTTTATTTGCATTTTAAGCTGATAGTGTGGTCAATATATATATATTTGTGTGGTCAATATACAAATATATATATATATATATATATTTGTTTGTTTGTTTTCTGTCAGCTTTTTATGTTTTCCTTTTCCCTTTTGTTGTCCACCATACTTACTTTAGATATCTTTCCATTGTCTGTATTTAGAATAATTTCGCTTCAACACAGTTCTAAATTACTGCCTAGTGATTTAGTGTCTAACAGTGCTAGACTTTTCCTTGAAATCAATGCAATTAATGTTTTAAAATAAAGGTTATATACATCTTCAAATGTTATTTAATCATGTTAATTATGTATGTTGCCCTTAAATTATCTATCCTCCATTGAAATCAGCATGGAACTTTAGTATCTGAAACTTTCAATAGAACTGATTGGTTGACTGGAAAACTTCCATCTTAATGAGTTCAATAAAGGATTTTTATTATGTTAAGTTGAACATGGTTAGAAAAAAGTACATTGAATATGGGCATTTAAACCTTTGTAGTAAATGAAAGTTGATTGGATTTAATCAGCTTCATTTTCTCTTTGTAGGAAGGAAAGATTAACAGAGCATCCTACTGTGTATAAGGAGAGTTCAGCATTTTCTACCTTGTTCAGGGAAAAGAAAAACTTTTAGGATAAGAAGTGCTCTGCTCATCACACTCACCAGCCAGTTTACACTCAAAATCACCACATCAAACCTAACCAAATTGCATGTCAATTCATTCTTCTTATGCAAGGTAGAATTAGGTTTGGTTTAAGGAAAATTAGTCCCTGTCCTCCATGAGTTTATAATCTAAAGCAGGTGGCAGTTTTAGGCAGAATTAATCTAAAAGTCTCTTCTTGAAATTCAGGCTAATACTTTGGTATCAATTTATTGTTGGTCATGTGCCTTTTATTTAAAAGTAGAATACCTCCACATTAAAGAGAATAATCTGATTAAATTTGTTCATGATCTCTCAACAAAGCAAGGAAAAAAGCACAATAAAATCTAAACAGAAACCTCAAACAGAAAATTAGCTCAATGTTGACTAAACTAACATTTAGAACAATTTAAACTATAAAACTCTAGTGCATAAAAAGTGTGTGTGAATTATTCTTTTCTGAATTGTTTGTTGTCTTCACAATATATTGCAATATGATGAATGAGGTAAAAATGATTCATATGATTTCTAATGCCAATCTGTAATGCCAGAATAATTTTAAAGACTATGAAAGAGTGATCACTTATTTCTAATTTAGCTTGTTTAGATAATAGATATTCTAATCAATGTACACAAAATGGTTGTATTTAAATTGAAACTAGTCAAGTATAATTTGCTTGACTATTTTAGTGCTCTCTTTAGAAAAAATCAGACTGCCACTTAAACTAGTTTTTAAAAAAGAAAATTAGAATATTAAAAAATAGCTATTTTTTTAAAAGCAGTTACCCTTTGTGAGAAGATGATTCTTTCCATTGTTGATATTGAAAATAAAGCACAAATTGCCATCCTAGAAAAGTTTTCACCTTGGTGTGGACTGAAGACCATCAGGTCTATTAGACAATAAAATTCATATATGAGCAGAGGAAAGGCACAGACCCAAAAAATTGCCTCAAATGACAAAGGAGTGCTGGAGAAAGATTATATTGCTTACAGAAATAAATTTCCATTATCATATAAAAAACTATACAGTAATGTTCTTTATCAGTTATATGAAGCCATACAGAGTTGATGGCTTGTTATATGAAATGTATCACATGGAAATGAGCAGGGACTGGATCTGGTCCTGCTGAAAGTTTCATACCAGGTACCTCTTAGTGAAAGTCACATCATAAACTTCAAATCTGTGCTTTCAAATCTCATGAGATAAGACTACTCTGAAAAAAACCACTGAAAAGCTAGACTTCAAACATTTTACTACTGTCTACACTTAGCAATTCACGTTGTTTTCTGTAGGTGTTGGGATTTTCAGATTTTTTTTTCTTAAGCCTTTTAAATGTAGTTTGTAGTCTAATATATATGTATAATTAGTTTAATTAATCAATTAATTTTATTTATGTATTTATTTGATTGAGCAAGAGGTGAAAATATTGAATCGTTCACTGACTTTATACTATGGCTTTTGCTCAAAACCACTGTTATCTATACACATGAGGCTTGATGTTATAATCTGTAATTTCTACACTATAATTTAGACATTAAATGTCAATGACATACGCCACTGAAATAAACATATACCATTGAAAATAACATTAAATGACATATGCCAATGAAGTAAACATTGTTTTTATACTATAAAGGTATAATGCTTTCTAATAGTAACTACACCTTCTGTATGTAGAAACTCAAAAATTGATTATTCGTATCTAACAATACAATTTTTGGCATGTTAAATGATAAGATGCTTAGTCAGAAAATTATCTAATGGAGAAAGTCTTATATTTGATGGAAGAAAAACTGGGCAAATTTATTATTAATAAATATTTTATAATGCCAAAAATTAGAGAAATAAAGAATTTTTCAAATGAACTAACACAGGGGGGAAATGTGGAGACAGTACAATTGTCTTGAAAGAAATGAGCATCAACAATTCTTTAGAAAGAGAAAACCTATTATGATGACCCAAATCCAAAAAACCAATGACAACATCAAACACTGATGAGATATAGAGCAATAGTAACTCTCAGTCATTGCTGGTGGAAATCAAAGTGTGTGTGTAGCCACTTTGGAAGATAGTTTGTCAGTTATTTACAAAACTAAATCTTCTCTCAACAAACAGTTCTATAATTTATTTTCTGGGTATTTGCCCAAATAAAGTGAAAACTTTTATCTAAAATCACACACACATATACACACAAAAAAACTGGATTTTAATATCATCCATGCAACTCACTGGGTTAAAGAAATGTGGTCAATATTCCAAAACAGTTAAACCTCAAATTATTCTATGTATAATAGAGAAAATATCATTATAAGCTATTATGAGGGAAATTGAATGGTTGGTTTTTTTATGGAAATTTTCTTGCTAGATTTCAGTTGTTTTTGATGTAGCTTATGATATCTCAATGTGTCAAACAGGAAAATCACTTAAAAAGATAACAAAGCCCAAGTTAAAACAATATAAAATTATTACGATATCCATCTGCATTTAGTATCTATAACTGAGATTTAAGATTGGTTCTGATTAGGTTAAAAACACAAGAACAAAAACACTTATATTTGATTATATAGTTCCATTTATCACACTGAAGAAAGCATACTAGCTCATTTAGGAAGAAAGCATTCTCCCTAGGCCATGAACGATAGGTTAATCCTTGTACAAGGAACATTGGATGCCATACTAGACAATGTTTTAGACTATGTTTTTGCCAAGAAATAAATGCTGAAACATTTATCAACTGGATATTTCTTATGTAATCTTTGGAGAAAAGCTAAGGAATAACATTAAATTTTAATTCTCTCAAAAGCATTTTAGCAGATTGCTAGGAAACTGATCCAGGTACATAGCTTTCTGAAGATCTGACGATACACAAAAAGCCTAGAGAACATTGCCTAATGACTAGTTAGCGTGTTGAGGGGGCGTGTATTTCAATTGATGTCTTGAGTGAATCTTTGACAAGTATCAATTTGAAGTCTGTTTAGAAAGTGATTCTCTTTAAAAAATGCCTAGGCTGTTAGCTTCTTTCATGCATGATTGATTAAACCTGAGACATGCAATTTAAAAAAATAGGTTTATAAAACTTAAGAGTTTGTACTAGTCAGGGTTCCCCAGAGATAGAACCAATAGATGATAAATGATAGATAGTAGATAGATAGATACATACGTACATAAAAACATAGATACATGAAGAGATAAGTAGGTAGAGGCTTTATTGAGGACTTGGATTATGCAATAATGAAGGCTGAGGAGTTCTATGAGAGCTTTTCTGTAAGCTGGAGAGAGACAGAGACTCTGGGGTAGTGAGGGGGAAGCTCATCAGATGTCATTAGACACCAGCCTATATTGATGGCAGAGCTACACTCAGTACACTGATTCAAATGTCATTCTTCTCTGGAAACATCCTCACATACACACCCAGAAGTAATGTTTTATCTGCTCTTAGTTGTCTTTAATTAGGTCAAGTTATCACCCTAACCATCACAATGCCAGGTAGGCAAGAGAGAAGAAAATGGCATTCTTACCATAAAGGTTGAAGGGCTGGTCAACTCTGGTGTCGATTGCCTTGGGAAGAATTAACATTCAACCAAGGTGCCAAGGTGACTCTGCTTTTCAAAAAAAGGAACAGAAAGAATATAACATCCCATATTCTGTATAATAATGATATTTGGTATGAAGTGGGCGTATAAGTATTAGCCAAAAACACCTGCTCAGAATGAACAAGGGCCCAGAATGCCAAATCCACCTGAGTTACAGACACAACAGAAAGAAGAGGAAAAGCTAATTACTCCAATCTGTCTTCAATTCAATCCACTATGATCCATCTTCCTGTACCATGCCCTTGCTGGAGCACATATCTTAAAGTTCAACAGATAGAAATCAATCCCAGATTCATATCAAGGGTTTTACTCCATCAGATCAATCTCTCCCCACCATATATTTTCTTTTTTTTTTATAGTTTTCCTCCAACTCTTTCCTTAGGTGATATCGCTTAACTTTCTCCACTATAACTCCTGATTTGCTTGCCCCTACTGTGTGTATCAATGGCACTAATTCATCCTGTCATAAAACAAATTCTGCTGTATTAACAGATTCTCCATCCATTGCCCTCCCTAAACTGTATGATTCTTGAGGATAAAAACCATTTGCAGACCTCTTCCCAGTGCTCACTTGAATGACCTTCAATCATCTCTATTCCTCTTCAGTTGAACATTCCCATGGTAACAATTTGGACATTGCCATCACAGAAAATATTCAAACTTTGTCATTCTAATATCAGCTATCTAATTCTCTAACCAAGTCCTCCTATTATTATTATAGTCATTTCACTTTATCCCAGTATTGCTGCCAAAACAGAGTGTCATGGATAAAATTGAAGAGTACATCAAATAGATCCTAGGAAAACAGAAATTTATTTGCATACGAACCAAAGAGATTTGTGTAAGATCATGTGAGCCATACATTATTAATAGGAAAGTCAAGAAGAGCAGTTTTGTGTTAGGTACCAAAAAATGGAAATATTCTACATTAACCAAAGTAAGTGGTTAGCTCATCTATGTTTCCAATAAAATTGCTCATTTATGAACCGAGTTAAAAAAACACCTCCAACTCTCTTATTGGTGTTTCAATTCGTTTCGTTATCAAATAATATATTTTAAATAAATCCTTGCTGATTGTGCCTTAATCAAGTCAAATAAACATAAATATGTTATTTACTGATATTAAAGATTCAGAAAACTATATTAAAGATTCAGAAAAACACTTGTTTTCCCTCTTACCTTAAAATGTGTTGGGATATACTTTTGTGGGAGGGAGGAAGGCAAGTTTGTATACATAAAAATGGAACTCAGGATAACTCCTATAATAGAGTAATGCTGTACAATTACCAGCAGTTCTTTAAATTTTCCATAAAGTATCTTGGAAGAAGAAAATTCTTAAACAAGTATTTTCAGATATTCTCACACCAACCTAATGATATAAGAAGATTTATTTCATGAATCTCTCTTTTATCAATGTGGAATATTAAAAATTTTGCCTACTACGGATGTTTTCTTGAACTTCTCCCTTTGTGAAACCCAATGACAAACTAGCCAGGATTGGCCTGTTGTTTTATATGGCTGCAACAGCAAATTATCACAAACTTAGTGTCTTAAACTCACTCAAAAATTATTTATGCAGTTCTGAGAGTCAGGAACTTTAAACAGGTATCACTGGGCTAAAATAAAAATGTTAGCAAGGTTTGATCCTCTCTCTGCACCATAGGAGACAATCTTTTTTTTTTTTTTTTTTTTCCCCTGTTCCAGTTTCTAAAGGTTGCCCTCATTCCTTGGCTTGTGGGCCCCTTCTATCTTCAAAGCAAGTGATCCAGTTGAGTCTTTTTCACATTCTCTCTCCCTAAAACTGATTCTTCTATAGCCTTCCATTTCAAATTCTATGAACTATTCTGATTAAATTGAGATATTCCAGGATAATCTTCCTATTTTAGGTTCTACTGATTAGGAATCATATCTCCATCTGCAATCCTTGTAGTAGAACTTATTCACAAATTCTGAAGATGAGGATGTGGGTGCCTTTCAGAGGAAACATTATCTTTCCTACTATTGTTGGGTTCATTCCAATATATGTATGACATGTATATTGATCTTTAGAAAAAATAGCAAGATAGTACTCCTTTTGCAGAGGACAGACATAATAATTCCTTTCAATAAGATCACACTAATAATACTAGACAAAGAGGGATTGCAAGGTAGGTGCAAACTTAACTGTATAAGAACATTTTGAACTGCTTTTTGCCCAAAGTGGCAGTATTGATTTGCCAGAATCATTTTCCAACATCTATACGAACATTTCCACTCTCTGCACATCTACAAGAGAAATTGCCATTTCATTGTGCTTTTTCAAATTTTGCCAATCTAATGTGTATATAATAGTTTTAATTCACATTTT
Source organism: Tamias sibiricus (assembly GCA_025594165.1). Classification (NCBI taxonomy): domain Eukaryota; kingdom Metazoa; phylum Chordata; class Mammalia; order Rodentia; family Sciuridae; genus Tamias; species Tamias sibiricus. The sequence goes on from CM046661.1 coordinate 55,169,304, forward strand.
CTTAATGACTAATGAGTATATTTTCATGGACTCATTTTCTGCTCATATATCTTCTTTTATAAAACATCTGTTTCTTAGTTTGAGATATTTTATTTGAATTTTTTCTTATTGAAAGTTGAGAGTATTTTTTATATATATTTTGAAACTAAGTCTATTTTCAAATATGTGGTTTAGAAATATTTTCTCCTTGTCTGTGGCTTGTCTTTTCATTCCTTTGAGTTCATTTTAATGGCCATTGATTTTTAATTTTGATCAAGTTTAAATTCATCTATATTTAAATTGATTTTATTTTAGCTATAATTCTTTAAAAAGTTACAACTTGTTCAAGGTCACAAAGATAGACTTCTAGTTCTACTCCAAGAGTTTATAGTTTCTACTTCATTTTGACTTAGTTTTTGCATATGTTTCAGCACTTATTGTTCAAAGCTTTCCATCAAATTGCATTGGCATCTGTGACAAAATTCATTGATTTTGTGTTTTGGGGTCTATTTCTGGACTCTTCTTTTTTGTTTCCTTGGTTTATTGGTCTATCCTTTTATAAAATATGCACTTCCATATTTTTATAATAAATTATGTGGTCCTCTTTAATGAAATTAGTTGGTTCTTCATGAAGATAGTTTAGGTTATTTAAGAGTATTTGAATTTCCATAAAAATGTAGAATTAGTTTGTAACTCTACAAAAACTCTGCTGGGGATTTCACTGAGCTATATACATTGAATATATATAAAATACTTCAGGGAAAAATATTGTCTTTACATAAATGAATACAAGTAATATCACCACTTACTTAGGTCTGTGATTATCTTCTTTACTAATTTGAAACTTTCAGCATGCAGAACTTGCATGTGTTTTGTGAGAATCAAACATAAATAGTTAATGTATTATGGTTCTACAGATAAACACAAATATTGAGCTTTCTATAAATATTTTACTAAAAATATTTACCAAAAATATTTTTAAAATGTTTAAAACAGCAGCAATGTCACTTTATACAATTCTGATATTGGTAATTTTTCTCTTCTCATTTTCTTCCTCATAAGCCTAGTTGGATATTTATCAATTTTATTTATCTTTTGAAAAACAGCTTTTGGCTTCATTGATATTCTGTATATTTTCATCTTTTCCATTTCGTTGATTTCTTCTTGATCTTTATTTTCTCTTTTTGCTTGAAAGAAACAAAGTAATGATCCTTTTGTTACTTTGGATTCAATTTGCTTTTCTTGTTTCTGAAAACAAAACTGAGGTCATGAATTTTGGGTTTTCCACTTTTCTCAAATAGATACTTAGTACTGCAAATTTACACTTAAATACAACTTTCATTTTATTCAACAAATTCTTAGGCATTTTGTTTTCATTTTGTGAGAAATGTGTTCACCTTTCCAAGCCCAAAGAAAAGACATAAGGAACGGTAAAAAAACAAGGATTTAATTATGGTCTTCAAGATTGGGTGTGGTGGTCAAGTACCCTCAGTTGAGTACAACAGGTTTTATCCCCTAGAGCATAAGATCCCTCCCCCAATTCACAATCTTCCCCAATGTCACATAAGTTTTACTGTCTGCAGTAAGGTTATTTAAAGAACTATACCTTTAGTCATCCCCACCTCTCTTTCTTTTCTTGTGGCCAGAGAGTCCCTTGGATGTGCATTTTGGCATGTACAGAGTTTATATCTGTTGGTCAGGTTGGCCCCTTTCTTCTCACCTTCTGTTTGTTAAGGAGCTGTGAATTTTTACACTCTGGTGTTAACTGCTTGTACTTTTTCATTCTACTCTCCCTTTCAGCTGCCTTTCTTATATCCCAAGTCACTTTAAGTTCAAAGCAAAATACCATATTTTGAAAGTGGACCACCAGGATTTTCTATTTCTCACAATTTTCATTAAGTTCTAAATACTTTTTAATTTTTCTTTTTATTTCTCCTTTAATCCATGGATTACACGGATGATCCTTGACTTATGATGGGGTTATATCCTGACAAACATCAAAATTTAAAACATCTTAAGTCAAATATTAAAATATAATCTACCAAACATCATAGTTTAGCAAAGGTTTTGCACAATTATGGTTGTATAACTGGGAGTTGTGGTTCTTTGCCACTGCCCAGCAATACAAGAGGATATAGTACTAAAAATTGCTTGTCCCAGACAAGTTAGGAATTTAAAGTAAAGTTTCTGTTGATTGAATATTGCTTTCACCATCATAGAATTGAAAATTTATAAGTCAAACCATCAGAAATTGGGGATTATCTCCATGGAAGTGCATGGTTTAGCTTCCAAATACATTGAAATATTTTGGAATTTTTTTCTTCTCATAATTTATATTTAATTGTTAGGATATAATTTGTATGACTTGGAATTTTTTAAGTTTACTGACACTGTGGACTAAAATGCATTCTATCCTGGAAACTGTTATAAATACACTTGAATAAAATATTGAATTCTGTTTTGTTGGGTAGTATTTTTTTTATGACAATTATGTCAGGTTGTTTCATTGTATTGTTCAACTCTAACACATCATTCCTCATTAGGGCTAACTTGTTATACTTGTTATTGGGAGACAGTGTTTGAATTCTCTGACTATAATTTTACATTTCCTTCATTCTATAAGTTCATCCTTCATGTGTCTTATAGTTCTGCCACCAATTGTATAAAACTTTTATGATTCATGTGTCCTATGGATGAACTGATGCTTTTATCATTATCAAATGTCCTTCTTGATCTCTGGTAATACACTTTGTCTTAAAATGACTTTGTTTAATATTGAAGAAAACTTTACTGTTTAATTTGACTAGAGTTAGCAGGGCATATCTTTTTCTATGTTTTTACTTTTAAATAATGTGTGTATGTTTGTGTAAAATGGATCATTTGTAGTTAACTTATAGTTGGGTCTTGGTTTCTAATCAGGCTTCCATTATTCACCTTTGAATTGGAGTGTTTAAATTATTTATATTCAATTGATGTGAATAGGTTTAAATCTTTCATTTGCTATTTGTTTTCTACTTATTCCCTTCTTTGTCTTCATTTTATTACTTTTCTGTCTTTGTATTGAATATTTTATAGATTCCATTTTACCAGCTTATTGGCTTGTTTGTTTTGTTATTTTACTGGTTGATTTAATGTTCATAATATGAATCTTCAGCTCATCAGTATACCTTCAAATGATATTATTCTACTTCAATAGAACCCTGCAATAGTTCACTTCCATTTTCGTCTGTTTTTCAAATCTGCAGTTTTACATTTGATGTACAGTTACAAGTTCCATGATGCATTATTTATTTGTTTAAATACTTATCTTTTATACAGGCTTAATAATAATAAAATATATTTGTCCTTACAGATGCTGTTACCCTTTATTCCTTACATCAGTGCATATTTCCATCTGATATCTTTGGCTCCTCCCTAAAAAACTCCATTTATCATTCCCTATAGTGCTCATAGTTGCTGATAAACTCCTTAGTTCTCTTGTATCTATAGTCATCTCACTTTATTTCTTCTTGAAATGTATTTTCATTAGTTATACAGTTCCAGGCTTGTTTTTTTTTTTTTTTTTTTTTATCTTGATCTGGTTGTTGAGTTTAAAGATATTGCACTCCTTGCTCGGTGCAGTGGCACACGCCTGTAATACCAGCACTTGGGAGGCTGAGGCAGGAGGATTGTGAGTTCAAAGCCAGCCTCAGCAAAGGCAAAGCGCTTAGCAACTCAGTGAGACCCTATCTTTAATAAAAATGCAAAAAAGGGCTGGGGATATGGCCCAGTGGTTGAGTGCCCCTGAGTTTAATGCCCTGTACCAAAAAAAAAAAAAAAAAAAAAAAAAAAAATTGCTCTCCTGATTTATCCCTCGCATTGTTTTCAGCAAGAAAAGCTGCCCTCCTTATTATCCTTGTTATCCTCTATATAAAAGTGTCTTTTAATTACAACTACTTTTAAAATTTTACTTCATCAGTTGTTTTAAGCAATTTGATTTTGTTTAAATTTGCTGTCTTATTTTTTGTATTTTTGTTCTTAGGATTTGTTGAGATGTGAGTATATAGTTTTCATCAAATACAGAAAGATTTGTCAGTTCTATTTCCAAATATTTTACTGTCCTCAGTCCTCCTCCTCTTCTTCTTTTTGAGGAATTCTAAATACATGAATCCGTATGATGTTGTTTCAAAAAATCACTTATACTCTCATTTTTTAGTTCCCTTTTTCTTTACATTATGGACTAAGTTCACTTGATTTTTTTCTGCAACATATAATCTGCTGTTAATTCTATGTAGTGTATTTTAAATTTTATTGTAGATTTATATCTCTAGAAGTTTCATTTGGTTCTTTTTTATACAATGCTCTTATATTTCAGCATATAGAATGCAGTTGTCATAAGTGTTTTAATGTCCATTTCTGTATATTAGAATCTTGTCAATTCTGGGTCACTTTTGATGGACAATTATCCTCATTATGGTTCATAGTTGTTTGTTTGTTTGTTTGTTTGTTTGTTTTGCTCCTTTTTATGCCTAAAAATATTTGGATGTTTGATGTGAAGCTTGGCAAATTTTTTGTTCCTAGATATTTTTGGATTTCTATAAATATTCTCGAACTCCATTAGGCCACAGTTAAGCTAACTGAAAGTAGATTGACCCTCTTGATCATACTCTTGAAGTTCCTTTGATAGATCTGGGACTTAGCTAGGTCAAGAGCCAATAATACCCTGTTATGAATTTTGAATTAAGTCTTGCCTGAATTCTGTATCAAAGCCTCCTTAATTACAACTTTTATTACACATTTTTTTTCAAATATTACAGGCTCTACTCCATGATTTACTAAGTTTAATATGCAGTAATGATATTGTTCACCTGATATGATTCTGATTCTTATATATGAGTCTCTTTAATTTTCAGATGTTCAGTATCTTGGAAATCACAGTTTCATGTGTTTTTTTTTTTTTTTTTTTTTTTTTTTTCATTATTTCAGATGAGATGGTAAATTTAGTCTCAAATATTTCATCTTGTCCTGAAGGGGAAATATTTCTTTATGATTTTGATTATGACTTTATTGTTATTCCCAGCCATGTCAGTATCTTTCTTGAATCTAAGAATCCCCAAAATAACTAAACATTCCAGTAAAGTATCACTAGGATGTATGTGGCTTTCATCCTAAATTCTTTAACTCTTTTATTAATTCAAACTAAGGTTACATATATTTTTATATTAGCATCACAATATTAAATCTTTCATAGCATGAACAGGGATGACCTTACTTTGGTTACCTTTTTAATTCATATCAACAATCAGGCATCAAAAACTGCTGAGAATAAAACACAATAATCCAGACAGATATGATTTAATCAATTCAGTATTCAGTGTGAGCATATTCTTGCTTATCAGACCTGCATTTCTATTTACACAGTTTAAATGATATTTATTTCTTAAATTCATCAGATATAGTCATCCAATAAATAATTCTCTTTCACAAATACTAATAAATCTCTGCCATTATAATCTATTTTTTGTGTAGTTTTTCAAAGAATGCCTCTTTATTTCTATGTAAAATATATGTTTTTGTCTCAATATTTTTTGTAAAAAAACTATTGACCTATCATGATCAAGATCCTTTGGAATTCTGATTGTGTTGTGAATTCCTCCTGCCAATTTCATTGTTATATGAAAATTTAATTAACATATTTATTAATTCATAAAAATTAATCATAAAACATGTTTTAGATAGAAGTTTCCTTATGAAACTATACACAGTCACAGCTTATCAGAATAAATTTTATGCAAAAGTAAACTAAACACATGCTGAACTGGACAAAAGCTAGACAAATTGGGGTATCTCATTATTATTTCCTCTTATCCATTCAGATAATCATAATATTAAAGAAAATTTAAAGGTGGAGTAAATTGTTACATGAAATCAATAGACAATGTCAAAAAATGGTGCATTTTAAGAAAAGTGGAGATAGTGCCTTCTACTCATCTCTGTGTTTGAGTTTTCAGTTGCGCGCAGTACACTGTGAGGGAGTAGAGCACCGATTCTTTCATCTTCTATTAAATTCTTTCAAGTTGCTCTCCAGGATAACTTAATTTTGAAAATGAAAATTATGTTCTGAATTCAAATGTATGCTCCATAAAAGCTATCTACTCTTCTTTGTTACAGAAGGTTATATCTTAACAATAGCTTAACATGTGCTGGAATGATGTTAAGATAATATTGAGGTGGGTGTGGTGGTGCAAGCCTGTAATCCCAGTGGCTCAGGAGGCTGAAACAGGAGGATCATGAGTTCAAAGCCAGCCTCAGCAATGGTGAGGCACTAAGCAACTCAATGAGACCCTGTCTCTAAATAAAATACAAAATAGGGCTGAGGATGGGGCTCAGTGGTGTAGTCTCCCTGGGTTCAATCACTGGTAACCCCCCCAAAATAAAGATTATATTGAGCAACCACTTCACTGTAATCAATTTTACCCTTATTCAATTAGTGAAAATTAAGGCTAGGAAAGAAGACATCAGTGAAATAACTAATGGCATTAAGACTATGGTCTTAGGTAGAATTTTGGAATAAAAGCTCAAATATCATATGCAATTTATTTGCAATTATTTTACTGGGAAATTTTACAAAAGAATTCTGGGTGTTAACAAAGCCTTTAAGTATCTGAATTTGATATTGCTTTTCTAAATTATATGTATTATATAGTAAAAGGAAATATTAGAGTCTAACATGGTGGTGCACACCTGTAATCCTAGTGACTTGTGAGGCTGAAGCAGCAGGATCTTGGGTTCAAAGCCAGCCTCAGCAAAAATAAGGCATTACACAGTTCATTTTCAAATAAAATATAAAATAGGGCTGGGAATATGGCTCAGTGGCTGAGTGCCTCTGAGTTCAAACCCCAGTACCAAAACAAACAAACAAAAAACCAAGAAAAGAAATATTATTAGAGATGTAGTTATAAAAATAATGCATAACAATATAAACATATGTATTATAACAAATTTAAATTGGATAAGAATATTTGATGGTTATTACCAAGCCGACCACTATTGGCAGTAGATATAGCAGTACTTTAGGCCTCTTCGGTGTTTATCATTTATGAACATAATAATTTGCTAAATGCAAATGTAACTTTTTTAGTATGTGCGGTACTGGGGATTGAACCCAGGGTCTCACACGTGCTAGGCAAGCACTCCACCACTGAGCTACTTCCCCAAACCCTAAAAAGCACCAATCAAAAATAAATAAATAAGCTGGTGGCACATGCTTCTAATTCCAGAGGTTCAAGATTCTAAGGAAGAGAGGACCATCACAAGTTCAAAGAAAGCCTCAGCAAATTAGCAAGGCCCTAAGCAACTTAACAAGTCTCTGTGTCAACATAAAATATAGAAAGATATGGGGATGTAGCTCAATTTGTCTCTGAGTTAAATCACTCAAATTGTCTCTGAGTTAAATCACCTGTACCAAAAATAAATAAATAAACAAACAAATATATAAATCGAACCAGTAAAGAAGAATGGGGGAAGAGAAGGAGGAGGGAAAGCAGTGGGACAGGGACTGAAATGAAGTAAATCAAATCACATGTATGTATGATTTTGTAAAAATGAACCAAACTATTATGTAAAATTATAATGCACTAATAAAAGAAAAAAATACAAACATAACAAAATAATTTCTTGTTTTACTGTAAAGCATTACCTACCCAGAAATTTATGAAAAATGTTTCTACTTGTATGACTTTATATATGGATTTGATATAAAAATCATTGACTAAATGTGCTTTTTGTATGGGTAATAGAAAATTTGTGTTTACAACCTATTGCATTTTTATACAAAGTATAATAAAAGTGTACTCAGGGGTCTTTAGTTCTGTTAGCTTTCTTCTACTTTAATTATAGGCAAAGAGATCAGAATTAGATAAAATAACAGGGATAAGTTTAAAAAAAGGATGCTATAGCATATGGAATCCAGGCATTACTAGCAAAATAACCATAAGAGAAATGAAGGTAAAACTTGACTCCGGAGTTTTTGGAGTCTGAATTGTGATCAAGATTAATTTCTAAATGTCAAGCACTTGCATGATATTGCAAACACTATGAGAACTCACTCCCATAACAATTGCTACCCTTTTCTTTTAGTAATATAATCTTAAATTCTAGCTGGGCATATCACTGCTTAGTTCAAAACTACAGCTCTCTCTCAAAGCCAGGTGTACTCAACTTCTAAGTAGTGACATAAAAGTTGAGGTGATGATTACAATTTCAAATGATGTCATAAAACAAAAACAGAACAGAAACTTCTCAACAGAAGACATACAAATAGCTAACAAATATGTGACTTAAAAAAATACCACTAATCATTAGATCAATGATTAAGACAACAATGACACATCACTTCAGACCTGTCAGAATGACTGGTACAAAAAGATGAAATAAAAAACTATTGGCAGAGAACTAGGGAAAGGAAAATCCTTGTATATTATTGATGGAAATGTGAACCAGTATACCTACTGTGACAAACTACATGGAAGTTATGCAAAAAAACTAAAAATGGAATTACCATATGATCCATATATCCCAGTTTTACACACACACACACACACACACACACACACACGGACTGGAAATTCCTATGTCAAAGAGATATCTGCATCCTATTTTCATTGTAGCATTATTTACAACAGCCAAGATATAGAATCAGCCTAAGTGTCCATCAGTGGATGCATGGATAAAGAATATGTCTCTCTCTCTCTCTCTCTCTCTCTCTCTCTCTCTCTCTCTCTCTCTCACACACACACACACACACACACACACACACACACACCCCATAATGGAATCCTATTCAACCTTTAAAAAACAGGAAATTGTGGCATTAGAGGCAATGTGGGTGAACCTGGAGGACATTAATTTGGTTAAGTAACATTACCTTAGGCCAGGTACAGAAAGACAAAAATTGCATATTTTAACTTATCTAAAACTACGAAAAATCAAAAACAGAAAGTAAATGTGAGGATGGTGTTGGGGAAACATGAAGATGTTGGTCAAAGGGTACAAAGTTACGGTTAAATTATAAACATTAAAGATAAAAACCAAAAGAAAAAGAAAATAGAAGCTTGTTCTCTACTCTGCCTCCCCGGTGTCTGTTATTGAGAATGTGTCAGCAACAACTGACTTTGGTTTCCATGGTAGGAGCTACAAATTGAAAGTAGCAGAATAAGAGTAGGGAAGAGATCTTCTCTCTAACACCCTTATGCTACCATTCTAATTGTGAATCACACATCAAATATAAATCTGAGAAACACCCAAGGAGTATCCTGATATGCAAAATATGCAGAACAAACTTTTTAGAAATATATTTCAACTCTGAGATATCCACATTTCATAACTGCAATAAATGAGAATAAAAAATATTTTCAATTTTTCATTTCAAATTTTTTCAAGTATCCTAATTATATTCTACATAATCTACTCATCACATTATTTACATCCACTGAGCATCAAACAGTTAGCTTTAGGGAGAGATTGGTAGAAGTAGGTGAGTGAGGGAAGTTAGTCTATTATTTAAAATGTGCTGCCCATTTAGCTGCAGTACTTTCTTCTTCACCTTTAGCTGAATAAACTGACAAACATTGTTCTGAATCGTAAAATATCCTTGGAACTAAAAAAATGTATTAATCAATAATAAAGTTCAATTGTGTAGAAAAGAATTTGAAGGTTCAATTATATGATAGCAATATAAGAAATTCTGTTACATGACTGTCACAATGCACACTATTGGACATTCTATTCTTCTACCAGGGATGTGAAGTGAAACAATAATAAAAACCAATCTTAAACCATAATAGACAATTAGGAATAAGGAACTTACAAGTCCATTTTGCAAGGTTTTTTTAAGCAAAATCAAATTATGTCTACAGAAACACAGTTTATAGCCTAAAATGACATCAGAAGTTTTCCCCAATATTTACCTAAATAAAAAAGTTCACCAAATCCTCACCCCAAACTAAATCAGAAATCAGCATATTCAAAAGATTAGGTAGTGGGTGTGTATCTTAATTATTTATAATTTTTCATAGATATTTTTAAGCATTCCAGGTATCCAGAAAATTTTAAGGAGACAAGAGAACATATATTATTAGAATTATTAGAGAAAAAGTAGTCATTAAAAATAAAAATTTTGTTATCTGAAAATTGTTACTTTTTATAAACAATTAGGCAGTCATTTTAAAATACAAGATGAAAGAAATAAATGTATTTAACAGTTTCATATTTCTGAGAGAAATATTCTATTAAAATTATATATATTAATTTAAAAGACAACTCTTTTCCACCAATTTTACTTTTATACTAAATATACAAAAAGAAATAATTTATTTACCTTTCTATTTGGGTTTCTGTATCAGTTGGAGCATTAGAAGACAAACTGGTATAGTTGAAAAGGAGTGTTTAAAATTACCTATCATCATGCCTACACCTTTATACATAGTTTCTTCATTAAATCATTAGCGACTCCTCTTCATTGTAGGCTTTTTTCACATATGTGAGAAGCTAAGGCAGGAGGATCACAAATTTGAAGCCAACCTTACAATTTAGGGAGGCCCTAAGCAAATTACTGAGATCCTATCTCAAAATAAAAATAAAAGAGCCAGTGAAATAGTTTCAAATCCCAGTACCAAAAAATAAAAAATAAAAAAATAATAAAAAGTATATATATATATATATATATATATACACATACACACATATATAAATATATATACATATATATATTTCAATGAACATAATTTTATATTTTCCTTAAATGTACTAAGAAAATCATATTTAATATTCAAGTATTGTGAGACATTATATAATGTCATCAGAAGATTCCTTCTTAAAACAGGAATTTGCCGGGCATGGTGGCACATGCCTCTAATCCCAGCACTTGAGATCCTGAGACAGGAAGGATCGCAAGTTCAAAGCCAGCTTCAGTAATGGTGAGGCACTTAGCAACTCAGTGAGACCCTGTCTCTAATAAAAATTCAAAAAAGGGCTGGGGATGTGGCCCAGTGGTCGAGTGCCCCTGAGTTCAATCCCCAGTACAAAAAAAAAAAAAAAAAAAAAGTGGAATTTTAAATATTAGGTAACCAAGAAGACACTGTGGGGAAGGATACAGTATTCAATAAATGGTGATGGGAAGACTGAATATCCATGTGCAAAAGAATGAAATTGGTTTCTCACATCATAAGGTTTTCACAAAATCAAAATGAATCAAAATCTACAGCTAAGACTGGAAATTGTACACATTGTAGCAAAAAAATAGAGGGACTAATTGCTCGACATTGTTCTTGATGATAAATATTAGGATGTACACCAAAAGCTCAGGCAACAAAAGCAAAAATACATAAGAAGTATTGTATTGAACTAAAAAAGACTCTATTGTTCAATGAAAACAATCAAAAAATGAAAAGACTATATATTGGAAGAAAACATTTTCATATCATATATTTGATAAAAGGATATATCCAAAATATATAAAGAACTCACACAGTTCAGTAGCAAAATATTTAATAACTTGATAACACATCAGCAAACAACATGAATACACATTTCTCCAAAGAAGACATAAAATCACCCACAGGTATGTGAAAAGGTGCTCAACATCACTAGTCATCAAGGAAGTGAAAATCAAAACTACAATGAGATATCACCTCACACCAGTCAGAATGGATATTATCATAGAGCCAACAAATAAGAAGTGTTGGAGGGAGTATGGAAAAAAGAAAATCCTTTCTACAGAATTCATGGGACTGTCAATTGGTATAGCCATTGTAGAAAACTGGATGGAAGTTTCTAAAGAAATTAAAACTAGAACTACCATACAAGATAGCAGTCTCTCTGAAGTTTTTATCCAAAGGAAATGAAATTACTACCGGTGAAAATATCAGCTCTCCAGTATTCATTGCACCATTATTCACAATAGCCAACATATGTAAATAACCCAAGTGTCCATTTGACAGATGATGAACAAGTAAGTTACACAATGAAATAAATATTCAGCGTTTAAAATAAGTTGATTTTTCCATTTGTGACAACATGGATAAACCTGGGACATTCTATTAAGTGAAAAAAAAAACTTGTGAACTGTCAGCAGTCACATTTTCTATTAGGAATGGTTTTTGAACATCTCTAATAGGTTAGAAATTGTTTAATCACTGAAGATGCAGCGATCAACTGATAGATATCATTCATTGAATTAATGGGGGTATATATTTTAGTGAGGCATCCAGAAAACAACCAAGCACACAAAGATGATAACATAAAAAATGAGGCAGGTAAAAGTGGAAAATAAAATGGTCGCCGTAGGATTTAGATAAGACTGTCATAATGCCCCAATAAGCAAAAGGTAGAGGGGACAGAGAATATACTGGCCAGGGAAGAACTCTGTTTGGAGGTAGTTCATATTAGACAGCTAAGTGAAGCCATGAATGAAACGCACAAAGATCTGGTTACAGTGCATGTCATGAGGAGGGATCAGAAGAGTGCAGAAGCCTGTGTGTTTTACAAATGGCAATAGGACCATTGTGATTAAGCAGAGATTGAAATGAGTACTGGAAGAGAAGTAGAACCAGACAAGGTCTCACAAACATTGTGGAAAACACAGCATGTACTCTAAATGTTTCAGGCAACTACTAAAGGCAGTTGAGTAGGAAAATCATGTGGTCTGATTTTCATTTTAAAAAAATGTGTCTCTTGCTTCTATGTGAACAATATACACTGAGATACAGGACAACAGAAGTGAAAGTGAAACCCAGTGAGAGTGGTATTTCAGCAGTCCCGCCTAGAGATGATAGTGACTTTAACAAAGAAGACACAATTTTTCAATTTTGTGTGGATCCTCTGCTTGTTCATCATTTAAAGTAGAATAATCTATCAGACCAAAGCTTTGCCCAAATGCTGAAGTAGGGTTATTTTTACAAGGAACCCTTCCTTAATGGGGTTGATTAAGATTTTAAAGAAGGAAACATTAAATGCCAAGGTAATCAGTACAAAGCTTTTGTTCAAAGAACTTAATTTCAGAGGACCAAAGAGTTCTCACAATGAGCAGCAAGAAAAAGAGGTGCTCTAATCAAGTATGTCCATATCAAGAAGGTCAGATTATGCAGTATGTAGGAGGGTTTAAGCCATTTGGCATAGGGCTGAGGCTAGTTTCTATGTGTTTAGCAACAGGTTGAGGTTTAGCAAAAGAGTTTCAGAGAACAAACTAGACAACTTTATCAATACCAAGAATTTTTTTTTTTTTTGACATATACAGGTTTAATGTAATTCCTATGAAAAATCCCAGAAAGATTTTTTTAGAATGTATTTGTTGTAATCAGTTATACATGACAGCAGAATGCTCTTTAATTCTTTGTACACAAATGGAGCAGTATTTTTCACTTCTCTGATTGTACACAAAGTAGTCATACCATTCCTGTCTTCATACAAGTACCTGGGGCAATGATGATCATCTCATTCCACCATCTTTCCTACCCTCATATCCCCTCCCACCCCTTTGCCCCATCCAAAATTCCTCCACTCATCCCATGCCCTCCCTCCCCCATTATGGATTAGCATCCACTTATCATAGACAACATTCAGCCTTTGGTTTTTGGGGATTGGCTTACTTTGCTTAGCATGATATTCTCTAACCCCATCCATTTATCTGCAAATGCCATAATTTTATTCTCTTTTATTGCTGAGTAATACTCCATTGTATGTATGTATATGTGTGTGTGTGTGTGTGTGTGTGTGTGTGTGTGTGTGTGTGTTTATCACAGTTTCTTTATCCATTCATTTATTTAAAGGCATCTAGGTTGGTTCCACATTTTGGCTATTGTGAATTGTGCTACTATGAACATTGATGTGGCTGTTACTGTAGTATGCTGTTTTTAAGGCCTTTGGGTATAGTCTGAGGAGTGGGATAGCTGGGTCAAATGGTGGTTCCATCCCAAGTTTTCCAAGGATTCTCCATACTGCTTTCCAGATTGGCTGCACCAATTTGCTGTCCCACCAGCAATGTATGAATGTGCCTTTCCCCCACATCCTCCCCAACACTTATTGTTGTTTGTAATCTTGATAACTGCCATTTTGACTGGAGTGGGATGAAATCTTAGAGTAGTTTTGATTTGCATTTCTATAATTACTAGAGATGTTGAACATTTTTTCATGTATTTGTTGATTAAATGTATATCTTCTTCTGAGGTGTATCTGTTCAGCTCCTTAGCCCATTTATTTATTGGATTGTTTGTGTTTTTGGTGTTGAGTTTTGTGCCTTCTTTATATATCCTGGAGATTATTGCTCTATCTGATGTAAATGTTGCAAAAATTTGCTCCCAAAGTGTAGGCTATCTCTTCACCTCATTGATTGTTTCTTTTGGTGAGAAGAGGCTTTTTAGTTTAAATCCATCCCATTTATTACTTCTTGATTTTATTTCTTGCACTAAAGGGGTCTTGTTAAGGAAGTCAGGGCCTAATTCGACATGATGAAGATTTGGGCCTATGTTTTCTTCTATTAGGAATAGGATCTCTGGTCTAATTCCTACGTCCTTGATCCAGTTTGAGTTGAGTTTTGTGCGTGGTGAGAGATAGGGGTTAATTTTCATTTTGCTGCATATGGATTTCCAGTTTTCCCAACATTTGTTGAAGAGGCTATCTTTTCTCCAATGTGTGTTTTTGGCACCTTTGTCTAGTGTGAGATAACTGTATTTATGTGGGTTTGTCTCTGTGTCTTCTATCCTGCACCATTGGTCTACATGTTTATTTTGGTGCCAATACCATACTATTTTTGTTATTATAGCATTGTAGTATAGTTTAAGGTCTGGTATTGTGATGCCTCCTGTTTCACTCTTTATGCTAAGGATTGCTTTGGCTATTCTGGGTCTCTTATTATTTTTCCAAATGAATTTCATGATTGCTTTTACTATATCTATAAAGAATAACATTGGAATTTTAATTGGAATTGCATTGAATCTGTGTAGTGCTTTGGGTAGTATGGCCATTTTGACAATATTAACTCTGCCTATCCAAGAACATGGGAGAGCTTTCCATCTTCTAAGGTTTTCTTCAATTTCTTTCTTTAGTGTTCTTTAGTTTTCATTGTAGAGGTTTTTCACCTCTTTTGTTAAGTTGATTCTCAAGTATTTTATTTTATTTTATTTTTTATTTTTTTTGAGGCTAATGTAAATGGGGTAGTTTTCCTAATTTCTATTTCAGTGGATTCATCACTGATGTATAGAAATGCATTTGCTTTATGGGTGTTGATTTTATATCCTGCTGCTTTGCTGAATTCATTTATTAATTCTAGAAGTTTTCTGGTGGAGTTTTTTGGATCCTCTAAGAATAGAATCATGTCATCAGCAAATAGTGATAGCTTGAATTCTTGTTTATCTATTTTGGCTAGAGTTTTAATAACTATGTTGAATAGAAGTGGAAAAAGAGGGCATCCCGGCCTTGTTCCCATTTTTAGAGGGAATACTTCCAATTTTTCTCCATTTAGAATGATGTTGGCCTTGAGTTTAGCATAGATAGCTTTCATAATGTTGAGGTATGTTCATACTATCACTAGTTTTTCTAGTGGTTTGAACATGAAAGGGTGCTGTATTTTGTCAAATGCTTTCTCTGCATCAATTGATATGATCATATGAATTTTATCTTTAAGTCTATTGATGTGATGAATTATGTTTATTGATTTCCATAGGTTGAGCCAAACTTACATCCCTGGAATGAACCCCACTTGATCGTGGTGCACAATTTTTTAAATACGTTTTTGTTTGCAATTTTCCAGAATTGTATTGAGAAATTTTGCATGTATGTTCACCATGGATATTGGTCTGAATTTTCTTTCCTTGTTGTGTCTCTGTCTGGTTTTAGTATCAGGATGATACTAGCCTTATAAAATGAGTCTGGAAGGGTTCCCTACTTTTCTATTTCATGGAATAATTTGAGCAGTATTGGTATTAATTCTTCTTTGTAGGTCTTGTAGAACTTGGCTGAGAATTCATCTGGTCCAGGGCTTTTCTTGGTTGCTAAGATTTTGATGGTATTTTCTTCTTCCTTGCTTGAATTTGATCTGTTTAAATTGTGTATGTCTTCCTGGTTCAGTTTGGGTAAATAATATGCCTCCAGAAATTTGTCAGTGTCTTCAAGGTTTTCTATTTTACTGAAGTATAAATTTTCAAAATAGTTTCTAATTGTCTTCTGTATTTCAATAGTGTCTGTCATGATATATCTTTTTCATCACAAAATTTAATATTTTGAGTTTTCTCTCTCTCTTTTGATTAGGGTATCTAAGGGTTTGTTAATTTTATTTACTTTTTCAAAGAACCAGCTTTATGTATTGTCAATTTTTTGAATTCTTCTGTTTCAATTTTATTGATTTCAGCTGTAATTTTAATTATTTTCTGTCTTCTACTTCTTTCGGTGTTGGTTTGTTCCTCTTTTTCTAGGGTTTGCAGATGTAATATCAGGTCATTTATTGGTTGACTATTTTCTTCTTTTAATGAATGAACTTATTGCAATGAACTTTCCTCTTAGCACTGCCTTCATAGTGTCCCAGAGATTTTGATATGTTGTATTGGAGTTCTCATTTACCTCTTAGAATTTTTAAATTTCTTCCTTGATGTCTTCTTTTATCCATGTGTCATTCATTAGCATATTATTTAGTCTCCAGGTGTTGGAGCAGCTTTATTTTTTTATTTTATCATTGATATCTAATTTCCTTCCATATGGTCAGGTAAAATGCAGGGTACTATCTCTTTTTTTTTTTTTTTTTTTTTTTTTTTTGTATTTGCTAAGACTTGCTTTGTGGCATAACATATGATCTATTTTGGAGAAAGATCCATGTGCTGCTGAGAAGAAAGTGTATTCACTCATTGCTGGATGGAATATCCTATATATCTCTGCTAAGTGTAAATTATTGATTGTTTTATTGAATTCTATAGTATCATTTTCTTTTTTAGTTTTTGTTTGGAAGATCTATGCAGTGGTGAGAGATGTGTGTTAAATTCATCCAGGATTATTGTGTTTTGGTCTATTTGGTTCTTGAAGTTAAGAAGGGTATGGTTTCTATACATAGATGCCCCCTTGTTTGGGGCATAGATATTTATGATTTTTATGTCTTATTGATGTATGATTCCCTTGAGTAGTATGAAATGTTTTTCTTTATCCATTTTCACTAACTTTGGTTTGAAGTCCACTGTATGGACTTCACCATATCCCTGTTTGTTTAGACAGTCCATGTGAGTGATTTTTTTCCCCATCCTTTCCCCTTCAGTCTGTGGATATCTTTTCCTGTGAGATGTTTCTTTTGAAGGCAGCATATTCTTGGGTCTTTTTATTTTTTTTTTTTTTATTCAATCTGCCAGTCTGTGCCTTTTAATTGATGAGTTTAGGCCATTAACATTCAAGGTTATTACTAAAAAATGTTTTTATTCCCAGTCATTTGAGTGTTGTTGTTTTTGTTGTTGTTGTTTGTTTGTTTTTAAACTTGATTTTGTTTCTCTTTTGATTGGCATTTCATTTAGTGTAGTTCTGCCCTTTGTAGATTTTCATTGTTGTTTTTCATTTCCTCCTTATGGAATATTTTGCCAAGAATGTCCTGTAGTGCAGGCTTTCTTGCTATAAATTCTTTTAACTTTTGTATATCTTGGAAGGTTTTTTGATTTTGTCATCAACTTTGAAACTTAATTTTTCTGCATATAAGATTCTTGGTTGGCAACCATTTTCTTGCAAAGCTTGGTATATGTTGTTCCAGGATTTCTTTGCCTTGAGGATCTGGGTTGAAAAATCTGCTGAGATCTGAGTTGGTCTCCCCCTGTATGTAACCTGATTCTTCTCTCTTGTGGCCTTTAAAATTCTATCCTTATTCTGTATGCTAGGCATTTTCATTATAATGTAATTTGGTGTAGATCTGTTGTAACTTTGTACATTTAGTGTCCTTGTATTTGATTTTCCAATTCATTCCCCATGTTTGGGAAATTTTCTGATATTATTTCATTGAAGAGATTATGCATTCCTTGGGTTTGAAACTCTGTGCCTTCCTCTAACCTGATAAATCTTAGATTTGGTCTTTTGTTGTTATCCCATAATTCTTGGACATTCTGTTCATGGTTTCTTACCATCTTCACTGTGTGGTCAACTTTATTTTTCAGATTGCATATTTTGTCTTCATTGTTTGAGGTTCTGTCTTTCAAGTGATCTAGTCTGTTGAGATGCTTTCTATTGAGTTTTTTTAATTTGATTTATTGTTTCCTTCAGTTCAAGGATTTCTGTTTGTATGTTTGTTTGTTTTTTACAAAATCTCTATCTCTTTCTTGATGTTATCTTTTGCTACTTGCATTTGCTCCCTAATCTCTTTGTTTGTGTGATCAATAGTTGCCTGTATATGCTCTCTTAACTCGTTGTTGGAGTGATCAATTTTTGCCTGCATTTGCTCTCTTATGTCATTCTTTAATTCGCAGATCATTTTAATTATGTACATTCTGACCTTCTTTTCTGCCATTTCATCTACTGTTCTGTCAATTGATTCTATTATTATAATATCTCGGTTTCTTTGGGGCATTTTCCTCCCTTGTTTTTTCATGTTGTGTATGTGTTTTCCTCTCTTGCAGTGTGGAACTGAGGTATTGCAGTTTCTACCCTATAATCTTGCAGTATCCCTGCAGGTTACCAATACCTCACCTTTGAGGGAGAGATCAATGTTTGCAGGACCCAATGCAACTAGTATGCAGCCATAAATCAATGAGCTTCTATTTAGCAACATACTTATTTTCTGCTATAAACAGAAATGACTCCTATGGTTATCTTCTACCATATAGCCACTATGTTTTCATTTCATAAAGGTTTATAGTTTCTAGTGATGAATGGAGTGGGGGGGGTTGGGTAGGATGTGATGTTTATGAGGTAGGATTTGAGAATATAGAGGTATTAGATTATAGGACAAATGAAATGGGAATCAAAGGAGGTTGACTGTCAGCAAGAGAAAAAGAGAGAGAGAGAGAGAGAGAGAGAGAGAGAGAGAGAGAGAGAGAATTGACTCCAGGCCAGGCTCCCTATTGCCTCTGCAATAGGATGGTGACTATTATCACACCTAGTAGGGATACCTGTGGTGCAACCAGGCCCATGGGACCTTAGTAACAGTTTTCTAGGTCCTGGTTTTTGTTCCTAGATGGAGGAGGCCACATCCCTATTTGGTGGCAGTGGTAGTCAGCCTGTAGGTAACTTGCTGTTGGGCTTCCAGGCCTCAGTCAGTGTCCCAAGATGGAATCTGCCCCAATTAAAAGTGGAAAAGGTGGTAGCAGAGGTAATTCAAGATGGCATTGGAGGTGTTCCAATATAGAGCAACTACTTTCTTCAGAGATGGGGCTGGAAGATGGGACTTTCTTCAGAGATTGTGTTGGATGACCTGTTTGTTGATGGCACACTGTGTTGTGCAATGCTGCAATGGGCAGCTGTCTCCTGGCCCTGTCCATTGTCCCACAATGGAGATTACCATGTGGGAAGGGCTATGGCGGAGGCTGCAGTGTCCCAAGATGAAGGGGGTTTGGGTGCAGCCACGTGTTGGTGAATAGGGAACTGCAGTGTGTTTTTCCTCTCTGTCTTGGAACAGGGGTTTTTGGCTCTGGGCAAGGCAGCTGTATGGAGTTCTGGTACAGGCTCCAGGCAAGGTCAGTACCCAAGAACATTTATGGACCCATCTTGTGTTCGAGTTTATGGAGGAAAACATACTGCTGTACAGTATACTGACCAATCAAGATACTTTTTCTTGATCATGACAAAAAAAGAAAGTGGGGCAAACTGAGGGGACTTACATAGAGTACAGATGTCTACAGATATTTTTGCTGAATTGTATGTTTCTCCTTTAATTCTTGTACATTTTTGGTGCATGTGGATTGGTGATCTGATGTTAGGTGCATGGAAGTTTATAATTATCATATCTTTAGGATGAAATGATATTTTTATCACTTAAAAATAATACTCTTTATCTCTGGTAATATATCTTTTGTGTTTAAAGACTGTTTTGTACAAAATTAGAACAGCTACCCCAGCTTTCGAACAGTTGCTGTTTGCATGATACAAATTTTCCTATACTGTTATTCTCAACATATTTGAATTTTGGAATCAAAAGTGTGACAGCAGGCTAGGCACACTGGCATACACCTGATATCCCAGCAGCTTAGGAAGCTGAGGCAAGAGGATTGGGAGTTCAAAGCCAGCCTAGGCAACTTAGTGAGGCCCTAAGCAAGAGCCTGTCTCTAATAAAATTAAAAAAAAAAAAAAAAAAAAGCTGGGGATGTGCTCAGTGGTTGAGTGCCCATGGGTTCACCCCCAAAATTAAAAAAGTAAGACAGGATAAACTCAAAACTTCCTCTTCATTAGATTCTCTAATTCATTCACGTGTAATGTTATTGATATAGTTGGATTGACATCTGACATTTTACTAGCATTTGTCTCATGTCTTTTATTCCTCTATTATATTTTATTCCTCAAAACAAAGTACTAATACTTCTTTATATTTCATTAGCTAAATATTTTCTCATATAACACTTAATTTCTTTAAATTATCTACTCTATCATTAGTAAATGCTCTAGAACTTACAAAGAAAAGTGGGGCACCTGAGAGGCCTTACACAGGGTACTGAAGTCTACAAATATTTTTGTTTAGTAATTACAAAATATATCTCATTTTATCAAATTCTACTTTAGATCTACATGAATTTAACTTCAAAATACATAATATTTATTCCTATTATTTACCCTTCATTTTTGTGCCATTATTATCTTTATACATATTATATCTATATATGCTAAAAAATCAAAGTATGTTTTATACTATTACTTATATACTATTATATCTTTTAAATGATCTGAGAGGAGAAAGAAGAAAGTACATAGGCATTTTTTTTTAATATTAATCATTGTATTTTTACTTCTGGTTTCAAGTTTCTGTCTGGAGTTATTTCTTTATCCAAATAAGTTTTTGCAACCATTTGGTCTTTTTTATAAATATATTTCTTTACTTTATTATATGATCAACAATAAAATTATATACATTATGTTTATTCCATTGTCCTTTAAATCAATTAAAAGAACAAAGGAACTAAATTGTGCATTTGTTTTGTCTTTTATAACAGTCTTTTCTTTTTTGTTATTCTTTTTAAATATACATGACAGTAGAATGTATTTTGTCACATTATACATACATGGAATATAACTTATTATATTTAGGATCCCATTCTTCTTGTTATTCATGATGTGGAGTTTCACTGGTCATGTATTCATATAGGAATATAGGAAAGGTATGTCTGATTCATTCTACTGTCTTTCCTTTAGGTTCTTTGTCCTGATGTTAGTTTGAATTGCTCTCTAAAAACACATGTTTTCAGCCAGGACTTCTTTTTAGTATTTCTTATCATGTTGATCTGCAAATAACATATTTATTGGAAAGAGCATCAGAGCTCTGCCTTACACCTTGCCTCTTTCCATGGGCAAAACCTTGGAGGTATATCTCTGGATATAGAAGCTTGAAAATTAGTAAATTTCTTAGTGACATCCTTGCTTAGGAGGGGTAACACCACCAAATGACACCCTTGCTTAGGAGGGGTAAAACCACCAATGACACCTCTCATTTGGCAGAAGTGGGGGTTGAATGTTGTCACTAGTGTCCTTAACCAGCTGCCCTGGATGGACTCCATCCTGTGGAAGACCAAGGGGAGGGCCATTTTGCAACCTGTATTCTCAGTGCACCAGGTTCAAGGTAAAGTCTCCATCTTAGCAGTGGGAATAAAATGAAAATAAAACCCTCCCCTCAACACACTCTACTGCCTCTCATTGCACTCACAAAGAACTTACTCTTTGCAACAAGTAGTTGGAGGGTTAGGTGACAAATGCTGACTCCCTCCCCCTCCTAAAAAATATCACAGCCCTGCACCAGAAGCTGGCTAGAGAGGGAACCCTGTGTTCCTGTCTGCACCTATAGAGTGAAAGTTCCATTATACAGGACTAGATAAGAAGTAAGTGGTTCATGGATCAAATTGTACAGAGTCTCTGCTTCTACTGAGTTTTAAAATAAGCTTTTTTTTTTAAATAAATGTTTCCTAATTTGTTACATGCACTTGGAATCATTTCCTGAGGATTTGAATTATTGTTTTAAATTATTTTCTAAAGTTTTGGTGTATAAAAGATTTTCCATTCCTAGTAAAATATCTATTTTTAGTCTAAAAACCTGCCAGCTTCTTTTTAAAGCTGTACTTTTGAGGATTAACAGATTGATTATGATACCTCTCATGAGGAAATAGCATTGATTAACATAATCAAACAATCTATATAGGTTTTAGTTTATTAGCACTTTATATTTGTTTAGCAATTACAATATACTATAATCTTCTTAGGTACAGAGACTTTATTTTCATACACATGGTTCTTAACATAATATCTCAAATATCATGGGTATTTAATAAATATATTTTAATTTGTTTGATAATTAATACTTTGTTTTATGTAAGACAGAAGAAATGTGGTTTAAATACCACCTTGATATACATGAAGGCCAAAAGAGTATCATATGTTATACTTTATATTATATGGGATTATAAAAGTGCAATTGAACGGAGGAATAATTTATCTTCTAGTGAATTAGTATCACAGAAAAATCTGTAGATCTTTTTCTGTACAAAACTATATTAAATTTAAATTCTAAGAACCAATGATCATTCTTAAATATTCAGTACTTTGTTAAAATTTTAATAATTTGAATGATTTGCATATAGATTCTTTGTAATTCTTAGGATAAGTTCACATTATATGAAAGTTATGACAGTTTCATCTCTAATTCCATTGTGTACATTATTTACCTTTTATTTTCTAAAATAAAGTTTATTTTTTTAAGTTTATTTATACATTGGCCTTACATTCAGAAATCTGGATTCATTTATTTCTTATTTCTTAGTTTCTTTGTGAATCCTTTGGATTTCCTACATTTTTAATCATGCCATCTGTGAATAATCTAATTTTGTTTCTTTCTTCCCAATTCTAATATTGTATACAATTATTTCACTACTTTTTCTAATTTTATTCATCTGGTTAGGATCTCTAGAAAAATGCTAAGTATAACTGTCAACAATAAGTGGTCTCTTCTTCTTCTTTAGGTTACAAGGAAAGCTATTAATATTTAGCTTTTAAGTTTCAGGTATTTAATATGTTTATGTAGTTCCCTTTATCAAATTAAGGATGGAAAAATTATAAATGTTTTTCTTATAAATGGTGTTCAACTTTGTTCAAAAATTTTCATGCCTATGATGAGATGATCCTCCTTTTTTTTTCTATTTTGAACTATATGCTTCTGATTTTAAAATATAATACATACATATTCCTAGAGTAGGCATAATATGCTAATTTCTTTTAGGCTTTTTGATTTTATGTTTATGTTTTTGTAGTAAAATTATCCTACAATCTTCATTTCATGTTCTATCCCTGTTGGTTTTTTTTAATATTTATTTATTTAGTTGTACACAATGCCTTTATTCATTTTTATGTGGTGCTGAGGATTGAACCTGGGCCTTTATTCATTTTTTTACGTGGTGCTGAGGATCGAACCTGGGCCGCGCATGTGCTAGGCAAGTGCTCTACCGCTGAGCCACAATCCCAACCCCCTTGTTAGGGGTTTATTTCACAATTATTCTGGCATTGGGATATGAGTTGGAGAATATTTCTATTATTCTATTCTCAGTAAGAGTTATAATGTTTAAATTATCTCTTTTCTATGTAGTAAATCCCAGAATTTATTTGTGTGTGTTCATGCATGTGTGTGTATACTGTGTACCTGTTAAGATTTTTAGCCATCTATTTCTGCTGGCCTACTGTGTGGGGAGGGAGTGGGTAACCATCGGAGATGTGGGCCAGCTGTAAATAAAGGCTACAAAAAGGCCAGCTAAGAAATAAAGACAAAAAAATGAGAATTATATATTAAAAAGCGGAGGCATTTACCAGTTGGATAGACCTGATGGATCTGATCCTAACAAAGAGAAAAGCCCACGAATGCTTTATTTAAAGTGGAACACATCAAAGGGTTTCAGTGTGGCAGGCTTCTTCAGGAAAACAGGATAAAAGAGGGAAAACAAGGTATTTGTGGCTTGTCAGGTTAGCCCACCTCCAAGCAGCTGCATTTGAACCTAGGGCTGTGAGCTAAGGCAGGGCACCAGCATGATCTGGGCTTTCTCCAACAGGGGAATTTCACCCAGGAGTTCCCAGAAATGCATCCTCCCTGCCTTATGGTGGCTCAAACAAACCAATAGTTCGTAAATAGCTTCCAACAATCTGTGTCATTTATATAATGTTCAAGGAATTTATAGGGTTTATCTAAGTCAATTTGATAAGTAATATTTTGTAGGCATTTATCCTTGTCAACTAAATTTTCAAATTTATTGATGTAACATTACCACAAAATGTTTGTATCATTTTAACATCTACAGTGTCTGTAGTAATATCCCTTTTTCATTAATGTTAATTATTATTTGTGACATTTTACTTTTTTCTTGATCGATTTTACCAGAATTTCTCAGTTTATTAGTTTTTATCATCTACTTGTGGCACCACTGAACTAATATATTATAATGCTTTGTTTTATTTGATTAACATCTGATCTTACATTCATTTTTGATCTGCATTTTGAGAATCTATATATTTTCTCTTTTGCTGGTGATATTTTCTAGCTTCTCAATCTAAATGTTTGACTGTGAATTCTTAGCCCTTGTTCACATTTAATATAGATAGCCAAAGTTTTAAATGTCCCTGTAAATACTGATGAGTAGCTTTTCATAGTAATATTGTGATTATTGTTCAATTTGAGACCCTTCCCAATTATGACCTTTATTTAGAAATTTAGCATATCACTTATTTTAAAGTAAATTTCTTAATTTCTAAATATATGAGTTTTACCAGTTAAAATTTCTTATTTATTTAAGGATCAGTTGCATGAAGGTGAAAAGCTCTATAATATACATGGTGTAATCTGTGTTCAGTTGGTTATATTACTTTTTGTTGTTGCTACAATCTTAAAAAAAAAGTGTTATGACACAGCCTTCTTCATGAGAATGTGACACAATGATGAAAACTCCTCTGCTGGCCCTGCTGGAAAACAGTATGAACAACAACAAAAAAAACCCCTTCGTTACCCTAAGCCACTCATATCTGGGGGTTTGTTTTATTGCATCATAGACTAGATCATCTTTTCTGACATAAAGAGTTTAGTCCAAATACCCTATCTGAACATTTTTTTAGAAACCAAAGTGTATTTGATTCTTCTTGAAACATCATAAAAAATATTTTCAACCAGAGGTGGTGGCACACACCTGTAATCCCAGTAGCTCAGGAGGCTGAAGCAGGAGGATCCCAAGTTCAAAGCCATCCTCAGCAACTTAGTAAGACCCTAAGCAACTTAGGGAGAACCTGTCTCAAAAATGGGTTGGGGATATGGCTCAGTGGTTAAGTGCTCCTGGGTTCAATGCCTGGTAATAATAATAATAATGCTTTTAAAGAAAACAATCCCAAGAATTCTACATGATTAAAAGAATATACATTAGCAATAACAAATTAGTAATACTGTGCATTTGCCTAACAGTATCAGTGTATTATGATTTGTATGGCATTATCCCACTTTATTATGATTTTGTAAATTGCATACTTTGAAGTTTATTCTTCTTAATGTTTAATTCACTTAATTAAACACTAAAATCATGTTCAAACTAAATGAATTTCAGAGACAATAAAGTTTACTATTCTCAAAAGGTAATATATAAGTTTTTATGTGAAAACTAAATGTTAATAAACACACCTCAAGATTCCTTGTCAAAAAGTATAAATAGTAGTATAATTATTCTAGGAGTTTTTATAGAAAATATAACAACTCTTTGGTAACATTTTCAAGAATACAATTCTGAGTCAGGAATGGTTTCTTTGTAAGTTGTTTTATATTAGAAAAAGCAAATATATGCATTGTTAAAATGAATTTCAGTATTATATTTAGGTTATAAATTATCAAAGTAGAATGTTTTTAAAAAAAATAGTGAAAATGATTTTTTTAATTAGGGAAGGAACTTATACTCAGTGGTTACCATGAGATTGCACTATTAGTTGAATATTTTGCAAATTATACTGTCACAACTATAAAATTATATTGCATATTATTTAGGTAAATATACATTAAATAAATTAGCAAACTTTTAAACTTTTTATGACAGTGTTTGAAGTGCAAAATGGATGTATATTCTTAAAATGCTAATTTGAAATTCAAAAACCAGAAAAGTCATGTTAGTAAAGAAAAATAATATGTACAACTACCCTTATGGGTGTGCCAAAATAAAGCAGAATTCTAGGGCAAGCTGATAAATGAGAAAGAGGGAAAAAAATTAAGTGGACAGTAGTTCTTCCTCCTTATGAAACAAAGAAATAAAATGAACAAGCTTCAGTGAAAATTTTGGACATTATCAAGAAAAAGCTTTGAAATGCCCATCCTCAGCTCATCCAACTTCCACAAATTATACGGTGCCATTTTCAACATTATCAATGTATATGAAAAGAAATGAGGGAATACGACGATGTTACCAGAAGAAAGTAGGAAGTTTTTTTTTCTTTAATTTTATTTTTCAGTTGTAGGTGTATACCTTTATTTTATTTATTTTTTTATGTGGTGCTGAGGATCAAACCCAGTGTCTCACCTGTGTTGGGCAAGTGCTCTACCACTGAGCTACAGCCCAAGCCCGAAAGTAGGAAGTTTTTTCTACTTTTACTTTTACAAAAGCACTGACCAAGTGGTTGTAAGCTAGCTCCTTTTATCAGTTAAGTATTCATTGATTCTACTCTTATACTGAGATCTGATAGTATTTATTCTGCATGAGACATGTCACCTTTTGCTTCTATTTTTTGCCTTTTTTGAAAGGGTAATGAACCAACTTGGAGGATGATAGAATGCAAAAAAAAAAAAAAAAAAAGTTTACAGAATAATAACTTACCAGCTGACTTTGTGCCAGGGAGAGTTGTGTAATGCTGTAATTTTATGTTTTTCAAATACATAAAAAACAGAATACTTTGCGTATATTTTGTTCAGTTGGTTCCCATAAAGAAGAAAGATCAAGGTTGTCTGAATTCACATCCTTTATAAAACATAGCCAATATCAGAGGCTAGTTTTTACCTTATCCTCTCAAAAATTCTCAAAAATTCAAACAGTCGAGACCCAAGAAAAAATACCATAGTAGTTTATGAAATGGCTGGTCATTTGGTCATATGGACATTATAATCCTTGTAATTATTATTATGTTTCTAATTATTTTAGGACTCACATGAAGTACTTTAATAGAACTGTAAAATATTATTAAAATGCTAGAAAAAGTAACTATGTTTTTGTCATTGAGGTCAGGAATAAAATGGAATAAAATAGAAATTTAGTTTGCTTAATATAAAGTCCATGAAATAATTTGCCTCTGGATATTTAGTGCCTTTTCCCACAGCTTAACTTTAGTAAATCCTAGATTTTTTACTTGATTCTGTTTAAACACTAATTCATTTTGGGAGGGAGGGGGATGTGAAATGATTGTTGAAGGTGGAAGATTTTTAGACATTTTATTTCACAGAGATGATCACAAGAAAGACAAAAAGAATGATGCATAAAACCTCAATGACAAAAGAAAGAAAAATGATTGCAAGTAAAAAAAAAAAAATCAAAATGTATGAACAAGCCAAAAAGGCGGGGAGGGGAATTCACTGGTTCATGCAATTGCATGGGCTCGATCTGGACTAGTTTGTCTGATAGATCTGGGTGCACAAACAATTCCTCAGGGGTTCCTTTCCCCACAGCTCCTTCTCTTCTGGCCCTTTCTTTTCACTAATTGGCAGAATCCGCAAGCAAGCTGTTTCCACAAGGGAGTGAAGCTAACTTTTTAAGTTTCAAGTCTGTATCATGCTCAGTGCCTGTCATCTGAAGATGGTGATTCTTTTTCACGACTTAAAGCAAAACTCAGGGGAGTATTTTTAATTGCTTTGGTCGAAGAGGATAATACCCTTCTCAGAACTGGACTCTTGCTAGAGAAAGATAGACTCAGCCCCTTGGGTGCCTGTGAAAAAACTACCATATTGGGGCTGGGGTTGTGGCTCAGTGGTAGAGTGCTCGCCTAGCACGGGCACAGCCTGGGTTCGATCCTCAGCACCACATAAAAATAAAGGCATTGTGTACAACTAAAACAAATAAATAAATATTTTTTTAAAAACTACCATATTTCATCACATATTATGTCACAGATTATGCCAAATATTTTTACAAAAAAGTGAGATGTGATCACTACGGGAAGGTTTTATTTTTTATTTTTTTAAAGTTGTGCTATTATCATTTAAAAACAACTTATTACTGAACCATCTTTGTGCAAGGTTAAGATGCATGGGATACTCATAAATTTACATTAAAATTGAATAATCCAAATCAACTCACATCATTTCTTCGTAACAGTTTAACACACATTTTTCTGGTCTGGGAAAAAGAAAAAGAAAAAACAAACCCAGTAGTTGCTATTGATTATTGATTTCTGTGTTATAGTCAAACTATTACACTTGAGAAAATTTTCTGCAGCATTGTGAAGTATGGACTGAGATAATTTAGTTTTCTGTGTCTGAAGATTCTGCTCCACTATCATTGGTTTCCTTATTTGATCACACTTAAATAAGATGTGTTTACCATTAGTACTGTAGTGTGTTAAACCAACCACCCAAGTCATCTTTTGGACATAAAGTGACAATGTGAGTGCTCTGATAATCCCAGGTTCACAGCTCACAGTACATGAGAAGACAAATGTGCATTCAGAGGCCAGTCATGAATACATTGCTGCTCTGTTTGTCTTTTAAGCAGCATGAGGGACAGCATTATGCCATGCAATAAGTAAGCAATGGGAAGCTGTAAACCAATTTTTGTATTGAAAAATCAGGGTGCACTGATTATATACTGGTGATGATTAGGTGGTGAAATACAGTACTGGAAGAAAGTTAGCACTGTCTGGGGTAGTTTCTTCTGGCAACCCAAGGAACCATAAACAGGTCACACAGGTATATTTACATGTCAAAAATTACCAACCTATATACATAAAGCTGTGCACTTAAAAATGTATACACCTTACCACAATAAAATGCTTTACAAAAATACTTTATGGCAAGAAATTTGAAAATTATTTCAAATGAATATTTTCCAGGAAAATATTATCTAAAAAAGATGACTTAAAAAGCAATAGAGATGGGCCTACTTAGTGGTAGAGTGCTTGCCTAACGTGTGAGACACTGGGTTTGATTCTCAGCACCACATATAAGTAAATAAAATAATGGTCCATTGACAACTAAAAACATATTTACAAAAAAGAAAAAGAATCTGAAAATCTTTGAGCACTAATGACAATGTGTGAGCAATTTAAAGTTTTTTCCACAAAAATAAATATCAAATCCAAATTATTAACTTTAACGATTTTGTATATATCCTTGTATTTTCTATGTAAGAAAAGAAGATCCTTTCATTGTAGATTTCCTTGTATTTTCTAGGTGAAAGAAAAATTTGCCCTTTTCAATTGCTATGCTATTCTTTTCTTTGTATTGATATACAAGCCAAAGTTTCCAGTAACATATTTAATGGAAAATGTTTAATAGAAAGTATCATTAGCAAGATCAAAATTGTGAAAAGCTTTCAGAAAAAGGAAAAATATTTTTTAAAATATTTTTTTATAATCTCTGTGTATGTCAGAATTTTATAAACACAATATATGAGGAACAATCCACAATAAAAAAGCTTGGATGACTGTTACTACATCCAAAAGAAAGGTTTTTGTTTTTTGTTTTTGTTTCTGTTTTTTGTAACAGGCATTGAACTCAGATACATTTAGCCACTGAGCCACATTCCTATCCCTATATTGTACTTTATTTAGAGACAGGGTCTCACTGAGTCAATAAGTGCCTTGCCACTGCTGAAGTTGGCTTTGAACTCACAATCCTCCTGTCTCAGCCAAGGGAGCCACTGGGATTACAGGTGTGCAAAAGGGTGGGAATACAGCTAGGAAAGTGCTTGCCTATCGTGTTTGAGGTCCTGTTTCATAATAATAATAATAATAATAATAATAATAATAAAAAACTTGTGTTAGCTTTTTCTCAAGGTAACAAAATAACTTGACAAAAACAACTTAGAGAAGGAAGAGTTTGTTTTGCTTCACAGTTTCAGAGTCTCAGTTCATGGTGGGCTGACTCCATTGCTTTGGGCAGAGGTCTTGGTGGAGGAGTGCTGCCCTGTTTCTCGCAGCCAGGAAACAGAGAGAGAATGGGTAAGGGACTTCAGAGAAGATGAATCCTTCCTTGACATGCCCCAGTGACCCACCTCTCCAGCCATGCCCCCATCAGCCCACAGTTGCCATGCAGTCAGACCATTTAAACTAGGAAGGACCAATTAGGTAACAGCTCTCATAATCTAATCATTTTACTTCTAGATATTCTTGAACTAACATAGGAGCTTTTAGGGGACACCTCATATCCAAACAATGACATTTTTATTCACCAAAATTTTACAAATCAAGATGATATAAAGGAACCTGAAAATAGGGCTCAGCTATTCCTAACAAATTTATCTGAAAAGGAATCTGATCATTTTTACATGTAAAGACTTACCAACAGATACAAAATCAAGTAGAATATGAGAAAAGACACAGCAGGCATTTTAGAGAAAAAGAAAATGCTAATAAACAAGAACTAATATTTACCCCAATAGTAATCACAGAATATTTGTAAATTACAACAATATAAGCATTCATTATGCACATCAAATTGGTAAAAATGTCAGTCTGATAATATAAGGATGTAATAGTACAAAGCTATTGGAATGCTCATACTCTCTTGTTAAGAACATAAATCCATACAACAAGTTTGGAAATCAATATGTTATTATCCAGTAAACTTGAAGTACAGGTACATACTCTGCAGCAGTTCCACACCTAAGTATAAGCCCTAGAAAACTCTTGCTCACCTAAAAAGAAAATTTTTGCCTAGTATGAAAGGAGACTTGTACAAAATATTTACAGCATCATTGTTACTGGTTCTGAAATCCTAGAAACAAGCTAAATGATTATCAATGGAAAAGTGGATCACTAACTCTCATGTATCCACATACTAGAGTTAGACCAGACCTAATACTGTGTGAATAAACCTGGTCCCCTAAAAATACAAAGGCTAGGGCTTTGTATTTGTAACTCAGTGATGGAGTGATTGCCTAGCATGTGTGAGGCCCTGGGCTTGATGTTCTCTACTGGAAAAGAAAAAAACAATAATATAAAGAATATTTATGTGTTTGGTGTGTGTCTTGCAACACAAACAACATTTTGCAGAATACATTCATAAAGAGCAAAGTTGGAAAATGGGAGTTATTAAAACTCATGTCATGATACTGTTGACCCCTCTGGAACCCCCTAAGATGGAAGGAACACATGACTGAGGAAAGATAGCACTGAGTATCTCACCCATGTGGTAACCATAGCCATTTTCCTCTCTAGATGTTAGATGACACATTTACATAATTTTCTATGTATAATTTTTAAAATATTTTTTCTGTTTTTTGTAACAGGCATTGAACTCAGATACATTTAGCCACTGAGCCACATTCCTATCCCTATATTGTACTTTATTTAGAGACAGGGTCTCACTGAGTCAATAAGTGCCTTGCCACTGCTGAAGTTGGCTTTGAACTCACAATCCTCCTGTCTCAGCCAAGGGAGCCACTGGGATTACAGGTGTGCAAAAGGGTGGGAATACAGCTAGGAAAGTGCTTGCCTATCGTGTTTGAGGTCCTGTTTCATAATAATAATAATAATAATAATAATAATAATAAAAAACTTGTGTTAGCTTTTTCTCAAGGTAACAAAATAACTTGACAAAAACAACTTAGAGAAGGAAGAGTTTGTTTTGCTTCACAGTTTCAGAGTCTCAGTTCATGGTGGGCTGACTCCATTGCTTTGGGCAGAGGTCTTGGTGGAGGAGTGCTGCCCTGTTTCTCGCAGCCAGGAAACAGAGAGAGAATGGGTAAGGGACTTCAGAGAAGATGAATCCTTCCTTGACATGCCCCAGTGACCCACCTCTCCAGCCATGCCCCCATCAGCCCACAGTTGCCATGCAGTCAGACCATTTAAACTAGGAAGGACCAATTAGGTAACAGCTCTCATAATCTAATCATTTTACTTCTAGATATTCTTGAACTAACATAGGAGCTTTTAGGGGACACCTCATATCCAAACAATGACATTTTTATTCACCAAAATTTTACAAATCAAGATGATATAAAGGAACCTGAAAATAGGGCTCAGCTATTCCTAACAAATTTATCTGAAAAGGAATCTGATCATTTTTACATGTAAAGACTTACCAACAGATACAAAATCAAGTAGAATATGAGAAAAGACACAGCAGGCATTTTAGAGAAAAAGAAAATGCTAATAAACAAGAACTAATATTTACCCCAATAGTAATCACAGAATATTTTGTAAATTACAACAATATAAGCATTCATTATGCACATCAAATTGGTAAAAATGTCAGTCTGATAATATAAGGATGTAATAGTACAAAGCTATTGGAATGCTCATACTCTCTTGTTAAGAACATAAATCCATACAACAAGTTTGGAAATCAATATGTTATTATCCAGTAAACTTGAAGTACAGGTACATACTCTGCAGCAGTTCCACACCTAAGTATAAGCCCTAGAAAACTCTTGCTCACCTAAAAAGAAAATTTTTGCCTAGTATGAAAGGAGACTTGTACAAAATATTTACAGCATCATTGTTACTGGTTCTGAAATCCTAGAAACAAGCTAAATGATTATCAATGGAAAAGTGGATCACTAACTCTCATGTATCCACATACTAGAGTTAGACCAGACCTAATACTGTGTGAATAAACCTGGTCCCCTAAAAATACAAAGGCTAGGGCTTTGTATTTGTAACTCAGTGATGGAGTGATTGCCTAGCATGTGTGAGGCCCTGGGCTTGATGTTCTCTACTGGAAAAGAAAAAAAACAATAATATAAAGAATATTTATGTGTTTGGTGTGTGTCTTGCAACACAAACAACATTTTGCAGAATACATTCATAAAGAGCAAAGTTGGAAAATGGGAGTTATTAAAACTCATGTCATGATACTGTTGACCCCTCTGGAACCCCCTAAGATGGAAGGAACACATGACTGAGGAAAGATAGCACTGAGTATCTCACCCATGTGGTAACCATAGCCATTTTCCTCTCTAGATGTTAGATGACACATTTACATAATTTTCTATGTATAATTTTTAAAATATTTTTTAAAAAGAAGATGGAGAGCAAAAGAAGGGATATGGGTTGAGGGCGTGATAACATAAATGTACAAATGGGGAAGAACAGTGGAATTCTTCAGTTTACACCAGATTTTATTGAGGGATCTCTGTGTACAAGGTCTGTTCTAGACACTATGGTTGGTGGAGTTCTGCAGGGAGACAGGTAGGAGGATGAATGTAAAATATGTTGAACCCAAGAGAACATACAGCTGCCTTAGTTGTTGGAGAAGGAATGGCTTCTCCATTCCAAAAGGGAGGACCGTCACTGCAGGGAGGAGGGGCTGGCTTATGACTGGAGGATCCTCTGAGGGTTGCAAACTCCCAAGGCTCCAGTGTCAGATGGTGAAGCAGGCTGCTAGCCTGGCTGTTGGTTGCTTCCCCTTACTCTGACCCTGCCCCCAGGACATGCAAAGGCCTTCCAGTGTGCATTTTTAATAACTCACATACTATAAAACAAAATATAATCCAAAAAGCCAAGCTTGGTGGCTCACTTCTGTATTCCCAATGACTCAGAAGACTGAGGCAGGAGAATTGCAGGTTTGAAACCAGCCTCAGAAATTTAGTGAGGTTGTAAACAACCTAGTGAGACCCTGTCTCAAGATAAAAACTTCAAATTAAAAAAGGGCTGGGCATGTGGTTGAGTGTTTAAGCACCCTTAAGTTCCATCCCTGGTATCAAAAAATTAAGTAAAATGCATATTGACATTTAAATTCATGACAAATGTTTATTTTCTTTGTTTATTTATTTATTTTAGGGTCCATCATGGTAATTTTAAATCAGGAATTTCTGGAACAGGCGCGGTGGCGCATGCCTGTAATCCCAGCACTTGGGATATTGAGGCAGGAGGATCATGAGTTCAAAGCCAGCCTCAGCAATGGTGAAGCACTTTGCAACTCAGTGAGACCCTGTCTCTAAATAAAATACAAAAAAGGTCTGGGGATGTGGCCCAGTGGCTGAGTGCCCCTGAGTTCAATCCCTGGTACCAAAAAAAAAAAAAAGAAAAGAAAAGAAAATCAGGAATTTCTGAACACAGATTTTTGAATTTTACTCTTGTTTTTCTCATGGGGATTTCTAATCTCTTAATACTCTTAAGACCTTGAACATATAGACATGCATATAAAATTAGAGTACAGAGTGATGATGGAAGAAAAACCCCATCCTATGATACTTGAGGAAGACACACTGAAGACAATCAAGCAAATTCACTGTGATCTTTGCTTTGTTTTCTTTGAACCAGTACTAATTATTACCTAGAGGAAACATATTGCTTTAGCTCTTTGGGTATATTCATTGAAAAAAAAAAATTTCCAGCTTAAGTATTCGACTAACTTAATGTAAAAAATGCAAACAGTATTTAAATTATTGGAGCCTTTCTACTTGTCAGCCAAAGTTATATTCTAAGAAGACAAAAAAGACATCTCCAAGCAAACAAGAATTTAGCTTTGTGGTTGTTCTTATTTTTATTGGTTTTTAAAGAAAGTATACAGAACATTAAAAGAACTAAAAGTATTCGGATATGCATTTACTATTTCAATACTTTCAGGAAATCTATTTTGCTTGCATTTTTTCTCTCAATTGCCGGCCAATTCTCCTCCTAAATTCTAATATTGACTTCCCTTCATATGATTTTGAAGTAGTTGATATAAAGTTCCTTGGAGACTTTTCTGAGAGAGCATTTAATCTTGGTACTTTAGTTAGCAAGTTAAATTCTTAAGATGACTGAGAAAATACAGTACTGCCTGGATAATCCCATCTCCCATGATCCACTGGCTAAGGAATCATAACTCCTTACCCAGAGTCATCCAAGCACATTGCTTTTTCTGCTAAACCAGAAGCATCACTGATTTAGAATGTACTTTGCATTGCTGCTCCTGAGAACAAGTGGATCTTGCAATGACAGCCCAGAGAAAACGTGACACTGGGAACATAAACATAGACAGCCCAAAGCATGTTAGAATATAATAAATTCATTTTCTTAAAGTTTAATATATTAATTCTGGGCATAAATATTTCCAAAAATTGACTATCCCCAAGTACATATTTTAGTGTTTTCCATTTGCAGAAAGGAAAAGCATGTATGTAAATATAATATTACACAATGATGTTCTGACTTAAAATAATACTTATTTACTATCAATGCATTGCTAATTGCTTACAATTCTGCCTTCTGTAATTATGCTAATATAATGAATAAAGTACAGTCCAAAGTATTAATTTTTATATCCATTTCTCAATTGGATGATTCTGTATGCATTAATTGATGGCTTAGATGCATCTCATCTATTCTGGGTACATAAATATTTTCCAGTTTGCTTATTTGCCTTTACTCATTGAAATTTAATGAAGGAAAATCTCAACTTATTTTGTCATATCCAGATACCACTCTACTTATATTTCTAATTGTTTATTTTTATAGTTTATGTGACACTTAATCAAGGATTTTATGTTAATAAATTATCTTCTATATAAAGACATTAAGTATTAAACCAAGAAAAGTCCTGCTAATAAGTGTATACATATATAATGTCTGTCTCTTTGTGTATATATGTGTGACACACACATATATACACACATGCACATGTATGTTAAGTTATCTAATGCACTTCTATGCTATTAAAGTTAACAATATATTTTGTGAATCACTTAAGCTCAGCAGTGGAGTGTATTTGAAGGAAGCAATGTAGTGTCAATGGTAAATTTTTATTTGTAAAGTATCTATGGTATCTTTTAGGAAGTTGAGGTTTAATATATGTCTAAGTCACTTGAAGATAGATTTAAACAGAGACTTCAAAACCTGCAAGAATTCACATCCATCAATCCATTGTCCTCAAGCATAGCTTTTAAACATCAGCCAGTTGGGTTTCTGTGGTTCAAAGACTAAATTCCAATATAGGAAGGTTAGGCTAGGATTAGAAGAAAACACTTAAATGAATACAAGTTTGCTGGGTGCACTTTTGCACACCTGTAATCTCAGTCACTCAGGAGGCTGAGGCAGAAGGATCTCAAGTTCTAGGCCACCCTCAGCAGCTTAGCAAAACCCTGTCTCAAAATAAAAATTAAAAAAAAAAGAACAAAAAGGACTGGTATTACAAATCAGTGGTATAGCACTCCTGGGTTCAATCCCCATTAATGCAAAAAATATACTTGTGTGTGTGTGTATGTGTATACACATACACACATACACACACAAATGCACATATGTATGTGTGTGTAACTTTTGAGATAATATTCTCAAAATCACAGGCTGGGAAAGTAGTTCAGTGGTAAAGTGCTTGCCTAGCATATGTGAGGCCCTGACTTCAATTCCCAGCATACACACACACACACACACACATACACACACACACACAAAGAAAATCAAATGCAATGACTACAATGAATGACAAAAGGCCTGTGATGGTTTCCTCAACATTATTCTTAAATTTTACAAGGAAAGATCTTTGTTTTAAAAGAAAAAAGATGTTAATATTACAATTCATGCTCTTTAGAACTTGACAGCCCAAGAGGAGAACACTAGTTCTATCGTATTTAACATAGCCCTACATGAAGCTTTTAAAATTTTCCAATAATAATAGCAGAATGTTCAAAAAAAACATACATCTTATTTTCAGAGAAATGATTTTACTCATTATCAGGATTCTGAATTAAGTTTTTCCTTTTGTTTTTATGCTCCTCAGAAATTATGAAAGTGGGGAGGTATAATTTCCTATTACCATGGGCTACAATAGGTGTATTACTCAGCTGGACTGGGGACTGAAGAAAGGGAATGTTTGAATTTAGTGTTTATTCACCTACTAACATTCATTTCGTTTTCTTTCTTTCTTTCTTTTCCCCTTGTTTTTGGTACCAAGGATTGAACTCAGGAGCACTTGACCTCTGAGCCATATCCCAAGTCCATTTTTATATATTTCTTTTTAATTTAGAGGCTTGGTCAAACTGAGTTGCTTAACACCTTGCCATTGCTAAGGCTGGCTTTGAACTTGTGATCCTCCTATCTCAGCCTCCTGAGCTGCTGGGGATTACCTAACACTCATTTCTTATCTCCACTTGAAGTCAGACACAATTCTAAGTTTTAGGATGTTCTGAAAGACAAAGATGATATCGTGTTTCGCATTCTTGGAGACATGTATAATAAGTCAGGATAATGTATAAAGATGAGTGAAAAGAAGTATGTCCACAGTATGGTGTGACTGGCCCTGACTAGGCTAGGTTTGTCAGATAAGTCCTCTGATACAGACAAGAGAGAGATGCTAAAAATCTTAGCAGGAGGGAAGATAAAGATTCATATGCCAAATGTGTTATGCCAAAACAAAGAAATTGATGTTGTGGAAATGTCAATTACTTTGCCGTGTCCAGCATTTCAAATTTCTTCTTCCACAATCAGTGTTCATCTTTAAGGCCCCATTAAATATTTTTGCTCCATCCCTCCTTATTCTTAAAGTAATTATTACATTTCCCAACTATGAAAGCTTAGCTTTGTGGTTTGTGAGTGGACTGATTAGGAAAATTGGCCAATCTTGGAAATAGAATTCTAATTTCATTTTGTAATTACACATACTTAATACCATACCATATTTCAATAAGTGAAGAAAAATATTGATTTGAAGATACACTAGGGAACATACAGTGACTGCAAGATTGACTATAAAATGGATTCAAATTCAATAATAATAAAAGATGGGGGAAAATTAACAATTAAATCTATAAAATGAAAAGTGACTCAAGATTCACAATAGAATGATGCCTGAGAAGCATCCTATGATGTAGAAATATGGGTACTGTTGTCTGCATTATAGAGGGAAGACAAGAGAGTCATTTGATTTCCAAGTATTCATGAAGCATCCCGGAAGTGTCAGGGATAAAGCAAGTCTTCAGCCTGCAGGACAAAAGGAAGAAGACATTGTCTCTTCTTGTGGATATAGGGTGTCTTTAACTGGCTAAACTCACAGACCTTATTAAGACAATGTCAAGCAATAGGAAGTCCTCTGTATACCCAATCAACCTAGCCCAGCAGTATTCTCCCAAATTAGACAAACTCTTGTGAAGAGTAACAATCTAAAAATACTAAATCAGATGTAAACATACAGACCAAATGAACAAACAAAATGTATATGTATTTCTTTCTACAAAATTGCATGTTAATGATTTACTGTATGCCAGATTCATTTTTAAACCTTTCCTCTGACTATAGGAGCTGATGCTGTGGAAGCTCAGTGTAAAAGATTTGAAGTGAGAGCCAGTGAAGATGGCAGGGTGCTGTTTTCTGCAGATGAAGATGAGATTACCATTGGGGCTGAAAAGCTGAAAGTTACAGGTACTGTAGATGGAGGTCTTGGAACAATGTAACTTTTTCAAAGAATATGCAACTGCACAAAGAGCTACTGTGTAATATGTATGATTCCCATGCCTAAAATGATCACCTAACATCATGATACCACAGCATTTGATTTTCAAATAGTCTTTAAGTGGAAGGCATGTGTTTGGAGAACAGGAGGTTAATGTTAACAGCCTTAATCCTACATGAAGAAATAAAGCTATAACTGTCAGGTAGAGGGAGGAAAATGGATGTGGGCGGTATAAGAGAAGATGGCATGAGATGCTGAGCAAAGGTGATCAAAGGTGGACAAATCACACTTAGAGGTATTCTTATTTAAACTGAAATATTTGTGAAAGGGAAATATCAGCCTTTTAATTTTATAGGCAGAAACGGTTATAATATAAATAAATTTTTGTTCTATAGGGTTCATAATTAGCCTCAATGTTATGTAAATAAAGAAATAGTGCTATACATACATCATTTAGAGGTAATTAAATCCTTATTATAATATTAGGGTCACAATAGTCAGCCACCAGCTGAAACTTAAACAAACAAAAACAGAGAAGTGGGACTTGAAGTGAAGAATTTGATCAAGACAATTTTGAACACAGTATCTTCTGAATTACCATGACACAAATAATATTTAGATGCAATATTTTTAAAACGTTTAAAAGTACCCAAAGAGATCTACATTTAAAAAAAAAAGGAAAAAGAAAAAAAATTGTCTTAGTGTTTCCCAAGCTAAGTCAGATTTCTTGGCTTATCTGCCTTACTTTTATAGGTCAAGTTGAGTCCCAGGGACCATGTGGGAACATTGAAGAACACAGGCTCTACTTTCATGCACTCTGGATTGAATCCTGCCTTCTCCACTCAGTATTTTAAATAAACTCTGCAGGCCTCTGATTTCACGTCACCTAAATTATTGAACTTATGATAACTGTGGTGTTCAAATTGCACATGTACCTGCATGTGCCTGTGTGTCTTTAGATTGTTCTTAGTAAATCAGAGAGGTTGTGTTAGCTCTTTTTTCTTTCATCATTTACAAAGATTATATTAATATGATTAATTTTCCAAACATGATGCTGTGTTGATATTAAGATGTATTTTTAGATGGTAATTAAATACAACAAGAATTGTTGCCTGGAGATCTTCACTGAGCATCCCCTGAGCTGGGTCGTATACCCCACATACTCTTACCACTAGTGTCGTACTTGAACTTTTTCTCTTGTGAAAATGTCCTGCTGAGGGACTGGAGCCTGCACTGCTGGGTGGGTGTTGGGGTGGTCACTATGACTGCCCACTGGTATTATCACCCTGTATATTTTAGGACTCTGGCAGGTGAGGAAAAGAGGCGCATACTTAAGACACACATTACCCTTCTTGAGTCCTGAGTTGGGAGACAGGGACCCAAAGATGTATGAGGATTTGGGTTGGCATGGGATACAGACAACTCAGAAATGACACCAGCTTGAGGGCCATCAAAACTAACACTTGAGTTGCTGGTTGATGAGCAGGTGGGGAGCCCCAGCATAGACACACCCGCAGGGAGGTTGGGCAAATGTGATTTCAACATTTACCAATGTTTGAGTCTTGGTAGTGCCTACGCAATCCTGAGACAGATTTGAGGAGTTTGCACACTCATCTAAAACTCCTTTTATCCATATTCGAACATTTCAATTAGGCATTTTGCATTCATAAGTGAAGGGAAGTTCTAGAATTCTTGATAACTTTTATGATCTCATGGAATTTTAACATCCTCTGATTTTTGTATTACTTTGACTTGTCTCATAATGGTTCCAAGTAAAATGCTGTCTTGACAAAATTACAAATTAGATCATTTCATCAGCTCTTTAATTTTTTTCTTTGAGGGAGGTAGATATTCACTTGCTTTACTCTTTTTCTTGGTAGCCTGGCTACAATGTACTGTTAATTGCACAAAATCCAGGAAGAACATGCTCCCTGAAATGCTTAGGTTTTTATGTAACAGGGCATTCATCCGTTCCCTCTTACTCTTGCTCTTTCTCCCTTCTGACCCTCTTTGTGTGTGAGATTGTGTGGGTTCAGTGTGGAGTGTGATGTATATATGTAAACCTAGCCGGGTGTGGTGAACCCATGGATGAACAAGTGTCTCACTCTGGCTTCAGTTTTCCATTTCTTTCTCTGTATCAAACATACACACATAGCCTTGTGTGTGTTCTTCATAATCCTCTTCATCTGTTTTATAGTCTCCAATTATCTCAGACACCTTAATTGGTTTTCCAATAGACGTCTGTACCATCCTATTTTATTATTTAATGAAAATATTTTTATTTAATAAAATAATAATTTGGGGTCACATTTGCAGGAGTTAAGGAAGGTGTTTCGGAAGGGGTTGAAGCATAACACATAGAAACACCAAGGACTGCTTGGTGCAGTGGTGCACGCCTGTAATTTGAGCAGCTTGAGAGGCTGAGGCAGGAGGATCAAAGGTTCAAAGCCAGCCTTAGCAACTGGATGAGGCCCTGAGCAACTAAGTGAGACCTTGTCTCAAAATAAAAAATAAAAAAGGGCAGGGGATGTGGCTTGGTGTTTAAGAACCCCTGGGTTCAATCCCTGGTACAAAAAAAAAAAAAAATAGTAGAAGAAGAAGGAAAGGGGGAAGGAGGGAGAGATAGAAGGAAGGAAGGAAGGAAGGAAGGAAGGAAGGAAGGAAGGAAGGAAGGAAGGAAGGAAGGAAGGAAGGATAAGACCAGACCAAACCAAGGACTGTGAGAGTACCTTCACAAAGAGCCTGACATTTAACCTGATGATACAAGAGTTCTGGGTACTTACTAAATAAATGCTAAATGAGAGTATATTAGTAGTCCTTCCAAAATTCAATCCCATTTCTGTTTTCAAAGAGCCTGTATACCCTCAGAAACACAGACACAAATATACACATGCACACTCAAATGCCCTCTGAATCCTGACTTGATTTTATCAGAATACCACATATTAATCATATAGTGGCTTTATTCCTGCCTGCAATACTTCTAATATAAAGGAAAATAAAGATATCAAAGGCAAATATAATTTAAAATTTCACATGCATAGAGGAGAAAATTGTGCATAGCATAGCATGCTCTGTAAGGGCACAGGGATTGATTAGCAGGCTCACATATACTTTAAAGCAGTGCTTGAGTCATTTGACAAATAACACTACAAAGAGACACTGACTCCAGGGTGCTTCATATAAATTAGGTAGCTGTGCTGACAAGACTTCAAAGTTACATGTGACAAGAGATCTGTATGAGGTTTATTCTAGAATTGTAAATTGTGGCATGAAAGTTTTCTTTTTAAGCAATATCCATAGAAATTACAATTAAAATGGATCCCTTATCCCCTCTGGCTTTATACTTTATGAACAATGGCATTGGGTAAATGGACTTTTGTTTCAGGGTGACAGAAGTAGTTGAATTTATTTAGACAATGAGTATATCTATACATCTAAGGAAAAATCATTTATGATGAAAATTATTCATAGAGCTGGTGCAGTTCAACCTATTTGCATTTACCATACCTCAAAAGAAGCTGGGATTTGCTTAATGCATTCAAATACCCCTGCAGGTGGACAGAAGTCAAATTCCCAGCTCCTACCTGAACACCACCAACATCACACCCCATAGTCATGATGAATATTCATCTGCTCAATTTTTGAAATTTTGTTACCCTTGACATTACTTGCCCCACTCAGTAATAATTTGCTTGAATTAATTTAAATTTATTTATTTGCCCTTAACATGCCCTTGCTTCATCACTGAGTATGAAGGAGTGTTGTGCTTTACCATATATGTGTGTGTGTGTGTGTTCTAAAACTTTATTTTCCATTTTGTAGTCCCTGAAATGGGCCAATGATATTACTTAACACATTTATCTGTTGAGACCCAATAAACAAACAAAAGAAGATATAAGCCTTTGTATACAAAAGACTCTTCAATTTAGTGTTTTCAGGAACAATCAGTCAACTGTAATCTGCACTTTCATTTGTATTCCAAGTAGCGTCCTAACTTAGCTAACAGCACAACTCTAAGTCACTTGACTTTGAGGTGAAAGATTTTAGCCCTGTAGAATCCCTTCATGTTAAATTAAAAGGTACTAGTTGGACTTGGACTTCTGTTTTGCTTAAGAGAGAAAGGGAAAAAGTAGCAAAATGTTGGAGGAAAAAGGGTATCTCTTCTTTCCGGACAGTAGCAATTAAAACTAGCAGCCTGAGAGAATGGAGAAACCCAGCCCTGCGTGCACCCAGTGCTCTAGTGTTTGTTTGAAAGCTAAGAGTTTCACTTTTTTTTGTCTCTTTTCTAATTGAATGATTAGAAAGATAGATAAGTTCCAATGCTTGTTTGACAACAGAGGAAAGGATTTTCTGAAGAGCTGTCTTTTAAATTAAACACCATGCTTTTGGGTCAGGATCAATATTTTCTGGTTTGTTTTTATTAGTTGGTCTTCTACTTCCTTGTTCTCACCTGTTAAATTAGCATGCCATGCTGAGGTCAGCTTTGGAATCAACCTTTCTACTAGGTAGAGCCAAAAGCCAGGAACATGGCAGCGTGCAGGCAATAGGACAGGGCTGATGTTTGTTTGTTTGTTTGTTTGTCTGTTGTTTTTAAAATTTTTTTTAGTTGTAAATTGATACAATATTTTTATTTACTTATTTTTATATGGTACTGAGGATCAAGCCAGTGCTTCACACTTGCAAGGCAGGCGCTCTACTCTATCACTGAGCTACAGCCCCAGCCTGGGTTTTTCTGTTTTGTTTTTTTCTGAGAAGCTCATGAAGAAATGCATTTATATCAGCCTCTGAGAACAGTGATGTGCCATCACTTAGTTTTCTCTGGCAAAGCATTTCAAATTGATAGACTTGAGTCAATAACTAAACTTGAGTTTTCTTATTGCTTCTTAAACTTACTGAAGTCCAACATTTCAGCAACTCTAAATAATAATACTATGCCACTTTCCCCAAAAATATCTAGGTGGAAATCAACTTCTGATTTGGACATGCATAAACAATGAGCTACTGCACAAAATAAGCTCTTTCCTCTGAGCACCTTACCTACCTACGGTCCTCTCCATGACTTATTTTAACCTGATGAACTTTCATTTAATTGTTCCTAAACTTCTTGAAAATATAATAGAAATGATAAATGTGAAGAAGCTGTGAAAGAAGACAGCTTATTTACCAAAAAAGTTTAAAAATAAATAAATAAATAAATAAATAACTTCTGTGTTTTTAGTGCTTTTAAATTCTTCCATTTGATCTTTTTAAAGTTTTTCTTATAGCTACAGATCTTCGATCTACCAAATTTCTTGGAAATAGAATTAATAATGCTGTGTAAAAATGGG
The DNA here is from genome assembly GCA_025594165.1 of Tamias sibiricus. NCBI lineage: Eukaryota > Metazoa > Chordata > Mammalia > Rodentia > Sciuridae > Tamias > Tamias sibiricus. The sequence continues at coordinate 55,213,323 of CM046661.1, forward strand.
TAGTTTGATTTTTTATATAGCACGATGATGCTTAAAACTATATTACTAATAAGAATGAGTGTACTAGGGATTCCTGCAGTTTGTTTCCTTGCTGGCTGTCAGTGAGGTCTAGTATTAGTTCTAGAGTCTGCCCTAATTTCTTATGCTTCTCAAGTATACTGTCTGCAGGGACAGTCCATCAAATCCTTCTCAATATTGACCTTTCTCCACTTTCTCTTCTGCTGCATCTCTTTTATTTCCTTTTGTGCAAACAGCTGCAAAAATCTCTCTCTCTCTCTCTCTCTCTCTCTCTCTTTTTAAAGAGATGAGATTATCTTGCCAGATTACACTGTCCAGATACCTAGGTAATAAAGGAAAAAAACTTCCTATTGTATGATCTATTGATTAGTAACCTTAATAACATCCACACAGGCCCTTTTTAATTGTAACATAATATATTCACAAGGTCCAGGATTTTGGGAAGAATATTTTTGAGCCAAAGGGCACAGGTCATTATTTTGCTTACCACTCTGTTCAAATTTCAAAATTTTTTAAATACTTTAGGCCTGTATTTTTTCCTGCTATTAAAATAGCAGCACCTAACTTGTAGGGTTTGGGAAAAGAAAAATGAGGTATGTGAAAATTACTTAAGCACAAATTTGGTATTTAGTAAATACTATTTCTAAAAAATAATGTTTTTAATGCCATTACCATTTTTATTAGTTTTATATTTGTAAAATAAACCCCTGTAAAGGAAAATAAAATAACTGGATAATGGGTGAAGAAAGAAAATACATGAAGTAGAAATTCCATATTTAATATTAGAAATACAACATTTTAGTTTTTGCTAGATATTTAGAGTTCTTACAGGACTTCATGAGAAAATTTAAAAAAAGGATAAAATAAGATGGATATGTAATACTAGTTATATCCTCCAGAGAGTAGCTCAAACAGTATAAATTTCATTTTTCGCTCACATAACATTGCATGTGAGCAGGTTCTGCAAATCACCCAGTGATAGGAGGTTACTGAGGACTTAGGAATCTACACCTTTCTAGACCCAGTAGTTGCCTTTTGACACAAACTTGAGGCTGTCACATACCAGCATTTCTACACTTCAGCATGAAAGAAGTGGGTAAAATAATAGTAGGTGAAAATAATTTTCTTATAATTTTACAATGTGGAAATAGCATTGATCATTTATCTGTTGTCCAAAAGTTAGTCATGTACTTATGTGCAGCTGTAAACTCTTACTAATGCCTATATTCTTTGTTAGAACTTGTGATGGGGACTTCTATTAATAAAAGAAGAATGAATTGAGATAACGAACCATTACTGCCATAGGAGGTGATTTAATGACACTGAAATCCTAGTATATAACAGCAAAGTGAAAGAAAGCAAAACTACATTGTATTAATAGATCATCCATTAGATTGTGTCAGCCTTGAAATGGTCCATACATTTGCACCTGTTTCAGTCCGCAGCATTCTCTTTTACTCTATCATGGCAATTACAGAAAATTTCTATGCATTTAAATCTAACATACCTATTTTAAAAGTTGTTACTTTTATTTCATTCATCAAACCAAGAATATGCCTTCCCTGCACCACCACCCCCCCCCCTTTCATATCTTCAGCAAACTGTAACCTCACTCCCTGGATCAGGACTCCTAAAATTTTTAGCTTGACATTTTTTTTCTACTTTCAATACATACACCCTCGTTAGATTAGTCAATGAACTCAATTTTCCATGTCTTTGAAAACTCTGAATGCTTGGATTCAAAGACTAAGTTCGAGAAACTAAAATTTAGACCTGAAATTTTTATATTTAGGCAACTCAGAATGCCCAAGGCTGGATGAAGAGGCCAAGTAAAAATTAATGGAGGAATTCTGGCCTTGACATACCATGGATATCACACCCAAGTCTAAAAAATGGGTGAGGTGAAATTGGAGCTTTAGAGGCAAAATTTGAGAACTGGATGGAGACAATGTGAAGCCAAGTTAGAAATAAACAATCATGTTGCATTTTACTAAGAGTAGAAACCAGTCTACTGTATTTACATCTTTATTTATGGGTCAAAGGCCCAAAGTCATAGCTGTAGAAGCACCAAAGAAGCTCAGAGCAGATGGGAATTTCATTCTTCACTGTCTTCCTAGCTTCCTTGCTTCTTTCCCTCCCTTTTATTCTCCCTCCCTCCCTTTGTTCATCTGTCCTTCCTTCCTTCCTTCCTTCCTTCCTTCCTTCCTTCCTTCTTTCCTTCCTTCCTTCCTTCCTGTAATGTAGGCAACCATGCATATAAACAGCCAGAGGAAGCTGGAGCCAGTGTGAGGAAGAAGAGAGGACAGCGGCATCTGGCAGTGAGAAAGAACAATGTCACTAGAGGTTGGAAAGAAAGCCTGGCAGGGGCTATGCCCAACTGAGTAGAGCATCAAAGAGGGTTTATGGTCCATCACAACCCTAAGATAGGTCACATGTTGGAAATTGAGGAAATAAATAAATCTACTAACGATTCAGGGAGTTATACTTTTCACTCATGGAGAAGGGTGGTGTAGATATTAAAATGGTGAACTTAGAACTTTCCAGTGTTTCTTGGAAGTATTAGAGTGAAGTTGTGGTTTTCAATGGGTGCTAATGGAAAAATAAACAAATTCAAGTGGAAATGTGAGTGCATATGTTTGTTAAAAATATAGATATATGCCGGGGTCCGAGTTATGAATAGAGCCAGGTTCTGAGTTGCTTCCCTTTATGGGCCCTAAAGGGAATTCCTCCTGCCTGCAAGAAGAGTTGCAACTCACCCGGCGGGGCGAGCTTAAGACAGAAATCGCTAGATGCCTTACCTCTGCCTGTTTGAACAAATAACACGCCACATCTAGGGAGTCTTGTATATAGCACGGGATGTCCGAAGAACTCGCTTTATTGAACAAGCATTGACATTAAATAGGCCTAGAACTAACCAATCAGCAAGCAAGGCGGTTCAGCCTCTCACGCTACGTCATAGCCACACCCCTTGGTTTAGCCCCGGTCCTTAAAGGTGTGGTAAGCAGTCAAATCTTTATCCCTTGGCAGACATAGTCCCAACAATTCCCCTTTTTTTTGTTTATTTAAAAAATGGGTCTCTCCATTTATTTTTAAATGGGATGTCCCATCTTGTAGGGTGTCCAACTCATAGAGAGTGTGCCCGTCTAGGTCGACTTTTCCTCTTTGGGAAAAATCTTACCTGTTATTGGCTATCACTCTAGCACTTTAGGTGGACGTGTCTAGGGCCAGCAGGTGGCCAAGGGGAGCACACGGGACATGACAGTCACCTTTGGGAAGGCTTGACTGGATGGCATACCTCTGCATCTTGTTAAGGACCGTGGCCAAGCCTATAGGGCTATAGCTCAGCGTGACAGTAGACCACCCAGCTGTATCTGGCCAGTTCTATAGGGCTAAAGGTGCACACAAAGACAATGACAATTAGGGATTTCACCAAAAAGAGAAAGTCCACCCATTTAACAAGGATTTCACCAAAAGAGAAAGTCTACCCATTTAGCAAGGATTTCACCAAAAAGAGAAAGTCCATCTATTTAGTTCAGTTTAAAGGAAGCCTTTTGGCATAAAGTCCAGATGACTGTCACAGGAATGGGACTCTTCTCTTAGAGTCCAAAGGAAGCCGTCCAGCACAAAGTCTAAATAATTGTCCTAAGATATAACGCTCTTCTCTCAGAGTCCAAAGGAAGTCATCTAGCATAAAGTCCAGATAATTGTCACAGGAATGGCACAGTCCTTCTTCTCTCATCGCAGAGGGTTGAGATGTTGACAAAGAAGGAGTCCAGGATAGTGTCTTTGATGAATTTTGAAATGGATGTGATGAGAAGGTTAATCACAGCACGACAGGAGCTTTGTCACGGTTTTTTTCATTTCTGTGGAAAAAGAAAGGATCACTCCTCAAGAGCTTGTGCTCCTGGGTAGTCATTTTGGTCGGATTGGCAATATTTGAGATCTCTGGCAGGCACCCATATAGGGTTTTGCTCCCCCATTGGGAAGACACATCCAAAACCTCTGCCAGCACTTATTAATGGATCAGGACCTCTCCAGACTCCAGTTAATGGGTCTTTCCATCGGACCTCAACTTTTATATAAGGCGTTTGGTTAGACCAGTGTCTCTGAAATGCAGATAGAGGCTGCTGTTTGGAAAAATTTAAAATATTTAAAGCAAGCATAGCTGTTTTCAACTGGTCATGAGGGTTGCTTCCCCCATTTTGTTTTATTAATTGGTCCTTTAAGGTTTTATTATGTCTTTCTATTATGGCTTGTCCTTTTGGGTTATATGGAATCCCTGTGGTATGCTTAATATGCCAAGTTTGGAAGAATTTTTGTAATGATTTGCTTACAAAACAGGGTCCATTATCAGTTTTAACTTGTTTTGGCAATCCAAGAATAGCAAAGCATTGTAAAAAGTGACTTTCAGCATGTTTAGCCCTTTCTCCAGAATGTGCCGTGGCCCAACAAGCATGTGAATAAGTATCTATGGACATAAATATATATTTTAATTTTCCAAATGGCACATAATGGGTTACATCAGTTTGCCAGATAGTGTTGGGCCTTAGGCCTCTGGGATTTACCCCAGGGGACTGGAGAGGTGGGACCTGTAAGAAGGGCAAACAAGATTTACATGTCCTTATAATCTTTTTTAAATCTTTTATAGGAACTAAAGGAAATTTATTATGTAGACCTCTCCAATTTAAATGAGTAAGGTTGTGAAGACCTTGAGCTAACTGAAGGTCTTGTTGATATGGAACTGTAACTGTTAATACACCTGTGGTGGCCAACCGGTCAGCGGCCTGATTTCCCTCAGATAGGGGCCCAGATACGCCTTGATGTCCCCTAAGATGTTGGAGGAACATAGGTTCATTACGCCCTTTTAACAGGGATCGAACCTGGATCATCAGAGGGGTGATAGGATTATTATCTATCTTTATATATGAGGCATTTAAAGTAGGTAATAGGTTAATTACATATAAACTATCTGAGAAAAGATTCATAGGCTCTTGGACATGGGTCAAGGCTAATGCAACAGCATATAATTCTTTAAATTGAGCAGAACCAGTAACTGCTTCAAAGTATTGTGTCCTTTGGCCTGAGGATGGGTGAAATATTACAACTGCTGACCCTTCTTTTCCTCCATCTGTGAAGACATTTACTGCCTTGGGGAGTGGCTTGCTAGAAAACAAGATGGGGGGAGTCCACTCCAGTTTGGGGAAAGAAGAAGTCCATTTGCTTGACCCATAATGACAGTCAACTTTTCCTAGAAATCCTTCTAATGCATAGGAGACTCTAGGGTTGTTTCTCTGTATCCATTCAAAATCTGACAAACGGTAAGGAATTGTTAAAATATCTGGGTCTTTTCCATAATGCCTCAATGATGTATCTCTTCCTTTTATTACAAGATCTGCTAATTGATCTAATTGGGAATAAACTCGAGGTGCTCCTCCCACAGAGGAATGTATCCATTCTAAGGGATTTCCCATCTGGGTGAGCACAGCTGTCAGGAGTTTAGCACCTGAGAAAATCCATAAATATAGAGGTTGCTTTGGTTGGTATCGAGCCAATTGGGCTGAATTGAGGGCATCTTGGACTTTTTGTAATATTGACAGATGACTCTCTTCTAGTAAAATCACATCAGAGGGGGATTTTCCCCGTAGCAACTCAAAGAGAGGTAATAAATCCTCAGTAGAGGTATGAAGCCAAGGTCTTAACCAGTTTAGCTCTCCTAATAGCTTTTGTAACTCTGTCAAGGAATAAGATTTTTGAATGAGAAGTTGGGGTTTGAGAGGACAAACAGAGTCTAGGCTAATTTTTGTCCCCAATATTTTAAAGGGAGGAATAGTTTGTATTTTATCATTGGATATGTGTAATCCTCCTTTTTCTAAGAGCTCTCGGAGGGTTAAGTAAGCAGAGTTTAGTTGTTGGACATCAGTAGTACCCAGGATGATGTCATCCATATAGACATATAAGGTAAGCTGTGATTTTTTCATTAATGGCGACAGAAGACATGAAACATAATATTGACAAAAGGCTGGGCTATTAGCCATACCTTGAGGGAGAACTATCCATTCATATCTTTCATCTGGCTTATGACAATTGGTTGATGGGACAGAGAATGCAAATTTTTCATAATCATCTGGATGAAGAGGTATTGAAAAATAACAATCTTTAATATCAATAATAATTAAGGTTAAATCTCTTGAGATAGAAGGGATCCAGGGAAGGCCACGCAAAGGTGTGCCAACAAGGAACATCCTATCATTAATTTTTCGGAGGTCTTGTAACATCCTCCATTTCCCTGTGGCCTTCTGTATAACAAAAACAGGACTGTTCCATGGGCTAAAAGAAGGTCTAATGTGTCCTAGGGCTAACTGTTCTTGGACAATTGCCCTTAAATGGTTTAGTTTTTCAGTAGGAAGGGGCCACTGCTCGACCCAGATTGGGGGGCCATCTCGCCATTGAATGGCAGGAACTTGGGGAGCAGTGGCCCTTAGGATTGGGGGTGAAACCCTATTTGAGGATTGGAAAGTTTTCTTTCCATATCATTTTTAAGCTCTCTATGGGTTGTAGTAATGTAAGCCTCAGCTTCTCCTAGGATGTCTTGACCTAATAAATTAGAGGTTAATCCAAGGGCCACAAGGGGGCGAACTTCCCCTTGGTTTCCATCTATATCTCTCCATTTAAGCCAATTTCTGGTCTCTTCTGAATGAGTGTTTCCACCTACTCCAAGTAACTGAGGCCCTGGGATTAGTTCCCATTGGGGTGGAATCTCTTCTTTCCTTAGTATAGTACGATCTGCCCCAGTATCAATTAGGCAACGAAATTTCCTTCCTGATATATAAATATCCATCTTTGGTCTAATCCCTGGAACAATAGGAACTGTCCAATGGACCTGTGGGGGACTGGGAGCAGGGGAACCTCCTTGATGTAACGGGGCTGGAGGCTGCCCCCTTAGGAGTTTAAAGGTTTCCCCTGAACATCAAATTTAGACCTGCAATCTTTTTTCCAATGATATCCTCTTTTACATTTAGGACAGAGTGTTCTAGGGGCAGCTGGACTTTGAGTCTGGCCAGGGGAGCATTCTGGAGGCCTACCATGGCCATTAGGGCAGTCTCTTTTAAAATGGCCTTGCCGTCCACACTTAAAACAGGTTCCTTTTCCATTTAAAACTGTTGCTAATACCTCAGTGTGGGCATTGAGAGCAGTGCTCAATATCTGAGATTGATGAGTTGTTGAACCCACATCTTTGGAGGCAACAATCCATCTTCCCATAGATCTATCTTTTAACCCAGCACAGGCCAGTTTGTGATCTGCGGTCATTCCTTCCCACACTAACATTTTTGCGAATTGATCCCTCATCGTACCAGGTGGAAATTTCCTTTGAAGGCTTTTTTCCACTCTCTCAATAAATGTAGCTAAATCCTCATTAGTTTTTTGAGTGATTCCAGCTATAGGAAGCTCTGTGGGGCCTTCCTCTAGCTTTTTCCATGCTGCCAGCCCTAGAGCTCGCACCTGTTCTCTGTATGGAGCTGGTAATTCTGCTTGTTGAATTCCTGTGGCATACTGATCACTAGTTCCTGACAGCATCCCAAAGGTTATTGGTATGGGAGGATTTGTTGTTTGATTCCTCTCAGCCTGCGTATGGCATTCATCAGAAAAATATGCACACCATTTAAGGAATAAAGGTCCTGGGAGCACAGCTTTTGTTAGATCCTTCCAATCTCTAGTGGTACAGGCATGATGAGCAAGATTTTGTAATATACATTCTGCCCATGGTGAGTTTACACCATCCTCTGCTACAGCCTTTTTTAATTCTTTTAATTCTTGAGTCTCCCAGGGATACCAGATATTTGGCCTGTCTTCCCTCGGATTTAAATTAACTGGAAATGCCATTACAGGTGAAAGCCCACTAGAGGGCGCTGGCGCCTCTTGGTATGGTAATGGCGCCAAAGGCTTACTAAGAGCTAATTCAGAAAATGGCGGATCACTTTCAGAAAGTTTCGAGCCACGTGGTTGGAGGTCTTTGTTCTTGGGGACCTTGTTAGAACTCTCTAAAGGAGGGGCTGTAGTTTCTAATTCCCTGGAGTGAGATTTCTTTAAATTTGCGGACCGGGAAAAGTTAGGTGTTTGTTTTTCTTGTAAAAGCGAGTACGCTTTTAGGGCGGATAAAGCTGGATAAACTCCCGGAGGCGGGGATTCCCCGTACTCAATTTCTCGGTCCCTTAAAATTTGTGTTATTTCGTCCCAAATCTCCCAAGAATTAAAATCAGACTTTTGGAGCCAGGGAGCCGCCCGTTTTAATGAACTCCAGATTATTTCCGATTGACCGTCTGATATTTGGAGACCTTGCTTTCTCAATAAACTGCGCCATGCCTCAAGGGCTGGGTCTCGTGATTTCCTGAATGCTAAGATTTGTCCCATAATAAAAGGGGATTTCTGCAGCGAAAGAGACGCTGTGTCTCTAACCTTATTAAGCTCACCGATAATTTTTTCCTTGTTCCCGCCCCACGTTGGGCGCCAACCTGCCGGGGTCCGAGTTATGAATAGAGCCAGGTTCTGAGTTGCTTCCCTTTATGGGCCCTAAAGGGAATTCCTCCTGCCTGCAAGAAGAGTTGCAACTCACCCGGCGGGGCGAGCTTAAGACAGAAATCGCTAGATGCCTTACCTCTGCCTGTTTGAACAAATAACACGCCACATCTAGGGAGTCTTGTATATAGCACGGGATGTCCGAAGAACTCGCTTTATTGAACAAGCATTGACATTAAATAGGCCTAGAACTAACCAATCAGCAAGCAAGGCGGTTCAGCCTCTCACGCTACGTCATAGCCACACCCCTTGGTTTAGCCCCGGTCCTTAAAGGTGTGGTAAGCAGTCAAATCTTTATCCCTTGGCAGACATAGTCCCAACAGATATACATTTCCTAGCACTGCCTGCAGGGATGACCAGGGACCAGGGACTATGCATGCTTTGTCTCAGATCTTGTGAAAAAAAAAAAAAAAAAAAAAAACACTAATTCCCAGTAAAAAGAATAAGGGATGCCTTGAAAACAAAATTCCTTATTTTGAAGTCGAAGCAGGAAAAATAAGACAAGATGTATCTAGGTAATTTTATACCAAAAAGTATGGAAGTGGTCAACTAAGGATGGGCACGTATGAAAAAGACATGAGCCACTTTGAAGAGGATCTCATGAGCACTTTGACTATTTGTGTATGCATGTGTGTTATTTTAATTGTGAATAAATTTGTAGTATGGATTTCCATGAATCCATACTGAAATAGGCAAAATAAATAAATAATCACTTTCTTTCAGTAAGATATCAACTAAAACTTTGGAAGCCATGATTTATTGTGTAAAATTCCTGTTAATTCTTTAAGCATTCAGTAGAATTCTCTACTAAAACCATCTGAGTTTGAAAATTTCTTTTTGTGGGAGCATTTTAATTGCAAATTTAAATTTTTTAATAGTTAGAAGATTGCTCAGAAGTATTCTTTGTGTTGGTCGAGTATCTTGTAACCTTTCTTCCTTTCTTCCACACCATCCACAATTAGCCTTCTGCTGAGGACTTCAATCCTCCACCCGCTACCAGACTGGTACATTCACTAGTCTGGGTGAGGGGGAAGCCCTGTTCTCCTCTTGCTTCCTTTATATTCTCTAAAGACTTAAAATTCTCCTTGGAAACACAACTAAGGCATCCCTATAATATTTTTATTTTCTTCCTTCCATGCAAGAAGGTGGGATATGAAGAGGAAAGGAGAGGAAATATCATTTTGTCACACTAGAAAAGGAAAAAAAAAAGATGTGTATGTATTTCATTGCTAATTCATTTACTATATGTTTGTTTAACAAAATGTTGTTGAATACATGCTATATACCAACTTCAGCAATATGATCTAGAGAACGTAACAAAAAACACAGTGGCATTGATTGTGCCACTGTGGGATTTATGATATGGGTAGGAGTTGTCAAACTTTCTCTGTAAAAGGGACAGATAGCAAAATTTAGGATCTGCAGACTATACAATCTGTTACAACTACTCATTTGTGCCATTATAGGGTAAAAGTCACCATAGACAACATGTAAATTAATGAGCAAGCTTGTGTTTCTATAATAATTTATAATATCAAATTTTGAATTTCATATAATTTTTACGAGTCATGAATTTTTATAAAAATATGTAAAAATATAAAAAATCTTCCTTGGCTTATGCACTATGAAAGAACAGGTAGAAAATTTGGTTTGGTCAATGAGCCACAGCTTACAGATTCCTGAAATAAAAAGAGAAATGTGAAATCAGTAAATGAAAAACAAAGTCATCTTTAAGCAGCTTACTGTGAAAGCACAGTAAATAAATCTAGATGTAACATTTGCTTATTGTTATTTATTTCTTCATAGCAGAAAAGTATTAATCAAGAAGGTAATAATGCTTAAATTGGATACTCTGGAAATTTGTTCTCATGTATTTATGAATATTATGCAAAATAACCTATATTAATTGCAAACACTTAATACTTATATTTTATTCTTCCCTAACTTTCCCTGAAGGAAAATTTTGGGTCCAGATAAAGGTCAATTGAACTGCAGATATGTTTTTTCATTTGTTCTTTTAGATATACATGAATGTAGATTGTATTTTGACATACTATACATAAATGGAGTATTTATGGCTGAGTAATATTCCATTATGTATATATATGCATATATACAACATTTTCTTTATCCATTCATCTGTTGAAGGGCACATTGATTGGTTTCATAGCTTTGCTATTGTGAAATGAGCTGCTATAAACATTGATGTATCTGCATCACTGTAGTATGCTGATTTTAAGTCCTTTGGGTATATACCAAGGAGTGGTATAACTGAGTCAAATGGTAGTTTCATTGCTTTTCTCCATACAACTTTTCAGAGTGCTTGTATGAATTTTCAGTCCCACCAGCAATGTATGAGTGTATCTTTTTCCCACATCCTCACCAATATTTATTGTTACTTGTATTCTTGATAATTGTCATTTTGACTGGAGTAAGATAGAATCTCAGTGTAGTTTTAATTTGCATTTCTCTAATTTAAACTGCAGATATATTGAGATACATTGTGCTATGCCTGTGGGGTTGTGGGCACTTTCATTTATACCTGTTACTGTGAACTATCACAGCACAAAATGACACAGAGTAAAAAATACATCCATGGATCATTGTGGTGTCTTAGCCAGCATCATAAGGTCAAAGACCTAAGTCAAATTGTAGGATGAATATTTGCTTTCAGAGTATGCATATAATGAAGGATAAAAATCATTTGAAACAGGAAACCAGTCTATAAAATAATATTCTAATAAGATTATAAATTCTAAGCAAAAATGTAGTTACCATTGCACTCAGAAATAAAGGAAGTTTACACTTGACAGTGCAGTATGCACAAATATATATGCAAATTATGGTTTTATCAGTTTTTCCAGCTTGCACAGCAAAAAAAATCTATAATAACACTTCAAACATATGAAATAGCATGTTTTATACATCATAATGTATTAATCACATTATATTCTGATACATAAGTGTATATATACTTATACACTTCATAGTGAAATCTGATGTGTCTCATCTGAAATAGAAAGCAAAATGTGATATACAGAGCCTGAAGAAATATTCTGGTGGCATAATACCTACACATGTTCATTAACCAGTCAGTGAGTATTGGAAAGGAGTAACTCTGTTGCACAGTTTATAACTCAATATAATGTAGTGATAATTTTTAAGTGCACGTTGAGTTTTACATTAGCCAGTTCGTGGAGAAAGCAGCTTCAGGCTCTCTAAGAGAAACCTCAAGCAACAAGAAAAAATTGTCAGAACCAACTTGTCAAAACTGAAAAAGAGTCAAAGGTTTAAAACATTCCTGTAAACACTGAATTTAGTAAAAGTCAACTTCAAAATGGTAAGGAAGCTTTGTGGTGTTTTCCCTGCTCTACCCTACCTTCTTTCTGGATCCTGGTAGTCACAAAGCAGCAGTGGACAAATGCTGCAGCTGGAAAGTAAAATTGCTAAAGTGAAAAAAATAAATCATTAGAGAAGTTTAATAACCAATTTAAGCAGGTAAAAGAAATAATAAACAAACTTGACAAAAAATTGAAAGTATTGATTCTGGGGAGCAGAAAAATATAAAGAATGAAAAATATTAATAGAGCCTAAAAGATGTATGGGACACCACCAAGAGAACCAATGTATGCAATATGACAATCCATGAAGAGAGAGAAAGAAACAATCTTTGAAGAAATAATGACCTAAAACTTTCCAAATTTGGTAAAAGACATACAGATACATACCAAAGAAGCTTAACAACCTTTACATAATGAATTCAAAGCAAAATGAGATACTTTATAAATAAACTGATGAAGACTAAAACAAAAGGAGTATCTGAAACAGCAAAACAGGAGGGAATTGTCGCATATAAGGGATCCTCAGTAAGAATATCAGAAATGACAGATGCCATAATGCAATGGGAATGACATATTTACATCACCAAAGAAAGGCAAAACTGTCTCTCAAGAATTCTATACTATGCAAAGCTGTTATTCATAAATGAAGAAAAAATTAAGGCATTGACAGATTTAAGAAGCTGAGGAGGAGTCTTATCCCTAGATCTCCCCCACAAGAATGCTGAAAGGAGTCCTTTAAACTGAAAAAAGTGACTATAGACACTGACACAAATCTGTATGAATCAATAAAGATCTTGGAAGAAGGCATATATATGAGCAAAATAAAAGTGTTATTTTATTATGGTTTCTTACTCCATATATGTGTTATGTGGAATTTAAAAGAGAAGTACATTAAATACTTATAACATTGTTACTAGACACATAACATATGCAAATATAATTTGAGTTAATAACACCAAAAAGTGAGGGAGGAGGTGGCACTACACAAAAGCAGAAATTTGTATGTGCCCAAAGTTAAATTCACATTAACTCCAAGTTATAATTTAGGATGATAAATGCCTTCTTTAAGGTAACCATGAAGAAAAACCCTTTAGAATATATACAAAAAGAAATGAGAAATCAATCAAAATGTGTCACTATAAAACATCAACTAAACCTAAAGAACTCAATAATGGGGGGAAAAAGTGGAAAGAAACTCTAAGACATGTAGGAAGCAAAATAAAAACAGGCAAAATAATGTTTTCCTTACCAGCAACTGCTTACAGTATATATAGTCTTCAAGGAAAAGGCAGCACTGGCAGAATATATTTTGGAAAAAAAATAATCCGACTTGAGTTCACAACATCATCCAAACATGACTCTATAAGATATAAACTTTATATCCAAAGACACAAATGGATTGAAAGTGAAATGATGGAGAAGATATTCATTCAAATACTAACCAAGAGAGAGTTGGAAAGGATATAATAATATCAGTCTTTAAATGAAAAGGAATATAAGAGATTTTAAAAAGACTAAATATAAATGGATTCAAAATGCTTCTGAATTACAACTTGACTGCTCTTTTGAAGAACATTCATGGACAATTCAGTTAATTGGTTTTTCATTAGTAACTATTGAGGCAATAAATGAAAACACATCACTTGCTTTTCATGGATTTAAGGTGAGCCAAACCATGTAAAGTATCATGTCTGAATCATGCTCCAAAAGTGATCAATCAGTTGTCAATAAATGTTGAAAATTATTATTATTATTGGAACCAACAAATTGACATTATTTAATATTATGTAGTAATGAAATGACTTTCTTACTTTTGTAGCATTTCCTATTAAGACCATTTAAACTTAATTGTTTATCATTTTTCCTTTCCCTTTCTAATGTACATATAACTATATGAAATTGTTAAATACTTCATGTAATACTGAACTATCTTCAGATCAATCTAATAAAAACAATTTATTAGATATTCCAGAGGTATTTAAGTGAAAACTAATGTAAGAGTACAAGAAGGGAAAGTTAAAAAAAAAAAAAGTACGTGTAGCAAATATATTTGCATATTACCTTCTAAGACAAGATAAAGCATTATTTCAATAATAAAATTAATCAAAATGATGAGATTAAAGCATTGGCATAGCCTTTGCTGCTGACAAATACAGTCATTTGCAGTAATTCACTTACTCCATAGTATTTAGGAGAATGTGTGTTATTATCTCCATTTCACAAATTGTGTATCAGGTAAAGCAATTCACAAAAAAAATACACACAGGCTAAGAATTAGACCTCGGTCTCTCACTTATGACTCTGTCTCATTTCCACTTCATTTTATCTGTGTCCATTTATGTATGTTTACATAACACATTCCGATCCTAAAAAAGAATTTCTATAACAAGAAGGAGAGCTTCTAGGATGTGATTTATTTAGTGGCTAGGTTATTATTTCAATCAGATTTATTTAGTAGGCTTGAAAAAGTTAGAGGTGAAAAGGAATGAGCATACTTAAAAACTATATATCTGACTTTTCAACTAAATCAGAAAGAACTCCTGGAGTAAGTGCTATATCTTGAAGTAGCTATATAAATTTTAACTTTAGGACATGCCTATCAATGTCAATGAGAGAGATTAATATTCCTGATTGATTTTTATAAACACTTTGGAAAAACAGTAATATTATCTTGGTTTAAAATTTAAAAGGTCTTTTGCAATGAGAAAGAACAAATTTTAGTTTAATGTCACCTGTGTATTCATTAATCAGACTGACCATTGTCTTTAAAGGGAACTTGCTAGAGTATGCCAAAATATATTTCATTCCTAATTTCACCTTCAGGGTTTTGTATGGCATGCTTTGCATGAATTAGATAAAATTTCCATGTTCGCATTCATATAAATGATAACCAGGGTAATCTTTCATTTCACTATAGAGGAAGGAAGGGAGTCAGGGAGAGAGAGAGAGTAGAAAAGAGAAAGATAAAAGATATTGCAAACTTGAATGAGTTGTCTACATTTTTCAATTACTAACTACTTGTATTAATTCCCTGTTGCTGTGGTTATAATTACCAAAATTTGAACGTGTTAAGAAACACAAATTTATCAACTGCAGTGCTAAAGGTTGTTGATGTAGCTGACTTACTTGTTAGGAAAAGATCTTTAAAACTTTTCTCTATATCAAAGTAAGTCTTTAAGTGAGGTAATGTTCTCTAAATTTTTCTGTATATTAAACAATAAGTTTGAGTTTTTCACACAGCAAAAGGAAGAAGGAAAAGGTCCAAAAAACACAAGGGAAAGGAGTGAAGCTGACTATAACTTGAAAAGATGGCTGTTAACTGGAATTAGAAGGGACATTAAGGGGTAGAGGAAAGGAGTGTAAGGGAGGGAGAAGTGAGGGAGGAGGAACTGTGGAATGAAATTCACCAAATTATGCTTTGGACATATATGATATGCCATAGTGTATATGTATACAATAAAATACCAACTAAAAAACAATAAATAAATAGAAGAAACACCAGTGGAGTAGAGGAAGATGAGCAGGTATAGGAAGAGGGGTAGCGTAAAAGGAAGCACAAGTGATTAAAAGGGAGCAAATTATAGTCTGTGCATGATTATGTCAAAATGAACCCCACAAATATGTAAAACCAAAATACCCTAATAATTTTTTTAAAAGAATATAGATATTTACATTTTAAGTCATGCTATTGAGCAAACCATTCTCTATTTTACTGAACTACAATACTTTATTAAATATTTCTCTATCACTGAACATTTTGATTTTTTCCCCTCCATAGGGCTATCATCAACTTCCTTGTAGCTATATTTGCATGAGCATAAATAATTATCTCTTTAGAATAAATTCCTTAAAATTGAATTGTTTGTTCAAAGGAGAGAGACCTTAATAAGTTTCTATCATTTTGTGGTATAATCAAAACCGCATGAGAATTTTCATGTCTCTGAATAGGTTTCCATCTTTTCAACTGATTAGATGTACACATAATGCTAAGCAATTGGGTAGCACACATTGTAACATGACACACACATATATATGGATATTATGTAATATTTATGGATATTACATAATTATATATTATCTTGGATATTATAGAATATTTTTTAAAAATCTTTCAAAGTCCTATGAGGAAAAGAGAACAATGCTTTTTAAGTTTTTGGTATAAGAACATTAAGATTTCAAAATAATGTTCATTGTTCATCACCTTGGTAGGGAGACAAGCACCAAATTGACCTGCATTTCAAGTTTTGTATTTTTCATGTGTCTTCTCCAATGATACTCTATTAGAAGGATGATATACTTTGTGTCATTTTATGTAATGAACTGAAAAAATAAGCATTGTTCCGCAATAATTTCACTGAGTAGAAAACTTATATCTAACTGGACCTGATGTTTATTTTCTCATTTCATGTATGATTTTAGTCACTTGAACAACAACAAAAATCCTTATAATTTGAAACAAGTATGGAAACTTGGTAAGACACACCATACTATTTTAAAACACTTATCTAAAACAAATAGCTCACTGCTTCTAAGAGGGTTTGTTTATTTTCATTAGTATTTCAGTGAGGATTCTGTTTTGATAAATTCTGCCATTTTCCAGACACCCACATAATGGCATCCATTTGCTATGATCCTACAGTGGAGAATAGGAGTGAATAGAGTTTCATCTCAGACAAGACAAATTGACATGATAACTTTTCTAATATTTCATATAAAGATTTGTATAAAGTTATATCTTCTTTGTGCTGCATCTATAATATCCTGGTTAGTAGTGATCTGAAATCTTCTTATATGTATCCAATATTCATATTTCTTTCTGAGAGTTGCCTAATCATGTTTTTGTCTTTGTCTTTACTAATGAGCTCTTTGTTGTTTTTCAATTTATTTATAAGAGTTATTTATATTTTCTATATGCTGATTGTTGTATATGCTTAGGCTGTTTTTTTTTTATTTTACTTTTAATTATAGTGTCTTTTTCTATTAAGAAAAAAATTTGTGTTAATATTGTCAAATTCATAAATCTCATTTGTAATGCTTTTTATGTATTTTGCCTTAAGAAGTTATATTTACTCCCTGAAAAAAAAAGAAATTTATTTTGAAGGTTTTGCAAGACCAGAGAGTCTCTGCTGGTATCACAGTGCAGTTTTAACTCACCTTTCTTTCATTATTAAGTTAAGCACTCCCACCCCACCACCTGAGATGGATATTGGTTATTTAAACTCTGTGGGTTATCTCTTCCAACTGTTAGCCAATTTATGCTGGTTTATTTGTCTTTTTATTGTTTTTAAGCATTCTTTGTACATTTTGATAAGAAGTCTGTCGACTACTGAATGTTTGGTGTAAATATCTTCTCAAGATCAAAGACTGCATTTCTCTCTCTCTCTCACTCATTTTTTTTTTTGTGGCATCCTTTGTTGAACAGTAATTTTTCATTTCAGTGGATCAAATTTATAATTTTTCTTAATGAGAAATTCTTCTCTAACCTGAAGTCAAAAGACGTTGTCCCACATGTGTCTATACATTTTCTAATTTTACCCTTCACATTTTTAATCCAGTTGAAATTGATTTTTTACACATGGCATTAAATTCAATTTTATGTTCCTCATATGTGTAACTAATTCTCCTATCTCATTTATTGAATACTTTCTTTTGTCACTTGTGTTCAATAATTACTTTGCCATAAATCAATTTTTTATATGCATGTAAATTTTTTTGGTGTGTTTCTGGGCTGTCTTTTAAGCTGTTAGTCTATTTCTCTAACTCTACTGAACCCTCATGGAGTTACTATTAGAACTTTACAGAAAGTGTTGTTATCTGGTCAGGAAAATATGTTTACCTGCATATTGGGTTGGGGGTATTCAGTTTGCCTTATTATTCTTGGTATTCATACATAAATACATATATTTACATATATACATTCCTATGTGTGTGCACTTGCACATGGGTGTATTTAGAATGAATCAGCTTGTCAAATTCCATCATACTGTTGATTAACTCATTAGAACTATATTAAAATATTGGGGAAAATTATCAACCTTATGCTAACATCTTCCAAGGTTTGATCATATTATAATCCACAAATAGTTAAAATTTATTTGTGTTTTGATTATGTTTAATAATTCATCCATCAAGAGCTTATACAACTTTTGTTAAATTCTTCTTAATTCAAAGTAAGTCAAAGTAGCTCTCTAATTAATCTTATTAAATTTTCTGTACATTCTTTTGGACTTTCTATGTAGAAAACCATGAACATTGAAGCATAAGAGTTTTGTTTCTTTTCTGGCCCAAAACAATATGCTTTTCAGAGATTGCATTTGCCCCTCTGTTTTAGTTAGCATTTTTGTTACTGTTACCAAAAGACCTGACAAGAGTGATTAAAGGAGGAAATTTTCTTTTGGGTCATTGTTTCAGAGGTCTCAGTCCATAGACAGCCAACCCTTTAGCTCTGGGCTAAGGAGATGTATCAGGTCATGGTA
Organism: Tamias sibiricus; assembly: GCA_025594165.1. Taxonomy (NCBI): domain Eukaryota; kingdom Metazoa; phylum Chordata; class Mammalia; order Rodentia; family Sciuridae; genus Tamias; species Tamias sibiricus. The sequence continues at coordinate 55,231,732 of CM046661.1, forward strand.
GAAGGGGTGGCAGAGGAAGGCTACTCAGGACATGGCAACACGGAAGGATAGAAAGAAGTCTGCTCACTAGGAAGAAAATATAAACTGTAAAGGCACACCCAGAGTGACCCCCGTAAGCCACTCCTTACCTGTCCACAGTTACTGCCCAGTATGGGTTTTCAAAGATTCTGAAGAATTTATTTAAATGTGGTAAAAAAGCAATTCACCTAGAAATCTGGTATTCATTTTCTAAATCTCATGATGAATTAATCTGTTATGAAATCTTTTACAGAAAAGCCTAAGCATCTTAGATCCTGTCTCAAAATCAAGATTAGGACTAGGGAGATGGCTCTGTGCTAGAGTGCCCCTGGGTTCAGTCCCCAGCACTGCAAACACAAAACAAAGAAAACAAAATGAACAATGAACAATAATCTCAGTTGGTAGCTCAACTTTTATCAAGTTATTAATCCATGTATTTATATTTTAATTTCTTAGAGCATTTAAAATGAAATGGCAAGTCATTGATACTTTAATAAGTCTACAAGCATAGAATCTTTTGATTGTGTTTGCTAAAGATGGACTGTTGATGGCACAAAACTTCACCCAGAGTTTTCTAAACACCCGAAGTGTGTTACTTTTCTTTCTCTTCATGTCAAAGGACAAGTGACGTCACAATGATCTTAGACTTTGGAATTGCTCTTTATTTCCTAAAAATATGTTTAGTTTAAAAGAAAATGAAGAAAGCTTGGGTTGACCGTTTTTTTTTTTTTTATTTTTGAAAAGAGAAAGTAATGTTACTTATGTAGTTTTTTTCTAGATGTAGTTTCCACTAAAATATTAGAGTTTACATTCAATGTGATAATAACATATTTTTCTTGTTTTCTTCATGTGTGATTTTAAAATTTAATTAATTATTTTGTTTATTAAAGGCATGAAAAAAAAATGAACAAGTGGAGAGCCCTTTTTTCTTATAATGGAGAGAAATAAATGCTAGTAAAGCATGAGCTATTGAGAGCATAAAATATGACCAAGAAGGAACTCTATATCATTTTCAATCTTGATACAGTTTAGTCTAAATGTATTTATTTGTGACACATGGTTTATTTTTGATATATACTTCATCTTGAAGGAATGCATTTCCTACCTAATTCCCAATTACTTTTCCACTATCACTTTTTCTTTTTTTTAATTTAAAATTTATTTTTAATTTCTGGATAATAATTATGTATGTGTATATTATAATATGATGTTTTGATCTACATATGCATGTTAGAAATAGTCAATCAATTGTTTTATATATATCCATCAATTAACCAACTTATTTTTTGAGGTAAAAAAATCTATTTGAAAAATTTAAATATACAATATATTATTATTAACAATGGTCACCATATAGTGTAATAGATCATTAAAATTATGTTTCCAATCAAATTGAAACTTTATGCCCTAATCTTCCCTTTCTTTTCCCATATTTTCCCTTGACCCAAGTCTCTGGTAACAATCTTCTACTCTGTTTCTACAAGACTAACTTTTTTAGATTCCACGTATTAATGACATCATATGGTCTTTGGCTTTCTGTGACTGGCTTATTTCGCTTTACATAATGTCCTCCAGTGCCTTCCACTTTGTGACAAATCATAGAATTTCCTTATTTTAAAAGACTATATAGTATTCCATCTCTTTTTAACTTTTTTTTAAGAGAAAAGATTTATTTTGATTCATAGTTTGGAGGTTCCAGTCCATTGGAAAACATTTAGAAGTATGTAAGAAACATTTAAAAGTATGTAAGAGGACATGATTCCGCACCTAAGATAAATGCCTTAAGACTTTTTTTTTAATATGAAAAATAAAAATAGACTTCTAAATGACTTCTTTATAGAATCCTTGGCGATTATGCTCCAGTCTCAAATGAACAGTATGATGATTCCTGTCTTCATCTGAAAGAACAATCTAAAACTATTTTATTGTTTTTCTAGAGAAATTAACATTGACTAGGCTCATAATAACCATTTCAATAAATTCTAGTTGATACCTTAAGTTAATAACCAAATTTCTATTGAAGCTAAACAAATGAATATACTTGGAAACATAAACTTAGTATGTTTTGCATATGAAGTTTAAAATATAAAATATTTCCATGAATTCATGCTTTTATTAATTCTTTCATTCCTATTCTTTTTCATTCACTGATCCTTTCTTATGCATTATAATTAGTGAACAGTTTTAAGTATACAAATCTAATTAAGACAAAGTCCTTTACTTTCAAGAATCCTAAGTTTCTGGGTAAGAGTTTGAAGAAAATTGTAAAGCAAATATTAAAAATCCTATACTGGTAATTTTCTTAGGAACCTAAGGAAGTTGGGGAGAAAGAGTAAGAGCTGCAGAGATGTAGAAAATGTTTCACAGAAAAAAATAATCCAGAATCAATCCCTGCTAGGGGATGGGGCATGCTGAGAAGATGAAGTAGCACCAGTAGCAGTCCATAAAATTGCAAAATCTGCAACAGTTTTATTGTCACTGAAGTGCAAAAGGCAAAGAACTGCTGAGCAATAGTGTCCTGGGGAAGATTTATTGAATAGTGATTTTGCCCAGCCTTCAAAAATTCAGTCACCTGATCCCATACATACCTCTTTTCTTCTACTCATCTATGAAATGTGTTCATTAATTTGTCCACCTCTTTAGGTAGATGTGAGCTCTTCTCTGTCCTATTCTGAAATTTGACATGGCTTATATAGACAGTTGCTTTCCCAAGGAATTTAAAATGAGACACAGTCAACTTAAAGTTTTGGAAAATTGTTTGGTGGTAGTATGTTATTTTTGGCAGAAAATATAAGTGATATCAAAACTGTGGAATTAAGTGCACTAATAAACTGAACAATAAAAGACATCTCAGAATGCTTCCTTGGTTTCTGACATAGACATTGGGATGTGGATGTGCCATAAATCAAACTAGAATAAAAATCAGAATAAATAAAGCTTTCAAGAAGAACTTTGAAATATCAATCTTTATCAATATGTATTAATTGGCTAACACTAATAAGACACTGTGCTATGTCAAAAATATAGTAGCATATAAAAAATGTCTTTTGTTTTAAAAATTATTTAGCCTAAAAGAGAAACATACATACTTAAAAATATCATTTTTCAGAACAGATATAATAGATTCCAAATGAATGTTATCAATAGTAAACCCTTCATTTAGAGAATGGAGAGCTTTTATTTGCCTTAAAAGTTGGTAAATTTAATAAACAAAGACATTTCATAGATGAGTATGAGAAAATTGGTCAAAACAGGTGGTTAGAGTCAGGTTACTGAGTTTTTGAAGGCTGGACAAAATCAGTGTCCAAGAACATAAGTATAGCTTGCTTCGTATTTTTTTTTTTAATTTTTTTTTGTACTAGTGATTGAATTCAGGGGCACTCAACCACTCAGCCAGATTTCCAGCCCTATATTGTATTTTATCTAGAGACAGGGTCTCACTCAGTTGCCACATACCTTGCCATTGCTGAGTCTGGCTTTGAACCATCCTCCTGTCTTGGCCGCCAGAGTCGCTGGGATTATAGGTGTGCACCACCACGCCCAGTGCTTGCTTTGATTTTTATGTTTTTTTTGTTTTTTGTTTGGAAGGTAGCAGTAGATTTGTTAAGATTAGAGATCAGGTATTGTGATGCCTCTTCCATTGACCTTCTTCCTCAAAATTGCTTTGTCTATTCTGGGTCTCTTATTCTCTTATTCTTTTTTTTTTAATTTTTATTATTATTTTTTATTCAAAAGTGTTGTATTTATAACAGTAGCATGTATTACAATTCATAATACACATATAGAGCATCTTTTTACATAATGCTGTTTGTATACAAAGTATATTCGTACTATTCAAGTCTTCAATCATACATTTAGGATAATGATATCCATCTTATTCTACCACCTTTTTCCCCCCTCCTCCAAATTTTAGCCCTACTATTTCAAGTTCTGTGAAGAATGTCACTGGTATTTAGATAGGGATTACATTGTATTTTGCTTTTGGTAGTGAGACAGTTTTTGACAATACTAATTCTGCCAATCGAAGAACATGGGAGGTTTTCCACATTCTAATGTCTTCTTCAATTTCTTTCTTCTATGTTCTATAGTTGCTTTGTAGGGATTTTCTTCTCCTTGATTAGATTAATTCCCAAGAATTATGTTTATTCATTTTCTGAGCTGGTGGGAATGGGATAGATCTGATTTCTTGCAGAAGCCCTGATTAGAGAGTCGGGGGAGACCGTTTGTTTACATCGAAAATGCCTTCCGGATCTCGCTTGCCTTAAAATCTCACGGGACTTGATACAAGATAAAAAAAACTTTGTACCAGAGGAAATAACCAGCAGGCGCCATTCTCCTGCCGGACTCCATGATAGTGGGATCTTGCCCGGGAGAATTAAATTAATCTTTTCTTTTCTATTTTGTCTTCGAGTTCTTTCGACAGCCTCGCCGTAACTTGCCCGCAGCCGGATACAATTTCTTTCTCAGAAGAATCACTGTTGTAATATAGGAAAGCTCTTAATTTATGAACATTGATCATGTATCCTTCTACTTTGCTGAATTTGCTTATTCTTTCTAGAAGTCTTCTGATGGAGTTCTTTTGGGTCTTCTAGACATAGGATTATGTCATCAGCAAACAGAGATAATTTGACTTCTTCATTTCTTATTTTGTATCCCTTTAATTTCTTTCTCTTGCCTGATTACTCTGGCTAGAATTTCAAAAACTATATTGAATAGAAGTGGTGAGAGTGAACATTCCTGTTTTATTTCTGATTGTAGCAGAAATGCTTTCAGTGTTTCTCTGTTTAGTATGATTGTGGGAAGCCTCCTGTGAAGCTACTTGAGGGGTCTTTACTTGGTACTGAGCCATGGGGTGCTTAGGTGCCCCCTTGGGAATGATCCCAGCTTTCCCATGTGTATCAGACTGCCCGAGGCAGGATACCTCTGCCTCCACTCTACTAGTTTGGCAGCTCCCATAGCTCTCAAGTTGGGTGTAACCCACTGGGAACTGAACAGCCAAACTTCTACCTTATTTGCATAGAACATTCCATGAAAAACCTTTGATATTCCCCCATATAAATAAAGCAAGCATGGGCTCCCTGTCTTTCTCTTTTTCCAGTGTGGAAACTCAATCCCTAGGAGAGCTGTCCATCCCCCCCCCCCTTTCTAAAATTACTTCCTGTGTCCTGTAGTTTCTTCCCTGTTTACTCTTTATTAGCTTTTATTCCGTAGCCAACAAATTTCATGCAGAGGAACCCAAATTCCATTGCTCCCGTGGGATGTGGGTGAGATATGATGATTGCTGGGGGGACTGCAAATTGGTGCAGCCAATCTGGAAAGCAGTGTGGAGATTTCTTGGAAAACTTGCAATGGAACAACCTTATGAACCAGCTATCCCACTCCTTGGTCTATTCCCAAAGGACTTAAAAACAGCTTACTACAGGGACACAGCCACATCAGTGTTTGTAGCAGCACAATTCATAATAGCTAGATTGTGGAAACAACCCCAATGCCCATCAGTAGATGAATGGATAGGGGAAATTTGGTATATTTACACAATGGAACACTACTCAGCACTGAAAGAGAATAAAATCATGGCATTCACAGGTAAATGGATGGAGTTGGAGAAAATAATGCTAAGTGAAGTTAGCCAATCCCAGAAAACCAAAGGTCTCTATCTCTTTCTTGAAGTAATCTTTTGTTACTTGTATTTGTTCTCTTATCTCTGCTTCCATTGCTATGATGATACTGTCTTATAAATGGCAAGGGAGGGGGGATGAGAGGAAAGAAGGAATGTTAAATAGAAAAAAGGGGGGAGGGAGAGGAGGGGGCAAGGGGATAGGAAAATGACAGAATGAATTAGACATCAATACCATAAATACTTGTATAAAAACACAAATGGTATGAAAATATAAAACCAAAAAATAAAAAAATTAAAAATACTATTAAAAAGATTCTTAATCTTTATATTCTTTATTTCCCCAATTTTTTAAATTTTTAACTTTAATTTTTCAATTTTTTTCAAATTTCATTTTATTTTATTTTATTTTATTATTTTTAATTTTGCAAGATTGTATGTGTGTGTGTGTGTGTGTGTGTGTGCTCACTGCATGGACAGGACTGAAAAATATATGCATTTTTCATATGATTTAACTTTAACTGTTTCCTTCTTCACCTATTTATTATCTAAACTTGATTTGACTTAGGTGGGATAAAAGTATATTTTTTAGTTGTTTCAATCTTAATTTGTTTATTTTCTTCTACCTTGGTTTCTTTCTTTCTTCTTCTTCTTTCCTTCCTTCCTTTCTTTTCTTCCTTCCTTCTTTTCTATTGCCTCTACTTCACTCTCTTTCCTCACAAACATCTTACTTTCCTATTCACTCTTTTTCTTTCTAATTTTTATTAGTTTTAGTTAATTTTTACTTCTTCTTTATAGTCATTATCTGCTGTGTACCTTTATCCCCTCTGTTCACTTTATAAATATTTCAAATATTTTATTGAAGAGATTTTGCATTCCTTTGGTTTGAATCTCTGCACCTTCCTCTATTCCAATAAATCTTATATTCAGTCTTTTGATGGTATCCCATAATTCTTGGATATTCTGTTCATGGTTTCTTACCATCTTCACTGTGAGGTCAACCTTATTTTCAATATTATATATTTTGTCCTCATTGTCTGAGGTTCTGTCTTCTAAGTGATCCAATCTGTTGGTAATACTATCTATTGAATTTTTTAATTGGTTTATTGTTTCTTTCATTTCAAGTATTTCTGTTTGTGTTTTTTTTTTTTTTTTTCCCTCAAACTCTATCTCTTTCTTGAAGTAATCTTTTGCTACCTGTATTTGTTCTCTTATCTCTTTCTTGGTGTGATCAGTGGTTGCCAATACAGATCAAATACATGGTCTCTTATCTCTTTGTTGGAGAGATCAACTTTTGCATGTATCTGCTCACTTAGGCCATTTTTAAAATCCCAAATCATTTTAATTATGTATATTCAGTATTCTTTCACTGACATTTCTCCTACTGTGCTTTCTATGGATTCTGTTGCTGTAGTATCTTGGTTTGTTTTGGGCATTTCCCTCCCTTGTTTTTTCATGATGTGTATGTGTTTTCCTCTCTTGCAGTGTAAGTCTGAGGTGTTACTGCTTTTGCACTATTGTCGTACAGCGTCCCTACAGGTTACCTGGTGCCTCACTTTTAAGGGAAAGATCAATATTACTGCATTCAATGTACCCAATGTGTTGCCATATATCAGTTAGCTTCTGTTTTTATATTTACATATTTGACACTTTGAACATAAATGATGAGACCCGTTATCTTCTACTATACAGTCAGTATGTTTGCGTGGTGGTTTACAGTATCTAATGGTAGAAGGCAGGATGTAGGAGTTGGCTAAGATGTGAGGTAGGATGTGAGAAAATAGGGGTATTAGACTATTTGACTAGTGAGAGGGTAATCATGAGAATTTGGGCCTTAGTAAGAGAAAAAACAGATAGGCCTCCCCCTGTAATCCTCCCTTTTAGGTCACAACAGAATAACTGGTAGCACCTCTAGTAAAGCCCCCTCTGGTTCAGCCTGGTCTACAGGGACCTTAGTGATGCCTTACCAGTACCTTTTGTTGTTCCTTGATAGTAGCTGCGCTTTCTCAGTTTTGTGGCAGTGGAAGCCTCAAGTCTACAATTATCTTGATGTTGGGCTGTGAAACCACTGAACCCCAGTGCTAAGTGCCTCTCTGGGCAGGCACAAGTAGCCTCTCTAAGTTGCGGGCTTGGGGCCGGCCGAGCCTCTCTCTCCAGATCTCCTCCTGGCCCCCTGTGGTGGAGCAGGAGGTCTGGCTATATTCTCCCACTTTCTTCCTCCTGTGTCTCTTCTCAGTCCAGGTGTGGTGGAGGGGGTTGGGCAGGTGGGCAGCTGGGCCCTTCCTTGACCCAGAGCCTGTTCCCTGACCTACAGGCAGCAGCAGCAGCAGCTGCTGCAGGTATCGGTGGCTCCCAAATGGGCAGGCATATCTGGGGATGCAGGCAGGCAGTGGGGATCTTGTCCTGGGCCTTCTCCAGATTAAGAATCTTAAAGAGAGATAAAAAGAGCTTCTTTCCACTGAGGTAGTCTAAACTGTTGGAAAGGATGGATTTTTAAATTTTTGCATATATTTTTGGCTCTATAATCCTTGGGTCAATGGTTAGAGGTTTTTAAGTCTAATATCTTTGTGTTCCTGACCTAGTTGCCAAAGGTTGTGGCTAGGAACCAAAGCTGGTTGTAATAGCTCTCAGCTTTCCATTTCCCAGTATTGGATGTCTTAAACTAGTAAATTGTAAGCTGCCTGGTAAGCTGCCTGTTGTGGCCAGCCACGGTGCCGCCACGGGAGGAAAATTCTCGGAGGCAGAGTTAAGCTTTTACTACTTTTACTTCTACTTTCTTAGAGCTTAGAGAGGGAAAGAAAGATTTTTCTTAGCTTAGAGTAGAGTAGCTTAGAGTAAAGAAAGATAGAGCTTAGCTTTTCTTAGAGTAAAGAAAGATAGAGCTTAGCTTAGAGAAAGACTAGAGCTTCTTTCTTCTCTCTTCTTTCTTCCTTCTTCTGTCTTCTGTCTTCCTCGGGAGCCTCGGCCTTACTCTGACCAGTCCTCTGGAGCCTCGGCCTAACTCTGGCCAGTCATTACTTCTTCTATCTGGTTTCTCTTCTGTAACCGCTCTGCCTACGTTCTGGCCGCTCTGATTCTTCTGACCGACCGAGTGACTGCCCGGCTGACTGAATTCTCCGTTCTCCTAACTCGGACCGCTTTCACCCGGTTATATACCTTCAGGTTTGCGGGTGCCTACAGGTGCGTCACATACATATCAGGTGGAACCCATGGCTTCCAGCTAGCTACAACAGCCCTTCCTAATTAGGGCTCCTTCATATTCCTTCCCTTTAGTTTAAAAAGGTGCTTTTGTTCTATTTTCTCTATTTTATTTTCTCTATTTTCTTTTATTTTCTTGTCCCTACCTAGCTTTTCACCTTTTATTTTTGAAAGGGTGGATATTTGAGCCCTTTTTGAAAAGGTGCTGTGGCTTTAAGGAAGCCTAATGCTGAGGAGCAGCTAACGCACCTAGTTAAGCACAATTGCATAAGCGGCTTTGACTTTTTTTTTTTTTTTTTCTCCTCTATTTTTCTTTATGGCTCTTCTCTATTTTCTTTTAAGCTCATGGCTTTTTTCTTTATACTAAAGCTCAAGGCTTTTTCTCTATATTTTTTACGGCTTTTGGCCGGCTACTCTGCTTCGGCTTTTGGCCGGCTCGCTTCGGCTTTTCGCTGGCTACTCTGCTTCGGCCTTACTCTGCTTCAGCTTTTGGCCAGCTACTCTGCTTCGGCTTAATTCTTAACTGGCTTCAACTGAGTCAGAGGCTATGCTCTCTTGTTTACTACTCTTTTTGCTGGTCTCAACTGAGTCTGAGGCTATGCTTTTTCGTTGCTCTCCTTATTTCTTAGCTTTTCTTCTCTGCCTGCCGAGCCCCGGACGGACCACCATTTGTAAGCTGCCTGTCACGGCCAGCCACGGCGCCGCCACGGGAGGAAAATTCTCGGAGGCAGAGTTAAGCTTTTACTACTTTTCTTCTGTCTTCCTCAGGAGCCTCGGCCTAACTCTGACCAGTCATTTCTCTTCTGTCTTCTATCTGGTTTCTCTTCTGTAACCGCTCTGCCTACGTTCTGGCCGCTCTAATTCTGACCGACCGAGTGACTGCCCGACGGACCGAATGAATTCGTTCTCCTAACTCGGACCGCTTTTACCCGGTTATATACCTTCAGCTTTGCAGGTGCCTACAGGTGCGTCACATACATATCAGGTGGAACCCATGGCTTCCAGCTAGCTACAACAGCCCTTCCTAATTAGGGCTCCTTCAGTAAATCCTGACATTGCTCCTTTAGTGGAGGTGATACAACTTTCTAAATTAAAGTTCCCAATTCCATTTGGAATTTAATCCTGACTGACCATTGGAACTCTGTTGGTGGGTATTGAGATTTGATCCATACCCCTACTTGCTGGGGAGATACTCATCTTTGCTGGGCATCTGTTTCTCAGGTGCCTTTTATAAATTCCAATTTTAGGGTATAGAATGTAAGCCTCCACAGTTTCATATGTGAATTACCTAGCATCAGCCCTGGAGTGCAGAAGATCCTGTTCAGCTGTTATTGACATCTTCCCAGTAGCTCTTATGGGATGCCAGCAACAAAGGAACCTCTTTCTCTTTGGTATTCACAGCCAGGATGCTTAAGGATCAAATTTCTTTGCACCTATTTCAGTCATACTGGTCAGGCACTCTGAAGCCCATAATAGGTGGCTGCTGGGTCAGGGTGGCAACTTCCTTTATGAGTTGCTGATCTTTTGCCTCTGTTCCCAGTGGCACAGCACTTACAAATCATTCTCTACTGGCAGACAATTCCCACTGAGATATCTGCTGAGAAATTTTTATTTATTTACTTATTTTCTAAAGATATTTATTTATTTACTTTAGTTGTACACAATGCAAATGCATTTATTTTTACGTGGTGCTGAGGATCGAGCCCGGCGGGCCGCGCACGTGCGAGTCAAGCGGCCTGCTGCTGAGCCACAACCCCAGCCCCTATTTACTTATTTTAACTAAACAACCTCCCTCATGGACTCTGGGCCCATGAAGATCAGTTTCCCTATATATATGCCATATATGTAAATATGCCATATATATGCAAATCAATTTTTTTTCTCCACTGTTATTTGTTCCCACCAGCCAAGCTGGCACAGCTCTAACTAATATATTCCTTCTTTCTTTTTTCTTTCTTCCTTCTTTCCTTCCTTCCTTCCTTCCTTCCTACCTTCCTTCCTTCCTTCCTCGTTTCCTTTCCATTCTTTTCCCTCCCTCCTTTCCTTCCTTCTTTCCTTCTGTCCTTCTTTCTTTTGTACTGGAGATTGAACTCAGCGATGCTTAACCACTGAGCCACATCCCCAGCCCTTTTTAATATTTTATTTAGAGACAGGGTCTTGCTGAGTTGTTCACACCCCTTGCTAATTTGCTGAGTCTGACTTTCAACCTGTGATTCTCCTGCCTCTAACATATTATTTCTTTTATTATGTTTGGATTTTCCAACTTCCTGATTCTCTATGTTTTCTTTTACTGTCCAGTATTGAATTTCAGGTACTTCTCTTAGTTATCCACTTCTTTGAAGAACAGTCTTTCTGCTTTTTAATTCTGTTGCTAAGGAACTACTGGGAGACGAACCCTTCCTATAATCTTCCATCTTCTGCTACCAGTGTCCTGTATTTTTATTGTAGATTCTGGCAAACCTGACAGTATGACATTTGTAAAAATTTCCCATCCATGGGAGATTTATTTTTTACTGTTGATTGTCTTCTGCTGTTATAGTACATATCTGGTTCAGGTGGCTTTTATCTTTCCTTACTGACATCCTTCATAATTATCTTTGGCAACTATTAATTTTTGCAAATCTGGCATCAGCAGGGAGGGTAAGAACAACTTTCCCATCATCTAGATATCAGCATTTAGTTATTTATTTATGGTGTTTTGTTCAGTTTTCAACTTACCCCCATAGATAGTGTAATTGTAGATTTAATTCCTCAAGAATCTTTTAAAAATCATTAATACCTTCCTACATCGAAACTTAGAATCAAGACCTAAAAATTTTGAAAACTTAAACTTTGGTTATTTTCACTTTCCCCAATACAGCCTATGCCTAGTTACTATGTGTGCCAAACTGTGGTCAGAAATAAGTATTGTTGCTATCCTTTAATTGCATTTCTGACACTTGGGAAATTTCCATAATCATACAACAGTAGAAATTAATTTCTGAACTTCGCATATGGATAAATAACCTATCTGGAATTGTATTTCATTTTAAAATGTCAAAGTCTCTTTTCTTGAGATCTGCAAACTTATACCTTGGAATGTTCTTTCATATGCTACCCCAGCACAAGCACAAAAGTAGAGATTTATCTAAAACAATATTTTTCTCACATTTAAAGACTCATCTTAAGAAATTTTCCACTTTCAGAAATAAAATATCCTTCAAACTGGAAAGAACAATGGTCTTAAAAATAATTCTTCTAAATTTGCAAAAACAACTAAAATAATAAACACTATGTGACCTACACTACGTGCTCCTTTTTAAGGGATAAAAAAAAAAAAAAAAAAAAAAAAAAGAAAAGAAAAAAGAAAGAAAAAAAAAAACCTAGTAAAACCCAGCAGAAGGTCCAAAAATGCCAATAACTTTTAGTTATAAATTAAAATCTGTAATCTTAAGAATTTACTACAGGAGAGTCTTATATATTTGTCCTAGGAGCCATAAAACAAATGAATTTATGTTACAATCTTCGGGAAAAAAAAAAAAAAAAAAAAAAAAAAAAAAAAAAAAAAAACCTCTTCCTCTGTAATTCAAGGTCTTTTTGCTATTTTTTAGAAAAACTATCATCAGGTGGTTCTAATACATTTCCCAAAACAGCCAATTATTTTTTAAGAAACTCAAAATGTTAGCTGTACTTTCCTAGCCACAATTCTATCCTTGCTTACTGGAATTAATATATTTTATGTTTCTTAACATTAAGCAAAAGCAGGTTTGTTTTGTAGGTTTTAAATTTATAGTTTATTTTTGATTTTTTATACCTTTATTTTATTTATTTATTTTTACGTGGTGCTGAGGATTGAACCCAGGGCCGTGCATGTGCTAGATGAGCGCTCTACCACTGAGCCACAACCCCAGCCCTAAATTTATAGTTTTAAACACATTTGTGGAACAGGAATGACATTCTTACCTATAGACATTTTAGGAATATGAAACCAAAAGAAACTAAAGTTTAATCTGAAGGAAATGATCTGAAATGCTTATGGAAAAAAAAAAAAACACACACACACACAAAAAATAAAAAGGTTTTTATCAATGTCTTTTAAAAAAAAATTCACTTGACTTTTGAAGAAGAAAATCATTCCATTTTGTTCAGTTAAAGTGCAGAGAAGCTCTAAAAGTCTGGAAAAATATCAAATGGAGTCAGTGGAAAAGTACGTGGAATGTCATTCAACTGCTGAGGCAGATGTTAGAGTCTGTGACCTCTTCAGACATCTGTGACCCCATATGAATTCAACTATAATAAAATGAACTAAAGTAGCTCATAGTTTTAGATACTGCCTTAACTCCAGAGAGGTCAAAGTAACATGACACACTCTCTGTCGTTTGATGAACACTATAAAGCTATATTGCTAAATGCCCCATGAGAACTGTCTTTAAACAACTAGTAATATGCTACACTGGAGCTCACCCTCTATGCCTTCATCCCTGCCCTGCTATTTGTAGGAAGACAGAAATCAAAACTGACATGTTCCTCCCTCTAGTTCACTTAACTGGGAAATTAGGCACAGTAAAAATAAATGGGTCCTTGTTCTTTGATCAGAAGGTAGAGATTCTCAATCTCAATGTATAAATAATGTCATCTTAAAAGCAGTTAACAGAGTGATATTTAAGTTGACATTTTTTTGGTTCTTCACTATTCCGTACTCCTCTTCTATCATTTCTCTTTCATTTCTCTAGTCCTGTTTCCAATTTTCCCACTTTGGGAAGAATATTTGATGTCTAATAATAGAGATGAAACCGAGTATGTCTGTGGACTTTCTTGTTCTGACCACTTATTACTGCTGCCCCCAGGCACCGAAGGAGCAGTATTCGGGCACTCGGTGGAGACACCTCACGTCAGAGCAGAACCATCTCAAGATCTCAGGTAAGTGTCCCTCTCACACCTGTGCTGTAGTTTCCATCAATAGTGGCCATCCTTGATACACGAAGGACTAAAATAGTGTATTGCTATCTATACTAAATAGTCATGTATTTGAACAAAGGGAATAAAATATGAGTTATTTTAATAACTTCCTTATTTTCTCCTAATACATTTACAATGAAAATAAAAATAAACATACCAGTCAGGAGGAGTGTGCAAAAGGAAAAGAGAATTATTGAGGAAGTTGAGAGAATGACTGATAGAATATAAGAATGGTGAAAAATCTGATATAGGTAATGATATACAGACATGCATGGGCATAGAACTAGGAGAAGCAGAGGTCAGGTGAAGGCTCTAAATGACCAGGCAGTATCATACAGAGGAGGACACATAAAGGGATGGGAATTATAATCAGAAAAAGAACTTATGTCCTGTGATGGTTCCCTCAGTCTAGTGATTTCCAGTAAAATAAGCTGATTTTTATTTTTATGCTGTTTCTAAGAGGCACAGTTATATAGAAGATCTTTCCTACCAGGACATTTTGAGATGTCAGCATTACAGGGAATTATCCCCAAGATCATCACAATAACTCACAATAAAAACTGAAATTTAAAAATTGAGGTAACTGCTCCATATATATCATTAATTCAACAAATAATTTAACATTTGGGAGTTGATTTTTTTTGTAATTAATATATGACAGGTAAATAAAATTCCAGATGTATTTGCTGCACCATTTTTCAAAGGCAAAAATAAAAATACAAAAAAGTTAGATAGCATTTTAAGTTAGATAACAGTATCAAATTGAGAGAGTCTCTTTTTATGGAAAACATAATGAAAATGTTAAATAAAAAAACGTATTTCATAAAGACTGTTGTTCATCCATAGATAAGCAGAAAACTGCTCAAATGAAAATAAAATAGAAATTTTTCATGGAAAAAGGCATATTTTTTACAATAATAAATTTTGCAGACTTTTATAGTTCTATACTAAGATTTTCTATAGAACTCAGTTTCTCACTAATTGAGAAACTCAGATTCAATTAACTAGTAAGCAATATCAGGAAAAGGTGGCCCACTTGATATGATCCAGATCTTGTTTTATAAGCACAAAGCAATAATTATGTATTCTCTACAGAAACCAGAAGGACTGAGGAGTGTTGAAAGTTGTATGTAAGAGTGTCTCATAATATGTTATAGTCTTGATCTATAGCCCCTTCTCAATCAGGAATGCTTTTACCCCTCTTCACCTATCAAGGTTGTACATTCCATTAAAATAGGATCCATATGTTCATTCTCTATCCTTAGTGCTATTGGAGCTGTCAATGTATCTCATATATAATAATTAATAATTTTTTTTTAATTCAATTGCTTTGCTGAACAAAACAGAGTAATGACAAACCTAAATAAATGTGATATAAGGAATGTGGCAGTTATAGGACATGTGGTTATCATGGATAACAATTACTTTTGGACTCTTTTAATATAGACTTTAGTCCCAGAAAGATATGTACCACATGCCCCCACTCATACATGGAATATAAAAAGTTGATCTCATAAAAACAGTACAAGAACCAGGGGAGAATAGAAGGAAGGGTGGGATGGGGAAAACATTGATAAGTGATTACTGAGTTATGGTTTTGAGAAACTCAGTTATACTATTGCATAGTAGGGTGAATATGGGTAACTACATGCAGCATGTTTCTTTCTTTTAATATTATTTATTTGCTTTAGTTGTACACAATGTGTTTATCTGTACGTGGTGCTGAGGATCGAACCTGGGCCGCGCACGTGCTAGGCGAGTGCTCCACCGCTGAGCCACAATCCCAGCCCTGCAGCATGTTTCTTAAAAGCTAGAAGAAAAGAGTTTGAATATTTTTACTACAAAGAAACAAAAAAATGAGAAAACATATATGTTTAACCTGAATTTACACACTGAGCAATGCATACATACATTGAAACATCACATGGTGCCCCATCAATTTTTATGTTTTATATGTTAAAGTTAACTGAATTTAAATTTAAAAAATAAAACAAAGATTTTTAACTTCAAAAGTTATGTAAGAGTTTGCTAATTCAAATTTTAAAACATTCTAGGTTCTAAAATAAACACTTGTATTACTTTTGTAACTGTGTACTCATTTTACAATTTTTACTATGAGAAGTCTATTACTAAGAGAGGAATAAGTACCAACTGCTGTTTTAATTATTTGCTGATGTGTTTCCAGATTCATAAGGGTGAGTGTGAATTAAATTATAATTATAATATATATTTCTGATTTTTATATTCTAATCATTCATACATTATTTAAATATTGAGCTGGGGTAGGCTTATCCTCTACAGCTAAAAGCAGATTGACAACCCCCAAGATGAGTGTTACTAATCTAAATTCCAAAACTGAAACAGAAGCAAAATACAGTAATGATTGGGGTATTCAATTATTCATTTGTGTACTGCAGATTAAAGCAGAGTGTCTGAGAAGGTCTGAGAAGGTCTTTACTAGCCTTGCTGACAATTTTCTGTTCAGGGAAATAAGAAGTACTCTTGTTCACACCTAATGCTAAACAAGGTGAGATAGGTCAACCAAGTAAAGAAAACAGTTTGTGGAATAATTAGCTATGTTGTCTTAAGTTTTGTAATTATTAAGAATAAAAGATTTCTGGAAAAAAAACATTTTAAAAAAGTTGTAATAAAATGTAGAAAATATGCTGAGCTGACAGTGTTATCCCAGTGGCTTGGGAGGCTGAGGCAGGAAGAAGGCATATTCAAAGCCAGCCTCAGCAATTTATCCAGGACTAAGCAATTTAAGGAGACACTGTAAATAAAAAGGGCTGAAGATGTGGCTCAATGGTTTAAGCATGCCCAAGTTCAATCCCGGGTACCAAAACAATAAAGTTGTAGAAATTCCTATAATTTGCTTGTTCAACACATTTTTGATGAATGTCAAATATGTGCCAAATTTTGTGCTAGGTTTCATGCATACAACAACTATAGATTTTCTTTGATTTACTATATAAAGCAATATTAAATGGATGGAGTTGGAGAAAATAATGCTAAGTGAAGTTAGCCAATCCCAAAAAACCAAAGGTCGAATGATCTTTTTGATATGAAGATACTAACTTATAAATGCAAGAGAGTGGGAATGAGAGGAATGAAAGAGCTTTAAATAGAACAAAGAGCAGGGAGGGAGAGGAGGGGGCAAGAGGATGGGAATAATGGCAGACTGAGTTATCCATGATTACCCTAAATACATGTATGAAGACACAATTGTTGTAAAAATATTTTATATTAAACCAGCAACTTGAAAAATTGTGCTCTTTATATGTAATATGAAACGAAATGTACTCTGCAAATGTGTATAACAAATGAGAATAATAAAAAAAAATTTAAAAAGCAATATTGTTTTGTGGTGGGGGGGTCTATATTTTCAAAGGCTAAAAAAATACATGCTGAGGATTTGATAAGGGTATAAAAGTACATTTGCCAGGAGTACTCCAAGTTCTTCCTTTCCTAATTTCTTAAATTAACATGTAATTTAGTTATTATAGTTCGAAGACTTTCTGTACCTATGGTAAGAAGAGATGAAGCCCATTATGCAACTCTCATCACCCAAAGACAGCTTGCATCTGAGATCCATGAACTGTTCCAAGAAAAAGAAAAGAAACTGTACTTGGAATGCATAATATTAATATTTGATCTTATAATTGGCATCTCTACATCATGCTCATTCTTGTATGAACATAATATAGAAGTGAAATACTAATGTTTTCAGAATCCATAGTAATCTCTGGAAACACATAACTCTAGTTTATCTTAATACTATATTCAAGAAAGGCTACCATTTATTCAGTCAGTACTAACTATTTTGCCCTGAGGCATTTTGTCAGTGGTGGTATACATTATTTTCCTTGTATTTTTCTCCCTATAAGAAAAATAAATAAGTAAACACACACACACAAGCACATACAGAGAATAAGCTAGTATATTTTCTTTTCTCCTACTTTCTCTTTCTACCCTTTCTTTCCTTTCCTTTCTTCTTCTCTCCCAAAACTCCCCAGTCCCTCTCTTTCTCCTTTCTTCTTTCCTTTTGTTATTTCATTCTAAGTATGTATTTGTATTTTTATTTAGATTTAAGAAATGAGCATCATGAGAAGCTTAATTTAGTTTGCAAACTAGGGAACACAGAGCAACAAAAAAATCAAGAAAATGTGTGTAATCTACCTTGAAGGAACACATGGAATGGGAA
Organism: Tamias sibiricus; assembly: GCA_025594165.1. Lineage (NCBI taxonomy): Eukaryota > Metazoa > Chordata > Mammalia > Rodentia > Sciuridae > Tamias > Tamias sibiricus. The sequence goes on from CM046661.1 coordinate 55,249,707, forward strand.
GTATGAATGGACAGAAAACAATAAAAACAAAACAAATCATGTGATTTACTACTGAAGAAAACTAACCATACATAGTCTGAAGTAACAAGTTATTACTATTTCTTGTATGTTCCGGTCACAGTTTGCATTGATTTTGTTGTTTTTCTTGACATAGTTTTCTGTTCAGTACATTCCATTCCATCATTGAAACTGCAAATTATTAATGGGTGCCTACTGTGTCGTTAGCCCTGTATTTAATATTTAGCAAGAACAAGATGCTCAAGTTGCCATTTAATAATTACATTTGCAACTTCGTTTTAAAAAGTATGAATTCTTTGTTTCCGAATGTTGAGAAATTTTTTCTGGAAACCCAGGCCATTCAGATTTGATCATTGCATAACACCTTAAAACCAAAATCTCATTGGAATTCTAGGCTGATTTGAGAAGTCCATAGTAGGAAAAAAAAAACAGAAAAAGATTACTATAATTATTACATTTTGCACTACTTAGTATTTGCAAAATACTTGTACACATAGTTATCATTTGGTGATCACATTTAACACATTACAGAAAGGCTCAGAAATTCTAGCAGACTTCAGGTACAAGCCCATCTTCTCTACGTATCAACCTGTGTACACAAATAGATTGCCTTGTGATTTTTATAATTGTAGTGTTTTTATTTTCTCTTTTGGTCTATAAATATCTGTTTTAGTAGTCTTCTGTATTTTTAATATGTTCCTGATATATTTGTCACATACATTCAAACTGCTTTTTCAAAGAAACATTTGCTATAATTTTTTTCTGCAAAAATATAATTATACATATAAATTAATCTACATAAATAATTATGTATGCCTGACTACACATTTTATACATATGTACCTCTTATGGTTTTCCTTTTTATCTTCTGGGCTTTCTGTCTTCTTTCAGAGGTTCCCTTTTCTAGACTTAGATATTTCCTGTGCCTTTCTACAATTTTTTGTAATTTATTGTGTACAGTTACTTATTCATTTCTTAGTTTCTTATTTGAAATAAAGAAATTAGAAATTATTTCCTTAATTTCCATCTAGTTTTTATTGAAATTACACTTTGTAATTTATTATTTTAATATTTTGATAGGTAAAATTAAAAATTGTTTTTTGCAAAATATGTTAAGAATAGAACTTTATTTTCTTCAATTCAGATAATCAATTTATTAAGCATCATTTGTTAAATAATCTAATGTTTCTACCCTGAAATAATTATTGCATTTTCAGATTTTAATTTCTTTTAAAAGCTTTTGATCTGTTTGAGATTCTGTTGTGTTCCATTAACCAAGTTTTCTATTTCTAATGCCAATATATTTTTGATTCAATTATAATAACAATGCTGTCTAATTTTTCAAAAAGTCTCACTTTCTCTCTTTCTTTTTAGCAGGTGGGTACTGGGGATTGAACTCAGGGGCACTCAACCACTGAACTACTTCCCTAGCCCTATTTTGTATTTTATTTAGAGACAGGGTCTCACTGAGTTGCTTAGTGCCACACTTTGGCTGAGGCTGACTTTGAATTCTCAATCCTCTTGTCTCAGCCTCCCAATCTGCTGGGATTACAGGTGTGTGCCACCCTGCCTGGCTCACTTTCTCTTTATTGAAACTTTTTGCTAAGTATCACTCATACTTATCTTCCGTAAATTTTTAACATAGTGTTTTGAGTTTAAAAAGACTCCATTGAATTTCTTGTGGCAATTTTAATACATACATTTGTTATTAAAACTATTACCATTTTTATTATCTAGGAGTTTATATTTTTGAAAAGCATATCAAAATTTTGTATTTCCAGATAAAGTAAAAGACACATATCCTTTTTATGCATGCTTAACTCTGAAATAATTGTAAAATACAGATAATGTGAAATATGGCTTTCATAGTAAAATAATAATTTAGCAACAAGAATTATACATTTTTGAAAAGTATCCCTATATGTTATTAATAAACATTCATCATTCCATTTTAACCTTGTCAATGACAAACATCAGGAATAAAGAACAATTTTTATATTTATATTTCCACAGCATATCTTCCTATAAGTTTAATTAGGAAAACAGATATTTCAAAAAGGATATTAGACCATACCTTCTTTTTCAGTGTCTCACTGTGGAAACATTCAAATACACTCAAAGATGTAAGCATCCACATACCATACCCACCATTTAAATTAATCCACTGTAATTTCCCTACATGTAATTAATCATATATATATCATATATATGTGTGTTTGTGTGTGTGTTTGTGTGTGTGTGTATATTCTACCATACATCCAACAATATATCTTATTTTTTATTTATTTCAACATTAATTTCACATATGTGTTCCTCCCTGATCACTTCAATGTGCATATTGTGAAGTAGTATTCAAGATAATTTTGTAGCTTCTTTTCTTTCCTTTTTTTTTTTTTTTTTTTTAAATCATGTAATGCAATTGCACAAAGGTCAATTGTGCATTCGCTGAGTTTTGACAAATAAATATACTGGTGTAACTCAGATACCTCTAAAGATATAAATTACTACATTATTTAAGACCATTTCTTCATGACCCTTCCCCTGAATCTCCACACCACCCACAATAGTAACCTCTATTCTCACTTTTTTTCTTAAATCATGTATTAGCTTCGTTTACACTAAAAATAAACCAATCACACAATATATACTCTTCTTTGTAAAATTTCATTCACACAACTTATCTTTGACATCTGTCCTTGATACTGTTTTCATAGATAGATCTTTCTTAATTATTGCCGATTACTGTTCCATTATATGAACATGAAGTATTTGTGTATGCATTTGCAAGTAACATAAACGGAATATTTCTGCATATATTAAATTTTATGTAAAAATACCAAGATTCTCCAAAGTGATTATAGTCTTATCTTTCTACCAAAAATAAATAAGATTTTCATTTGTTGCTCTTCCTCACCGATAGTTTGTGTTAGCAATCTTGCTAATCAGTCTTTCTAGTGGATATTTACTGGTACTGTTTATAGTTGTCCATTATCTCATGACTAACAATTTTAACCACTTTTTCATGTATATATGTATACGGGAAAACTATGTGTCATTTTAGTTTGTTCAAATATTTTGTACATGTTATGTTTGTGGTTTTATATTTAAATGTTTGAGTTGGGGATAATTTATGTATCTTTATGTTAGTCTTGTGATATGTGTGTGTTTTGTGGATATGATTCCCTACTTTTGGTGTTATGTATTCACATCATCAATGGTTATTTTGAAAAAGTGCTCTTAATCTTGAAATCATAAGTTACATTTTTAAGCATTTACTAGTTATTACTTTTTGTACTTTTATTATATTCTTTCCTACTTGAAATTCACAAAGATATTTTCCTTTCAAAGACTTTTATGTTTTAGATTTTTGTTTACAATAATGTATAATAGATTGAGGTTTATCTTGTTCATAGATATTTCTAATTATTCTAGCAACATTATGGCCTTTGTCAAAATTCAGATGACCACACAAGTAAAAATCCATTTGTCTTCTGTTTTATGCCATTATTTTGTTATGTCAGCATGAGTTTGATTACTATAGCTGTAAGTTTTTAGTTGTCTAACATTGTTTTTTTCAAGAGTGCTTTGACAATTCTGGGATCTTTGCACTAGCTTCATAAACCTGAGAAAAAAACCCAACCAACCTAATGCTCAAGTACTTTGTAGATAAAATATGGATAATTGGAGAGCCCACTTCTTAGTATTAGTGTGATGATTAAGAGATCATCAATTCAGAGTTTTACATACAGAAAGTTCCCAGTATCAACATTAGCTTTTTCTTACATTATTGCAATTATATGGCTAACTAACTAACAAAGAAGATAAATTTAATGTTTTCTTATGACTGTAATAGTCTATTTTCAAAGTGTTTTATGACTACGATTTTATTTATTAGAATAACTGAGCCCTTGAGAATTTAAACCTATTTAAATTTGAAGTAGAATTCATGTTTAGTTTATTCAGACTCCTACATTTAATTCTCTCAATAGATTGACATAACTCTTACACATAATAATTAAGTTTCAGTGAGTTTATACCTCGATTTCACAGACTACTTCTTGGGAATAATTTGCCTGACTTTATATTGTGAGCAATACTTTTGATAGAGAGGACACTTTTCTATTTTCCTTCAATTTATAATATAACTTCTAGAAGTACATAGTTTCTAATAAGTGCCTGGGAAAATATTATTTACAAAATAGTCAAAAAAATTTATAATTACTGTTATCAACCCATTTTGATAAACCATCATGGCTAGTAATATGTGGTGCTTATTTTTGTTTTAGATCTTTTAAACATTGTATCTAAACGTGTTTGTTCTATAGTGTTCTCTGCCTAGTTATATAATCACATGACTACTTTAATGCAATCCCTTTTAAAAGAGTGATGAAATTGCTTACACTTGAATACAAAGATGATTTTTTTTTTTTTTTGTGAAAATGTTGGAAGTTCAACCCTCTTGGAGTTTAGATGGAGGTATAGAGCAAGGTTTCTACAGAATTTGTGTGAAGAAATTACGTTTTTCCTTATTTAGCATCAGATACCTAGAGACAATATTCAGCTCCAGCTAATTAACATGTGCATATATGTATGTAAATGTAGGTAATCATGCAATTATAAACATTGACATTTGTAAATGTTCACAATGAATTTTGCTGTCCACAATGATATCAATGGGAAGTTTTTGTTTGTTTGTTTGTTTTTATCTCCATATATATGATTGCCCTGTAGTGACTTTTGCCCACAGAAAAGAAAAGTATATCTGTTTATGTTCAATAGTCAAGAAAGCTTATAAAAATAGCTTATAGTCTTGCTTAAATTTTCATATTCATTAGGAATATTTGGCTACTGCAAAGTGTTCATTTGAAAATAAAATTAAGAAATCCTTCATATATTCTAATAATTGTTATTTTATATTACTTTACTGAACACTCTTTCCATAATTAATTTTAAATACTTAGTATATATTACTTTTCTGTATACTGGATATTATTCAAAACAGACAGTGCTACTTCATAGCAATTATATTACTATTTAATGATTAGTACATTTAATTTTATCAAGACTAACAAAATATAAAATTGGAGCTTGTTTAATTCAAAGTCTTAATTACTTCAGCACTTGAACAATTTGACAATATTGCAAAATTGCTACCACTTGGCTAATGTTTTAATAATATCCTGTGATTCATCAATATATGTGTGTTTAACAGTTATGTCTCAATCCAAAAAACATTAGTTTTAGAAGAAATAAAAATATTATAAAAATCTAATTTTATCTTTGACCTCTATTACACTAAATATCAAAAACTAAGCCCCATCAACTTAGTTCTTTTTCCCGAGCTTGAGTCACTGTACCAAAGGGTTCACACTGTGCTAAAGCATTTGCTGATGGCATTTGTTCATTGGAAGCTTGCTAGATGCATGCTGGCATTTGCTAAGAGTATCTTCTCTCACTTCATTCCCCTTAAATCATTTCTGTTTCCTTCTTTGGCACTCTTGTCCTCTGTTACTCTGAGACATTAATCATTACCCTCCCCACAAAAACCTATAATATCAAAAGAATGAATACCCCATCACCTTGAACTTTGCCTCAGGGAGCAGAGCAGAGAACTTTTGAGACCAATATGTTGATCTTCCTCCAAATTTTCTCTAACCAGTAAATTAAAAAACACTGCTTCAATGGGTGAAATGAATAACAGATTCTCACTGCTCCCAATTTCCTTATGATGTTTTAAAGTTCAGAGTCATTCTCATTGTACAAAAAAAAAAAAAAAAAAAAAGGAAAGAAAGAAAAGAAAAAGAAGAAAAAAATCTCCATTAGGTTAGGAAACTCATACCTTCTTACATGGCTTTCTGGCTCTTGTATGTTATCTCCCAATTGTTTTTTTTTTTTTTTCTTTCTCAGGCTGATATTACTCACTTTGGATATTTCATTGGGCCAGTAGAGATCATTTGATATGAAAATGTACTATTTAATTAATTTCTAGAGGTTTAATGTTAAAACTTAAAAGTTTTCAAGTTTACAAAATTTTACTGTACACTCTTCAAAGTTAGAGTATTAATGATTTTCACTAAAGTTTTCATCTTTGTGAAGCTGGAACTTTTTTTTTTTTTTTTTTTTTGTGGTACCGGGGATTGAACTCAGGGGCACTCGACCACTGGGCCACATCCCCAGCCCTTTTTTGTGTTTTATTTAGAGACAAGGTTTCACTGAGTTGCAAAGTGCCTTGCCATTGCTGAGGCTGGCTTTGAATTCGCGATCCTCCTGCCTCAGCCTCCCAAAGTGCTAGGATTACAGGCGTGCGCCACCGCGCCCGGCAAGCTGGAACTTTTTATTAAGGAATATGTACATCCTAAATTGTACCAATTTATTTATTAAAACTTCATAATTAATATTGATAATATATAAAAGATTTAAAAATGTAAACTCGTCTTGACCTACTTTTTGTAAGTAGAGCAACAACATAAGAAATTGTTACTAAATTATTACAAATGAGAGTAAATAATTGATATGAACAAATGAAGATTTTATAATGAGCCCAAAAAGTAGACAAGGCAATAAAAAACTATTCTAAAACTCATTTTGGGTTTAAATCCTTGCTTAAAATGGCAAAGATTTGTATCTGTGCCTGCCTGTTATTTGGTTGCTTGCTTGTTCTCAGTTGACTAATAACATTAAGTTCATGGTTATTTTTCTTTTTTTATGTCAATATTAAGTCCCAAGTTTTCAATTTTCCAACTATTTCAATGGCACAGATGCCTTAAAATTGTTTGAAAATGATAATCACAATCAGTGTATATATATCCTTTATTATCAGTGAGAATAACACTACAGATAGTCCTGTAAGTAGGACACTGGGACAATATAGAATATTTTATGTGTATAAACAGTCATGTAAATAGGACTTAGGACACACAATAGACATGGTCTGTAGAGGTCAACCTCTTAAATCTGAAGGCAAGATAGAAAGGGACAAAGATGAATTTCATACACAGTACAGTAGGGGCAGGGGGGCATCATTTCTGCTGCCCAGAACATCCAGTCAGTGCATTGTACATTACTATGCAGTATTTGGCTGTCCCAGAGTCCTATTTTCCACTGTTGAAAGTCCTATTTAAAATACAGTGCATTCTGGGGTTGGGGTTGTGGCTCAGTGGCAGTGCACTCACCTTGCATGTGCGCGGCCTGGGTTCGATCCTCAGCACCACGTAAAACGTAAATGCATTGCATTGTGTACAACTAAAGTAAATAAATAAATATTTAAAAAAAATAAAAAATAAAATAAAATACAGTGCATTCTTGAAATAAAATGACAACCTAGTTCTAGAACATGATTTCATGAATGCATTTCTTATATCATTTTTCTCAAAAGAATAGACATCTAAAAACATAAAAATTATTTCAAAGTTACCATAAGTGATATATGCATTGGTCAATTTAAGTTTTTATAGCTGTTGCTTATCTGGGACATGAGACAAAGTGGGTGAATGATTTTTTTGTTGCTGTTTTTCCCTTAGGCTTGAATCACCCACCAGATCCTTGATTATGGAAGCTCCACGTGGGGTCCAGGTGAGCGCTGCTGCAGGTGACTTCAAGGCTACCTGCAGAAAGGAGCTGCATTTACAGTCTACAGAGGGGGAGGTGAGTCCCTTTGAGAGCTGTTGACACATTTACTCTTGTGGTTCCAGTGTGACATAAATAACTACTTCAGGTGTAGTAAGCTTAAATATGAAAGTATTAATACTTGAATATGAAACATGCTAAAACTAATACTATTTTCTTAATTTAGAGCTTCACTTATTTTCTACTGAGATATTCATTCACACAGCAATTTGAAATGGGGCATCTAAATTCTTTCAGTCACATCATTGACACATAAACATAATTAATATTAAGATGATATCAAGAATGAAGACAGTCTTTGTTTTCTTTGTTCTCTTTTGGTCTTCAATTTTTTTTTTTTCCAAGAAGGATGAATGGGTACTAAATTTTAATTATCTAGGTGCAGGCAGTTTGGGTGTGCTATTGCATGGTAGGCTGAGTATAGGTAACAACATTGTACATTTCAAAAGCTAGGAGAAAGAATCATAAAAGTTCTTACCATAAAGAAATAACAAATATCTGAGCACAAATATTTGATAAGTATCCTATTTTAAGCATTATATAATGTTTATATGTATCAAGCATTGCATGGTACCCAATTAATATGTACAACTTTTCTGCTTTCATTTATCAGTTAAAAGTAAATTAAAACAAAAAAGTGTCTTCCAAAGAGGATTTTGGATCAGTATTTTTGTTTCTGTAGCAATAGCATTTACATTTGTCTAAAAGGTAAATAAAATATTATTTTACTATTTGTTTTTTTTTTTTTATTTTTTTGTTTATATTTTTATTTCTTGGATAAGGACAAAATTAAATATTTTATCCACCTCAGCAAAACAGAAATAATTCTTAAAACATATTGCTTCCTTTCTAAAGGAAAATATTGTCATTCATTCAAATTATTCATGGTGAATGTCATATAATAAATATTAGAGTTTATTAACCTCTGTTCTACTCCTGTTTATGAACCATTTACTTGTGTTCTTTTATTCAATGTGTAACTAAAATGCTTTGATTCAATTACAGGTTAGCATTAACTATCAATTGAATATTATGCTATAAATAAATCATAGTCAAAAATATATCTATATATCCTTTTGGTATTTTTTTCTGCATATTCTAGTATACCACTTATAATATTCCATGTACAGTTTGACTCTTGTTTTTCTCAGGGATGAATTTAAATCCCTTGCATCATTATGTTTGAAATTACTTTGAATATTCTCCAGTGAGAGAATATTCAAAGAAGAGTCTCCTTGGAGAGTCTCCTTGAAATCTTGTTGTTACTTTAAATATCACCCACTTTCTCACAGCCTGGTGTGAGAAACCCTTTGTGTTTGATGACCTCCACTCACTCTAATGTGGGATGCTGTATATAGATAGCATACATGCATATTTATATATGTATTTTACACATACACATATATGTATATATGTTGCCATTGCTGGAATTGCTATAAATATATATTGTTATTGTTTCTACATATTTATATTTTTGTCAATTTTGGAAATTTGTATTCTCTCTTCAGATACTACATCTCACTCATATTATCTCTGTGGTCTTTCCCTGAAACTCTGAAGAAACTTTGTAACTTTTCATTCTAGTAGAAGACATTGGATCCTCTTTCCTAGTGTCTATTTCTTTCTTTCCCATTGCCTCATTCAGCTTATATATTCATATTTTCATTTCCAAGATTCTACCCAGTATCAAATATTTTTGGTCTTTTAATTATAATGATTTATAATTTTTTTTTTCAAAAATTATCATCTGTTCTTTTTCAAAGCTGCCTGGTCATCATGGTAGTTGCTCTCTTGTTGGTTTATTTTTAATTCTACCTTAATTATTTTAAATTCTTATACATAATTTATATTCCACACTGTATATTTTGACTACAATTCCCAAAGTCCTTAAGGTTCGAAATCTCTTGTATCGCTGTTCTATCACATTTGATTTTTCTTCCTTCATGTGTTTTCTTTTCTTTTTTTTTTTTTTTTTTTTTATTATGAGCTTACAAAGGTCAAGTTGAGAAGAAAAAGAATGGAAAAATAATCTGAGGAAGATGCTCTTGGGCATTTCACACCTCTCCAGATGAATGATTAATTAATAGGATCTTAACTTTCTGCCATTCTCTCAGTTGCTAATTCATGATAAATTTTAATAATATATATTTTGTTTCCTTTTATAAACAGACTTACCGCAGGTTCATGTTATCAGCTTAAGCAATCCAGAATTATGCTTCACAACATTTAAAAAATATATCTATATGTCCTTTTGGTATTTTTTTTCTACTATAGTTGCAGCTACAATATTTTATCCACCTCAGCAAAACAGAAATAATTCTTAAAACATCTTGCTTCCTTTTTTAAGAGTTACTCTTTGTCATATACCATTCATTCAAATTATTCATAGTGAATATCACATAATAAATATCAGAGTTTATTAACCTCTGTTCTGCTCCTGTTTATGAACCATTTACTTGTGTTCTTTCATTCAACGTGTAAGTAAAATGCTTTGATTCAATTACAGCTTAACATTTAACTGTCAATTGAATATTATGCTATAAATAAATCATAGTAAAAAATTTTCATCTGTGGTTTATTTTTACACTAATAAAATGAAATTACAGAAAGATATGATACTTTATATAACAAATAATACAAATAATTTTGCTATAAAAAGTGAAATGAGATAAAATAGTTCTCTTAGCTACATCAACTATGCCACAACTTAATCATTTACTAAACATTATAGAGAGCTATAAAGTGCCTACATTTTTTTAAACTACTTAATATCAGAGCAGACATTATAGCCAGGCATTCAAAACAGTCGATTTAAAGACAGGATGAAATTGTACATAAAGGTCTTCACTGGAGAATATTCAAAGTAATTTCAAACATAATGCTGCAAGGGATTTAAATTCATCCCTGAGAAAAACAAGAGTCATAACTATACATGGAGTATTATAAGTGGTATACTAGAATATGCAGTATAATAACATATCCAGATCACTGAGGAAGACAGTTTATTTTGAAAATTGATCAAGTCTTTGAGAATGATAAGTATGCTTTCAACAGGTGAGAATGACATGAGTGAATTCTTTCTTTGTAAAGAAAAAATGGTAGGATGTGACTTTGAAACTCAGGGATGCAGTTCTGAGAACAAGGATGAGTTTCAGAACAAATGGCTTATTGTGTTTTATAGAGTTATATAGAATAGACATATCACTCTTAGGAACTGAAACGTGAACATTGTAGTAACTACTTGGAACAACAGGAAGCGCTGATTGAGCCCATCTCCATTGCAGTAAACTGGAGAGGCTCAGCAGCACTGTGTCAAAAGGAATCAAAGGGCAACAGCGCTTCTTACTTCTTGGTTTGTTTCTATCTTAAATCAAGAAAATAGCATTTTTTTTTTCTTTCTAAAGGCTCCATATGAATGAATGTATTGATCATAAAATCTATCTCCTTTACATGGGCAAAGCTACAGTTTGGAACTCAGAAGATTACATATGGAATTAAGGATTGTCATATGCCAAATACTGTCTAAAGTAGCCCCAAATATGTGCGCTAGAGACCCCTGCTGTGGCTGCACTGCAACCTACACACATCAGGGCCAAGTCCTTCAAGGCTCACTGCTCTGCTGAAGCCCACAGTTGATGCCTGCTTTCTGAGACTGCCACCTGCAAGCTTTATCCTTACCTTACGAAAGAGCTACTCTGCAGTTATTCACTCAGGACACAACCATTCAAAAAACAACTAGTTCCATAAGTGTAAAAGACAGAGGTGTGGCTTGGTATTAGCAAGCCCCTGCAAACCATGAGGTCTAACTAGCAACACTTATTATCTGTACTTAATAATAAATTCACCATTCACAGAATCTTCCAATAATTTGATCAATCCCACATAAGCCTCTTTTTCCACATGTTCTTTAGTTTTCCTTGTTCCACAGCTTATTATCTACATCTCAAAACATGTTGGCCTGAAAACCAGCTCTAAGTGGTGTTTCTAAATGGTGTTTTATTTCTTCTAAATAAACTTACCTCCACGTTTGCAGACCTAAATCTCACAGATATGGAGCTTACCCATGTAATAATTTTGGCCTTTTTGAAGCTTGAGATTGTTTGTTCTCTGCAAGCATACCCATTTCTAAAAAGTTGTGAGGAATGGAAAAAGAAGCTGTGGTATATATACACAATGGAATATTACTCAGCATTAAAAGAGAGTAAAATTATGGCATTTGCAGGTAAATGGATGGAGTTGGAGAATATCATGCTAAGTGAAGTAAGCCAACCCCCAAAACCAAAGGCCTGCTGTTCTTTCTGCTAAGTGGATGCTGATCCATAATGGGAGGGTGGGGCATAGGAAAAATGGAGGAACTTTGGGCAAAGGAGAGGGAAGGAAGGGGAGGGATCATGGGGTCAGCAAAGATGCTGGAATGACATGAACATCATTACCGTAGATACATTATGACGTGATGAGGTGTGATTCTATTGTATACACCCAGAGAAATGAAAAGTTGTGCTCCATTTGTGTACAATGAATCAAAGAGCATTCTGCTGTCATGTATAACTAATAAGAACAAATAAAAAAAAATTAAAACAAAAAGTTGTGAGGAAAAGGGACTGACCAATACAAACCCACTTGCTATCTCTCAAAGTCAGCTAATGAAAGGAGTCATCCCTCTTCCCCTGTGGAGGAATAGGACAGCCCAAAATGTGTAACAAGTCTTGTTTCACTCCTTTATGTCCCTCAGCCAGGAAAAATGGAGCAAGAAGAAACAAGGACTAACACACTCCCAAAGTGGATATTCATTTTTTTTTTTACTTAGTTTTGTGCACTTATTACTTTAGCTTCAGAAAAGCAAATATTTTCTTTAAAAATTAGTACAGAAATCATTTCAATCTCTTTGCTTTCCTATCCTTGAAGTAAGACATAGATATGGAGTAATGTATTTTAACATTTTACAAGTGTTTAATGTGCCTTCTTAACTTTGATCATTACTGGTAAATGCCACCATTTATTTGTTTTATGATTCGTTCCTTTATTCAATAGCTATTTGCATTATGTGAAAATGCATTTCTGGGTCAGACATCCTGAGAAGTTATAAAAACATAATTTTAAAAATCAGCCATAATTTTACTTCTCAAATGAGGATACAGTTTAGTAGGGGAAGTATAATAAATAAATAAAATGATATGTTGAGTGACCAGCACCATAAAATAGCAAAAATAATTAATTCCAACGGTTTGCTTAAATAAGAAGAACCATTCCATCTTAGAGTATCAAGGAAGATTCTTGAAAAAAAAAAAAGCATATGAACTTGGCTTTCATGGAGGGTATACAAGTACACTACAAAAGAGAGATACTTCTAAGGTAAAACAGGAGCATTATGTCACTCAACACACACTAGTACAGTTCTTTGCCCTGATCTGTGGCTATGAACTAAAGTCAAACTTGCAAGTAGAATAAATAATGAATGAAAAAATACAAACTTAACAGAGTAGTATTAAAGTTTTGTTACTATCGAAACAAGCTGTTGTTAAGTAGAGATTAATGGATTAGTGTTATTTTAATATAGTTAATAATTTCTGTGGAGGTGACCTTTTAGCATACATTGGAACAAACTTAAAATTAAATCAGGCTGAAATATCTATGCCCTTAGTATAGAAATCCTTTTTCTGGATTATTTGAAGTTTGCAATATATTCCCACAATTCAAAAAAATTTTTGAGTACAAAAAAGATCAGTGGTGGAAATCTCCCTCCACCCCTGTTCCCCGGTCATCCAGTTTATATCTACACCACTTATAAACATTTGTAACAAAATATTTCAGACTGAGGAAATAAAAAGTAAAATAGCTCTGAAGTCAATAATTTTGGTATGTGCAAGTGCTGGGGAAAGGAGAATTGCAGGAGATGGTGTTGAGAAGATATGGCAGGTGGTGCAAGTCTCTGGGAGGCTGTTAGAGAGTTGTGAGTGCTTAACATGGTTTGCTTTGCATTTCTTAAAAATCCACCCTAGCAGCCAGGTGTGGTGGCACAGGCATGTAATCCCAGTGGCTAGGGAGGCTGAGATAGGAGAATAGAGTCCAAAGCCAGCAACTCAGAGAGACTCTGTCTCTAAATTAAATACAAAATAGGGCTGGGGATGTGGCTCAGTGTTCAAGTGCCCTTGAGTTCAATCCCCAGTACAAAAAAAAAAAAAAAAAAAAAAAAAAAAGAAAGAAAGAAAGAAAGAAATAAAGAAAAATTACCCTAGCAGCATGCAAGACCAATGACAAATGGACAAGAATGGAGTCAGAAGGCCAGTTAAAGGGGTATTTCAAGAGTCCTGTTAAGAAATTAATGGAACTTTTACCCATAAGGGCAAAAGGGGAACATGGAGGACTGCCAGTTAGGCAGTAATCAGGTCATAAAAATAGAACTAAGAAAGTGATGGAGAGAGTTGTTTCTTTGTCCATTCAAATTCATGATTCAATTTTTATTCTTTTGGATTTTTCCCCAACCATGTCAAAACCATATGATGCATGTAATCAGCTGTCCCTGAAGGTAGGAGTCTATGATTAAGAATAGTGAGATAATTTTCCAAGCAAAAAGATTCAGCAAAGTTGGTTTTAAATACATGTAATATATTTCATAGAGACTTCAAATCTGACTCTACATAATAATTATCTCTTGCTAATTGTGCTGATGATCTACTTGAAGTACCTTTAGAGTGTGAGTCAACATGATTTTCTTAGTATTTTTAAAAATAGACCAGAAAGTATCTATTTTTAAATTGCCCATTTCTTCAGTAATGTAATCTTTACTGACATCTTTGTTTTCTGTACATTTCTTTATACTAGGCAAAATCAAGAAGTTAAATTGAAACTATTGATGTCATTAATTTTCCATGGTGTTTGAAAAACTGAATGGGCCCCTTAAGCAGATTGTATAATATTACTTTTCAGATTGAGGGCTTTCTGTCAGAACACACCACCTCTCAAAGGAGGAGACAGCTGCAGAGCATTTGGACTATACTGTACAAATGTAATTTGTTCAACAAAACATGGCAGCTAAATCAGGAGAATTGTCTGTAGTTCAGTCTCTCTTATCAGACGGTGTTGCAAGCTCTGGGGAATGTAGAGTCTGAAATTAATTAAAATTAAATCTCTTTTCCCCCTAGATATTTTTAAATGCAGATACCATCCGGCTGGGAAATCTACCGACTGGCTCCTTTTCATCTTCTTCAACCAGCTCCTCAAGTTCTCGACAGACAGTGTATGAACTCTGTGTCTGCCCCAATGGCAAACTTTATCTTTCTCCAGCAGGGGTAGGTTCCACTTGTCAGTCCAGTAGCAACATCTGCTTGTGGAGCTGAAGTGACTGATTTCTCCTCACACCAGAATAGCCTTTTGTTCCTGTCCGTCTGCTTCACACTTCTGCTCGGTTTCCCTTGTGATCAGTCCAGAACTTCTTCCGATGGTCCACAGAGCGACTTCTTCCAGTGTAAGCAGGGATTCGCTACCACCTTCTCTTGTGATTTACCAGACTGCTCAACACGGAGAGTGTGAATGACATAGCAGTGGAAACGTCATCTTCAACAGGAAAACTGGATCATAACTTTTGCTCAAAAGGGAGAATAACATAGGTGCCTTTGCTACATGAAGTGAAGCACACAGTTTCAGATTTTTGCAGAACCTGGATATGAACTGCACATATATACATCACATAGATGAAATTCCCAGTATCCAATGGCAAGATAAAATGGTTAACCCTGTAAGAAAACTAATTCTACAGTTTGAAAGCACAATTTTCCATTCATCTTTTTGGATGTAAACTTTTATCCCCAAATTTTAAAGTTTTGAAGCATTATGTAATGCTTGCTTTACTAAAAATTAAATTCAATACATGATTTTTAACAAAACAATACAAAAGAAGACAGAATCCCTCCCTGAGTTTTGTTTCTTTAAATTCAATGTGTTGTTACTCTTTGTCTACTAAGTCTAGAATTTTGTACATTAGGTAATTTTGAAAGCACTCAGCAATATAATCTTTACACAATTAACAAAATGCCATTATACTGTCATTTGTCATATCTGGATGGCCTTATATAGTATTTACTTGGCTATTGCATGTGACGTATTTGCTTTTAACAAAACATCTAATTTATTACAAGATAAGATAGGATTAAGAGGGAAATACCGATGATGTGGAATCCATAGATCATTTTCTTAAAAATTCACATACTACTCTTTACACCTAAATTTTAATAGTATAATTTTTGTTTGCTCCATTCACTTTATACTTGAATCTGACTGCTAAAATTCAAACATCCTCTAAATAAATACTAATGTGATGCATAATGCTGAGAATTGATTCACTTTCCATTGGGATATCATCTTCAGAGTTTTCACTTTTTTAAATTGAAGATTTAAGGAAATTATAAATTAAATTTAAAAAATTCTTACTGAACAGTACAAAAGACAAATGTTAAATAAACATGTTGAAAGTGTGTTTACTCTGTTAGATTCATACTTTAAGGAATTTAGTCACAATAATATTCAGTTGCAACCATTCAGTCACTTTTATTAAAATGTTAAGCTACCCTGACCTCAGAAATCAGAGCTCCTTTCATCCTCCAGTTTATTTTATTCTATTTATTTATTTATTTATTTATTTTTGGTAAATTAGTTTCTATAAATAATTCCAGAATAATGTAGATCACAGTACTCCTTAACTCAAATTCTTGTAACCTACAGAATCCAACAATGTAAATCTATATTAAATATTTCCTATAATGGGAAGATGACTTAATTACTGTAAGGTAAGTTCTTCATTTTCACACGTCAATCACTGTGTTCACCCCTATGCACAATATTAACAAATATGCGCAACTTTCATTTCGGGGATTCCTGACTGTAGAAGATTTGGAGTTCAAGTTTCAATATGAAGGAGTGAAATGGGAGACTGGAACTTATCAAAGTAATTTGTTTGTGAAAGTGAGAAAATCGGGTAACAAAATCATCAAAGTGAACCATTTGGTCAGAATTATCTTGTCTGGATAGCCACCATTTCTAATAATTGAAAAAAAATCAGTTTCATTGAATGCATTGTTTACTCAACAGAAGGGTCTGGAATTCAGCTATTTCAATATTATTGTTTTTAAATAGAAATTTATCTGCATTTGATGGGTATGGTATAAGTCCTTAAATCAATATTAAAATAAGACTTAAGATATATAATTGCTTAAAAATTTACAACAGTTTATGTTGAAACACTGGAATTTTGTATGAGAAATTCACACAATTAGTCTTTGGAAAATACTCGTTATAACACAAGAAATTTTGAGAAATTATGGGTGCTAATTACTATATTATGTTAAGCAAAACAATTTGCATTGAGACATATTTGAGCTTTAATCATCTAAATTAAAATAATTAGAAAGTTTCTTAGTCAAAGGGGTACAATTCTGTTGATTAATAATTGGCCCTGCTTCTAAAATCCTCTACTCATAGTTGAGCAATCCGAGAATATCTGCAGGACTCAGTTTACTTAACTTTACAACAAAAGTATTAAATGTGTTCTGAGGTTCCTTCCAGCTCTAAAATGTTCTGTTACCAGAAAAAAAAAAATAATATATATATATATATATATATATATATATATATATATTGTAAAAGGTACAGGGGAACACTGAAAATTTAAATTACATATCATAAGTGATGAAAAGCTGACAAGAATGATCAGAAGAAGGGAGATAGAAGCCAATTCCAGGGGAAAGACTGCCAGATTTTTCAATTCAAATATATACCAAAAATACAGACACAATTCAAAAGTGATAGACACATTTGAGAGATTTAGATTATGTCCAGATGAGGCAAAAATATCTGTTCAATTTAAGAGAAAAAAGAGTGATACAGATCACTTTCTATACATCATTAACTGGTTGGAATTACTTGACTTTTACATTACTCAGAATCTAAGACGCAGTCTCAGAGTTTAGGCTTCTGTTAAAGTCTAAGAAGATTGATCATAGAAGGACTTCATTTCCTTATGAAAAGACTTGTTTCTTTCTTGATACATAGGTCCCTGAATTGCAGACTACCGAAACAAGTTCATTATCTGTTTACCTTTTTTTTTTTTTAAGTTAGAGCATATGTACCTAAAATTCAGTTTACTTGAATGATGCAAAATTCATCTTCTCTAAATCACAGTTAGAAAAGTAAATCCTTCAATGACTACTACATGAACCCTACTCAGCTGTCATAGTTTAGCTTAGGAAGGCAGGAAGAAATGAAGGAACAAGGGGATTGGGAGTATTCCTGGCCTTTAAAATATTTGCCAGAAATGGATAAACTGAGATGTATTTAAGTTCAATTTTGGTGAGTCAAAAAGACAAAAAGAAGACATATTATTTTTTTTTCTTTCAAGATATTTCAATAAAATACTTCAAAATATAACTACTTCTAAATTTCCTGGTTATTTTAATCTAGTTTCTACACTGTACTTATTGGTTCTATTTTTTCTTATTTTATTATGCACCATAAGTTTCATCACCTGCTATATAATCATTTATCTAAAAATTTTATACAATTTTATACTTCAAATTTTATGTTATCTTGGAAATCTTTAATTACAATATCCCAAATCTCTGAAAATAACGCCAGGAATTCAAATTCTGGCTCTAGCCCTAGCTGATCATGTAAACTTCCTTAAGAAATGTATTTAATTCTCTTGCCAGAGTTTACTTATCTGTGAGAGGGATATTTCAAAGTAGGTGTTTTCTTTGGACACTTTTATTTCTAAATTTTAATGATTTCTTTTAGAAAAGACTCAGCCAATCTTGATCCTAGTTTAAACTAGCATTTGTGATCATCATCTGTTAAAGAGCTGCTAATAAATGTTGAAATACAAATCTTTTCAGCATCCCAAACTTTTCATCCTGTATTCCATTTTTTGCTCTTACTATTTGTACATTCAGGTAACTTTGGGAAAATCATGTTTGATTGACTAGCTTCAAGAATACAGTTCATATTAAAAAGGAAAAGTGTGTATTTGGGTCTCATTTGAAATAACTATTTAGGAAGTTAATAGAAATATTTACCAATGTAAGTATTCTGGCAACTGTTTTGTTTTTATCTCCATCATGCTAAAAGGTATTGGTTTTTTGAAAAAAAAGTTCTTTTTAATACTAAAGTCAATTGCTGAGCTTTTTATCATGTGTTATGCCATTCAAAATTTCCACATGCTCTACTACTTTAATGGTTCAATTGGACAGTGCCTCATAGAAAAATAAAACTCCTAATGAATTATGCCATTGCCAACATGCTGTCTCTATATGAGGCTGTAATAGTCTGGAGAGTTTCTAATTCATATAAACATTATATTTTTATATCAGATAATCTCAATATCATAATATTAAATTATTAAAATAGTTGAAGATATTTAATGATTAATTTCTCTCTACAACTTTTCACTTTATTCTTTTCACTTTATTCTTAAGTAGCTTTGGTCTAATTCGAATTGTTCACATCATCATATTTAAAGGCACATGGAGAAATTATTTCCCTATGTACTAGTGCATATTATAATAATGAAAATTTCAAAATATCATTATCAAAAAGTAAGATAATGCTGTATTTTTATTCTTTTAACACAATCATCTATTAAGGAATGATCTCATAAACACTGTTTTGTTTTGAACTACAGTTCATTAATTGTTTAAATGTCAAAGACCAAAGACTGGGATTTCTACAATATTTAATTATATAACACTGATGCTTCTACTAATTGATTAAAACGAATAGAGGGACTTATAATTATAACACAAGGCAGTGAACATCCTCCTTGTAGGATTCTGAGCAGTAGCCATTAGTTAATGCTTTTGTTGTAGAATAAAAACATTGTTAATGTGTTCTACTTATCTTGTATACAAGCATAATAGATTCCTTCGTCTTCATAAACCAGTATTTAAAGACCACATGCCAAAATGGGCTCAGGATGGATTAACTCAGCTGAGTTTAACCTGTCATTGCTTGCTAAAAATCTTTGCTAAATATCATTAATTTGAAATACTTCTAGAACCAGAGGGCTATTTTTTAAATGTTAATTGATGTGACTCCACTCTTTGAGAAAGTCAATGAAAAACAGTAAGGAAATGAGGTATGATGAACTGTGATTCTTTTTGTTTTTCTAGTCTGAATATTTATTTCATTTGAATATTTATAAGTAAAAACCAAACAGGGTTAAAGATGTGCAAGGACATTCACTTACAATGGAGATATGTAATTTGGAGATTGTTTCCTTATTTATACAGTTCTTTAAATCAGGTCCACTATTCATTTATTTTGTTTTGTAACTTTCATGTAAATGTTTTCTTGTATATAGAGATATATAAAAAATGGAACTATTTTCTTACACATACTATGCAATATGTTTGTAAAATTGCAATATTACCAAAATTACAAAAGCTGTGCTTTTGTACTCTATCTTGCTTTATGTAAAATCAATCTTTTTCTATTTAAATGGACTGTCTGTCCTATAAACTGTAGATAACATATCTATTCAAAAATCAGTCTATTGTATCTTTTGTTTAGTTTGGGTTGGGTTGGGGTATATTTCTTTTGGGAGAAAATGCAGCAAAATTTTGGCAGTTGGAAACTTTTTTTCCTCAGAAATGAGACTTTTGAAGCATGCAATGAGCTCATATTATTTAAAATCTCTCCTGTAATTCTTGTATTTTGTCCTAATTTTGGTGCTACTGTGTAACAATGATTAAATGTGATAGTTAAAACAAAGAGAATCAAAACTCATATGCTATCATTTCATTTATTTGGAGGAAAAATGTTCAAAGAGAAGGGGTATGAGTATCAGCAGTGAATAGTGACATTTTCCAATTATGTGTTACTTAAATATTAATTCTATTCAGATGTGATTTTATAAAATTGAATTTAATATATATTTATATTTGATAAAGTTGCTTCTCGAGAAAAACTGAATATTTTGTTCCTCTTAAATATATGAACAATGAAACTAAATGATTTAAATTGATACAACGGTAATGATTACTCTATTTTGCTAGATGATTCCTTAGTAGTTTGTACATTCTGGAATTGCTACAATTTGACTTTTGGGATAACACCAGACAAATTGTTATTTGTGCAAGCAAACATCTGTACACATACTCATAACAAATCACACAAGTAAATACACATGCCACAGAAACACAGATTAATTGGGATTCACATATTTGATGTTGTATGTCTTTATTTCCTTTTTGCATTCAATATATCAAGAACCAACATGGGTTAATGCAATGATATGAATTTTATTATTTTCAGCAATATATCCAGTCTATTGCTGCACATTTTTTTAGAGTGACATTGTTCTTCATTGGTTCAAAAAAAAAAATATCCACTGGAAGTTTCTTTAAAAAAATTTTTAAAAAGTAGCCTGGCATGGTGGCCCATGCCCCAGTGAATGTAAAGGCAGGAGGCCGAGGAAAGAAAATCACAAGTTACAGGCTAGCCTCAGCAACTTAGCAAAGTCTTAAGTAACTTAGTGAGATTCTGTTTCAAATAAAATAAATAAATAAATAGGATTGGTGATGTGATTCAGTAGTTAAGTGTCCCTAGGTTCCATCCTGGTACCATAATGTAAAAAGTATTTTTTTTCCTTTAGCAGTTCAATTATCTGTATATACTTGTCCAGACATTTGAAATGAAAGCAAAACCAGAAACATTTATCTACACTTTTTACCAAGCCTTTTAAATATTAATTTGAAATAGAACACAAATGAGTGCTTTTAGTTTGGAGATCATGTATATTCTATGACTGTACTTAACTTACAAGAAAGAATTGAAATGTTCTAATAAATATTCAACCAAACATTTACATATTCTTTCCAGCAGATCTTCAGGCTCTTTGCCAATAACCACAGGTATGCCTGGTTTTGATAAAATCTCTTAAGTGAGTGATGAAGAAAAAAGTTTTCTCTATATTCACACATAGCACTTCTGTGGCCATATGTATGTTTTTAGATTTTGCTTTTTGTTCTGGGGGTGGTTTCAGGGGGGTTGTTTTGTTTTTCATGCAGTCCAATTCTCTATTACCAACTGGGTATCCTACAATTCGATTCAATTCTGATACTACTGTGGAGTCAGTATAGACTCCCCCACAGGATAAGGGCTTAGTCCCACAATATTGAATGGGGGGTCTCACTTCAGACTCCAAGGTACCTACAGTTTTATCTGAATGGGGTATAAAGCAGAGGTTCCCATGACCCTTTCCTTGGGTTCCAAAATTTGCTAGGGTGACCCACAGAACCCAGAAGAACAGTTTACTTACTATTCCTCATTTATTACAAAGGATTTCTTAAAGGATACAAATGAACAGCTAGATGAAGGTTTGGAAGGTTCCAGAAAACCTGAAGTGGAGTAGGGTGGCCACTCCAAGCACATGTTCAATAATTTGCAAACTGAAATTTTTTGTGGAAACTTCATCACTGGGCATAATCACTTATTATCTCCATTCCCTTACTTTCTTCTCTCTAGAAAATGAGATATGGGGCTGAAGGTTCCAAAATTCTTATTATCGCTTTGTCTTGGTGGTGACCACCCTCCATCCAGGAAATCCTCAAGGGTCCCCTCATTAGAACAAAAGATACTCCTAAGTCTCAGGAAATTACAAAGGTCTTATAAGTTATATATGGGGAACTGGGTCAAAGTCTAAATAGTAGAACCAACAGTTTCTCCTAGTACCTTTTTAAGAGGGTTTTAGGAGCTCTGTGTTTGGAAATGAAAAAAGAAAATGATACACATTATTTTACTATTTCACTCAGGAATATTGGAAAACGGAGGTTGGGGATGGTATTAAGATAGATAATTATGATGCAATATAATATTAGTTTTTATCAGAACATTGGCATATCACTAGCACCTTAAATATCCTCACAGCTTCTTCTTATTACCTGGCAAAAGCTAGCTTTTTAGAACACATGACAAATTTTAAAGGAAAGATATTTTCTGACATTCTTCTCTTATTTTCAAGAAAAAAAAAATTGCCCACCATGAAAGCATGTTTTAAGATATGGAAAAAGCTTGCTATTATAGTATCTAATAGCAATTTTTAAAAATTTAAATATATCTAGATAATTAAGAAATTATCTTAACTCAGAAAAGGAATCCTTTGAAATTATTGAAAATTTAACCCTTTATCCTTCACTTTTCAAAGAAATATTATTGTAACTAGAAGGAGAACGTCTATGTCAGAACAGAAAGAGTTAATTGCAGTTTCCAAATATACACTAAGTAGCTTTTCCTCAGAACATGCCTAAGACACTCATATTCTTCAGTGGTAGATATCAACTTTCACCATAAAATGAAGAGGTTTGCTTGGTAAACAAATAATACCTAGTATATCCTATAAGCCATAATTAAACATTGGATCAAATGTAATTTAAATTTTCTGAGAGCCAAAGATTAAAAGATAAATAGTATAGGTGACATCATTCCCACATTTGATAAAAAATAAGTATCACATCTTCATCACATACAAATGTTTCCTTATGTTAAATCCATAGTCCAGGTTATTTTATGCTGCTTAGGTATTTGTTCAGGGATATATAAAGCATAATGCCTTAATTTTATTTAAAATATTTTATTAAATGACTAAATTTTATTAAATATTGTTTTTATTTATTAGCTGTTAATAGATACAGAAGATAAAATGTTACGGGATTGCTTAGAGTGCTACAAAGCATGAGAATCTCAACTGATTCATAATTATAAATCATTAAAATATGCACAAAGCTAACAAATATGTAAATGTCAAAACTAAATGGATCCAAAGCATTTGTGATCTAGCCATTCATTTTTCAAATATATACATTCACTTTATGTAATAGTTTGAGTATCATATGTTGGTATCGGTACATGAGTCCTGCTCATGAAGGAGAATATCAATTTGTAAAGCATAAATGAAAGGTCTTGATAAAACAGCACCATTTACATTTTAAAAACATCACAAACTCAGCACTTTCCTGCTGTTGCAACTTATGAAGAAAATAAAAATTAATTGGTTAATACAAGTAAAAGCTTTGGTGCCTATAATCTAAGATACTTTGGAGGCAAGAGAACTGCAAATTTTAGGCCAGCCTAGGCAATTTAGAGAGACTCTGTCTCAAAATGAAAACAGAAAGGGACGGGGGAGTACCTCAGTAGAAGAGAGCTTGCCTAGTATGTGCAAGGACCTGGGTTCAATCTCTAGTACTGAAATGCATACATACATACATACATACATACATACATAAAAACAACAGCTACAAAAACTTTGGGACATCATTGGAAAAGTTACCTTTTTCTTTCAAAACGAATTAAGGAACCATAGACTCAAAGAAAGACATAACCAAAATTTTAGAAAACTGTAGTATTTTTGTTTCACTGGATCAATCTAATCATCAAACTAGATTCTACAGATCATGTTGAATTTATAAATAACTTAACAGCATTGTGTCATGGTTTGAATGTACAGCATGTAATATGAAGTGAGTATTTAAAAGTAAGCTGAAAGTTCTGAAAAATAAATTTAAAAAGTTATAGCTTCAAAACATAGGTCTAATAGAAAAAAATAAATTCATAAATAATAATTGACAATGCAAGGTAAAATATCAAAACAATACATATATACAAATTTTCTTTTGACGTTTCATCTTTCAAAGTTTGTAAATTATTTATTTTTACTGTGATCCATTATCTACCTTGAAATAACAAAATTTCTATAATAAAATAAGTGATTTTTTTAAGGCACATGAGTATTTACTCTGTGTGTATATGTGGTGCTGGGGATTAAACCTAGGACCTCAGGCATGCTAGGTAAGCCCTCTACCACTGAGCTACATCCACAGACGTGAAAGGGACATCAGTAAACAAAAAATCAAAAAATCATATTCTATTTCCTGTGCTGCTTTGGATGTCACTTAACGACTTTTATACATATAAACTAAGTGAGAAATTTAGAAAAATCTGTAATTTCACATGAATTTTAATTTGCATACTCTGACCAATCGGAAACATCTATAAAAGTGAAACACTGCATCAAGAATAATTTTAGACTAAATTCACTCTCTACTGGAAAGAGTGATATTCTGTAGTAGTATGTGTGTGCCAATCCAACCACTTGAATCGGTTGTTAATTGGGAAAAGAGAGTCATGGAAGCAGATAGTAAGAAAATATCAGGCAGATTTCAAATATACAAAAATTGTTACACCGAGAGAAATACAAATTCAAATGTTTACTATATGTTGTAATCAACTCTTTAATTCTAAGCCATAACCTAATACCATAATTTCAATAACTTTGACAAGATATCCTGTCTTGTGACATTAGACAAACTCTCCCTTAACGTAGACCATTATTCCTCTGGATTTTATGTCCTAGTTGCATGTAGAAACTGTACTCATTCATATGACTGTCATGCATCACCCAGTATCTATCTACCTATCTATCTATCTATCTATCTATCTATCTATATATATATATATATATATATTTTACTATGGAATGTTCTTCTTCACCCTCCTCTAAAAAAATCTGTGAAAGATAAGAAATATGAGCCTTGGCAGGCTAAAAGCAAATAAGTTTAATTAATATTATGATCACATTCTACCGAAAAACTGTATTTCCTCTGGATTCAGCTCTTTATAAAATGTTTCAGACCTTCGGTGTGACTTATGTCATGCTAAATGATGCATTTTTGAGCTGTTTTCCCTCTGGATGTAGGCCTGTTAAAATTAGCTGCAAAATTGACTGGAGGGTTATCACAAAATATATGCCAAACCCACAGATTTTTGTCTCTCTCTGGGATAAATCTGCTTACTCCATATCATTTGGGAATCTTTTTTTTTTTTTTTTTTTTTTTTTTTTTTTTTTGTAGTCTTAACTTGAATTTGTAAGACTCTCCCCATGATTTTACATTTTTACATGATTATTTCCTTCCCTATAATTCTGTAATTATTTAATAATAAATTAATAGTATCATGAATTGCTGTGAAGGCATTTAAAATTATTTTCTATCAAACACACTAAATTATAAACAAACACTTTTGTGTGCCACTAAGGGATGGTGGAATTACATATATGGAGTAGAAGGTTGAGTAAATTATACTTTTAAAATTGAATATCTTAATGTTTTGTACTAAAAGGATGTCCCCAGAATATAATCTGATAAATCATTGTGGTCAACCATATTGATTTGCCTAAACACTATAGTATTTAGAGCCTTCAATATTCAACTTTAAAAATATTCAACAAGTTATATATAGCAGTTTGAAATAGATAATTTTCCAGTTCAAAACTGCAGATATCTCCTAAAGAATGAATGGGACAGTTAATTTTCTTGAAACCAAGTTGTTATTATGTTCATGGGTATCTTAGTATAGTTACCTGGGAAATATATCTTAAAAAAATAAAAACTCTCAGAACAATTAAAATAGGAGAAAACAATTTAAACAGAGAACCAGTTGCTAATATTAGCAGCTTAGAAGTCACTACCACTTGTGTTATAACTCTGGCTTTGAAGATGAATCAGTTCCATTTGGAGCTATACTTATTGTCAGTGGTGACACTAAAAATAGACTCTCAGCCTCTGCATCACTAGACTGAACTGTTAACTGTACCACACTACATAAAGAAAATTGACCTGCCATACTTTCCCCATTCTCTCATTGGGTACAACAAAAAAAAAATTGTTAATAGTGATTTATGATAGTCCCATCTCCAAATTTAGATCTTGAACACTCACTGAAAGAACATATATCCAATTAAAGATGAGGAAACAAAACTAAAACTAATAAAACTTACTCTGCTTCAACTTTATATTTTTCTGTTTTCATTTTGTTCTAATTATAATAAAAATCTTAGTCCATGTTTTGCAAATGTTTATATATGACTTTGCTCTACTTTCCATAGTCCTCAGAACTGAATTAAAATTGGTCTAGCTGGGTCAATGTGATATGTAATACATGCAGAAACTACTAAAGACTATATGCAAGAAAAGTTGGAGCAATATTTGAATATGATAGCTATATTTTTAAGTGTATAGTTATTTTGAAAGTAATTTATTTATATATTTTAAAATTAAATCTCTACTTTAAAATGTCAAAGAAATTGACATTTTTACCTCTAAGTTTGTGTTAGGTTGTTCTGCTATGGTGGCAAAATATAGTTAATAAACATGTGTAAAGGCAAATATATTATTTTAGTGATCAGGAAATGATTTTTATAATACAATGACTCTTAATATTTATAATTCTGTGGATTTGGATAGTCGAGGTAAATTTAAAATGTCTACGACTGCAGACAGTGACCATTCATAAATAAAATGCAACCAGTGTTCAAACTGTGGATGAACTATACAGACTAGATTAAACTTTGAAAATTAAAGGGAAATGGACAACCAAAAACTAGTCCAAGACTGAGATCAACTATTTTCAATGGAGTGCATGATTTGCTTTAAATGCAAATATTTTACTTTTAAATATAATCCTCTATATAAAATAAAAGGCATGTGATGTTCTTCAAATTATTAAATTTCTGCAGGCCTGTCTTCTTAATCAGTAGTTCTTAATTAGTCTTTCTTATTATGACCCCAGAAAATACAAATCATCTCAAAGTTCAACCAACAGAAGAGAAAGAACCTGGCTCAAGGTATTAATTTTTATTAAGTTGATATTTTTCTGAATCTTTTGTTCTGAAACAGCATTTAAGCTAATAATAATGTGAAGTTTTCATTAAATACACTGTGCCTTTCTCAAAAGCGTATGCCGAGTAGATTAAGATATAATTGAGATACTTCCTTTACACAGAAAATCAAATCAAATGGTCTCAAGCTAAATCAAATAAATTTTCAATTTGCAAATGAATAATTTCAAGAAAATAAGGCTGTTTCCTAAAATAAAAGATTGGATTTTCTAAGAATAAAATAGTCATAGGGATAAATTTTAAGTAGAATTCTCTTAGTATAAGCTGATGTATAAACAATTCAATTTGTTGAATCTTATTTTCATTCTATATTAATGAAGATCTGCTCCATTTTTATCTGAAAATTGGGCCATTTAAATGAAATCAAATAAAATGTTATTTGAAAAAATGACTTTGTGTTTAAAACTTGAAACATATGGAAAACTCTGAAGAATATAATTATGCTCATCTAAACTCTACATAGTATGGCATACCCCTAGTTTCCTTTGGATATTTTAAAAGCAGCATATCAACTCTTCCCAAAGAATAATTAAATCTTTTTTCATGATTTTAATTCTCGTTGGAAGACAAAAAATATGATCTAATTTAAGAGCATTCTGTAATCTTACCATTCTTTGCTTGGTTGTTTATTTTGTTTTCTATTTTTGCTTTAAAATCTTGCATGTTTTTCAAAGTAGCATTCACTTTTAATATTTTTACATGTTAGAGTATATTTCATGCTTTTAAGAGATTGAAATTTTATATTAAATATGAACTTAAGAGTTGCCATATATTTAGAGTAACAAGAAAAATTATTTTAACAGCATAATTGCACTTATAAAACAATATAATTTATATCAGTTTTGTTAATGTCACTATAAAATTTTAAGAAGTAAAGATATACCTTTCTAAAATATAATATTGTACATTTTAATTTTAAAAACTTTAGTTAAATTGTTATAACAAAACATTCCAATAAATTTTCCCTATGGTGTATTATGTCCCTTTAGAAACATGTTTATATTGAGATTATTAATTATATATGAGATTATTATTTATATACTGTAAAAATATTTAATGTATATTACATTGACTTTTAAGTAAACATAAATAAAAGTATTTAGCACAGATTACAGTCAGAAATGATATCTGTTGCAAATTAAATGGAAAGCTTTTATTAGTTTAATATTATTACTTGTTTTAGGAAAAAGATTCCTTTGCAATAATGGTTAATAAATAATAAAGGATCAAAATAAGAAACAAAGTGAATGCTAGATTCAGATAGTCACTGAGAGTGTTATATCCTCTATTTTTTTCTTGTTATGATAACATGGTTTTTAGGTTTTTTTTTTTTTTTTTTTTTTTTTTAGTTTTCATTGTTGAGGATAGTACACAAATATACTCTTGTTCTATCAATTTTTCTGTAAGAAGCAACATGCAGAGGGAGGCAATATTCATCTCTAATTAGACTGGAATACAAATTTCTTAGTGCAGACTCATCTTGCATTTAATCACAATTTCCAAATATACATTCCATTGAACACTATTTCCGTGAATCACAAATGTTTTGGGGAAAAAGTCTATGGACAAAAAGCAAAACAAAACTGAACAACAACAAAAACCATAAGAAAAACTGCACAATTAAAAATAAAAAGTTTCTTCAATTGTTAAAGCTTTTATTATGGACTAAATAAGATGAAGATACATTTTGCAGACTCCCAGTTACTAGAGGAAATATTTTTAGACTATTATGCAACAGTATATGTCGGGAAATGCTGCTTTAGGTTCTAAAGCAGCATATTATACTGTTGAGATTTTTATTGTATTAATCACTTTACATTATTGTTCAAAGAGTGTTCTCAAGCCACCCATTCATAGCATACTTAGATAAGTTAACAAAAACAAAAACCCATTAATTTACTCTAAGAATTTTCCATTTGTGACACATAGCCTATCATTTTGAATTACAATTTTCCCATCTTTGCTACCTTTGATTCTCATGGACAGTTCTCAACTTTCCCACAGAAGTGTAATCTGTGACAAGTACATAGAATTATATGTTTCACACAAATTGCTTCAGCCCTGGATCATTTTCCATTTTACAAGAGTTCAGATGGCATCTGGGCTCAAGATACAGAAATGGAGAATTTGAAAACATGGTTTAACAATATATAGAACCTGCTTCATTCTTCTTGCTAAGAATCACTTTGGCTATTCTGGGTCTTTTATTTTTCCAGATGAATTTCATGTTTGCTTTTTCTTTTTCTATGAGGAATGATGTTGGGATTTTGATTGGTATTGCATTGAATCTGTATAGTGCTTTTGGGAGAATGGTCATTTTGAAAATATTAGTTCTACCTATCCATGAACAAGGTAGATCTTTCCCATCTTCTAAGATCTTCAATAATTTCTTTCTTTAGTGTGCTGTAGTTTTCATCATACAGGTCTTTTACTTCTTTTGTTAATCTGATTCCCAAATATTTTATATTTTTGAGGCTATAGTAAATGGGGTGGATTTCCTAGTTTCTCTTTCTAAGGATTTATCACTGATGTACAGAAATGCCTTTGATTTATGGTATTGATTTTATATCCAGCTACTTTGCTGAATTCATTTATTAGATTTAGAAGATTTCTTGTGGAATTTTTTGGATCTTCTATGTATAGAATCATATCATCTGCAAATAGTGATAATTTGAGTTCTTCATTTCCTATCCATATCCCTTTAATTTCTTTCATCTGTCTGATTGCTCTAGCTAGGCCTTCAAGAACTATGTTAAATAGGAGTGGTGAAAGAGGGCATCCCTGTCTTGTTCCAGTTTTAGAGGGAATGCTTTCAGTTTTTCTCCATTTAGGATGATGTTGGCCTGGGGCTTAGCATAGATGGCCTTTATGATGTTGTGGCATTACTATTCCAGACCTTAAATTGTACTACAAAGCAATAGTAACAAAAACAGTGTGGTATTGGCACCAAAATAGACCAGTTGACCACTGGTACAGAATAGAAGACTCAGAGATGAACCTACACACCTACAGTTATCTTATATTAGACAAAGGTGCCAAAAATGTTCACTGGAGAAAAGACAGCTTCTTCAACAAATGGTGTTGGGAAGACTGGAAATCCTCATGTAATAAAATGAAATTAAATTTCTTTCTCTCACCATGCACAAAACTTAACTCAAAGTGGATCAAGGACCTAGGAATTAAACCAGAGACCTTGCACCTAATAGAAGAAAAAGTAGGCCCAAATCTCTATCATGTTGGTTTAGGCTCCAACTTCCTCAATAAGACTCCTATAGCTCAAGAACTAAAAACAAAAATCAATAAATGGGATGGATTCAAACTAAAAAGCTTCTCCTCAGCAAAAGAAACAATCAATGAGGTGAATAGAGGACCTACAGAATGGGAGCAAATCTTTCCCACAAGCACATCAGATAGAACACTAACCTCAAGGATTTATCAAGCTCTTAAAAGCCTTAACACCAAAAAAAAAAAAAAAAAAAAAAGAAAGAAAGAAAAACCTAATCAATAAATGGGCCAAGGAACTAAACAGACACTTCTCAGAAGATGATATACAATCAACAAATATATGAAAAAATGTTTAATACCGCCAGCAATTAGAGAAATGCAAATCAAAACAACTCTAAGATTTCATCTTACTCCAGTCAGAATGGCAGCTATCAAAAAAACAAACAACAATAAATGCTGGTGAGGATGTGGGGGAAAAGGCACACTCTTACATTGCTGGTGGAACTGCAAATTGGTGAAGCCCATCTGGATAGTAGTATCGAGATTCCTAGGAAAACTTGGAATGGAACCACCATTTGACCCAGCTTTCCCACCCCTTGGCCTATTCCCAAAGAACTTAAAAACAGCTTACTACAGGGACACAGCCACATCAACGTTTATAGCAGCACAATTCACTATAGCTAGATTGTGGAAACAACCCCGATGCCCATCAGCAGATGAATGGATAGGGAATCTTTGGTATATATACAAAATGGAACACTACTCAGCACTAAAAGAGAATAAAATCATGGCATTTGCAGGTAAATGGATGGAGTTGGAGAAAATAATGCTAAGTGAAGTTAACCAATCCCAAAAAACAAAGGTCAAATAATCTCTTTGATATGAAGATACTAACTTATAAAGGCAAGAGAGAGGGAATGAGAGGAATGAAAGAGCTTTAAATAGAACAAAGAGGGAGGAGGGAAAGAAGGGTCAAGGGGATAGGAATAATGGCAGACTGAGTTATCCATGATTACCCTAAATACATGTATGAAGACACAATTGTTGTAAAAATACTTTACATAAAACCAGCAACTTGAAAAATTGTACTCTTTATATGTAATATGAAATGAAATGCACTCTGCAAACATGTATAACAAACTAGAATAATAAAAAATTTTAAAAAAAAAACAATATAAGGAACCAACAATGGTATAATTCCACAGTAGATAGTCCCTTCTTACCCGTGGGTACATTCAGAGACACCCCAGTAGTGTTTCAAAATGCAAACAGTGCTAAACTCAATATATGCTATAGTTAGTTAGTTAAATTATTGTTATAACAAACTATTTACATTCCAATAAATTTTCTATTCCTATACCTACATACCTATGAATCCAATGATCTAAGAGAGAGCTAAGGCACATTTTCAATATATGTGAATATGTTAGTATATATGTTCATTGGAAAATAAGGCAATTTACATGAGAAAGAGTTAAATGCCTGTGTTGTAATATGTACCCCAAATTAGAACCATATCATGGATTTATTTAAAGTTAAAGACATCCAAGTTCTTAAATATATGTAGGGCAGACATCACTTACTATTGCTACTGGAAATATTTCAATTGACAAAAACCAGACTGCACATCTGATATTAAAAAATATGTTTTCATGAGAGTTAAAAATATGCAAAAGTTTTTAACCTTTGTGGAAACTATCCATTCAATACATAATCTTCATTGCAGCTAAGTTCACTTTCTAGACACAACAGTGTCTCTCTGAGAAAAAATAACCTAAATTTCTGGGGGGAATTGCCCACTTTTTTTATAGGTACTAATGTGACATTCTTTTAGAACTCTGGTTCAGTCTTCTCCCCTGGTCTTTCTTGCCAAATGATTGTCCTAATTTTTGTGGTGGGTTCAGTGGTGATTGAGTGTTTTGAAAACCACTACTTAAAATATTCTTTAAGTTTCCATAATTACCAGGAAATTCATTTATTGAAAGTGAAAAGATGGTTTCTTCTTTTGCACTCTCTTCTGCCCTGCTAACTGCTTCCGCTGCATGGTTCACATTCCCCCATGTTTGCAATTGCCCTTCTCTCATAGCTTACTGACCTTTACATCTGTATCACTGGATCCAAACACTAACAACCAGAAAAAACAACCCGGCATTTTGCTTCTTTACACTTTAACACAATGTAGCCCTCATCAATAACATAAGTCAACCATAACATTGGTCAAGTGTGAAAATAGCCTCATTTCCATTTGTAGTAAACATTTAATGCTGTTACCCACATAAGTCATATACAGAACATTATTGATTTAACCACACCCTACACAGCATCTCCTTAACCCCATATGCACACCAAAAAACACCCACATATGCATCAGAAAGTAATATTTACATTGCAAGTAAAAGTATATATATATATACAATATACAAAAATATATATACAAAATACAAAACATCCTTCTATTGATGGGGAAGCAGAGCTTTTACATTATTATCTGGTCAACATTAATCCCCAATTGGAATAGTCTCTGGCATCTATGCTATTCTTTCAGCATACTCACTTGCTTGTTTTTTAAACACACACAGCTCTCTCTCTCTCTCTCTCTCTCTCTCACACTCTCTCACACACACACACACACACACATGCTCCAGATACAAAGTTTTTCAAAGACTATTTCTATTTTTAATATCCAAGATCACATTATATCAACATACTTACTACTTTAAATGAAATTAAGATAATTGCACACTATGATGCTCATATCTATAAATAATTCCAAAGTGATAGGATGGGTGGGGACAATCCAAATTCTTTTAATTTTACACAGAAGTTTTGTCAGGTTGCACCAAGGACCACGTGTGAGGGGAAAGTATTCAATTATCTGCAAATTAGTTGTGACTTTTTTGTTAGCAATATTCGGTAGCAGAATATTTGTGTAGAGATGGCTGAGAGTTGGGTGAGGAGCACTCAAGCACCAGGAGTAGACTGCATGTGGAGAATATTGAATTTTGATGGAATTCCTTGTCTCTTTCACATGCAATAGATTTTCTGAAAGGAGTTGGCTGAGGTCTGGATTCAATGGTGTATCTCAGAGCATCTTGAGTGCAAGACAAGTCCTGCAAATGTAGTTACTTCTAGCTGTACCATCTGCAATCCTGGACTTTCTTGAGAGATGAAGCATGTGTGTGTGTGAGTGTGTGTGTGTTTGTGTGTGTGTGTGTGTGTGTGTGTGTTAAACATCACAGGGTTCTCTGGTTATGAATATGAAGATGAGAGTATAAAGTATTATAGAAGCTGAGGGTGGAATCCAGAGTAGAATGGCTCCACACAAAATAATGAAAATTTAGCTTGTTCTATGTTTTTATTTTTGTTTTCCTCATGAAAAATGAGAAAAGTAAGGAGGGGGAAAAATTAAAAAGCCAATAGACATAAATGGAGTAACATGAAGATTTTTTTCAGAAAATTATTGTTTACATTAATTATTAAATAAACTTCTGCTACTTCTCCAATTTTATTAGGACACTGGTAACAAAGCCCTTAGAGGAAAAGCCTTTTTCTATATTTTGTTTTTGCTTTCTTAAAAAATAATATACATATGTATATGCTTTCATATATATATGTATATATATAATAAACTTGTAAATATGTATACACACACATATATACCTGCTTTCTTAAACATGTGTGTGTGTATATATATATGTATATCTGCATCTACATTTATAGATGTGTATTTTTATGTGCATTTACACATAGATAGCCTTTCCCAACTTTTGCAGAAATGTCAGAAAGAGGAAGGTAAAATCCATTGAATGTCAAAGGAGCAGGTATTTGAGCCAGAAGCATAGAGCAAGAGGTAATAATGAGATTAAAAA
This sequence comes from Tamias sibiricus, assembly GCA_025594165.1. Taxonomy (NCBI): domain Eukaryota; kingdom Metazoa; phylum Chordata; class Mammalia; order Rodentia; family Sciuridae; genus Tamias; species Tamias sibiricus. The sequence goes on from CM046661.1 coordinate 55,284,162, forward strand.
TTCCTTGGTATATTTAGAATATCAAAGAAGGCATTAGACTTTGCTTACAATGAGGAAGAGAAAGTCTAAATCAACTTTCTGAGACAGCGGGACTTAGAGAAAATTTAGTAGAGGGAAACAGTCTTTTATTGTGGAGACAAAATATGTTTTGTTAGTTAAAAATAGAAGGAGACTGCGTGGAAAAATGTTGATATTAAAGGTGTTCACCAATCACTTTTTGTTAACCTGAAGAGTGAGATGAGCTAAGAATAAGGTAGCATTTAAGCCAAACAGAATAAAAGATCAGGAACTCCTGTACCACTTCCTATTGTCTGATGGTGCCCATGGTATCATGTGAACATGAGAGGTTTTGTGTTTCTAGGAATTTGTCCTTATCTACATCATACCAAATTTTAGTACACAATTGTTCATAGTACTCTTTTATAATCAGTTTCATGTGAGTGGAATCGATAGTAATTTCCCCAATTTCATTTCTAATTTTAGTAATTTGTTAGTTATTTAAGACTCCTCCCTTTTTCATTTCTTTTTTCTTTCTTCTTTAATATTAATGGCCTAAACTTACCAATCAAAAGACATAGACTAGCAGATTGGATAAAAAAAAAAAAAAAAAAAAAAAAAAAAAAAAAAAGACCCAACACTATGCTGCCTCCAAGAGACTCATCTCATAGGTAAAGACATACACAGACTGAAGGTGAAAAATTGGGAAAAATCATACCACTCACATGGACTGTGGAAGCAAGCAAGGGTTTCCATCCTCATACCAAATAAAGTAGACTTCAAGCTAAAGTTAATCAAAAGGGATAAAGAAGGACAGTACATACTGCTCAAGGAAAACATACACAAACAAGACTTAACAATTATAAATATATATGCCCCAAACAATGGGGCATCTATGTTCATCAAACAAACTCTTCTCAAGTTCAAGAGTCAAATAGACTATAATACAATAATTTTGTTAATCTACCTACTTAAAAAATGTGGACTTTGATGATTTTTTTTTAAAGTCAACTTTTTGTTTTATTTTTCTTTATTTTCTATATTCTATTTCATTTTAATTTTGCTCTAATATTATTTCTTTCCTTGTGCTCTCTTTGTGTTGATTTTTTCCTTCTTTTTCTAGTTAATTAAATTATAAATTTGGACTGTTGATTTGAGATCTTTCTTGTTTTCAACATATGAATTCGGAGCAATAAATTACCCCCTTCAGTACTACATTTGCTATATGCCATAAGTCTTAGTATGTTGTATTTTAATTTTGATTTTTCTCTATTTGCTAAGTTCCTTTTAGGTTCATTCTTTGACACATTGGTTGTGGAGAATATGATGTTTATTTACACAAATTTGTAAAATTTCCAGATTTTTTTTCTTTTATTGATTTCTAACTTTATCATGTGTGATCAGGGAAGACACTTTGTAGAGGTTTACTTGTTAACCTGTAGGAATTTAATGTATGGACTAATGTATGGTCTTTCCTGGAAAATGTTCTATGAGCACACAAGAAAATTGTCTGTACTATTCTTATTGGATACAATATTTGGTTGTATGGAATGTTTTGACAATAGAAAAGCAAGATGTTATTCTTAATGATTACAATCTCACTTTTGTGCATTTTAGCACTGCCAAAATATGATTTGTACAAATTATGCATAAAATTGTTCAGGAAAATTTACATCTCAAATATATCATCTGCACTATAAATCTAACTGATCAAGATAAGTTTCTGAGTGAAACACAGTAAAACATCTTTGATGAATATGATTAAAGAATGTTCTATACCAGAAAGCTGCTATAAGATCATTTCATGAATGTATGATCTCCAGAAATTTTAGTTTTAAGACTTAAATAAATGATATTTAATAGGCTTAGAAATACTTATTACATATATGTGTTATACTGTTTCTAATTGTAAACTAAGTGCTTCATGACTGAGATTCTATTGTTTAGGGAAAAGAATGTTAACAGTTATTGCAAAGAGAGCTTTGAGTAAATACATGAACAAAATAACAGAGTAGTCCATAGCAAGGAAAATATTTATATGTTACACAGTTCTCACAAAACAGAAGAGCAGAGTGCTTTATGACAAAAACAATATCTATTTCACATGTACAGGGCTTCATAGGAAATTTTCTGTTTAGTTATCTACAGGAAAATTGTCATTACTCTTTATCTTCATTAAATATAGAATAATTTTCAACACTCTCAGGATAGATAATCAACCAGGAAACTTGTCACCCCTGTCCTCCTCATGTTAATGAAGCAATGACAATAATGATAATAGTAATATTAATAATACTCAATTACTTCTTATTTAATTCTACTATAAGTAGACCATTTTAAATCATGTTTATAGAGTATAAGCAGCAACCCTTCAAAATAGATATTGTTTCTTCTATTTTACAGATAAGGAAAAAAGAGCTTTTGAGTACAGAGAACTGTAAATATGACCTTGGCTTTAATATTTAATCATATTTCAGTTTTATTTTTAAAAACCAGTTTTGAAACATGAACATTTTTTTCAAAGAAATTTAGAGATTAGTGTTAATGTGTTGGCCTTTTATAAATAAAAATTACTGCATTTTTACATTTATATAAGGACTATGCATGATAATGGCCATTTATTATATTTTCTGGCTATTCAACACCTTTTAATCCTCTTTTGACTTTGAGATCTCCCTAACTTACAGTTCCTGAAGGTGACATATACTTGTCATGAATCAAACACATCCATGTAGATCTGCTTTTCAAGTGAAATTCCATGAGTAATTCCATTTTTGGCCAAGTGTGAAGAGGAACTCTTATGATAGGCTGTAGTCAATGTGTCCTGCGCACAGAATCAACAGTGCATCTCCTGGTGCCTTTTCCCAGGAGAAGTGGCAGTGAGGTTTTTATCCTGAAAGCCAAGAGCTGCCAAATATTACTTAATAAATACTATCATAAATTAAAGAAAGTGGATGATTGGTTTATTGTTTGTTTGCTTCATTTTTGTTTTTAAATTTGGAGCCTTTATTAACTTATTAGTTTTTATTTAGAAACTTCAAGAAATGCAGGAATAGGTTTAAAAAAAAAACTTAATAGAATCTCCTAAAATTTGATCACCTAGAGATTTACACTGTTAGTATTTGAATGGTCATATTTTAAAATATCTCCATATGCACTGAAATTTTAACATATGCATGTATGTGTGTATATTCCTCATAATTGCCTATAAAGCAAGACTGTTTCTGTCATTTAATAAATTTGTGCTCAGGTCCCAAGGATGCTGAGAATATACACTAAGTACCTCCATATTTAAATAAAGGTGTTAAGTATATTGACATATGATTAATTAAAAGATAGCTATACTGTTTTTTATGGAGCTCTGCTCAGATACCTCCTCCAAAACCAAACACTAAGTGCCCTAATTTCTGATTTTTGAAGGTGTCACTGTACAGCCTTTACTTGAATTTAAAGAAAGCTGATGTTTGCAAGGTCACACACCCTGCTCAGATGTAGTACATATTGCGTGACTATTTGATGAAGGATTTAAAATGCAAAGCCTCTTTGAGTCAAATCAGGACATTACAGAATGGCCTTCCATATTTCAGAGTTTTCCACATGACCTGTTGAGGTCTTTGCTATGACAAAGTTGCACTTAAATCTCTCTATCAAATTCTGCTCCTTTCAGGATTGTCAAAAGCAATCTCAATAAACTTGAACACTACTCTTCACATCAGAACCTGTTTTCAAGGGAATTCCACCTCCAGCAATAGCGTACTGTTCTGAAAACAAAAGGGAAGACTAAGTAATTGGGTCAGGTGGCAGTGATTATACAATTTCTAAGGTGTAAAAAATACTGCAGTATTTCAGCCTTGCTTTTCATGGGAGAAGGTAGAATCATTATTCTCCTAATTTCCTTAAGCCAATCAAGAAGGGCCTGAGGGGCAAAACCACAGAGCTTGGCAAACTGTGCCTTTCTAGAAAAGCAAAGCTTCCCCCTTGGACAAAGATGGCTTGAAGTTATTTTGAACAACAATAACAAAAATAATAAGAGAGTAAAAGAGTAGGAGTCAGCTGCATTTCTGTCTTTTATTAGGTCAAATGTGCATCAATTACCATGACCTAGAAAAAGCCATGAGATGGGGATAAGCCATCTGTAAAGGACATAAACCACAAAGGATTCCTGTTAGAGCAAGAAGATACTAGAAGTAAGGGTTGATCTGTCTGCACTGTAGAGCTATTGAGATGCTGTGGAAAATTTGGGACTAGTGGAGGCCCTTGGTTCACTGGGGATATACCCTTACTAAGTAGTTCTTTTGGGACTCATTGGTAGTTGTGTAACTCCTTGAGTTCCCATGAGATGATTCTCATAAAAGAAGCAACTCTGGCCCTGTCAATCCTCTTTCTCTTTGACTTCCTGTTTGAGATGTGATTGCTTGCTCTAACATTTGTTCCTGCCATTACTTTCCACCATGTGCCATGTGATCCTCACCAGAACTAAGCAAATGCAGTCACCATGTCCTTGAACTTCCAGAAATATCAGTTAAATAACCTGTTTCTATTTATAGGTTAGTTTCTTCATATTTAATTGTAGCAACATAAAATCAACTAATAAAATGCTGCTGTAATAGAAAATGTGGTCTTAGGTGGCCTAAAAAGAACAAAAATTTATTTCCCCACAGTTCTGGAAATTGAGAAGTCTAAGATTTAGAGACCAACATCTGACAAGGGCCTTGTTGACTGTGTTATCACATGGTGATGGACATCACATGGAGGAAGGGCAAAGAGAAGAAGAAAACGGGAGTTTAACTTGTCCCTTTATAATGATGTTCATCCCACTTATAAGGGCTGATCCTCATGGTTGCACAATACTGTTACAATAACAGCAGCTAATTAATTAATATTAATTAATATTATTGCAAGGACAATTTCAACATGAGTTTTTGAAGGGACAAATACTTAAACCATAGCAAAGTGTAAAATCATGACTCTGTTTAAAATAAACAGACACTCAAAGAATTTATTTCATCTACTAATGAGAGATTCAGTAAGAGGTAACAATTGATTTAAAGAAGAATCCAATAAACAGACAAATATGTAAGCCCATCAGGAATGTTGCAATTAATTTTCCTAATGCATGCAAAATAGCAAAAATCCACAGGGCAATAATCAATTGCATTCCACTGGTTGCAATTTTCATTTCTATGGAAATGAATCATTTGCATTGCTATCTGTTTTCTACAATTTACAGAGCTAAAATAGGAGGCAAGATAACTCAGTTAGGTGACCTATTCAGTCACTAATATCCTGACAGTAACAAAGAACAAAAGCTTTGGAAATTTTCAAAACAGCAGCAGAAGAGTGCATGGTCTACATCAAGACATAGTTCACCCTATAAATTTCCCAAAACACCTCACTAAATGAATGATCATTTTGGATGCTTGTCAGAAAAAAAAAAAAAAAAAAAAAAAAAAACTGAGTAAAAATTTCTATGTCCACCTAATGTCCACTAATCTTCCTTATTCCTGGAGATATGGGAATCATACCAATGGGTAGGGAAGGGAAAGAGGAAGAGGCTACTTCCTAGGAAGTCCAATGATGGCCTGTGAGAGTAGAAAGGAAATAGCTTTAAATTAAATGTGAAGTGCAAGATTTTGTGTAAATCAGATACATGTTTTAACTTAAACATGAGATTATATTGAGAAAGGTTTCAAAAAAGATCAATTATACCGATTATTCTATATTTGAACATTCTAATCCATTTTGTATTTCTCTTTTCTGATTCATTCCTTGAGCAGAAGACTACCTAGTGTCCACAGCATTGCCCAGAATCTCATGTCTTCTGCTTCTGCTTCTGCTTCTGATTACATCCAGCCAACTGGGGCAGCAGCAAATCATCAGAAAGAGGGAAGAGAGGAAATTCAAGGTATTTTTTTCACTTATGCATACTGTTCTGGGTATAGATGGTTAATATATATATATATATATATATATATATATAATATATATATATATATACCCCTGAAGACAACATCTGTGGAGTCCAAAATCCAGTTTATTGCTTCTAGGACTCAAGCAACACTTCTCTAATCTAATCTCTGACGATTACGACTTATTACCCACCATTGTTCTAAGATTCTGGGTATTTCACTGTTTCTTTTTGGTTCCTTTGATCTTACTACTATTACTGTAAATACAATCTTATTAAACTCTTTTTTATTTCAATGTTCAGGGTGCCATCTGTTTCCATCTGATGTGACCCAGACGGATGCATATGGGATCTGTCAAAAATATCATCCAAAGCCACTGAAGTTCTGATGGAATGTGATTGAAGCACTTGTCTGAGAAAAGCAAAGCAGTGCTCTTCTTTAATTTTATTGGTCAAACTTGTTTGATGGATATATATATATATATACATACACATATATATATATATATATATATTTACATTTGCATTTGACTATTACCAAGATACTACATGAGATCAACTTAGAAAAGAAAAAGTTTATTTTGGGTTCATATTTTCAGAGTTTCAACTCATGATCAGCAACTCCAGAGCTCTGGGCCCAAAGTGAGAATTTTACAGGGTAGAATTTTATAGCAGAGGAAATTAGCTTCAGTCATATCAGCCATGAAGGAGAGAGAGAAGGGGAGGGTTCTCAGAGAAGACGAACCCTTCCGTGGCACATCCCTAGTGATCCACTATCTCTATCCATGCCCCACCTGCATATAGTTACCAACCAGTTAGTTTATTCAAACTAGATTTACTGATTAGGATACATCCCTCATAATCCATTAATTTCACCTCTGAATATTCCCACATTAACACAGGAGCTTTCAGGGGACACTTTATATCCAAACCATAGCAAATATGTTGACAAATCATCTATTTAATAATTTATATTATTATATACTAAATTCTATTAACATTAATATATTTAAATACATTTTAAATATAATAGATTATCTTATAAATTGCATATTATAGCCTATACTTTTATAAGCAGTATTCTCCAGTCAAAAATATATCAGGTAAATCTTTAATATATGATATAACTTACAATGTCTCATATTATCCCATTTCTCTTGATGTGTAATAATTAATTTAACAAATTCTCTTATTATAACTATTTAAGTTCTTCACAGTTTTGGGGATAGGATAAACATTGGTTTGATGTAAGTCCTTAATATTTAATTTTGCATATGATTCTGCCAATCCATTTTGCATTATAGTCAGAGAATATTTTTAAAACACAGATTATATCAATTTAAATCCTCAACTCTGGATATAAGTAATATTTTGTTCATATACTCAAACAATGCTATTGTTATATGAATACCATTAACTAAAATTTACTACGTGTTGTAAATTGTATTTGAACATTATAAAAGCATCTTATTATTCTATCTTAATCTTTTTAACCCTTTTTAACCCTTTTTGCAATCAGGTAGGCAGAACATTACCACCTTAGCATTTATTTGAATTGATAGAAGACTAATTAAATATTAACAGTTAAATTTGTTTTTTAATAATAGTTTTTATATTCATTATTAATATTTCTGTTTATAATATCTTTCATTTGGTTTATAAATATCTTTATGTAAAAAAATATTGTTGACTTGTATGGCATATTTGCTTTAGAAATATTTTCACTTTTGCTTAGTTTGTATCTACTTTTATTTTCTGAGGTAATACAGTTCTTTGGCATATGAATATGAAAATTTTTATGAATTCAAATCTAACCATGATTTATTTATGATCTGTTACCCTATAAAATACTTAAAAAAAGCAATTTATGTTTTCCCTGGCAAACCCTAGAGAAGCTTATGAAAATATTTCACCTACATTTTATTCTTTTTTCTTCTTGCATCTTTATTATAGAAATTTTTCTCACTTAAATCTTGGATTTCTATTGGTTTCTCTTCTGTAAGCAATTTATGTTTTTCCCTGGCATATGTAATTTTACTACCTGTGTCTTGCTAGACATTTTATCACTTTTATTTTACCTACCTAGCTTTTCATGCAATTGCTCTGAAACAAAAACGCACTGATTGCATAAGCTACTTTTTTTTTTTTTTTTCCTCTTCTTTATATCTTTCTTGCCAAAGCTCATGGCATTATAAATTCTCTTTTTCTTTTAAGCATGTTTTTTCTTTATACTAAAGCTCAATTTTTTATGGCTTTTCGCTGGCTACAATTTTGAATGAGAGAACTAGAGTATTTCTTAGCTTTTCTTCTCTGCCTGCCGAGCCCCGGATTTGGCCTGTCTATCTGGCTTAGACAATCACTCTTAGCTTAGAGTAAAAAGTCTCTTCTAGTCTTCTGTCTTCTGTCTTCCTCAGGAGTAGATTTACCTTCTAGAATCATTATGTGACTGCTCCTGAATTCTCCGTTCTCCTAACTCGGACTCTTTCAGAATATTCAGTTTTGATGCGTCACATAATATCAGGCTGATAGACTTCCTAATTAGGGCTAAAATTTATGCAAGCCTAACTATGTTGCAAACTTTTAGGTTTTGGTGTCTATCTTGAAGTAAATGTCTCTATGTCCCAAAATTTAAAAAAATGATTAAGGCTTCTTCATATTGCAAACTTAGGTTCTATTAAAAAAATTTAAAACTTCTTCATATGAAAAAAAGAACTCATTAAAAAAAGGAAAACATAAGACAAACTCTTGGCATATGCACAAACA